>OZ007556.1:63899316-64557508 GCA_963931855.1 Philhelius festivus
CTCAACTTCGACTCATTAAAAAAAATGAAATCGATGGAATATCAATAGTCAATCAATAGAAAAGTCGAAATAATCAAAGTTCTCTTGCAGCGTTACTTCGACAAGATTCATCGATATATGACTGAAAGTTGAAAATCAAAAACATAAACTGAACGGACAATTCTTTGTAAAAGCTGTTTCGGGGTCACATTACAAGCGTGATGTCCTCAACCAACAGCTTTACTTTTGAGGCTTACTATCCTGGCGGAAATTATTACTAGAGTAAGCGTCAAAAGCGTCCCTATCCTGTCCGATTAATTTCTCTACTCAGACAATCAAGGGCTGGTCCAGGATGGAATAGCGGTTCCGCTAATCTACCACGTCGTCGGCCGAAGAACTGTGAATAGGTGGCTCCTTTATACTTGGGGTGCCCACACTCAAGGCGGAGCAGAGCATCTTCTGTTCAGTAGGACTGTGTCCGATCAGGAATTTAAGGACAGGATAGAAAACCAGTTCTGGTGGCTAAAATCGTATGTTTGAACGTCGAACATATAGATATTTATTGTCTTGACTGATTTAATATGTAGATGTATAGGTTATTTGAGGTTAGTACGCGGGTCAGGATGGTTTATTTTAAGTAGTTCTAATTTGGTTTAGTGTAGTTTTTATTTGTATATATAAATACAAATGCTAATATACAGATTTTTTTGTATTTCTTCTCAATAAAAAATAAAGCCGATTAGTCATAAGTTTTCCGGGATTAATATAGCTTTTAGGGCTAAAGGCATTAGGATTAAGATTTAATAGAATAACTTATAGCGTCTAAAAGTATAAAATTCTTCGAAATCTTGAGAAAAATGATAGATCTCAACCAAATGCCCTATAAGGTTAGAAGTTTCTGGTAAAAGTCTGCTTCATTTGACACTTAAGACAAATTAAAACCTTCAAAACTAAAATAATAGATTATTTGGAATTACTGTGATGCTAGGAATAAAAAAACCTAACTCCTTTTTCTTCTCATATTAGAATAACTGCATTTTTTACATCTCTTCTCAACTCCTTAGTGAATATTTTTCAAATAATGCATGATCCTGTGACATATATGTACGTAGGATACTTGTAGCTTGCAATTTCAAAAGTTATATAATTATAAAAACATGGATGTAACTAACGAGAATGTTCAATAGAAATCTATTTTTTAATTTATTTTTAAGAATAAAAATTGATTCATTTTTAACAACCCAAAAACTATTTGTTCGAAATTTTCTATATGTATTTAAAATTATTCCAAGCTTAGAGGGGCTTTTTTATATCGAATTCAGTACAACTGGTAATAGGAAGCTTAAAATAAATAAAATGCAAGACTGGATCGCACGTACTTGCTCTTATGTAAAAATACTTTGGAATTTAAAATACATTTTATAAATATAAAACACGGATTTGATGAGATTAAAAAGTTCAAATGCATGGAATTGCCGTCTGATTTCCGGAAAAGTATGAATTTACGCAAATAAAGTTTGAAAATCGTTTTATTAAAGTAATTTTTTATATAGCAAATTTCTTTCAAATTTTTCTAGAACAAAATTTGGGGTGCCAATTTTAAGTGCTTAGTAGGTAATATAGATTTTAGGAAATAATTTAAAAAAATAATCGTTCACACGTTTTTAAGATATTGATTTTTCAAAAAATACCCTTATTTTTTGAGCTAAAAAAATCATTTTCTTCTGCATAGAAAATTTTGGTAAAAATCGTTAGAGTCGTTGAAGAGAAATTCGAAAATCAAAAAAACCGTTTTATGACAGGTACCATTAAATCATTTCCCCACAAAATTTTTTTTATCAAAATGTAGTTCATATCCATAATATCACACTTAATTTTTTTTTATCAAAATCGTTATAGCCGTTTTCGAGATAAATAAGATTACGGGTGTATGGGGGCTACCGTAAGTTTTAGAGCTTAAAAAAAAGTACCGAGTTTGAATAAAATAGGTACAGTGGCTTAATCTTTAGATCAAGGCATACAGACATACAGATAGACAGACGGAATTGTCGGACCCACTTTATTAGTCTTCGCTATCATCGTAATGTCAACTTTGATCAAAATCTCCAAATGCAGAACTTGCCCTATAGTACCTATGTACATAATGTACATACATTACATATGTATATCGCAAGTAAAAACGACTACATGACAGGAACAATTGATACAATATTTTGTTCAAATTTATTTTCACATTTGATTTACATATGAGTACATATACATTTACATATACATATATAGATCTCAAATTAAATATTTTTACAATTTAATGCAAAGCTTGCTTTTGTAAGCTGTTAAACTTTGCTTAGATAAAGTAATAATATAGTCAGCAATCAACCTTTGCTTTAGAAATAAAAATACTTCGCTACACAAATAACACAACCTCTTTCCACTTTCACAGATCTACAGCAACTGGTCTGGTCAGGTTATGTCTTTATTTTGTCAGTATATTCTTCTACCTAACCGGCAGTCTCTTTCTGTTCAATACAGTAATTATAATTATCTATTTCTTTGTGTTTGGACAATCATTTTTTTTATTCTTTCTTTTGGAAGTGTTGCCAGTTTACCACACTTTGTAGAACCTTTCCAAGTAACATGTGAAATAGATATAAGTCAAAGTATTGACAAGGTCTTCACAGCCAGCTGATGAGTCCATGTGAGATCGCCCGCCGGGACGAAACGCCAATTTTTGTGGACTAAAGGCCGTAAAAGCTATTTTGAATCAATAATTCAACAAGTCCATTAATAGTGCTAAGTCTTCTACTTGGCTCATTTATTTCAGTAGTATATAGAATTTGTTTTTGTAATACCTTCATATATAAGTCAAATCAACTGATAGAAGTTTCAATACATACTTACTTTCCAAGTGCTGCAACCGTAAAGTAACACGGATTCTATGTTGGATAGAAACAGATGTAGCTTGGTTCTTAAGCTTAGAGAGTTATTCCTTCATATATTTCTAAGCATACCGAAAGCAGCCTTTGCCTTCCCGATTCGACTGCTGATGTCCTGTTCGGTACCACCCTCGGTAGAGATGATACTTCCAAGGTATTCGAAGCTCTGTACTTTCTCTACGTGGTTCCTAGGCTGATCATCTTTGTTTTACCGGAGTTGATTTCCAGGCCTACGATTTCTGCTTCTCTTTCCACCCCTGTTGTCATTTGGTGGAGATCCATGATCCTATGAGAGAGCAAGCATACGTCGTCCGCATAGTCAAGATGTTTCAGGTGAGACGTCAGAGTCCATCGAATTCCTCAGTTTCCCGTCAAGGCCGCTCGAAGGATATCGCTTATCACCAACAGAAACAATATTGGTGACATAATGCAACCCTGTCTGACTCCACTTTGGACTTCAAACTCTTCTGACAGCCTCCCTTCGTGCAAAACGAGACATTTGGATCCATCATAAGTTGCGTTAATAATAGCTATTAATTTATCCGGGATACGCCTCCTGCGTAAAGCATGCCACATAAAATCTCTATTGACGCTATCGAAAGCCTTCTCAAAGTCAATGAATAGCAGGTGGAGTGGTGATCGATATTCGACGCACTACTCAATTATGATCCTTAAAGTATTGGTATGATCAATGCATGAGGATCCAGTGCGGAAACCTGCTTGTTCGGCATCGAGTGTGGCTTCTAGATGTTCCCTGATGCGTTCCAGTACTATTTTCGCTAATATTTTGGCAACGGCAGGCAGGACGCAAATCCCCCTCCAGTTTTTGCACTGTGTTAAGTTTCCTTTTTTAGGGAGCTAGACTATCATTCCATTTTTCCACTCATTCGGAAATCCTTCGAAGAACCAAGCTTTCTTTATAAGTGGATGCAGAAGTTCGCTCGATGTCGTTGGCGCCGCTTGTAGAAGCTCTGCAGGAATGCCATCTTTCCTATCCTTCTTTCTCTTCCGCAACTTCACGCCCACGCTGTGTTGAAACATTTGAAGGGTAATCATATTCCCTTGAGCGTGTGTAGATTATAAAAAAAAAAAAAAAAAAAAAAAAGTCCTACCACTTTGTTGGTCTTCAGTGCTTTGATTGCGTTGCGGATTCACGTGTGCTTCCTGGAGCTTTTCCGGAGTAGAGCAGTACAGTGTTACGCGATAGTGACTTGAACTTGCCCGAGCCCATCCAACGTATTTCGCTAAGGCCTAAGATGTCCAGCCTGTACCGCATGAATTCCCTCTCTAGTTGGAGGAGTCCATTTTCAATTCCGAAAGTAAATTTAACAAATTTACTACTTCGATTTCGATGAAATAATAAAATGACTTTTTGGAGGCACAATGGTGTTTTGACAGTAGCATTTTTATTTTCTAACAGGCTATAGATGCAAATCCAAATACAAAATATGCCAGTAAATCCCAAATACTGTTCTCGCAGTTAAATCGATAAATTTGGATCTTTTCAACACTTCTATTGATGGCAGCTATAATTTCTATTCCTTAAGACGTCTATAACAGGCCCATTCTCTTCGATTATTTTTAAATTAAACATATACAATCTCAGACGACAGTTCGGTTTGACACATGTACTCGTATGTGATTGAAACATCAGGCAAATGTACAATCCCGACCCCGAATTGGATGACCCTATACTTTCGTTCTGA
Organism: Philhelius festivus; assembly: GCA_963931855.1. Taxonomy (NCBI): domain Eukaryota; kingdom Metazoa; phylum Arthropoda; class Insecta; order Diptera; family Syrphidae; genus Philhelius; species Philhelius festivus. Next base: position 63,903,935 of record OZ007556.1, read on the forward strand.
GCCTAGCACCTTTTTTCATGTATAACCATCTACATTTGTGCATAAAATATGTAGGCATATTATATATTCAAGGCACAATATTGGATTGCCAGTCCTTCTTTTATTACATAGGTACCCAGGTATTTTCATCCACTTTTATCGATTTTGTCATAAGAAGAAGAAAAAAAAAATTAATCGATCTGACCACGAAAATTAATTCAATTGACTGAACCGTTCAGCTGATGAGTTCCATTAGCATCCGAGGCTGATTCCCGTTCAAGCAACCAGCTTTTAAAAATAAAACCCAAGTGCATAACTATGCAATTGTAAATTAATAACGCTCGTTGCTTCCGATACCCACCTTAACCGTCACTGTAACACCACCCACGTCAAAGACAAAATGCAGTACGGCAGCGGTAGTCCTAGCCGAGCAAATAATTTGTGTTAATACAATTTTTGGATCACGTTGGACATTTTTTTATTTATATGTATTTATTTTTTTTTATAAAGTTTTCTTTTTTAACTCCTGTGCCCTTTAGAACATCATTGTGTAACGGAATGTAAAATGTGTGCACTGTAATAAATACAATTGGTTGCTTTAAAAAAATAAAAATAAAAAATAAATATAAAACAGCCGCACTCATCGCAATTTTATGTAAAATTTCAAGCAAAACGTTAAAAGAGCTTCGCCATATTGTGTGTTGGAATGAGATATAACTACACAAAAATTGGAAAACGCGTTCGTTTTGCAACGAAACACTTTTTACGACAGTTTTCCTTTTAACTGCTATTAAAGGTACGTTAAGGGTAAGTTATGGGCTCAAAAAAGTAAAATCTAATCTTAAATTGTGTGTTTTCCTCAAACTAAGCATATCGACTGATTTTGTTTAAACTAAGCATTAGTTGAAGCTTATTTTTTGTTTTCTCTAAAACAAGAAGAAGACCGCTTTGTCTTATAGTCGTGGCTTTAATCTCTCATTCAGTACAACTTTATACATGTGGTGTGTTCGTAATTCTTCTTAGAACGGCTTGGCCGATTTTGATGATTTTTTAACTCGGGCTCACTTGGTTCTTACTTATAGTTAAATCCGGTAGATGGCAATGTGGTCAAGGCACAAAAATATTATTTTTATAAATTTTTTTATTACCTATGTATATTTTGGAGCTAGCTCGTTAAGAAGCTAAGAAGTTATATTTTCAATAAACTTAAACAAAATGCACGACTGCATCGCACGTACTTGCTCTTATGTTTTGTTTCGAATTTAAAAATTGTTTGAAAATAAATTTAAAACATGGATTTAATGAGATAAAAATGTTCAAACGCATAAAATTGAAGTCTGATTTCTAGAAAAGTACGAATTCATAAAAACAAAGTTTAAAAATCGTTTTATTATTAAATTCATTTTTTATACAACAAATATCTTCAACTAATTTCAAGAAAAAATCTTGAGACACCAATTTCAAGTATTTAGTGATATTGGCCTTGAGAAATAATTTCAAAAAATAATAGCTAGCATGTTTTGAAGGCATTGACTTAAGCAAAAAAAATATTTTTTTTTTCAAAAACCCAAAAAACAATTTTTCAAATATTTTATTTTTATATACAATATTATTTTAAATTTAAAGAAGCTCCTGTACAAAATTCTGGTCAAAATCCAGATAGCCATTAATGAGAAAGTCGAAAATTAAAAAACGGTGTTATGACAGGTTCCGTTAGGCTTGGAGCTAAAAAAAATTCAATTTCTCCTCTAGGGAATCACCGGAAAAAACTATTTTTTCTCAAAAATTTTATGATCTTTATTTTTTTTTTTAAATTCAGAGGAGTTCCTGTACAAAAATTTTGGTTAAAATCGTTAGAGCCGTCAATGAGAAACCCGAAACCAAAAAAACCGTTCTAGGACAGGTACCGTTAGTAACATTTTTTCCCAAAATCTGTTTTGACCGCAATGTAGTCCATGCCCAGCCCATAGCCCAAATAATTTTTCTTATCAAAATTGCATTACGGCTGCATGGGGAGCACCGTTAGACTTTTAGGTACGGAGTTTGAAGAACAGCTTAGGCCGATCAAAATCTCGAGTTCGATTTTTTTCCAAATGCCGAACTTGCCCTGTAGTACTTATATCGCAAGTATTCTTAATACGTGCGCCTACTTAAGGATTCAGTCTACCCTTAAGATGATAAATACAATGCGAGCCTCAAGGAAAAAGCGAAGGATTTAAAAGGAGGAATCGATGAACAGTGGTTTTTAAGTTCTGAATACTGAAAATGGTGAGAAAAACAGAGCGCCGGGATATGACATTCCACATTAGTGCGGAACGGCTACGGCTAAGGAATGGATCTTAATACTTAACAGTACGTCCGAAGTTGATACCAAGTGTAGATTGATGAGGAATCCTATGCGAGTATTACTGTAGAAATATCCATATAATTTGATTTATCTGAAGCATTTAAGGCAAAAAAAACTTCATAGTTACTGCATTAGTCCTAATTAAGTGTATACACTGATTTAGAATTTAAGTTTTTCCTTGGGTGCATAAAATATCTAAGAAATAGAAATAAAATTTACGACTGGATCGCACGTCCTTGCTCTTATAGTATACAAGTACTCTGGTATTTAAAAATTGTAACTAAATAAATTGTAATTTTATGAATATAAATTTAAAAAAATGAATTTATATAAGAAAAATTTAAAAAAAAATGTTTAATTAGTAAACTAATTTTGCATATTATATACTTCGTAAATTTTTTCAAAAACAAAATGCTATGTCAATCTTATTAAATAATATGAAATCAGGCAAATAATTTAGAAACACAAAAGTTCACTCGTTTTCAAGTTATTGAATTTTTAAACAAAAATTATTTGTTTTTTTTTTTTTAAATCCAAAAAATATTTTATCAAAAAAATTTATAGATATATAATATTCTCCTTAATTTAAATAAGCTTTTGTATAAATATTTTGATCGAAATCGGTAGTTAATGTGAAAGTAGAAAATAAAAAAAAAAAAACGAAAAATCGTTTATACGATTTTTTATAAATTTTGTTTTCTTTGGACCAAAATGTAGAACATGTCTACAATAGTACGCGTAATTTTTATATTATAATCGTTAAGAACTGTTTTGGAGATAAACAAGATTTAGCGCCAGAAAAATTATTTCTCTTCTAGAGAATCAGCAAAACCCCATAAGTACCAAATTTAAGAAAATCGCTTAAGCGCCGTAGGCCGTAGGTCGAGATACAAGACATACAAACATACATATGGAATTGCGGGACCCACCTTTTTTCGTGTTCTCTATCATCTTAATGTCAAGATTGCTACAACATCGAGTTCGAATTTTTTCAGTACCTTCATATTTGTCGCAATTAAAAATATGGTGTTTTTTTCTTCCAATAAAAAAGCAGTGGAAATTAAAAAAATTTCCAGCACCCCACATTTTTTTTTTGAAAATCTAGTTTAGTATTATTTAAGCTTCTATGAAGGTTCTCTATGATCTTTTTGAAATTGGGGTAAGCACGTTTTTACATTAAATTTTTTTTTTAATCAGATAAGCCCTTCTCGAAAAAATCAAAAAAAAAAAAATTACCATTAAAACAAAACTAGTAAAAATGTATTTACTTTATCTTTATCATTTATAAATTCTTTGGATTTTGATTTGCGTGAGGCTTTTTATTTTTATAGAATAAATTTCTACAGTATGCATATTTATATTTACATATAGTGTATCACAAAAGTAAGTAAGCACTCATTGCTGTCGCATAGACATGTTAAAATAAAATTAAATTCCGTTATGAATATTAGGAAAAATGCATTCATAATTATGGTTAGCACGTTGACATCATGTTTTAGGCAAATTTTAGGATTTAACATTTGGTTTATCTGCAGAACATCACTGTTTGTTCGGTTAACCGCATTTTCTATACCACAAAAGTAAGTAAGCACCTGCAGCATTTTAAGGTTAAATATTTAATGGTGTAATCAACTTCGACTTTTTATTGGTTTTAAGTTGCTTATCTCTCTTTTCTATAATTTTTTTTCAGTTTAAGATCAATTAATAATAATTAATAATAAAAGAAAATGGTTCCAAGAGGTAATCAACTTAGCTTAGATTTTAAAAAATTATAATCAAACACTATTTGGAAAATAAATCAGAGTGCGAGAATGGTAATATTGTTAACAAAAGACCATCTACTATACACAAAATAATAACCAAATATACACGGTTAAAAATTCTGGGATGTTTTTTTAATACGGCCCTCGTATTACAGCCGTATGCAATACATGAATAATTTGTTTTTAATATTCCAACTTTATTAAACATTTTTTGTAATAATTTGGTATTAAAACTCAGTACATATCCCACTAAAATGTTTTTTTTAATACTTTTCCACTAAAATTTAATCTTCAAATATTAAAATATAATATTTCTATATTATAATCTATTACCATTTTGATTGAAAACTTATATTTCAATAATTTGTTATTTGATTTTAGTAGAATATCTGGTTAAAAGTGACCATAGTAAAATAATGTACTAAAATTGTATTAAAATTCAATAAATTTTGTATTTAGCCCGAAACTCTTGGCTCAATGCTCAAGAAATACATTTTAACTCGTACTTGTATTGAATATCGAGGTATTAATTTTGAACACATTAATATTAGATTTTAATACATACGAGTAGTTATTGATTTTTAACCCTTCGGTATTACATTTTAATATTGAATATAATTTTGCCGAAAGAAAGGTAGGTAGGTAAAGATGGTAGTCGCCAGCCCTGGGCCCGCGACTCAATTAGCGCTGGGGTGCGCCGTTTTGATACCATTAACTCGTGTCAACCTAATAAGGATTTAGTACGGAAGAAAATGGCTTTTTATATACTTTAGCGGAGCATTGCTAAAGCCATTTTGTCGCATTCAGAAAGATAATCAGATCTTTGATTTTCTTCTCCGAAAGTTCGCTGGGGTCATCGAGGAAGGCTTTCCCAAAGGAAGCCATCCTGTAATTTGCTAAGGCGGGGCAATCGCAAAGAAAATGAACCACAGTTTCTTTTTCTTGTGGATCTCCACAACTACGGCAGTGTGGGTTGTAGGGGATGCCTAGCTTTCTTGCACGTTCACCTATGGGCCAGTGTCCGGTGCATATTGCTGTGATCCTGGCTATGTCGCGCCTGGGTCTGCATATTAGATCTTTGGAACGTGAGTTGTTGTAAGTAGGCCATATCTTTCTTGATATGACACAGTTTGTGAGACTGCTCCACCTACGGTTGGATTCATTGAGAAAAATCGAGAAGATTTTTCTCTTCATAGCAGCAAGAGGAATATTTAAGTTTTCCGCTAGTGAGCTATCTAAGGCCGAGCCTTGTTTTAGTCTTTGAAAACGAAGAACTGGTGAACGGATTTACTTTGAAAGATCGAGTCGGTGTGCTGATTCCAGTGGATTCCTTGTGCGATATAGTGCGGCAGTATTCAGACTGTGCCTGCTTCCTTGTGGTTCTTGACACTGCTGATGGAGAGCCTCTTAATCAAATAAGTGAAAATTTGAAAAAACAAGAAGCAGCAATTGGGAGCTCTCTTCTTTTATACAAAGAAGTAAGTAACTTTTTCAATAGTAAATTTAATGTACCTATATAAATAAAATGTTCCTAATTTTACACGGATTAAAAGCACTTATACAAACAAGCACAGAGGCCATACATTTTGGATGAGTACGCTAAAGGATTCTTCTCGAAGGGCGTTAGTGACGGCGAGAGCTGAGTATCTGCTATTAATTTTGAATACTATGTGGGTTCAAAAGTAATCCAATCAAATCTTATAAATAGTATAGAAATTTAATAAATAGGTATTAGTTTTCAATACTATGTGGGCTCAAAAGTAATCCAATGAAACCTTAAATAGTATTAAGATTTAATAATCTTGTATTACATTTAAACTCTCTATGGGCTTAAAACGAGTAAAAAAATATTCAATTTAAATGAAAAAATATATGTCTTCAATATTCAGCGAATTAAATTCTATTATAAATTATAAATTATAAAGGTCCTTATTCGGTGGGGAGGGGGGGGGGGGAATTCCGAATAAGGTCCATTATAAATTATATAGTGTGCATCCCGTTAGATGTCGTACACGGCGCATGTAAAGTCGCATGTCTGCCAGAAACCAGAAATAATTGACATTGTATGGAGTACGAATGGATTGCGAATTTAATAATACCAGATAAGTTGAACAAAATGTCGGTGGTGCGAGCATGTTACCGAAATTCGTTCAACTTTCTTTCGTCGGAGCCAGTAATAGCAAAAGTTTGGAAATTAATTTAAGTTGTCACTTTAGTTCATTCGCCGAATGCTGTTTCTTTCTTTCCTATTCTTGAATACGTGTGAGTGGTGAATAATCCAACAAAATGGTGATCTTAGTTTCAAAAGAAGCACGTTCTTTTTCTTTAAAAAGTAAACTGAATTTTCCTATAGGGTTAGTTTCTATCGTTGCTTTGATTCAGAAAGTAACTTTGGATAACATTGTAACTCAAGCTCAAAGTTGAAGTGTTTCCTTTTTGAAACTTTTTTTCAATACATCTCCAATCAAATCAATTTTTTGTTTAAACTGTTTAATTTAAAAAAAAAAAATTGATCTCGGAACTGTTTTTATTTTCTAGTTGCCTTTTGTTTGCTTTTCTTTCCTTCCGTTTGGAATTTTTGTTATTTCTGTAACTTCCCTTATAAACTGATTTTTTTCTCCAAGGAAGTGTCAAATCCTTTAAAAATACTATCTCATGAAAAATGCTGATCATAAACATAAGCCGTTCGGGGTCTAGACGCTAGTTCTCAACAATTAATTTTCTTCGCGTCAAACCTACGCTTATTACGTAAGCTTAAATGTTAAAAAGTAACCTAAATAAATTAATTAACTATTTTGAGAATCTTATGGATTTTTTTTACAGGTTGCCTTTAATTTTTATTAATTATTAATGCATTCTGTTTTTTTTTTTATTTTGGAAAAATTTCTTTGACAGAGGAACCATATTTTTCACTTTCTACGTTATTGAAAAGTAACTCAAGGTATCACTATTCTAAAAATGGTATTGGAACTTTTTTTGACACATCAACTTTAGCTAAATTTTGTTAAATTAACGCTCTATGGTAGATGAACCAAGAAAAATGGCAGCATTAGCTTAAGAAGGCGAGTTTTTTTGAGACTTTTTGATGGTGTGCTTTTATTCTTTGATTTGATTTTTTTGATTTATAATATAACTTTCATTATCTCCAGAGCTATAGTCTGAAAAGCCAATGCATGCAACTAATCGTAAGCTTTACATTGATTATCAATTCAATGCAAGTGAAAGGATGTGGCTTTTCCAACCGGAATCCTGGAAATTGTTCGATGGTGCGCTTTTTGAAATTTTAATGCAGCCTCAGTTTCATCGTCGTCATCGCGTCGCGGTCGTCGTGGACCGGTAAGAGTGGGGTTGTGAGTCCTTGATAGTGTTCCTGTTCCCCAATGTAAAAAGCACATGTGTGATGGGCTTTACACCCGCCTAAGCGTTCCATGTTCCACTTACGCATGATTTTTTTTTGTTGTCGTTGCTTCCATACTTTTTTGCCTTTGGAGCGGGCCTTCGACCAATCAATTTGCATAATTTCACATCATTCTGCAAAAATCATGTCCCATGGTTGCCCAACCAATCCTGTTGAATATTTAAAAGTCCAGTTGAATGATTGCATTAAATTCCTTTGAGTGGTTCTCATATTTTTTTCGCATTCGTCCTATCGATTTTTGGGACCCGTCATGCAAGTAATATTTTTTTTTTTTTTGTTAATGCATAACTTCCTGTCTAAACAGTGTTGTCAGTGACAGGTCCTTTTTCCTGTCACTTAACGGCTTAGGTTGGGCTATCAAACTGCCTGTCATAATTTATCTGTTTTACATCTATCCCAGCAGACCAACCCAGTCCAATGCCCTGGTGTCCTCGTTAAAGGACTCTAAACCTTCCAACAGTAGTTGAAATATTTTTGTTAGTTGTCGGCTGTGATGCGATATGGCGATGTCTGTGTCGCAGGATATCGCAATCAGAGGGACGCGAACGGACGACCGACGAACGAACGTAAGGATGCGACTCATTGGGTTGGTTTTTTCATCTGGAAGTTCTGTGCATTGTGCATATTTGGGGCTTCATTTAATCCAACCGCGTTTAATTAATTGTGATTGGACATCGGAGGAGTTCAATGAGATTGGTCGGCAGTGGTGGGGGTGGTAGGTTCTATATATATGTATAATGTGTAAGTCATTCTCGATAGCCGGAAATTATATAATGGATTAATCGAATGGAATGACGATTTCGATGCGGTTTAAAGCGGTAAAATTGTTACAATATCGTGCTTTTGAATATATGCACATGAAACACGTTGATTGTTTGAAGGACTCGCATGGCAAAATTGTTAATTATTGTGTCATCCATATTTTATCTCAAATGGCGTTGTTTGAATTTCGAATCAAACCGAATGTAGTAAGTACCTAGTACACATATGGTTACTAATAATAATGTTTGAATTATACCTACATATATGAATTTGACAGAAAATATTTGATGTGCTTTATTCATCGTAGACAAATTTTGTATTTAGAGGTTGTTCTTTTTCAACTTACAAGCTTAAGTTTAGTTAAACTACGTTTAATTGAAGTGAAGTTCAGATTAGACTGTGAAACCGAACGAGTTGAACTTCAAATTTAACCTCAAGTTCGGGTTCAGCTAAACTTAGGTTTAAGCTTCCACTGTGAAACTGGGGTTTAGTGTAACTTCTTCTAGATTTGAGCCACAACAACTTGTTGAGGACCAGAGTCTAGCGAAAATTCAACTCCCAGCAATTCCCGAGTTCATGTATCAGTATCATGTATCATGTTTTGGAAGATTTGTCACTCCCTCGGTAGACAATGTCCCCGAAAAAAAAAAATTATTTTGTCTAAGGCCAGCCAACTTGTGCCTTGATAGTTCAACGCATTCAGTATAAAGCCAAGTTATGGCGACCGGAAGACGTAAGATTCTAGATTGAGACCTCTCTTTAGACACCATAGAGTAAACTGAACTGCACGATTCATGGTTTAGATTTGATATAAGAACTGGAACTGTACTGGAAATGTGTGATTCCAGATTTTGCCAGACGACCCACGAGGAAAAGTTTTTAGACGATAAGGTGAGCAATATACAACATTTTTCCATGAGTTGCTTATGGTAGATGTTCCATAATGGTACATAATCTACGCCCAGGTTGTCTTTTTGATTCATATAAGTATTGAGATTTTGTAGCTTTGTACAAGAATTCAGTTGATATTATAGTGAACTCATCAAAGACAATTTGTTTCTTATTGAAACGTGCGAACACTAAAGCTGTAGAAGTTGAAAATGGATCTTTGACAGCAAAGCGGAATTCGAGGGAAATATTAAAAGAAATTTGTTTTTTTTTTTTAATTTTTAATTTTGCGCGCTCTAAAGGGGCTATGACTGCCCTTAAAAACTTTGACTTGTCTCTAAGTCGTTGTGGGGTCTACTTCATAGAGAGCTTTTTTTTTTTCAATTTTATTTTAATTTTCTAATAAAAATAAAAATGTCTTGTTCAATCTGTAAAATTAAAGTAACAAGAAGTGAAATAAAAATAACGTGCGGAGAGTGCGGAATAATTTTCCATGGAAGTTGTGTTAAAATGACTGCAACTGATCTTGATTATCTTAATAAAAGCAAATCAGTTTGGAGATGTAAAAATTGTGCCAGCCAACGGAGAGAATCATTTTCTTTACCGTCAGCTGCACAACAAATACAACCATCCTCGTCTTCGTTACTGCCACCAACAACTGCATCGCCACCACCACCGCCAACTTCACTACAACCGCCGCCGCCGCCTACCGCTACAACTCAACCAACTAAACGATCATCGAATCTCCCGTCATCTGTCTCCAGTGTACCAGCTTCTGTAACATTAGAGATGATATATGCAAAAATCTTATCAATTGAAGAAAACCAGACAAAGCAAATCAATGCACTTATTGCCAAAAATGATGAGTGCGAACAAAGAATTAATTTTCTCGAGAAAAAGGTTAATAACCTCGAGCAACAATTGCTTTCAAACAGCATAGACATTGTCAACGTACCGACCATCAATTCGGACATGTCATACACTGATGCTGCACTGAAGATTCTTCGTGATGGTTTGAAGTTGAATGTAGAAGAGAGAGACATAAACAAATGTTACATGAAGAAAATAAAACTAACAAAACCAACAACAAATGAAAGCCCTGCTACAACAAATATTCTTCATGTGCAATTGGTTTCTAACCTATGTAAGGAAAGGGTAATGAAAGCGAAGAGAGAAAAAAGAGAGACATTATCTACCAACCTGCTCAAACCAAATGCAACTGCCGAGAAGATGTACGTAAATGAGTGCTTGACGTATGAAGCCAGACGTTTATTAAAAATCGCAACAACAATGAAGACACAAAAGAAATACAAATATGTATGGACGAGAAATGGTACTATTTACATGCGGAAGAATGAGGGTGACAATCATGTAAGAATTAATTGTAATGCAGATTTTTCTAAATTATGAGTATAAATAAATCGTGTTCACCTTCCAAATTTTCTGTATGTGAATACCCAGTCAATCTTGTTCGTTCTGTAGATTATTGCTTTTGCTTACATCAAAACATACGCAGTATGAGAAAAAATTTTTCGATTTTCTTAGCGCATTTAAATTCAATAAATAATTTACCTGTTGTTATTGTCTTAACTGAAATATGGATATATAAAAATGAGTTGGAATTTTATAATATACAGGGTTATACTCTTTTTGGTAATTGCAACGAGTCATATCCTGCTGGAGGTGTAGTCGTTTATGTGAAGAATGGTTATATGTGTGAATTCTCTTGTCCTAATTTATCTAGCGCTGATGTAGTAAAGTTATCTTTTGTGTATGAGAATATTGATTATACTTTGTTGTGCATTTACAGACTTCACGATTTTCCGAAAAATATGTTCATTGACGAATTTAGCAATATTCTTAATGCTAACTTAGCTAAAAATTTAATTGTATTAGGTGATATTAATATAGATATTGTTAACAAAATTGACAAAGATTCCGAAAATTATCTATTTACTATGGCTTCATATGGTCTTAAGAGTTTGATTAACGAACCTACCCGCGTGACGTGCTCTCTAAGTTGTATAGATCACATTTTTTTGAGATATCATAAGAATAACAAAAATATATTTAATGGTCAAGTTCATGATTTTAAAATAACTGACCATAAAATGATTACATTAAACATCTTTTCTGATAACCATTCTCAAAATATGAAACCCGTAAGTCCAGTGAAACATTGCGTTGACTATAAATTATTAAAAGAATTTTTAACTTTTGAATGCTGGGACCAAGTTTATTCTGAAAACAATCCCTCTCAGGCATTTGATTTGTTTATAAGTATTTTAAAAAATCATATCAGTTCAAGTACTTTCCAAAAAAAGCATTCAAGTAAAACCAAACATCTTAAACCTTGGATGAACAATAATCTTCTTTATAAAATAAGAAGAAAGAAGAAAATGAGTTTGAAATGCAAAAAACATCAAAACAATAAAAAACTTAAAAAACACTATGATAGTATATGCAAAACAGTTAATAAAGAAATTGATGAGACTCGTAATAATTATTATGCTAATAAGTTTTTAAATGCTAAGGGGAATATTCGTGAAGAGTGGAAAATAGTTGATAACATTTTAGGTAAAAATACTGATTCAATCAAAATTGATTCTATTGAAATTGAAGGAGTACATATATCTGATTCTCGAATTATATCCAATAAATTTAACGAATATTTTACTGAAATTTCAGTCAAATTAAAACCTACTATTAAATCTTGTATAAGTTGTAACTGTTGCATTTCTTCAGAAATTTGCTCAGATGATATGCAACCAAATAGTTTTGTTTTTAGTGCGATAACATCAAGAGAAGTATTCAATGTTATTATGTCTTTAAAAAACAAACATTCATGTACTAGTGATGGTGTATCTAGCCATTTGTTGAAAAATGTTGCTTGGTATGTTATGGACGTACTAGCGTTTGTATTTAACAAATGTGTTGAAACTGGTTGTTTTCCGGATCATCTTAAATGTGCTGAAGTTATACCGCTCTTTAAAAAAGGAAATAGAAAACTTATATCAAATTATAGACCAATTTCACTACTTTCAACTTTTTCAAAAATCTTTGAGAAGTTAATCAAAGTCCGAATTATGTCCTTCTTGCAAAAGACTAAATTCTTCTGTAATAATCAATATGGTTTCAGAGCTGGTTTGTCAACAGAAGATGCTATTTTAAGGGTATGTAGTCAACTTTATGGAAGTTTGAATAGTAATAAAATAACTATGGGCCTGTTCATAGATATGACTAAAGCCTTTGATCTAGTCAATCACGATCTGTTGCTTAACAAACTTTATAATGCAGGTTTTCGCGGTAATTTTTTTAATTTGCTCAATTCTTATTTAAAAATTAGAAAACAAAGAGTCAACAACAATGGAATCTTTAGTGAACCAAGACTGCTTAAAAATGGCGTTCCTCAGGGATCAGTGCTTGGCCCTTTGTTTTTCTTAATTTATATAAACTCCATTTTCAAACTTAAACTAAATGGTATTTCGACTGCTTTTGCTGACGATATAGTATTCACATACTCTTCAAATACTATCTTTGATAGTATTGCAAACATTGGAAACGATCTTGAAATCTTAAGGCAGTGGTTTACTTATCACAAATTAATTATAAGTGAAAAAACTAAATTGATGTGTTTTGAGGTGTCTGGTAATAGCGTTTATGACTTTACGAGTATCTTACTGTTCCATGCTCACGATTGTAATCAGTATTCTTTACCTATTCACAAGTGTGGGATAAGTAATTTTAAATCCGAATATCAATGCTCAAAAAATTGTTTTAAAGTTGAAGTAGTTCATCAATTTAAATACTTAGGAGTTATAATTGATAACAACCTGAATTGGAAAGCTCATATTCAAATGATCAAAAATTATTTGTTAACGGTCACACGAAAAATGTATTTGATAAAACCCTTTTGCTCTCAAAAAGTTTTGAAAATGATCTATTTTGGTCTTGCAAACTCGAAGTTACAATACGGTATTACTAGTTGGGGTGGATCTTATGCTAATAGCTTTATACCTTTATTAACAGCACAAAAACATTTAGTTAGAATTATTTTAAATAAAAATAGGATGGCCGAAAGTTTGTTTTTATTTAGAGAATTGCAAATTCTTCCAATGAGACATTTATATGTTTTCAAAGTCTTAAGAGAATTTTTTAAACAAAGCGGAAACATCCCTAGTAGAAATTATCAAATGTATAACTTACGTGTAAACAATATGACTTTAGTTAATGTACCTTTTGCTTACAAGACACATTTCAATCATTTTTTCACATACACAGCTCCAAATATTTTTAATAAGTTGCCCTTATCAATAAGAGAAACGCTTCGATTTTCAACTTTTATTAAAAACATTAAAGACTGGTTATTCACTTTGAATTTTGATAACATTGAATCATTAATTTAGTTCTTAATTAAATAATCGAAAAATAATAAAATTTTGTAAACATACTCATTGTTATTAAATGTATGAATGTTCAAGAATTATAAGTTCTATCTATACTATATTTTTTCTATATTGTTGCTAGCAAGCTTTTCCTTCTATTATTATCATTATTTTTTTTCTTGTTTACTTAAATCACTGATTGTCACCCCACATCAGTTATTATTAAATATTTCAATTAGATGTGTCATTCGTCGCTAACTGCCCAGTTAAAGAATGTACACTATTATTCAAATTTTATTAATGAATTGTATATCTCTAGTTTTAAGTTATTGAATGAATAAAAAATCAAATACATACATACATACATACATACATCAGAGGGCGAGGGCTTAGGAAATTTAGAGAAAATTTAAAAGGATTTGAAGCCAGGAAACTACGATTTTTATTTTTTTCTTGTGACTTATAGGTACTATAAGGCAAGTTATGCATTCGGAAAAAAAAAAATGCACGACTGGGTCGCACGAACTTGCTCCTATGTAATCGACTAGGAATTTTAAAAACGAATGTTATTAGAGAAAACTGTTCATAAGGATAAAATTAATTTTTGAATTCTTTTAGTAGTAAGAGAAAAAAACAGAATGCTATCCAACTATGAATTTATGCAAGAACAAAAATTATAAGTCGTTGTAGTGGTTTCTTAAAAAAAAGCTTTTATATACAAATTTTTTATAAGCTTTTTAAGAAAAAATTTAGGTACGCCAATTTAAAGTTCTTATTATTTTTCGAATAAAAATTAAATTTACGAAAAGAAATATTGACCCGTTTCGGAGATATCGAATTTTCAAAAAAAGAAAAAAATAGATTTTTTTTTTAAATTCAAAAAATATTTATTCAAAAGTTTTGAAATGCAATGTGTTTTAGACTTTTTAGAAGCTTCTCTATAAAAATTTTCATTAAGATCCGTTATGTGGATAATGAGAAATTCAAAATTCGAAAAAATGGTTCTATGGTATGTACAAGCTGTAATATCTTAATTTCAAATTTTTTTTATTAAATTAAAGATCGTAAAAATTAATTGAAAGAAAAAAAAATTATCAAAATTCTAGGTGCCGTTTTCGAGAAAAATACGATTTTTGAAAATCATTCTTTTAAATTTTTTAGCATTTGTATGGTAGGTACCTTTATATTTAGGTAAAATATAAAATTTTTTCACACATTTTGTAGATTATATTGAGAAACTTTTATTTATCAAGTTTAAAAAAAATCTAGCATAGGGTTTTCGAAATATTGAGTTTTGGAAAAAAAAAATTTGAAGTTTTTTTTTAAAATCCAAAAAAAATTTTTTTTTGAAAATTTGAGTACACAGTTCTATTTATGTTTTTGGGGAGCTTTAGCAAAAAAAAAAGATCAAAATCGGTTGAACCGTTTTTGAGAAAATCAAAAACAAAAAAAAATGGTTCCATGGGGGTACCCTCAATAACCATTTTTCGGAAAATTTTTTTCAACCAATACCTAGATTTAATTAAATGAAGTTTTTTTGTATTTTTATTTTTAAAATCCGTCGAACAGTTTTTGAGAAAAAAAAAATGTTTATAAAATTTCGAAAAAAATTCGTATGGGGGGTACCGTTATTTTTGGTCTTAAAAAAAAAGAAAAAAACGTGTGGGGGGGGGGAATTAAAAATGATATCTACCAAGTTTAAAGAAAATCGGCCAAGTCGCTTAGCCTGTAGTCGAACAGACAGACAGACAGACAGAATTGGGAGACCCACTTTTTTAGTCTTCGCTATCATCGTAATGTCAACTTTGATCAAAATCTCGAGTTCGATTTTTTTTACGAATGCATAACTTGCCTTATATGTAGTACCTATAAGTCGCAAGTAAAAATCGAACTCGAGCTTTTGATCAAAGTTGACATTACGATGAGAGTGAAGACTAAAACAGTGGGTCTCGCAATTCTGTCTGTCTGTCTGTTCGACTACAGCCTAAACGGCTCGGCTGATTTTCGTTAAACTTGGTAGATATCGTTTTGAATTTTCCCCCCCAACACGTTTTTTTTCTTTTTTTTTAAGACCAAAAATAAATATATAAATATTTTTTTTTTCTCAAAAACTGTCCCACAGATTTAAAAAAAACTAAAATTTCATTTACATAAATAAAGCTAGGTAATGGTTGAAAAAAAATTTCCAAAAAAATGTTATTTTTGGTACCCTGCAACCATTTTTTTGGTTTTTGATTTTCTTAAAAACGGTACGACGGATTTTGATAATTTTTTCTCTAGTAAAATTTTCTTTTGAAAACTCAATAGGTATTTCGAAAACGATTTTTCTAAAACTTTATAAATAAAAGTTTCTTAATATAATCTAATCTATAATCTATAAAGATATGAGAAAAAAAAATGTTTTATCTAAAAATAACGGTACCCTCTATACAAGTGTTAAAAAATGGTTTTGGAAAATTGTATTTTTCTCGAAAACGCGCTTAGAATTTCGATAAAATTTTTTTCTTTCCATTAATTCTTACGATCTTTAATTTAATAAAAAAAATTTTGAAACCAAGATACTCGTATTACTGACTGTACCTACAATAGAACGATTTTTTCGAATTTCTCATTGTCGGCATAACGGATTTCAATGAATTTTTTTATAGACAAGCTTCTAAAAAGTTTAAAAAACATTGCACTTCAAAACTTTAAGAAAAATATTTTTTTTTGAATTATGACAAAAAATCTACTTGTTTTTTTCCAAAATTCGATATCTCAAAAACAAATCAATATTTTCTTTTTGTAAACTTAATTTGTATTCGTACATTAATAAAAAGTTTAAATTGGTGTTTCAAAATTTTTTCTTAAAAATGTTTTAAAAATTTTGTATATAAAAGCTTATTTTTTCAAGCAACCACTACAACGATTTATAATTTTTGTTCTTGCATAAATTCATATTTGCATATCATTCTGTTTTTGTCTCTTACTACTAAAAGAATTTGAAAAATTATGATAAATTTATCCTTATGAACAGTTTTCTCAAATAACTTGCGTTTTTAAAACTCCTTGTCTATTATATAGGAGCAAGTTCGTGCGACCCAGTCGTGCATTTTATTTTTTTTGGCGAACGCAAATGGCTATTTCACTAGCAACAAAAATTTGGTTGTGCAATAGCTCGAAGAGAAACAGGACCCACAACTCTCAACAATTCCTGCCTGAGTGTTACCAGGAATAGACAATATTTTTGTCGATTCCGAACAGCTAGTGAGCAGCACTTATCATGACGAGAGATATGCCTAGGGGATTTGTCAATTCCTCACAAGAGCCAGTACATCCCTGAAGAACTATTTTACAGCGGCTGAGAATCGAACTTTCTACATGACAGTTCAACGCACTTATAATTATACCAAGGGGTACTACACTAGAAACTGTTTACAAAAATATACTAAAATATTAAAATGTGCCAGTAGCCCAAATATAGGCGAAAATTGTATGTTAATGCAAAATACCGAACGTCCTCACTTTATCAACAGATTTTCGGATTTTTTTTTTCGAGAGGTCCAACTGAACACCCTATACTGGCAAGCCTGTTCTTCTGATCTGAATCCTATCGCTTATCTTTGCGACATTTTGGCAGATAGTCAAAGGAAGATAATATGAGTCCATCACTTTTAGTGTATTTAAAAATTTCTTTACTCGAAGCATGATTATTTCGAAGCAAATACCCCAGCAAAAAATTGACAATGTTATCAGAGGTATGTTTAGAAGAAATATTTCAGTCGTAAGAGTACCTTGTCACTGAGCCTTAAAAGTATTCTTTCTTTCAGAAGCGATCGCACCAAAAAAGGGTTAAAATAAATATTGTTTACCTGTTTTCACTTTTTTGCAGCTTTTGGTGTTGCATTTGTGCAGGGACGGGTTAGAATATTCCTGCAGCGCCTTCCCGCTTGTCGTAAAAGGCGACTAAAGGAGTAAATACATCTAGGCCACAAACAGCAAGGTGAACCTAGCGACACGTAACACCTATAAACTTTCCCAAAAGTGTGCATGCCAGTCCCTGGGTTGGCACGACTGGAGATCACCGGTGCCGTAAAAGAGAGATCAAATACAAAACTGGAGCATGCACACGTCGATACTCGATAATTTTGTGAATTCAAGCATTATGGAAATACTCGTTAGAAATGACACTACCCCGCCAGGCACTACCATTGTTACACATGGTACTGATCCTGGACCGAGCAGCAATGCTCGGGTCAGAGCTAGACGGATTCCGGGGGCTAGCAAAGTAATGCCGCAGATTATTTTTTTTTTTTTTTTTTTATAATCTACTCACGCTCAAGGGATTATGATTACCCTTTAAATGTTTCAACACAGCGTGGGCGTGAAGTTACGGAAGAGAAAGAAGGATAGGAAAGATGTGTGGCACGATGTTCTGAGACTGAAGGTTGTTGTCTCAGATATTTTATCTCCAGGGATGGCGGCTGAACTAAAGCGGAGAATTGCCGTGTCTTATTTCTATGTCCCTTATAATTCGCATTATTTTATACGTTTTTCATCCTTGTTGGGCATACTAGTTTAACTCAATCACATGTTGTTAGTGTTATGCCTGAACAACATGTAATGAGTAAACCAGCAACCCATTGATGACAATTTATAGAAGGTTTTAATGGAATTAAAAACGACATAGACGACGGCAGGGATCGAACCTGTGATATTGAGGTTGACAGGCGAGCACACAACCATCGCGCCACGGCCACCCCCAAATTATACAAAATCTGAGAGTTGCGAGTTGGAACGTTGGCAGTATGACAGGTCGAAGCTTCGAGCTGGAAGAGATGATGAAAAGAAGGCGAGTGGACATCTTATGTGTTCAAGAAACAAAATGGCGAAACACGGGTAAAAACGGAATCGGAATCATCCTTGCAAAACATCTATTAGGCAGCGTATTGACCATTTCGAAACCCAGCGACCGTTTGATGTCCCTTAAATTGGTGATTAAAGGAAAGTTGTCGAATATTGTCACTGCATATGCTCCCCAAATTGGATGTGAGCAGGTGCAAAAAGATGCATTTTGGCTAGACTTTCACAATCTAAGGACATCCCAAAGGAAGAGTTTTTGTTCGTGGGCGGAGATTTGAACGGACATGTCGGGAAGACAAACGAAGACTATGAAGATTGCCATGGAGGCCTCGGATACGGCACCAGGAACCCTCCTGGTGAAGACATCTTGAGCATGTGCAAAACATACGGTCTTATCGTACTAAATACCATGTTCGTCAAACAAAGCCGACACCTGGTCACTTACAGCAGTGGTGGAAATGAAACCCAGATTGATTACCATTTGGTATCTAGTTTCATGAAACCCCGGGTAAAAGATTGCAAAGTGATACTAGGAGAAGCGATCGCCCACCAACACCGTCTCCTACTGACAGAATTTTTTATGGAGACAGTGAACGACAACAAACATACAAAAACTTTTGGGAAGATCAAATGGTATAATCTGGATAAGGAAAAAGGCGAAGCTTTTATTTCGAATATGCAAAACGTTCTGTATAACAACACCGATATAGTTCGAAATGAAGAGAGTACAGCACAAAGTATGTGGGATCTCCTACAGAGAACTTGCAAAGAAAAAGCCAAAACACTGTTAGGGGTTTCAAAAGGACACAACCAACAAGGCAAAGAAACATGGTGGTGGAATAATGAAGCTAAATCAGTTATAAGTAAAAAGAAAATGGCTTTCAAGGCTTGGTCGAAGTGCCCCTCTAATGATACAGAGCAAAAGTCACGCCTCGAAGTGGAATATAGAAACTGCAAGAAAGAAGCGAAGAAGAAGTGCGCCCAAATTCAAGCAAAGAATACAGAAAACCTGTATCGGGAGCTGGATGAAATTTCTACCCCGACAGCTGGTGCTATTCAAGAGCCACGGCAAAACACGAATAAGGGCGCAACTATCTTCAAAATAGCCGCTCAAAGAAGAAGAAATGCCCAGGAGATTTGTTCGCCAAAGTTCATTAACAATGCTCAAGGCCAACTTCTTGTGGAAGACAACGAAATTCTTCACAGGTGGCGACAGTATTGTGACGGACTTCTAAACGAACAATTTCCAAGGCTGTACTTTCCAATAGCTTCACCTAACTTAAGCGAAGTATCCGACGTCACAGTCGAAGAAGTTAGTGAGGCGGTAAAATACTCCAAAAAGGGAAAAGCTGTTGGCCCAGACGAAATACCCTCAGAGTTTTGGAAAAAGATGGGAGACATCGGGTTTAGATGGCTCATGATTCTTGTCTCCAAACTTATACGAGGTGATCGCATGCCTAATCAATGGAGGGAAAGTTACCTTCTTCCAATTTATAAAGGAAAGGGTGATACTCGAAGCTGTGATAATTACCGTTCGATTAAGCTGATGTCACACACCATGAAGATCGTTGAGCGAGTCTTGGGTAGCCGACTGCGAAAAATAATTAGGCTATCTGATGACCAGTGCGGGTTTGTCGGGGGTAAGTCAACTACGGATGCAATCCAGAGTATAAGAATAATTATGGAAAAACATCGGGATTCTTTGGAGGATTTGCATGTCGTATTGGTTGATTTTGAAAAAGCATTCGATCGGCAACCACGAGATCTAATATGGGTGGCCCTCAGGCAACGAGGAGTTCCAGAAACCTATGTGCGGATAATTATGGACATGTATGATGGAGCAGTTACTAAAGTAAAATGCGCAGCTGGAGTCACCGAAGAATTCGAAATCACAGTAGGTGTACACCAGGGAAGTGTCTTGAGTCCCCTGCTCTTTATTACAGTTCTTGATTACCTGCTTGAAGGCAAAGTGACGGATCCAAAAGTGCATCAGTTATTATTTGCTGACGATGGAGCCATCATAAGTGAAGACCCGATATCCCTACAACGAGCACTTGACGTATGGGTGGATGTTCTAGAAGGAAGTGGGTACCGCATAAGCGCGAAAAAGACAGAATACCTATGCTGCCCATTTTCTGATCCACACAGGCCTATTCCAGACATTTATTTGAATGGAGTAGTGCTTCCCAAGTATGAAAAGTTTAAATATCTGGGGTCTATGATAAATAACGAAGCTACTTGTGATGACGATATCAATCATCGCGTAAGCGTAGGGTGGATGAAGTGGCGGGAAAATTCTGCTATCTTCTGTGACCGAAAAATGCCCCCTAAGCTGAAAGGAAAGCTCTACACTTCAGTTGTGCGTCCAGCACTCACATACGGTTCACAATGTTGGACAATGTACAAAAAGTATGAGAGTAAGCTAACGGCAGCTGAGATGAAGATGCTTCGTATGACAGCAGGAGTTACGAAGATCCGAGGAAGCCTTCATGTTAAGAATACCATTTCCCAAAAAATTGAACACGACCGACTCAGTTGGTATTGCCATGTTCAAAGGAGAGATCCTGAGAACCCCGTCAAAAGAGCAATATCATACAACGTTCCAATTCGGAGTAAAAAGAAAGGTAGGCCTAAACACTCCTGGTACAAACAAATGCAAAAACACCAGCATTCAGTTGACCTCAGAAATGGAACAATACAAAACCGGGAGGCTTGCCGCCGATTTCTGAGGTCAACCCGGCGAACCCCACAGGCGGATCACTAGTGTGAAGCAGATACGTGGGAGAGTTATGATCCCCTCGACATCGAGATCATAACAGCGCCGAAACAAGGAAGAAGAAGAAGAACCTTATAAACGATCCCAAATCCTTCTTTCTGTTCGTTAATTACAAAAGAAAGTCAGATGGGGATCGATCTTGTAAAATTCGTTTCTTTCACTCTAAGAGCCCTAGAAAACGGGAATAAAGTTGATATGGTCTCCACTAACTTTAGCAAAGCTTTCGACAAAATTTCTCACAGCCTCATAGCCTCTAAACTATCCTCTTTAGGTTTTGAGACCCTTTTCCTGCAATGGATTACTTCTTGCCTAGAGAATCGTGAATATTGTGTCGCGCTTTCCAATCCTATTTTAGCCACTTCTGGTGTCCCACAAAGGAAATAATTTAGCCCCATTCCTCTTTATCCTTACAATTAACGATATTGACATGGTCATTAAACATTGTCAATTATCCCTTTACGCTGACGATACGAAATTTTTCAAAATCATCGCAGCACCTGAAGACACATCTCTCCTCCAAACAGATCTCGAAAGTTTCTCAGCCTGGTGTACCAACAATTGCTTAGAGCTCAACATTAGCAAATGCCAGACAATCACATTTTCACGTGAAAGCATTAAAGCAACTCCCCGTGTGTACTATCTTCATAATCAACCCATACAAATAGTAGAAAAGATAAGGGATCTTGGCCTTTTATGTGGCCGTGAATTGAAATTTCTATTTCATATTGGTGAAATAATCTATAAGGTCAACTCAGCATTAGGTTTTGTAAAGAGATGGTCTAAAGAATTTTCCACCCCTTACGTGACCCGATCCCTTTACATAACGTTTGTCCGACGTTTACTTGAGTATGCATCTCAAGTTTGGTCTCCATATCAAGATATACATATATATCAAGAATAGAAAGCATCCAACGACGATTCCTTCGTTTTGCCCTTCAATGCCCTCCGTGGAATAATCCTTTAATCTTACCCCCTTATCGTGATCGCCTCCAACTGTTAAACCTTAACTCATTACAGGAACGTAGAGAAATTGCTGACATACTTTTCATACATCGGCTTCTCTCTGGATCAATTGACTGCTCCTCTCTCTACAACTCCATTTCTTTCAACACTAACCCCCGTAACCTGAGAAACCATCGTCTTTTCTATTTACTATCACACCTCCTATGGCCTTAATGAACCTCTGACTCGTATGCTCCGTTTGGTCAATATGAATCCAAATTAATTTGATTTTAATATCAGGTATAAGTTTAGATTTAAATTATTTTTTAAGTTAAACTTATAGCTTGAATTAAGCTCAATAAATAGGGGTTAAGCCCCCACTTAAAAATTAAATTAAAAATTAAATTAGAGTGTCCCTACTCATTGTATGTAGATGTACTCTGTTCGGAACGAAACAACAAAGATTGAATGTGAGCAACGTGTATTTATTATTTTAGACATTTTGTATGGAGAATCCATGAATTCTATTCGGATTCACATAATCTCTTCTGATGCACTTCTAATTAATATTAGCTTTCGAGTGTTATATTTTTTATTGTCGGGCGTTCAGTTTAAGTATATTAAAAAGGAACTACAAAAAAATTGTTAACGTATTAATATATGTATAGATTATTTTCAGTAAAATATGCCTTTTTAGGTTTTTTTGCTTTTTACTTTCGATGTAGGAACTAAAGAGCAAGTTTCGAAATTTTGATCAACATTAACATTACGAATAACGAAAGTGAAAAAAGTTTTTTTCCGCTATTCCGTTTGTCTGTCGTGTGCCTTTACATCGACCTACAGTCTAAACCGCTGAAGCAATTTTGCTAAAACTTGGAACTTAAGGGTTTTTTGTGATTCCCTCAAAGAAAAAATTCAAAAAAAAATGTAACTCAATAACTAACGTTACCTGCGAACTGCGATACAGCTATTATTGAAAATCTTATATTTCACAAAAACGGCTTTTACAATTTTGATGAAAAAAAATAATATGTTTCATTGTAGGCATGGTCCCCATGTTCCTGTCATAGGACCGTTTTAATTTAATTTTCGATTTTCTCAATAATAGATTTTAATCTAAATTTTATATAAGAGATATTTTAAATTTTAAATAATTTGGTACATACATATATAAGAAAATTCAAAAAACTTTGATTAAAAAAAGTTGTAATATTTTGTATGAAAATTCAATATCTTGAAAACGGCCAAGGTATTGTTTTTTAAAATTATTTCCTTAAATGAATATTTTTAAATTCTTAATATTTGCCAACCAAATTTGTTGGTCGAGTTCACCGCTATGTAAAGATGCGGTATTGTGAAAAATTACAAATCATATATTTTTTTGACACCGTGTTTGAAATCATACATATCTCTACGATTTGGGCGATATATATATCATACAAAAATAAAGATTTATTTATATACAGGGTGTCCCACAGTCACCGCCCAAAATGAAAAACATGGATTCCTGAGGTCATTTTAAGTCGAAAAACTTAAGAGGTCATTTTCTCGTTTTCGTCCCGTTTTCGAGTTATACCGGTTTTTTATGATTTTTCCCTTAACTTACTTTATCTTTGCCAATTGCCAAACTACGTCCGATTCGTAAATTTTTTTTTTTATAACCAATCAAAAATTTATTACAGTTTTAGTTTGTCCAAAGACTTTTTTTTTCTGCGGGCAACCGTTTCTCCGCAATTTTGCATCAGACCCAATTTTTTCGTTTTTTAAGTAGTTTTTTCACTTTGATATCATTTTATTCAAAAAAACACGTTAATGAGTATGTTAATTTTTTCACTTATTATTAAAGCCCAGTTCATTTTCTTAAAAAAAAATTATTTTTTTTTCCTTAAAAAGAATACTAAATGTAATTAATAAAAAATAAACAAATTGAGTGAATTAAAAAAAAAAAATAATTTTTAAATACAAAATTAACTTTTTCTGAGCTATTGTGGTTAAGAAAAGGACAAATTAAATTAAACGAGAAAATGACCTCTTAAGTTTTTCGACTTAAAATGGCCTCAGGAATCCATGGTTTTCATTTGGGGCGGTGACGGTGGGACACCCTGTATATGTATTTAAAATTTTGTGATAAAATGAAAATCAAGATTCAAATATGTAACGCGCTGCTTGCTGACAGTCGGCTCTATTTAATAAGGCCTTAATTTTGAAATTTTACGGAAGTGAAAGCAAATAAAAAACAATATTTTGAAACTTCGCTTTTAAATTTTATAAAATCAAGGAATAGCATTTTTTAATAAACGTTTTTTTTTTAAATTCAATATTTTTACAAAAAGTTGAAATTCTGTAGATACAAATATGTAACCAATTTATCGAACATTTGCATTGCATTGAATACAAACTATAAATATAAGAACAAAACCGTGTCCATTATTTTTAAATGAGCTTATGTTTTAGAGAAAAGATACCTACATCTTAAACCTCAAGATAATATCTACATCATCTGTTTTTGTTTTATTAGAAAATCAGTACAAGTACCTACAAGTAATTGTTATTGTTTTTGGCTAAAATATTTCGAAAGAAATATTAATCATGTTTTCCGAAACCAACAACCGTTCTTTCATAATCATTATTCTCCTTCAGCATGAACAAAGCCCCGTTGTTTTTATATAGAAGTAAAGTTAATGAATGGAGGCTTAGATGAAAAGTGAACATAGTATTCTACCCTTTCCTTTGGCCTACCTCCCCAGGCAGAACATCGTCAAACTAACACTTTTGTAATATTATGATTGTTTTTTTTTTTCGTTTTTAAATCTTGATTAAAAATGGATAATTATGGCCACGAATCTGGATAACGTTGTTGTCTTAAAAAAGAACAGCTCTGGGTTGACAGCGGGGGATAAGTAGGTAGGTATAGACAATACAAATAGATATTTTGGGCATTGTTAATCGGACAGGGATGTCTACTTTCGACAAATTATCCATCAAGAAAACTGAAGCACGTGTTAATTTATTTATGAATTTTCTAAAATTACCTTCATACTCGTACAAAGCTATACGTTGTGTTAATGTAGTAACTGTGTTTCAGATTGTTCATTTAATAAATAGCGAATAGACAGGCCCAATGGAAGGGATGTTTTAATGCTTACCAGCTAGGGCCATCAAATACTTGTCGCCGTTTAATTATTTTTTGGATTAGAATATTCAGGTAGTTTATTAACATGACTGAGCAAAAAATTGTACCAAGTTTTAGAAAAATTGTTTAAGTTGATCAAGGTTTATGGAACCATAGATTAAAAAAGCAAAGCTTCTGAGAAACACTCCTCGCATTGCGTTTTGAAAAAAAGATGAAAAAAAAATTACAACATCTTTAATTATGGCTTATACTAGTTTAGAGAAAATAAAAATGGCAAAATTTATTTAAATTATTTAAAACAATTGGCTTTTAGTTTAGCGAAAACAAAATTTAGAAAATTTATTTAAATTATTATAAAATAGATCTTTTATTTTAGCTAGATCAAATTTATATACTGTTGTGAATGCCCGGCTTGCCTTGTGGTCATTTACACGATAAAAGCTAAGAAGTAGACGTGTAAGCCCAGTGTAATCGGGTAATAAGATGGAGCAGTGCCATCTATGGGTTGACAATAGTAAAGGTCTGTCAGAAAGTGAAAGTGACAGCTGAGGCTTGGTGAAATGTCAATGAAATATTATTGGTTGGAAATGAACTAACACTATGACGTGCAATGCTTCATATATACGCATAAATAGAAGGTTGTATTAGATCGGATGATGCAAACAGTTTGAGAGTAGAGAATTGGTTAGAAAAAAAGTGGCATGTTCGTG
Source organism: Philhelius festivus (assembly GCA_963931855.1). Classification (NCBI taxonomy): domain Eukaryota; kingdom Metazoa; phylum Arthropoda; class Insecta; order Diptera; family Syrphidae; genus Philhelius; species Philhelius festivus. The sequence goes on from OZ007556.1 coordinate 63,929,880, forward strand.
AGCCGATTCTTGAACTATGAAATGTCATATTTCTGTTCAAAGCCAACTTGAGGTGCAGTGTTCGGTTCGGTTGACAGTTGACACCGTGTTTTTTTTTAATAAATATATTAATAATTATATCTATAAGAATTTTAAGAATAAAAAAAAGGAAGAATAAGGGTATGTGTAATATGCTACCGCGAAATTATTTCTTTAGAATTTTTTTCGTTTTTTTTTTATCAAAATTAATCATAATTATCCTTTTTTTTAAGTCTAAGTCTTAAAGTTATACTTACGGTGTGCATATGAAAATTATCGTCCGATGGATTGTAAATATAATTTATCTTGCAATAAAAAAACTATTTGGTGAGTTCAAAACTACAAAAACTTTATTGATAAAATTGGTGGTAATTCTGTAACATTACATAGGTTATCGTATATGCAAGGTGGTGGATTTTTGGCGGTTCCAGTTGGCCAGCGGAGTACTGGGCCGCCACTCACATTTTTTTTTGCTGGTGTCATATGACAATATTCTTGTGTCCTGTACATATTTTTTGTTGGTGTCGTAACCACATTTTATTTGTGCCCTGAGCCTATTTTTGTGGCTGGAGGATATTTTTACGTCCATACTATATACCGTGTCTTGTGATGGTTCCTGTCAATAAGGACTGCTGGCTAAGCCGTGCTTCCGGCCGCTCCGTTCTTTTTGTTGGTGCAGGTGTTCAATATCCAGCAGGATACATTTTTTATCGTCCCATTATCGTGAACATCTCGTCCGATTTTGGATCCCGTTAAACGTGCAAGCAATTTCGAACCAGAGGATATTTCGCCGGCAGAATACCCTCTCATTTGGGTACAAGATGATCCTAAGAAATAGAAAAACAGAATTTTAAATATACATATATTAAAACATAAACTCATAGTGTGCTTTATGCTATTTTCTAACTACATTGAAAAGTTAAACAATAGAGTTTTCAAACAGAAAAACGTAAACGTACAGTTATTTTCATCAAAAATCATTTATTTGTTCCTGTTTTTTTTTTGTATTAACGAATGATAATTTTAAAATACGAGACGTGAAGTTCTTTTTTTTTTTTGTTGATAAAAGTTTTTTGCTATTAGTTTGATAAAATAATTCTTTATATTATTAATAATAAAAAATAGTAATAAAATTATTAATATTTATATTTTTTTTATTATTCCTTTTTTTCCAATATAAATTTTTTTAGTTTAAATCTTTATTGTAATTGAAAAGATTTGATTTTCAGGGCCCATCATTTTCATTACTCCTTTTCTGTTGTTGTTGTGTTCTCTTTCACGTTGCAGTGCACCTCCTCAGAGCTCTAAGCAGGTAGGGAATTGAGTTTCTGCATTTTTTGAACTTTTCAACAGAGTCTTATGATGGTCCTTTCGAGAAACAAACCCCTCTCATATTTTTTTAAACTTAGTTTTAGCTGTAAACGAAAATTCAATTTTTGTCTACTTGAATAAAACTTCGCCAAACAACTATTTCGATGTAATCGTTTGTTTTCTTTGATTTCTTAAAAGAAATCATGTCATGCAAAGCTACTGCGGTGAAGATGGTACGAGTATGATCCGAACGCGATGATCTAACTACGTCTTGGGGAAATCTAAATTTGGCCGCAGATTTCCAGGTTGGGTGGGTTTAGGCCACGCTGCAACGTCACCAGCAGCGCCTTGGTATGGTGATAGTCTGTCCGCTGTCATTTTGATAGTTTTCTCTGGCCTGATTTGTGTTTTTCGTTGCAGGTAAGGTTGAATTTCAGGGGCAAGATCCCCCCCATCCGACGAGCTAACTGCCGTGCATAGCAAACAGGCCGCACCCCCTAAAATTTGACATTCCATTTTCTGACATCTTCCTTTTCCATTTGCCTATCCCGTCCTTCTCCCTACCTATCCCTAATACCAACAATCCTCACATCCTCTTGCCTCGCAACAATACCGAGTATATTACTTACTAATGGGTGATTTTTTTTGCTATTTTCTTGTTGTCGACACTGGTTTTGACAGCACACGCACGTTTCGTGTTTTGTGTCGCTGTCAAACATCTTCGGTTTGGCCTATGATTTGACCATGAATCGTCTAACAAACGAACAACGCTCACAAATTATTGAATTTTATTATCAAAATGCGTGCTCTGCTAAGCAAGTTCATCGCGCGCTTTCTCCATTTTATGGTCAGTTTAATCGACCTACTGAAGCGGCTGTCAGGACTATTGTGACAAAATTTCGCATCAAATTTACATTGTTGGACATTAAACCACCAACATTCTTACGTAGAGTTCGAACTGAGGAAAATATCGCAGCTGTATCGGCCAGTGTTACTGATGACCGTGAATTATCGATTCGGTGCCGTTCGCAGCAATTGGGTCGCTGTTACTGCACTACGCCGAATTTTTGGTGGTTGGTCACAGATCCACTTTTTTATCGAAAAATTGTGTTCAGCGACGAAGCTCATTTCTGGTGGAATGGATACATGAACAAGCAGAACTGCCGTATTTGAAGTGAAGTGCAGCCAAAAGCATTGCATGATATTATATGGTTTCAACAAGACGGTGCCACATGCCACACAGCACGCGTAACAATGGACCAATTGAGTGGCAAGTTCGGTGAACAGTTTATTTCATGTTTGAAGCCGGTCAATTGGCCGCCTATATCGTGCGATTTAACGCGTCTATACTCTGTCCAACAAAAATTGTCAGTACAGGCCTTATGGGAGAGCTTTTTCTAAAGCAGTGGCGCCTGATGCACCCTCACTACAATGCGTTAGGAAAAATGCCACTAAAAAAAGAGCAAGCCACTGACTTTTCTTAAGGAATTGTTGTTGTAATTCTTTGAAAAAAGTTGTGCACCCCAACACAACCGTCATATCCCACTGCTGATGAGATACTGTCAAGACTCAAGAGTCAAGAGTGTCAAGTGTCACTCAATACGATCGTGCGCTCTTTATCTACATCAAAACAGAGTTACCATTATCATTCTCAATTGCAAGCAAGGAGCTTTTTCAGTGGTTTTTATTAAGGAGCTTTTGGGATTTGAAGCTTTTGAGAACACATTTTAAGAAGATGAGTATGTTGAGTGTTGTCGTATTGCTTTTCAACTTAAAAAAAACGCGCCTATTATCTTACCGCTTGGCGTTGTGGGAAAAGGTAAATTGAATATTGTTTTCAGTCGTTTTGAATCGGCAGATGGTAGCCCTACGTGTTTTTTACTCTCATTTGCTGCGATTTATAATTTAAACTACGGAATCCCTGTGAGAGCTTTAAAAGGCGACACACTTATGCATGGCAATGCAACCAGAATGAGAGACAAACGTCCTATCTTCCCTGTACTGACAATTTTTGTTGGACAGAGTATAGACTATTTTTTGTGGGCTATGTTAAGGCTCATGTCTATATAGCAACAAGGCTGCTTCTGAGATACCGGCCGAAATGTTAGAAAGAGTATGTCAAAATTGGACTAAGCGGATGGACCATTTGAGGCGCAGCCGCGGCCAACATTTGCATGAAATAATCTTCAAACCTTAAATTATATCGACCGTACTATCGATTCAAATAAAGATTTCATACATTTTTCTGAAATTTATTTTTTACTTGCGACTTATAGGTACTATAAGGCAAGTTATGCATTCGTAAAAAAATCGAACTCGAGATGATCAAAGTTGATAATTACGATGATAGGGAAGACTAAAAAAGTGGGTCTCGCAATTCCATCTGTCTGTCTGTCTGTCGGTTCGACTACAGCCTAAGCGGCTCGGCCGATTTTCTTCAAACTTGGTTGATACATATGGGTTTTGATTTTTTTAGCTCACACGTTTTTTTTTTTTAAGACCAAAATTAACGGTAACTGCTATACGAATTTTTTTCAAAATTTTATAAATATTTTTTTTTCTCAAAAACTGACAGATTTAAAAAATAAAAACACAAAAAAATTTCATTTAGTTAAAGCTAGATTCTTTTTTCAGCCGCACTACACGAATGTGGAATCTGGAATGCTTTACCCGGCTCAATGTTTCCCACTCATTGCAATGTGCAGACATTTAAAATCAATGTGCATCGGTATCTCCTTTCTCATCCTATCCTACTTTCCTAATTGCTCGCACTGTGTTTAACATTATAAGGGTATTCATAACCCCTTGAGTGCGCGTAGGTATAATATAAAAAAAAATTGAAAAAAAAATTCAGAAAAATGGTTATTGAGGGTACCCCCCATGGAACCACTTTTTTTTGTTTTTGATTTTCTCAAAAACGGTACCACCGATTTTGATCATTTTTTTTGCAAGGCTCTTCAAAAATTTAAGTAAAATTGTGTATTCAAATTTTATTTATTTTGGATTTTTAAAAAAAACTTCAAAATTTTTTCTTCAAAACTCAATATTTTGAAAACCCCAAGGTAAATTTTTTTAAACTTGATAAATAAAAGTTTCTTAATATAATCTACAAGATGTAAGAAAAAAATTTCATTTTACCTTAAAATAAAGGCACCCACCATACAAATGTTAAAAAATTAAAAAAAAATTATTTTCAAAAATGGTAATTTTCTCGAAAACGGCACCTAGAATTTTAATAAAATTTTGTTTCTTTCAATTAATTCTTGTGATTTTTAATTTAATGAAAAACATTTTGAAATTAAGATATTACAGCTTGTACCTACCATAGAACCATTTTTTCGAATTTTGAATTTCACATTATTCGCATAACGGATCCTAATGAAATTTTTTATAGAGAAGTTTCTAAAAAGTTTAAACACATTGCATTTTAAAACTTTAAATTAAATATTTTTGAATTTTTGAAAAAAATAATTTATTTTTTTCTTTTTTTTTTTTTGAAAATTCGATATCTCAGAAACGGCTCAATATTTTTGTTTTTTTTTTTTTTAAATTTAATTTTTATTCGAACAATAAAAAAAACTTTAAATTGGCGTAACAAAATTTGTTCTTAAAAATCTTTTAAAAATTTTGTATATAAAAGCTTTTTTCTTTAAGAAACCACTAAAACGAGTTTTAATTTTTGTTCTTGCATAAATTCATATTTGCATAGCATTCTGTTTTCGTCTCTTACTACTAAAAGAATTTAAAAAAATTAATTTTATCCTTATGAACAGTTTTCTCTAATAACATTATTATTAGATATTATTACATAGGAGCAAGTTCGTGCGACCCAGTCGTACATTTTATTTTCATTTCCGACAGCTCTTAAAATATCACTCGTTACATACTTACTTATTTTAGTTTCAGTTGTCAACAACACCTCTTCATCCACATCGGGCGACTTTTTGATACACCACCAGGGCTGGAGGTATAGACGGATCATATTTTTGATGGTTGATGTTTTTGGCTAAAATAGAAGTATACCAATACTCAGTTAACCATTCATGCGTTAAAAGGAATTAACAGAGCTGTTATTCGCAGAATGCATCTGCAACTGATCTTAGACTTGATTAAACATTTCATAAAAATAGTGACTATTTTTAAGCAGAGCCAAAGTAATTATTTGGCAAATTTTGTTTTCATTTATCAACTCCATAGACTTTGTAAGGGGTTGGCCAATTCGTGGTTTGGATTTGTCATCCCTCTTTCAATCACATACGTCAAACTGAATTCTCATCAATTGATGAGATTAGATAGATGAGAATATGTGATTTGTCGCCATTGGACTCCGTTTTTGTGGACCTATCCAATATGCATACAATTTACAAACTTCTGACGCTTTGAAAATAAATATTCGTCAACTTAAGGCTGAGTCAATGTCTGACACCAGTAAGTGTCGAAATGGCCTTATCACAATCGAGTCCTGCAAGAACTTCCATTTAGAACATTTGAATAATGTTATAATTCGTTTATAATGCCACGATCCAAACAATTTATTGAATTAAAGGTTTGATCGAAATCCAAATCATAAATGTGTTACGAGTATATTTAAATTTACTTTTGGACCCACAAAATGGATGACCCTTGACTTTAGATTTAAATAAAAATATCACCACTCTTCATAAAACTCACACGTTTTGTTGGATAATCTATTAATGTAAGTCCACCATTACTGCTGAAGCTTTTAATACATCTATTAGTAAAGTTGAGTCCATTTTAACAAACTTGGCAACCATGGTGGCGACAAACTAATAAAGCAGATTATACTTCATTCTGGCTTGATCCCTTCTGTCTTCCAGCATATCGAATCGGATATCTTCATCGCAAAATTACTTGTTATTCTAACGCAAATGAGATTTTACAATTTTTTTTCTTAAATGAAGAAGAAGGAAGTCGTGAAGAAAGGGGATTTCCCGCCACAACTATATACCTCGTCGAAGAAAACCCTTTGATCAGGGGTGCGATTATCAAAGAATTAAGTTCTCCCCCGAAAGTTTTCTATAAGAAAGTAAATTACTCATTTTCTTTGGCCGCATCTCCAATGGGAAACTGTCGACAACGTGATGGTGAGCGGATGGCGGTAACGCGGTGGCAGGTCTGGCACTCGGTCTTATACATAGGTACCGCTGCCTGGCCTGTATGCTGGGTGTAGTAGATACATTAAACAAAATACTTCTGCGGGGCTTGCTGCTCATCATTTATCTTTTGTTAGCCAACCCGAAGATGCAGAGCACGCTCTGAAGAACGAAAGCAACGACTACAGCAGGGCGCTGGAGAAAACAACTTTTATTTTTTATGCATCTACTTTGGGTCCCCTTCTCAACTCCTGGAACTTCTTTCGCATGATAAATTGTTACAAAAGCGTCCAATTAGCGAAGAAATAACTTTCCCTTATTCTTCCTTGTCTCAGGGTATGATACTGGAGACGGTATTTCTTTTGGCCATGTCTCGTAATGTGTACACGGGATCCAATTATATTCTCGTTGCATGTAATTAGCATAAAAGAGACAACTTTTGCTCTTCCACCATTGATACCCTGCACCGCGCACCTCAGCCGTAGCACGTCTTACAAGTGCGAAAGCTGAATTTTCCAGGAATCGGAGCTGAATTCGAAGCCAATCGGTATAACACGAAGGTGGGTTAGGGGAAGAACAGATTTTAAGTTTTGTTTTATGCGACAGAAGCCGACTGGCTAACTGCATCTACTGTTTCGACTCATATTGAAATCGGACGCTTAAATTGCCAGACGAGGAAAAATTCACTGCCGGCTTATGTACGGAGACTATAACAATAAGGACGAATTATAATCCCCTTATCGAGGATATGCAATGTTTTTCTGGAAGTATTGTCGGAATAATCTTCAATGGATTCTCTGTTATAAGGAATTTGTTTACAGGCATAGGAAAATCATTCTAAGATATTGCACAGGGTGATTCATAATCATTTTCCGAACTTGAATTGCAGTGAATGAATGGGTACGTACTTGTTCTTATATACGGTTATACTGTGGTAGTAATGTCGAGTTGTACAACAATTCTTATAAATATGGAAAGTTATGAAGTCGTAAGAAAATTTTAACTCAAACGCAACGCGTTAAAGTTGTTCAGGCTTATTATGAAAATGGGCGTTCAAATCAAAATGCAAATCACTTCGTGATTTTTTCGATTAATTTAATCGTCCAAATGTGCGTACAATCGGAAAAATCGTGTAAAAATTTGAGCACACCGGGTCTGTAGGAGATGTGAAAACACCAGTGTATGCTCGTAGAGCTCGTACTGCAGAAAATATTGCTGCTGTTCGCGATAGTGTGGCTGAAGAGCCGTCCACCTCAACTCGTCATCGTGCCCAACAATTGCACCTCTCACGCTCGTCGTTGATGAACATTATGCATAAAGACTTGCATTTACCCGCTAACAAGGTGCAATTGACTCAAGAACTAAAGCCTCTTGACAGTGGCGTAGCGTAGGGGGGGGGGGGCGCGGGAGGCGGTCCGCCCCGGGTGGCAGGCCTAGGGGGGCGGCATAATGTCGCCGGTGATACGGGTAGAGTAGAAATCATATGTTTCATGACAGATCGTTTGACAAGTCAACAAACAACAATGATGTGAATTTGAAATTTGCCACCCTATCTGTGGTTCGTCGTTGACCGCTTTCGTGAATTCGTAGATGGTGAGTAGGGCCGTAAGAGTGCATTCCGTATTGTCGCGCTGATCGCGAAACTAAAACAAAACGTTCCGAAACTCTCGCGAAACTGAAAGGGAGTGTTCCGAAACATATGATATGCATATGCGAGATATGATAAGATAACTAGGATTCGACGGAAACGTTATTCTAGTCTCAGCCAGCTCAATGTTTTTGCTCCCTCCCGCATCACAGAAAGTTATTTCGATTGTGTTGTTTATAGTTTAAATACTGTTGAATTTTCTAAAATTAAGCACTTAGTACTTCACTCAACCTTTGAACTAGTTTTTGAAAATGAAAGGAGTTAAAGGAAGCGGCGCGGAATACCGCAAGAAAAAGGCTAAGAAAGAAGCAGACGCGAAGACGCGAAATATTTCAGTTCTAGTTCTGGTTCAAAAGCTACGTTAACGTCTTCGGCGGCATCCAGCAGCAGCGGAAGTGATTCCAATGTAAGTAAGATTCCTCCATCTACAATCGTGAGTGGCCTAGAATTGTCCTCCGGCCAATATTCATGGGAATGCATAACTTATTTTACGGGCAGAAGAAGAAGACGTGCCTGCCGTCGAAGTTGTAAGTCGTTCTGTCCCACCACAGAGCAGGGTCAAGACGAAGTCGACTCACCAGAAGTATCTCAAGTATCTAGTCACAAGCCTGCAGAAAATGTGAACCTCGTGAAGCTGTAAAGACGCTTAAAAATAAATTTGTGGAAGTTCTTGAGGTACTGGAAGAATTGACGGATCGCTAGCCAGTCTTCTTCTGACAGTCATGCAGTCATTCAACTTCCTCACTTTTCTTGGCTTTTGAGCTGCAGAGCTACCTGAAGAAGATGACGCACAGATTTACTGAGTGTGGATAAGTGTGCTCAGAAACTCTGCGTTTTAAAAGCTCTCCTGGTGGAGAGCAGAGACCGTTTCGTCCAAGCCGCAATCCACTTTTCTAAGACTTTTTGAAAAAAACTATCGATCTCAAAACGAGTACAATTCGCAGGAAAAAACGCATGCATGGAGATGAATCCGCAGATGCAGCTTTGTCTCACGAGCCTCATTCGTAAGGCTCGTAAAATCCGTTTATGAAACCGCTAATTCTAATTGACTTTGAACAAAAGATACTTCATTGCCCGTGAAATGATGTCTCGAAATTTAATTTTAATTTAGTATTGAATGGGGGCGGCAAAATGGGTCTCCCGCCCCGGGCGCCGAGATGGTATGCTACGCCACTGCCTCTTGACCATTTCAAGCGTCGCTCGTCAATGGTCAGAATGGTGGCAATAAATGGCAACAGTGGATGATCAATTTTCGAAGAAAATCATCTTCAGTGATGAGGCACATCTTCACCTCGGCGGATTCGTCAATAGGCAGAATTGCCGCATTTGGGCGAATGATAATCCAAGAGTGACTATCGAAAAACTATTGGACAGGTAATTGAACATGCCTAAATTAATTCTCTGACTTGTAAACTTGACATTACATAATAAATACTTTCTTCTCCTTCGTACCATCAAAAGGATCAGTCGTGCTTTTTATTAACTTTATCTCTGGTGATATAGGTAAATTCCATCGATAATTATCTAACAGGTTATGGGCCATCCGCAGCCTATTTTATCAGAAATAAGTAAAATTCGGTTTAAATTATTTGCCGTGGTTAATATTTTGATGGAATTAGGTATCTTTAGTTGTAAATTTTCTTTCCGCTAAAAAAATTCGTAACCAGCCTTGAAGTGTGTTTATCATATGGTTGATAAAGTTGAGGCAATTAAACTAAGCGACTCGTTTAAACATACCTGCGGCTCAGATTCTGATAATATTATTGACGAAGAATATACGGAAAATTCAACTGAAGAAATGACCTCCAATCAAATACCATTCAATCGCCTTAAAGGCAGGGAGAATTACTCTGAATGGAAGGTCGGTGCAAGAGCTCACATGATAATCAAGGGTTTGTGGGACTGTTGCCAAAATGCATTACCCGCCTCAGCAAATGAAAACCAAAAAAAAGCTGATCTTAGAGCAATAGGTGAGTTGACGTTATTGCTCGAGCCGTGTAACTATAATTATATAGAAGGAGCAAGCTCATGCAAAGAAGCGTGGGATAGTATAGCGGCGGCTTTTGATGACACCGGCACCGGTCGCAAAGTGGCATTGTTGCAACAATTGGTATCACTCAAGCAAAAAGAATGTGCATCAATGGAGGATTATGTGAATAAAATGAGTTCACTGTGGTCTAAAGTGAAATCGGCAGGCTTTAGTATTGACGATGAAGTAGCCGGTTCATTGATGCTGGTAGGTTTACCTGTAGAGTATAAACCTATGATACTTGCGGTAGAAAACTCTTCAAATAAAATCACATTTGACTATGTCAAAAATTTGTTGATGCAGGGCTTAGTCTTTGAAAGCGAAAAATGTGATTCAAGCGATACAGCTTTGGTCGTAAAAACTAAAAAATTCCAAAGCAAAAATCTAAAACATTGCTTTGGATGTGGTTCCAAACAGCATTTTGTAAAGAACTGTCCTAAAGCAAAAAGCAAAAAAAGGCAACCACACAAAAATGACAAAAGTGAAACCATGCTATTCTCATCTTTGCTAGTTCAGTCCAGTGAACTGCCATCAGATTGGTACATTGATAGTGGTTGTACCGTACATATGACAAAACACAAGTCGAATATTGAAAACATACGTAAACCCGCGCAAAAAGAAGTTGTTGTTGCAAACAACGATAAAATTTCAATTGATTGTGTCGGCAGCGTAAAGCAACGTGTGGCAAACAATGGGAACCAGAAAGAGATAACAATTAACGAAGTTCACTATGTACCCAATATTTGCGCAAATTTGTTATCGGTAAGCCAAATGGTAAAAAACAATAAATCAATTTTATTTACGAATGATGGGTGTAAAATATTCGACTCAAACTGGAATATAATTGCGACAGCAAGTCTAGTAAACGATTTATTTAAATTAGATGTTGCACATGACGTAAAATCTTTTGTTTCTGAGGTGCAGAAAAAGCCAACTATCACAGCAAAACCTAAAGAAAACATGATTTTATGGCATCGTCGCTTTGGACATGCTAGTTTTGATTACATGATGTTTCTGAAGAGCGAATTAAAAAATATTTCGATTCCTAGAAACAGTGTGTGCGATACATGTGTCAGAGGGAAACAAAGTCGTTCCCCTTTTAGTGACGAAGGCAACCGCGCAACGAAGTTACTGGAATTGATACATAGTGACGTTTGTCAAGCGTCGTCGGTAGAATCAATGAGTGGTTTTCGTCATTTTGTGTCGTTCATCGATGACTTTTCGAGGAAAGTGGTCATATACGTGATTAAAAACAAAAGCGAGGTGTTTGACTGCTTTGTTAAATATAAAGCTATGGCTGAAAAGCAAACTGGCCAAAAATTAAAGTGCTTTAGGAGCGATAATGGCACCGAGTTCTGCAACAGCAAATTCCGGGAATTTTTTGAGAAAAATGGAATTTTACATCAAAAATCAGCTGTTTATAGCCCACAACAAAATGGCTTATCAGAGCGCATGAATCGCACAATTTTAGACAAAGTGCGCTGCATGTTGATCGATTCTGGCCTCCCAAAGTCATTTTGGGCTGAAGCTGCAATGACGGCAGCTTATATCATCAATCGAATTCCATGTAAAGGAACTAGAGAGAAGTCACCTGAAGAAATTTGGACAAATAAGAAACCAAATTTGTCGATGCTTAAAGTTTTTGGATGTCGAGCTTTTGCGCACGTTCCAGCTGTGAAGCGGGAAAAATTAGACATCAAATCCATAGAATGTATATTCATTGGATATGCTCCCGATGCAAAAGCATACAGGCTCTACAACACCCAGTCTAACTCAGTTATTATAAGCAGAGACGTAACATTCCTTGAGTCAAGTGGCATGAATCAGGTAATTGATTTGAAATCTGATAAAACTAATCGTCTTTTGTTGGATTATTCCGAAGATGAAAAGGAAGAGATTTGCGAATCAGAGGAGGATATGTCTCGTGAGGAACCTCAATCAATAAGTGATCCGCAAATAACCAGTTCACCTATAAATCGGAGTGTATTGGAAGCTGATGATTCATTACAGCGACAACCAGTCGATGATGCATTTACTTCGCTCACTGATGATAGCAACGGCAGTATGTGGCAACCAAGCGATGTTGGTGATGAAGAGGAGATGCTCGAAGATGTCGAACCTCGCCAGAAATCTTCTCGAAATAAAGGGAAACCAAAACCAGATTACGCCAATTTTGCTTTTGCCTTCTTTGCGAGTGATCCATCAACATTCAAGCAAGCCATTGCGAGTGAGAACGCCGATTCGTGGAAGTGTGCGATGAGAGATGAATTTGAATCGCTTCAACAAAATAAAACCTGGAAGCTGGTGGAGTTACCCCCTGGAAAATCGCCCATCAAATGTAAGTGGGTGTTTAAAGCAAAGCGTGACACCCAAGGAGAAGTCGTTAGATACAAAGCGAGGTTGGTGGCCAAAGGCTTTACTCAAGTCGAAGGTGTGGACTACCACGAAACGTTCTCGCCGGTAGTTCGGTTTACAACTATTCGATATTTAATTGCAATTGCAGCTAAATTTGACTTGAACGTTCGTCAATTGGACGTTGTGACAGCGTTTCTCCATGGCAAGCTCGAAGAAGAGATTTTTATGTCACAGCCTGAGGGATTTTCTGATGGAACGGATCGTTGTTGCAAGCTGATCAAATCAATTTACGGGCTCAAACAATCGAGTCGTGTTTGGAACTGTACTCTGAACCAAGTTTTTTTGGATTTTGGGCTTAAGCGTTCATCGACAGATCAATGCGTGTATTTCCTAATCAAAGGTTCCTGTTTGTTCATCGTAGCCATTTACGTAGATGACATCTTAATATTCACCAATGATGTACGCCTGGAAAAGAAGCTCACTGATGTTCTTTCTAAGCAATTTAAGATGAAGGATATGGGAGAGATATCATCCGTTTTGGGAGTTCGAGTAACAAGAAACAGAGAAACAGGTACCATTTCTCTTGACCAAACTCAATACATAAAAGATATTTTATCTCGTTTCAACATGAGCGACTGTAATCCAACGGTTGCTCCAATGGATATCAATCAAAAAATATCTGCCAAAATGAGTCCGAGCAACGATGATGAGAAAAACAAAATGAAGGATGTACCGTATCGACAACTGGTTGGCGCTCTGCAATTTTGCGTGCAGGTCTCAAGACCTGACATCTGTTTTCCAGTGAATGTATTAAGTCGCTACAACAATAATCCTGGCAGAGCACACTGGGCTGCTGCGAAGCGTGTCTTACGTTACCTCAAAGGGACACTTGACAGGAAGATAACATACGACAATTCTCAAACAGAACTCAAAGGTTATTGCGACGCCGATTGGGCCAGCGATGAGGACGAGCGAAGATCTACTACTGGGTATGTGTTCACCATGCAAGGTGGCGCAATTTCGTGGTGCACCAAACAACAAAAAACCATCGCAATCTCAACGACAGAAGCTGAGTTTATGTCAATGACAGCAGCAATACAAGAGTGCATTTGGCTAAAAATGCTGGAAAGGGAACTCTTCGTAAATTCACCTAGATCAATAGAATTGTTTTGCGACAACCTAAGTGCAATTAAATTAGCGATTAACAATGCATACTCTTCACGAACTAAGCACGTTGATGTCAAAGAGAAGTTTGTGCACCAAAACGTCAAAAAGGGTTTGATTAGACTCACTCATTTGCCAACTATCAAGATGCCAGCTGACATTTTGACCAAACCAACTTCTGGTCGCAAATTGGAGGTGTTTTCACATATATTTGGTTTTAATTGAAAATTATATCCTAATGGCCTTCAGCCAATCAGCCAATCAAATGAATTCATTAAAATGAAGTCAATATGAATTAATTTGTATAGTTTAATATTAATTATGGAATTTAATTTACATTACTTTTGTTTAAATTATACATACATACATATGTATGTAAATCAAATTAAGAACTTAAATTTATAATTAAGAAATAAAAATAAAAAAAAAAACAAAACAGTTCAATTAAGGGAGAGTATTGGACAGGTAATTGAACATGCCTAAATTAATTCTCTGACTTGTAAACTTGACATTACATAATAAATACTTTCTTCTCCTTCGTACCATCAAAAGGATCAGTCGTGCTTTTTATTAACTTTATCTCTGGTGATATAGGTAAATTCCATCGATAATTATCTAACAAAAACAAAGTCACCCACGAAGAGTGACTGTGTGGTGCGGTTTATGGGCTGGCGGCATCATCGGGCCGTATTTTTTCCAAAATGACGCCGGTTAGGCAGTTACTGTGATTGGTGTTCGCTATCGTGAGATGATAACGAACTTTTTATGGCCCGAGTTGGAAGATATGGATGTGGACGATACGTGCTACTTGCCACACAGCTAACGAAACAATGGCTCCTTTGCGCGACAAATTCAATGGCCGTGTTATCTCACGTGGTGGCGATGTCAATTGGCCACCAAGATCATGTGATTTGACACCGTTGGACTTCTTTCTTTGGGGTTATTTGAAAGAAAAGGTGTACATCGATAAACCAGCTAAAGGATGAGATAATTCGGCACATTAATGGCATAGAACCTCAATTATGCCTCAGCGTCATCGAAAATTTGGACCAACGGATGGAGGTGTGCCGCCGAGTTCGCGGCGGTCATTTGGCCGATATTTTCTTCCATACATAATTGAACCATACCATATTATCATAATTAAAAGAAATGACAATAATTTCCTAAATAATTAGTGTTTTTTTCAAAATCAATATCGGCTCTTAAAATTTAACCACCCTTTAATATTGAATATACAAAGTTTCAAAAAGATGTACTTTTTGTATTAAGAATAAAATGCACGACTGGATCCAACGAACTTGCTCTTATGTAAAAATACGTTGGAATTTAAATACATTTTATAAATATAAAAAATGGATTTATTGAGATAAAAAATGTTCAAACGCATAAAATTTCCGTCTGATTTCCAGAAAAGTATGAATTTATGCAAACAAAGTTTAAAAATCGTTTTATTATTAAAGTATATTTTTTATATAAGAAATTTCTTAATTTTTTTTAATTTTTAAAGAACAAAATTTGGGATCCAAGTATTTCGTAATACAGATTTTGGGAAATAATTTCAAAAAATAATAATCGTTAACACGTTTTGAATATATTGATTTAAAAAAAGATTGGAATTTTTTTCAAAAAACCCAAAAATTATATTTGTCTTGGAGCCGTTGATGAGAAATTCGAAAATCAAAAACTGTGACAGGTACCGTTAGTAAAATTTTTTCCTAAAATTTTGTTTGGCGAAAATGTAGTCCAGGCATAGTCATAGTAGTCATAGCAAAATCGTTAGAGCGGTTGTCGAGATAAATAAAATTTTGCACAACGAGTGTATAGGGGGTACCGTGAGTTTTGAAGCTAAAAAAAAAAAAAATCCCTTCTAGGGAAATTGGGAGTTTTTATAAATGCAAATTTTTAAGTAAAAATGTTGGTACGCCATTTTTTAGTTTCGGTCATTTAATTTTGTGTAAGTAAAAATTAAATTTCAAAGCAATCATATTTTTAAACTTTTGTTCGTCCAATTTAACTTCAAAAATGTTTTAGTTGTTTTGTTTTTACTAATATAAATCATACATACAACATGGAAACTGCACTACACAGAAATTTTAATGTCTACTTATTTTAATAAGGAAGTTAAAAATCTGCATAATTATGAATACTCTCTTAGTTTAAAATTGTCGTTTTTTTAATGATCAGACAAATCTAGTAGCCGTTTTCGAGACAAATTAAGTTTTCGAAAATAGTACTTTAAGGGTTTAAGGTAGTGTTAAAGAACTGCTTGTGTCAATTTTGCAAATAATAATGGACCATGTGTTTTTCGAAAATAAAAAACTCCGATAATTTTTTTTTTTTTTTTTTCAAAAATTTTAACAGACACTATACTTAAACATAAAATAAAATCGAACAAAATCAGTTATACCATTTATTAGAAAATCGAAAACTTAAGAAAGGTTCAATGAGAGGTACCATTAAAATCTATTTTTTTTAATTTTTTCAACAATACCTATCTTTTAATAATTTTTTTTTAATTTGTGAAAGTTTTTGAGAAATATATAGTTTTTAAAATTTTGAAAAATAGTATATGGTATCCGTGGTCAGGTTTCTTTGTTTTCGACTTAAAACAATAAACACAAAAACCTGAATTTCGAAACCCAGTCTTTTCAAAGTCCCTATCATCAGTAGTGTCAAGATTGAAAAAAATGTAACTAACATTTGTTTTCTTCGATAAAAATTTCAAAAAATATTACATTTTTTAGAAAAAAAAGATCAATGAAGTCTTGGACGTTTCGGAATAAATTTTGTGTTTCAATAATCCTTTGTATTTTATTACTTGTAAAGCGCCTTGGCATAGTATGGCATAGTATGATGACGGTTGAGAATTCCTCTTAAAAGTTGCAATAATTTAAAGAGGAAGTAAGATTTTTTTAATTAGAAAAATTTAGTAATTAGTGTTGCAAGATTGGGTCTGCTGCTATCCTTTGAGCTCACCAGATTGCGGCACTCGTATGAACAGACTTATCTGAATTCTGAGCAGACTTGTGAAGCCATTATGCCATTATCTTGTTGGAATAAGACGTTTCCTAGAACGTTTACGCGAGTATATTATATTTTGATACTTGCTAACGTTAAGCTCTAAAAAGGTTTTTCCGGCACCAAGCAGTGGTACCACTTTACTTCAATTGAAGTAGATGTAGATCTACTTCTTTTTTTATCAAAAAATTTTAAAATCTACTTCCTACTTCACACCAACAGAAAAATACTGAAATCCACTTCATTTTAAAAATCTCTGTTTCAACCTACTTCAATTTTATAAAAAAAAAGAGCCCAAATCTACTTCTTTTAATCTATTTCACTCTATACTCTGTTCAACAAAAATTGTCAGTACAGGCCTTATGGGAGAGCTTTTTCCAAAGCAGTGGCGCCTGATGCACTTATCACTACACTACGTTGGGAAAAATGCCACTTAAAAAACAGCAAGCCACTGACTTTCCTTATGAATTGTTGTTGTAATTCTTCGCAAAAAGTTGTACACCGCAACGCGACCGTTGAATCCCACCGCTGAAGGGATACTGTCAAGTCAATACGATCGTGCGCAGGGCTGTCGTTTCATTCTTTGAGAAAGCAGTACTTCAAGAGAAAAAAAGCAGTACGCAGCAGTACGGCAGTATAATGAAACTTTCTTTCATAAAATACTTTTTTTATTTTATTTCTGTAAAAAATAAGAATAGTCAAATTTATATTTATTTCATTGAAATGTTTTTTTTTTTTTAAATATAAGTTTTTTTTAAATCAAATTCACAATTAACATAGCAAATGTTTAAATTGCACATGTTAAAAATAATTTATTAGTCTGGCCATGTGAGTTTCGTTCAAAGACTTTATTCAAGAAATGTTAGAACGGTTTATATGACGACAGAAACAGAAACAAAAACAAACGGAGTGAGAAGAGAATAGAATAAATGGATCCGTATGGCTAATGGCTTGTTGCTTTTAAATTGATTTTTGGGTATTTTCGTAGAAAATAGTTTTTGACTGCATTTAGATAAAGCTTTGAAGATTTTGTATGGAAAAGTTGACGAGAAAAAAAAAAGCAGTACTTCGGCTATGTTCGCAGTACGGCAGTACGGAGCTTCAAAAAGCAGTACAAATACTACAATTGCAGTACTTCGACAGCACTGATCGTGCGCTTGTTATAAACATCAGAACAGAGTTACCATTATCATTCTAAATTACAATCAAGGAGCCTATTCAGTGGATTTTATTAAAGAGCTTTTGGGATTTGAAGCTTTTGAGAACAAGTTTTATGAATTTGAGTATGTTGAATGTTGGCAATTTCTAATGCAAACTAGGGAAACCCTGTGAGAGCTTTAAAAGGCGACACACTTATGCATGCCATCGAAACCAGAGTGAGAGGCAAACGTCCTATCTTCCCTGTACTGACAATTTTTGTTGAACAGAGTATAGTTTAGTTTAGTTTATTGAATTCAATGAGTACCTACACATTAAGAATATACTTCTTATAAATTAGTGTAAGTCTAAATTTTAAATTTAACAATTATGTGAAGAAGAGCTACTTTGATTGTATGAGCAATAATATTTTATAACATTTTATTTTAATAAATTTGAAATAAGAAAAAGTTAAAAGTTAAAAAGTTAAAAAATAGGTAGTATGTAATCCCAGAATTTACATACAAAAATTAACGTCAATAAAATACAAATACACAAATGATTAATTTTACAAGACTTTTTTAAACTCACCACACTCATGTGTAAACGAATCTAATGAAAATTTCGCTTGCGTGTGTGTTGGTTTTTTAGAATTAAATTGTGTATATCTATAGTAATTTCAAGATTATAAATCTTTATAAACTAAATTTCTTTAAAATAACAAAAAAAGGAATGACAACTGGTAAGTATTTAATAATAACATTTAGGAAACAAATTTTTTGTGTACAATACTATTTCAAAGAAGCTCCTGCATTAAAATTTTTATCGAAATCGATAGTGTCGGAAATAAGAAAATAGAAAATCAATAAAAAGGTTCTATGACAGGTACCGTTACTAACACCTTTTTTGACC
Source organism: Philhelius festivus (assembly GCA_963931855.1). Lineage (NCBI taxonomy): Eukaryota > Metazoa > Arthropoda > Insecta > Diptera > Syrphidae > Philhelius > Philhelius festivus. The sequence goes on from OZ007556.1 coordinate 63,948,586, forward strand.
AAAATGTATTCTACACATTATTTTTTTTTTATCAAAATCATTACAGCCTTTTTTACTTGCGATATAGGTACTATAGGGCAAGTTCTGCATTTGGAAAAAAAATCGAACTCGAGATTTTGATCAAAGTTGACATTACGATGATAGCGAAGACGAAAAAAGTGGGTCCGACAATTCCGTCTGTCTGTCTGTATGTCTGTATGTCTGTACCTCGAACTACAGCCTAAACTACCGGAGGTATTTTCTTCAAACTCGGTAGTTAAGGGTCTTTGGTGATTCCCTAGAGGAGAAATTGAAATTTCTTTTTTAGCTCCAAAACTAAGGGTACCCCCCGTACACCCGTAATACAAAATCTTATTTATCTCGAAAACGGCTCTAACGATTTTGATAAAAAAAATTAGGTGTGATATTATGGACATGGAATACATTTTGGTGAAAAAAAAATTTGGGGGAAATGTTATCAGGGGTACCTGTCATAGAACGGTTTTTTGGATTTTCGAATTTCTCACCAACGGCTCTAACGATTTTAACCAAAATTTTTATGCAGGAGCTGCTTTGCATTTAAAAAAATATAAACTGAAAAGTTTTTCGAAAAAATAGTTTTTGGATTTTTAAAAAAATAATACAATTTTTTTTTTGAAAATTCAATATCTTGAAAACCGATACACGATAAAATTTTTAAATTACGTTTTAAAATGTATTTTATTAAATACTAACAATTTGCATATCAATTTTTTTTATAAAAATTTTAAGGAAAATTTAGTACACAAAAAACATGTTTCAGTGTGTCTGTATGTCTGTACCTCTCACTACAGCCTAAACCACTGGACCTATTTCTTTCAATCTCGGTAGTTAAGAGTCTTCGGTGATTCCCTAGAGGAGAAATTGAAATTTTTTTTTATCTCCAAAACTAAGGGTACCCCCCCATACACCCGTAATGCAAAATCTTATTTATCTCAAAAACGGCTCTAACGATTTTGATAAAAAAAATTAGGTGTGATATTGTGGACATAGGCTACATTTTGGTCAAAACAAATTTTAGGGCAAAATGTTATTACGGGTACCTACCATAGACCCGGTTTTTTTGATTTTCGACTTTCTCATTAACGGCTCTAATGATTTTAACCTAAAATTTTCAGCAGGAGTCCCCTTAAGTTTAAAATAATATTGTATATAAAAATATTCGGAAAAATATTTGTTGGGTTTAAAAAAAAAAAAAAAATTTAAATCAATATCTTCAAAACCTATGAATGATTATTTTTTGAAATTAGTTCCTAAAATCAATATTATTTAATACTTAAAATTCGCATCCCACATTTCTTTCTTGAAAAATTTTAGAGAAATTTCTTATATAAAAAATTTATTTAATAATAAAACGTTTTTTTTTTAAGTTTATTTGCATAAATTCATACTTTTCCGGAAACCAGACGGCAATTTTATGCATTTGAACATTATTATCTCATTTATATTTATAAAATGTATCTTAAATTCCAAAGTACTTTTACATAAGAGCAAGTTCGTGCGATCCAGTCGTGCATTTTATTTTAAATATAAATAAGATATTTCTCAATGGATGTATGTAGCTGTATGCTTCTCTAGGCTCCATGTTGTGGTACAGATCTACAAATGGAATCACCACTTTTTCATGTTAAATTTTTTTCTATACTCTGTCCAACAAAAATTGTCAGTACAGGGAAGATAGGACGTTTGTCTCTCATTCTAGTTGCATTGCCGTGCATAAGTGTGTCGCCTTTTATAGCTCTCACAGGGATTCCGTAGTTTAAATTATAAATCGCCGCAAATGAGAGTACAAAACGCGTAGGGCTACCGTCTGCCGATTCAAAACGACTGAAAACAATATTCAATTTACCTTTTCCCACAACACCAAGCGGTCAGATAATAGGGGCGTTTTTTTTTTTTAAGTTGAAAAACAATACGATAACACTCAACATACTCATCTTCTTAAAATGTGTTCTCAAAAGCTTCAAATCCAAAAAGCTCCTTACTAAAAACCACTGAAAAAGCTTCTTGCTTGCAATTGAGAATGATAATGGTAACTCTGCTTTGATGTAGATAAAGAGCGCACGATCGTATTGAGTGACACTCGACACTCTTGACAGTATCTCATCAGCAGTGGGATACGACGGTCGTGTTGGAGTGTACAACTTTTTGCAAAGAATTACAACAACAATTCCTTAAGAAAAGTCAGTGGCTTGCTCTTTTTTTAGTGGCATTTTTCCTAACGCATTGTAGTGAGGGTGCATCAGGCGCCACTGCTATAGAAAAAGCTCTCCCATAAGGCCTGTACTGACAATTTTTGTTGGACAGAGTGTAGATGCAAAATAAAAAGTCATTTTGAAATCTACTGCGATTTTTTTCAATTTATTTCACTTTTTACTTCAAATTTACTTCGACTTTTTTTCTGGAAGTGTTAACGCTGGCACCAAGTAGAAAATCTATTTAGATCTTGTTGACGAAGATCGGAATCAGAAGGAGAAGAGATACATCTATAAATTTCTTTATCAGACACAAAATCAACAAAGTTTGTAGTAGTTACAAGAGAAGATTGAGGAATCGAATCGAATCCGAATTGAGATTTCGATCCAGGTATATGGTGGCAGTGGATCGACAGATCGAATTGAAATGGGATCGAAATGACAATATGGTTTTGTACATACACTCGATTCTTCGATTCCTCGATTCTGGTATACAAGCATATTTTCGATTCGATTCAGCTCGTTTAGTGGGATCGGATCGATAAATCCTATTTCAATCCGATCCAGGTATACATGGAGCTAAATCCTGATTCAATTCCGATTCAATTCTCCATATAAACGTAGTAAGGGTAGACAATTTGCTTACAGTGGAAGAGCATAGTTCTTTCAAAAAGCTTCGGAATGCAAGAGAGTTCAGCAATGGGCTCTTTTAGGCTCTTTTAATGGATAGGGATAATATAAGAGTATTTCCAATTATTGAACCTTAAAGAAAATTAGTGTATTTTTTATTAAGAGTATTAAAGTTTTCTTCAACGGTAGATGAGGAAATTACAATGAAAGATATTGACGTTTGGGTGCAAGAATCTAAGTAAGGAAAATAATCGGAGTCGGGTTTTCAGGTATTAACCAAAAAAGATTGGCTAACAAATTGGGCGAATTAATTATTAATTTGCTAATGTTCATCTGAGGTTGTATTTAAATATGTAAGGGTAGAAGGGTAGCTATCCGACTTTCTATTAGCATTAAGGAAGTGGAAAAAACTTTAAGGGTTAGATTAATTAAGTCAAATCGCAACAATCTTTATACATTTATGATACAATCTAGTTCTCGTTATCTAGAAGATCTGAAGATTGATATCCAAAGGTATAGGTTAGTTGAAAAACGTTATATTAAACAATTGATGCCAAGTTGTCCTGTTTGAACTTTTTTGTCTGGTATAAAAATAAACAAAATGTCATTTCACTTGAAAAAAAACATATGTTCTGAAACTTTCGGCCTACAAATTAAAAACTGAAACTGTAAAACTATATTTCAATTTTGTTTTTGATAAGCATTTGAAAATAGCAATGAACCCAAATTAAAATTAATTCTATACAACATTTGCATCACTGTTAAATATCTATGTACTTTATTTTAATTACCCTCGAAATACCGTGCGCCCAGGGCATTAATTAAATGTTTTCCCTAATTAAGCAAACAAACGGCATATTAAAATAAATTACTTTAAACTCTAAATCTATATAATGTGCATGGAATATACGATTTAAGGTATTTTATTTGATTGCCATTCAAACTCAGAAGCCTTGTTGAAATTGGATTAGGCAAAAATTCAGCAGAACAACCACTTCAAATTAGAAATACTTGCGGCCAGACAGAACATTTTATCAAATTCCGTGCAAAATGAATAAAATTCAGCTGAATCGTGGGTTTGACGCTGGAAATTAAATTGTTGGGCCATTCTCTGGAATTCGACATCGACATCAACATTCGCCTGGTTTTTGATTGTTACCTTTAAATGCAATATTAATATCATGGCGTGCGTGATGAGTGTCCTGCATTTTGCGCTGTTTTGCAATAATTGACTGTGATTACGTCAAATCCAATTAATTCCTTTTTGTGGTCAAGGAGCAAAATTTCTATGACACTAAAAATAATTATTGTCATTCATTATTCGCGGACACTTGGTAGAATGGTTCAAGGCTTGAAACTGCCTAGCATAATCGAAGGTGGGAAATAATAGTCTTTTATTAATAAAAGAATTAATTCGAGGTAATGGTCTCTTGGAAAGCCTAAGCCTGGTGACTTACGATCTCATCCATTCCGAGTACGTTTTGCCCGGAATAGACGGGACCTACAACTTTCTGTCGATTCTCAAAGGCTAATGAGCAGTAATTTTCATGCCAAGAGATACTTTTGGACCTCTGCGAGACATAACCTTAGCCTCAAATACCTTATGCAGAATGTCCATCATGCCGCCCGCTGTGTGGAACGTAGCATCGTCCCACTGGAACCATTTTAGGTTCATATGGTTCAATTTGGGCTACATGAAATTGGTATTCATTGTCTTGTAGTGTTCACTATTGACGGTGAATGCCTCACCAACGTCCTTTTTGAAAAAAAGTAAGGACCGAAATCCACATCAAACGGTAACTTATTGAAGATGCATTGCTACTTGGTGAACCTTGCTGGGTTGGTATCGTCCCATGTCCGGCAATTATGCTTGCTAACACAGCCATTCATCAATAAATGCGCCTCGTTCGCTAGAGATAATTTTTCGGCCAAAATTGAGATCCTCTTCCAAACGCTTCAAATCCCAGTTATTGAAGAAACGGCGTTGTCTATGGTCATGAACTTTCATCTCTTGGGAAAGTTGGATCTTATTCGCCCCACGTCCCTATACAAAATTCGTCAAGTTAAAGTCTGCGAAAGGACGAGTTCTTGTGCACAGCGAGTAATGGACATTTTCGGGTTCTGTTGTACACACTTTAAGGGACAATGTTCTTGGCCCATCTTGCTTTTCTTTAACCATTTGGGAGTGCCATGGTGTTTTGGCATCAGTAATTTAATAGTAAACAAAAGATTTGGCAGATGTCACCAAAACAACATGGCTGCCACAGGCCTTCAAATTCTAAATGCAAAAACTTTCAAAAACGAGATTAAAAAAATCTTTCCCTAGAACCTAAATAGGGATTTTTTATATTATACCCGCAGAAGAGGTTATGAATACCCTTATTATGTTTAAAACCGTGTGAGCAATTAGGAAAGTAGGCTAAGATAAGAAAGAAAATACCGATGGACATTGGTTTTGAATGTCTGTACATTGGCAATGTGTGGGAAACATTGAGCCAGGTAAATAATTCCATATTCGTGTAGTGCGGCTAAGAAAAGGTTGTCTTCACATGACAGTACGTCTGAAATCGGACTCAAGGGTAATCTGATGAGCATTCCTAGAAGTACGGGTACTACGGTTGAAAGCTGTCCAGGCTTCTAGATGCAAGTGCCACTAATGATGGTGGCATTAAAGAAGGGTTAAATTCTACACGGTTTTGATTCCCCTTTGAAGTCCATATCCGAAGGACGAGGATGTGAATCTAAAAACGAATATGAAAAGCTGAGGGTATTGTCCTCAGCGAAACAATTTAGTGGATTAGAAGTTTCAGACAAAAGATCATTAATTTTTAATTTAATTTTAATTTTTAATTTTTTGGTGGGGGCAATACCCCCATTTATTAGGCTTGATACAAACTAATTCTTATTCTAACTTAAATATAGCTCTTAAATCTAGGATCGGATTGAATTGGAATGATGATTAAGACGGAGTTTCAGGCAGGGTGAACTGAGGTTGAAGTCGAAACAGTAATGTTACAATTAATCCTCCGAAGAATGCCAGTAATAGGTTCGTTGGAACATAAGGAAGAGTATCGGAGGCAAAACGGAACCATGGGGTACACCAGCGTTGATTTTGTGGGGCTTGCCGTGACGCGATGGTTGTGTGCTCGCCTGTCAACCTCATGATCACAGGTTCGATCCCTGCTGTCGTCTATGTCGTCTTAATTCCATTAAAACCTTCTTTAAAGTGGTGATCAATGGGTTGCTGGTTTGCTCATTGCATGTTGTTCAGGCATAACACTTAACAACATTTGATTGAGTAAAAACTAGTATGCCCAACAAATATGAGAAACGAATTTCGGCATTTCTCCGCATTAGTTCAGCCGCCATCCCTGGAGATAAAAATCTGTGACTGCCGGTGCCGTGAAATAAGGCCAAGTGAAATAAGGCCAACTTTCAATTTTTAGTAGTTGGTCTTATTTCACTTTGACAAAGTGAAATAAGGCCAAATGATTTTCAGAAATAAGACCAAATTGGACTTATTTCACTTTTTGAAAGCGTAATAAGAGCAACTGAATGTATTTAACGGTGCAGTGACATAAGGCCAAGTGACAAAAGGCCAGATTTGTTTGTGACTTAAGGCCAAACATAAAATGTTTTGTCTTGAGCAACAGTACCTTGGGTGGCCCGCTTCGCGGGTTTTCAAGATTTTAACTCCCTTTTCGGGGCGCACACCCGCTCACGCAACTCCGTTGCTCCGCTTAGGGTATGTTCAGTCGCCAGGCAGGCGCCTGTAGCAACAGTTTTCTTGTAAAATACGAAACTGTTGCTACAGGCGCCTGCCTGGCGACTGAACATACCCTAAGCGGAGCAACGGAGTTGCGTGAGCGGGTGTGAGCCCGAAAAGGGAGTTAAAATCCTGAAAACCCGCGAAGCGGGCCACACAAGGTACTGTTACTCAAGAAAACCCAGAACATCGGCCCCCAATAAACAATAAATTATGTATTATACCAATAAATAATACTTATAAATGAAATGAAATAAATATAAAAATGCAGTTCGGCCTTATTTCGCTTAGTCAAAGTGCAATAAAACCAACTGTTGAAAGTGAAATTAGACCAATTTGGCCTTACTTCGCTTTGTAAAAGTGCAATAAGACCAACTGCTGAAAATTGGCCTAATTTCACTTTGTAAAAGTGCAATAAGGCCATTTTTTGAAATTTGGCCTTATTTCACTTGGCCTTATTTCACGGCACCGTGACTGCCACCTTCAGGCTCTGAACATCGTGAAACACATCTTTCCTATCCTTCTTTCTCTTCCTTAACTTCACGCCCGCGCTGTTTTGAAACATTAAAAAAAAGGGTAATCATAATCCCTTGAGCGCGTGTGGATTATAAAAAAAAAATCAAATTTGAGACCGTTCTGTGCAATAATATTACTTCTTCCAAAACGATGTAAAAATTTGTTCCACTATACAGTGAGATATACCATCAGATCACCAGTAGACCTATTAGTTCGAAAGCCATATTGCCGGCCAAAAAGAAAAGCTTTCGTTCGTTTCCATGTCCTTAAAAGAAGGGACGTTAATGCAATTGGACGATAGTTAGAGGGGGAGGAGAATTCGACTTTTCTAGGGACAGGCCAGACAAATGCTGTTTTCCATCCACTCGGAAAGAGACTTGTAAAATAGGACAGATGGAAAAACTAATGCAGTGGTTTTGCCAGCGTTGAAGAACGCCTCTTCAGACCAATAGGAGGGATACATAACGGCTAGAGGATTCGTGAATGTCAAGATCTTGTTGTACTTTAGCAATTGCTTGAGTGCGAAAGAAGATTTGTCTCATAAAATAGCTTAAGCTCTCAAGTACATGAGGAGTCATGTCACTCTCTGTTATTGTCAAATTAACAGCAAACTGTGTCTTTAAGCAAGTTGGCTTTATCAATCGAGCTTACAACAGGAGTGTCTTTGAAGACGAGCTCTGGAACTGAGGATTTCGTAGTGTTTCGTACGTTTTTTACACCTGTCAGACCATGGACTTATAACATTGGTTCTTCATTTTGGTTGAAGGTGTTGCATGTAAATTTAACAAATTTCATCTGAGTATTGCCTCAGTGCCAGTAGGCTCTACTAATGTATCTCATATTTGTCAATGAAAACAATATCTTAAGCAAAGTACCTATGTTCACAGCTACCAAATCCTTAAGTATAAGTACATATAGATATACAAACGCCTTCCATGGTCTGTAATTATCACTAACAAATACGGATGCAAATCGGATTTTCTTATACACCCTCGTATATCTAGAAGCAAATACATTGCCATCCTCAATAATTACGGGAATTGGTATTTTAATTAAAAGACAACTTCATAATCCTCAGAGGGAGAAGCTGTTCGAACAAAGCAAACTGAATCGAAAATATACATATACAAATACTCTTATGTATGCTTATGTATAGAGATATAGACGAGTCACACATGTACAGAGCTGTATAAAAAAATATGTCTCTAATAATATAATGTGTGATGTGTCAAAGGTGCCTAACCAGAGTGAAACTCAAAAAAGTGACGGTTTATATGACATAATTATAAAGAAACGGGCTTCGAATTTTTAAATTCCTTAAATTCTTAAGCATTCTTAACAAATATTGGCGTTTCTTTCTCTCTTCCTTTGTTTCACTGTAAAACTTTTATTTTTATTTAAATTTTAGTTTACGTTTGTGTTTATACATATGTATATCAGTACTCTATGCTCTTAGTGTCGAAAAAGATAGAATAAGTCAAAATTTCCGAACGAGCTTATGGAGTTGGAGGAATATATGCTAGTTCATTTTTACAATTATAGTAAGATGCGAAGGCCATGCTTAACCAACGCCTTATCGAGAGAACTGCGTTCGAAAAATATGTCCCCACCAAATAACAGAAATTTGACAGGCACAGAGATAGACGAATACTTTGAACAAATGGATGATATAATCAAATGATCGTGACTCTACCGACATGTACCAAAACGCGACCATTGATGCCCTACACAGACAAAAAGTCGACTTCTGACAAGACTTCTGACCGACGGATGGTTCACTAACAAACACGGTCTGGAGATAAGGACACTGAAGTCGTCAGTCAAAAACATCAACCGATTGATCAGAGAGAACTATCGGTTGTTTATTAATTTGTTTTGGGATAACAGAATTCAGGCGGTTAATTCTAACGACCCGAATAAGCTTCCACAATCTTTCGATCTTTCGTGTCTTAAGCATCAAAGGACGACAGAAAACAGAGACATACTTCTGACAGCAGGTATAAATCCGGAGGACACCGCGCCGTCTTGGACGACGAACTCTTTACTGTCGAAGATCCGCAGGATAGAGTGGAGACGGTAGGGGTCGCTTTTGAGCAAGTGTACAAGGTACATGCTATCGTTTGTTCAAATCACGACATGGAAAACAGAGCTCTGCTTCGCCATTTCTATACCTTCGAGATGAAATGACGCTATGGCGATTGGAGAACCCGGTTTCGCCGAGTTCAATGATGATCATTTGGCAAATGCCATCCAACGCTGTCCTTCGAAATCTACCTTCGGATGCAGTAGACATTTATATCACACTATTTAACAATCCATTGAATAATGCACATTATCCATTCCGATTCATTCCGATTGAAGACAGCTGTGGTACAACCTCTCCCGAAAAAGGGAAATGACAACTTCAATCTGGAGAATCTCCGGTCGACAAGTCTTCTTTCGAGTATAAATAATATATTCGAAAAAGTTATTTATAGTCAACGTCCTTGGCTTTGATCAGCGGCCTTGGCATCGATCAGCGAAATCAAGCATCATTGTGCGTGGTTAGTACTTGGATGAGCCAGCTCATCATTATAAGAGGGGGCACAATAGATCTACAGGTCGCAGTGCAATAAACCCCAATACAATTCATTCATTCATTCATAGTACTTGGATTGGGGACCGTTCAAATACCAACCGTATGCTGCTGACATGTGTGTCTTCTATTGTTCTTTCTTTCTGTGTGCCTCTCTCTCTTGTATTGTCTAAAGCCGACGGCCTCAGTTGCCAGTGCTTTTCTGTGTTTCTACTTCGTAGATTTAGCTACGGAGTAGTGTAAGATGTAATGTAATGTAATGTAGTTATTTATAGAGCTCTGTCCAAATAGGCGTCCAAATAGGCGGAGGACAACAATATCATACCGGATACTCAGTTCGGTTTTAATCATATCGCGTCTATAGTCTCTGGTATCAAATGGTGCTTGTCTGGTTGATTTGGAGAAGCCTTTCGACACCGTATGGTTAAAGGGTCTCTATCTAAAGCTGACCAGACTCGGCATAAATAAACCACTATTATATATTGTTTATAACATGCTCAATGGTAGAAAGTTTGTTGTCAAAAGTGGCAATCTTCAATGTAAAGAAGGGACTTCAGCAGGGATCGGTCAACTCACCGATCTGATAGGTAGTCTAACTCAGGCAATTGCGTATGCCGACGATCTAATAGCGTACAGAAAAGTCGGGGTCATCGGAATTCTTTGCAGCGTGACTGCGACTAGATTCAGCGATATTGTGGTGACTTGAAGTTGAAAATCAACTTTCAGAAATCTGAAACGATTCTGTTTAGGACTCCGCTGCATGGAGCCTCAAGGGTTACGAGAAAAAACTGGTACAAGCTGGTGATTCAGGGCTGCTCTGATCAGGGCTAGGGGAGCCTTTACCCTGACAAAACGGTTGTTTTAAAGCAGCTGGCTTGACAGCAGGGTGAAGGTGATTTTCTTTATGACCCTCATCCGTTGCCCCATCTCAAATGGAAAATATTCGAGTGTTTGAGAGACAGTGTCTTAGACGTTGCCTTGGACAGAACACCCGAGTCGGAGGTACAAACATTATAATTCCTACCAGGTTCTATACAACGGGGCTAACATAAGTAGTATTGATAATTTGTTGATAAAGCTGATTCGACGTCACATTTCAAGAGCTATGTCCTCGACGAACAGCCTAATTTTCAATTTAAAGAGTCAACTGTGAAAGACCACCACGTCTACTGTTAAATGGGCACAACGAGCCCACACTTGCACTAATGAACACTCATTTTGATAATAAGGTTTTATCATTGGGACGTGTTGGTAAACTAGCCGTGGTGGTCGGTAACTGAATATTAAACAATATATTTGACAGACGTCACCAAAACAATATGGCTGCCACTGGCCGCCAATATCTACCCGCGCTACGCTAATCAAAAGACCCTTTATATTAATGATAATTATACTCATGTTGAGAGGAGGATGAAAAAAATTCCAATATCTTGATTCGAAGACCGCCACGCCATCCAGTATGAAACTTTCAATTCTGACAACTTTGATGATGGGTTTGACACATTTATTTCGAGATCACTTATCACTTATCACTTATAAGTAATTGTATTTCCATTATTGAAACTCTTTTTAATCTCTTAATATCGGAGTCAGACCTATTAGAAAATTAAAAACTGAATATTTTTCGCCTACACGCTTTTTCTCTTAGAGCAAATGGGATTGAAATAAATCTGTTTAAAAAATAAAGATATGACGTGGCGTAGTGATTAATTCGTTGGACTGTCATGCTGAAGTTCTAGAGTCGATTCCCAGATGGTGCCATCAAAAAACACAACAAAATGTTGACAAATCCATCAGAAGTATCACTTGTCATTAAAAATGCTCATCATCTAAGTGGAAAATGGTAGGTCCCTCCATTTAAGCCGACACGTAACGACCACACTAATAGCTGGTACGAGTAGATTCAAGTCACTAGACTCTGATTCTCTAAAAGCTGTTGTTAAAATAGTTACTTATTATTTTTTAAATCGTTAAAAATTAATTGATTGATTATTTTACACAGCAGTGCTTACAAATATTCCGCCTTAGATTTGTCTGCCGCCGCCGCACAGTGGTTGCTCTCATAGGCCAAAAGGTTAAATCTCAAGGTTAAAATTACTTATTTTTTTGTGTGAAAATGTTATCTCTAATAACGGTACAAATTAATCGCAGCCAAATTATTTCTCTAAATTACATTCATTGTGCTGAGATTGATCACGAAAGTTGGGTGTTTTTTTTAATTTTTTGGCTTCTTCAATCTGTTTAATTGATGTAATTGCATTTGTTATAAGTTTTTTTTTTATTACTATTTTTGTAAATTAAAGTGATGGATTTAAAAGAACAAGGTATGTAGATTATTTTAAAATAATTTATTATATGAAATGAGTCACATACATATGTAAAAACCGTTACTCAAATTACGTATTAATGGTCTTTTTTTGTTTTTTGGTTGACTTTTTAAAGAGCATAACTTTTATTGCTCCTATTTGCCCCTCATAAAATTTACATATTTATTTAGGCGGTACTTTCTTCTTTTAAGGCGTATACGTCATTTTTTGCGAAAATTTGCGAAAGATTGAAAAATCTGTCGTTGATTGGATCATAAAATACGTTTATTCTTTTATTTTAGAGTCGAGTAAAATAATCAAACGCCTTGATATATTTAATATTTGGCGTACGGTAAAAAAAAGTGTGGAGATGCTAACAAGAATGAAGAGACCCTTAACATTGTAAAAGAAGTTTACCATTTGGAATTTTCTTTGTACACAAAATTTCATTCACTATGCAAGTCCTTTTTCAAAAGATGAAATAAGTGTGCAAGAAAAGAAAATGTTTTTCTGACAAAGAACGCTGATTGGCTTAAAGCAACAGAAGACTTCAGTTTTGTTAAAAATGATCCCAGATGTTCACATTAATCGCAAGGTAGGCCCAAAAAATCTTTTTTAGAATGCTATTTTCGAACGAAGAGAAGACGTTTAGCTAGCATTGCTTCAATAGACGAAGATATTGCTAATGCTTTGAAAAAATGCAAACCTACGCACATTTTAAATGCAAAAACACTTGCTGTAAAATGATGTATTAAAATTATTGGTTGAGGCTAAATTATCCAACCAACAATATCAATTTATCAGGAATATTGTGAACGAATCTATAAAAGTAGCATTGTTTCCAAGCTATGATAAAGTGATAAAAGCAAAGAAAGACTGTTAACCGGACCCGGAAACAATAACGATTACTGATTCATCGCTTAAGCAAGGAAGTATTACAGTTATTGATTTAATAACTTAATATATTATTCATAAAAAATGACAACAATGATTTTGCTTTTAGTTTCTATTTTTAATTTGTCGGTTGAAATGTAAATTTTAGTTTTGGCCACTAATCTCATACAAATCCAACCACTGTGCGCCGCCATGACCAGCATAGACTCATACAGCATTTAAGTATAGGAAACGAAAATTGCAGGAATCCGATTGCAAGTTTTTAGAGTGTCAAAGCTTTCTTTTTTTATTTAGTTTGTTTGTGCTGATTTTTTTTCTTTTCTCTGTTTAATTAAAACAAAATCCAATAACAATTGAGACAAACGCGAGGAGAAGATACCTAGACATCCAGTCGACAAAGGCATCGGCATTGGTATTGCCTGAATGAATAGAATTTCAGAATGTCCTTTCATAGACTGGAGTATGAGCATGTGGTAGACCAACTTGAACCAGAGGTCCCTTTTGTGGTTCAATTGAATGTCCACGAACCCTCTGGAAGTGTCAAACATTCCATTAGATTGTGTTGCGTCCATTAGGTTCATCTGTTTCGGTGTGTGAATGGAATTGACGGAACTTAAAAGAAGCGGCTTACCCTCAGCTATGGAATGGGAAATTGTTTTAAGCATTTTTCTGTTTGGATTTTTTTTTTGTAAGAAATTTTATTAATTTAATAATAATTTAAGAACTGCTTGTATTGGAGTGAAGAAATAAATAAATGAAAAGGGTTTTTGCTATAAAATTAGGTACATACATTCAAGTTCGTGAGCTTTGGTAGAGCTGACATAGGAAATCCGACTGAGACGAACCTATATAAGTTTACGCATGAAGGCAACCGACGTTACATTATAAAGCATTTGAAGAGTTTGATAAATCAAGAAAAATCGACAAAAGGTTCCCTTTTACGATATAACTGGAGAGCGAAAAGCGACTTTAAATTAACTAAATTAAATAGTGTGCACGTCTAGGTCGCACTTACTTGATCTCTTGAACGTTCGAAAAGCTTAGAATTTTAAACATGGATATTCACAAGCAAGAAATTCATTAACCTTTATTGAATACTAACGCAACAATCTTAAATTATATCATATTTAAATAAAATAAAAATAAATTTGGTGGTGCAACAGCTCGGAGTGAACCAGGACCTGGTGATGATTTACAACTCTCAACCATTCCTGGGTGCGTACTACCAGGAACGGAGGGGACCTACAATTTTCTGCCGATTCCGAACGGCTAATGAGCAGCACTTTCCATGACAAGAGAGATACTCTTGGAGAATTTGTCAAGTCCTCGCAAGAGGCAGTACACCCATGAAAAAAACTTTCTTGCAGCGGCTGAGAATCGAACTCACGACCTTCCGCATGACAGTTCAACGCACTAACCATTATGCCAAGGGGTACTACATTATATTAGTGTCCCTAGAGACTATATCAATCATTTTTAGAGAGATGTCTGTGTGTGTGTGTACGTACGTTCGTACGTGCGTACGTTCGTACGTATGTACGTTCTGGTACCATTTTTCGTCGTCGATATCTCAAGAACGAGTAAAGATATCGACTTCAATAAAATTTTGTTTAATAGATAATAACTTCGAAAGAGGCTGAAAGGGCGTTTATTAAAATTCAGTGAGTAGTTTTTTCACTATAACAGTTTAAAAAAAAAGTAAAAATTTTGGTTAGTTTCAAATATCTCACGAAAAAAAAATGCTATTGATTTCAAATAAAATTTAATGTACTAATTATAAGGTCATACAGATTTGGTATGAATTTGGAAAGAAATGAACATACCGTCAAAATAATTTTATTTTACGAAAAATAATGTGTTTGACAACTGATGAAAATTTCAAAAAAAAATCAGTTTACAGTTTTCTTACAAAAAATAAAAAACTATATAAAATTCTATTGAAAATTGGTAAAAATTGTTTTTCGACTCAAATTTCTCGAGAACTAGTAGTGATATTGACTTCTAAATTTAGTTTATTTTATACATAGTATAATTTTGTACAATTGGTAAAATGTTAAAAAATATTGAATTAATAGTTTTTTTTTTAATAAAAAAACTATTACAAATTCTAGTGAAAACTATGTAGTTAATATTGTATTTCAAGTCGAATTTCTTGGGAATGAACACCGATAGTGCCTTCTAAAGTATGTTATTTTATATATCGATAGCTTCCTGTAAGAATGTATACTAAGCGACATTTCTAAAATTGTTCAGGAAACGAAAGAAACGAAGAAAGTTCTAGTTGAATCATAGTGTGCTAAGAGACAATTTTGATTATTTGAAAAAAAAACTAAATATAAAGTTTTCAAGACCACAAATGGGAAGTTATCAGTGTGGGTCGCACCCAGCCTCTTTTTTTATAATGCAATTGTAATGGTCCGTGAATGAAAGTTTTGAGTCCAATACCACACCGAGCTCAGCAAAACTTGACAGACTACACAAATGAGACGAGTTCAACATATAAGTATATGACAGAACATTGTGTTTGCGTGTAAAACGCATGATTTTACACTTGTCAATATTTAAAGACAGATGATTAGTATTGCACCATTCCCAGAATTTTTGAAGATCTTTCTGTAAAAGTTCACAGTCAGCTACTGAGTCAATTTTTCGAAATATTTTCACTTCATCGGCATAAATTAAAGACATAGAGTTACTCAAAACAGAAGGAAGATCGTTAATAAATAAGACAAACAATAAAGGACCAAGATGACTACCTTGTGGTGCACCCGAATTTACAAGAACAGCAGATTTCAAGAATATTTTATCCTATTAAAAGAAATTTTATCATTTTGAAAGGAATGCATTCAATTTTTTATTCTGAATAATCATTCTGCAATGAAACTTTACGTGAGTTCTTTAGGAGACAAATATTCTTCAAATTCACTAAGACATTTCTTAATAGTAAAAAAAATGTCTTCAATTTCATGCAACATGCTCTTTTAATTCAAGAATTATTATCCATTTGAACGACTTGTGTTCTTTAAAGTGAAGAAAAACCCTTAAAGATTCCTCTAATTCGACGAATAAAGCTTTTAAAATTAATATACAAGTAGTATTACATATGTATATACGTTTATTGCAAGCATTTGATAAAGTTTTTATCAAGCTCATTTTTTGTATTTGGTACTGATAGATCTCTCTTTTCGTTGGATTGAAAATTAATTTTTGAACCGGAACATTGGACGGTTTTAAGTCGGCAATTCAAAAAAAGCTGGTATGCCATAGGGCTCTGTCTTGTTTCCCACTCTCTTTTTTATATTCATCAATGATCTTTTGTCTGAAACTTCTAACCCATTTAATTGTTATGATAATCAATTCAACCGTAATCCTTACGCTTGAGCCAAACTATTAAATTCAGAGGTTCTTTCCTTATCCGAGTGTAATGCTGGCCGAATATTTTCTTCTCATTTCGGTTTTAAGACATGAAATTAATGTTCATCGGTAGTTCCTTTCAAATCGTCTCCAACTTTCTCAAAAGCTGGCAATGTGCTCAAATATTGTAAGGCCCTAATTTTCAAATTGCTTGAAATAGGATCCCAATGCAAAATTTTTTTGGCAAAGTGGTTAGTATTTTGGACTGTCTGTCATGCAGAAGGTCTGAAAGAAACTTTAACCATAGTGGACTTTTAAGAAAATACTCAAGGTAAACAAATTATGCTCTCCACCGAAATTCAGCCTCGTTAGAACTTTTTGGTCGATTGGTCGTCTTTTTCTGATTTTATTTTTCTCTCTTTCTTTCTAGGCTCTATATATTATTATTATTTATTTTTGGTTTGGACCTTACCTTTATCTATTATTCAAAGTACTAATTTAATTTAAAGCAATTTCAAGAATTCTAACTACATATTATATCGTACATTACTCGTAATTTCCAGAGCTCAATGCTTGAAATTCAAGAAATAATTATCAATTCGAATACCTATATCGATGCGTCAAAATTAAGTTATGGTAAGAAACCTCAGCTTCGACGAAAAACGCTCCACATGAAAAATTATAAAAATAATTATGAAACTTATGTTTTGTTCATTACATCTATTATTGTTATTTGAACATGTACTCGTACCTCCAACAAAATTCATGCAACCATCTTAAACAAATTTCGCATTGGAACCAGAATTTCTTGGAACCTGCCCTTAAATAATTTTTGTTAGGTTAAAGGCACCTGTGGTATTTCCTTCGCAAAATATTCGTTAGCTTCAGGTCTTGTTAATTCAGCTTCACCATTATTGTTTTCAATATTTGCCGACTCGGTTTTCCAGGGCTAAAATAACAATACTTATTTACATAACAATTTTTTTCAAAATTTTCTAAATATTTTTGTTTATCAAAAACTATTCCTCAAATTTTAAAAAAATTCAAAAAACTTTATTTATTAAGAGCTACCTAATGGTTGAAACCTATTGTACCTCCCATAGAACAAGTTTCTTGTTTTCGATTTTCTCAAAAGCGGTACAACTATTTTTTTTTTTTTCAATTTTATATCCCAAAGACCCTTAAGAGCTGAAATAGTTTTGTATTTTAAAATCTTCACAAAAAAAATATTTCTTGGCAATTAACAGTTTTATATAGTATGTATGAAATGCACGACTGGGTCGCACGAACTTGCTCTTATGTAAAAGACTCAAAATTTCAAAAATTAATGTTATTCGAGAAAAACTATTCATAAGCATAAAATTCATTTTTTTAATAACTAAACCAACTTCTTTAGTAGTTAGAGCTAAGAACAGGTTGCCATGTGATTCAAGCAAATATTATCTTATGCAAGAAACTTTAAGTCGTTATAGTGGTTTCTTAAGAAATAAACTTTTATATAAAAACATTTTAAAACATTTTTAAGAACAAAATTGATACGCCAACTTAAGTTTTCATTACTGTACGAATACAAATTAAATTTCCGAAAAAAAAATGTTGAACCGTTTTCTAGATATCGAATTTTCCAAAAAAAAATAGATTTTTTTTTTTAAGTCAAACAATATTTTTTTTTTAAGTTTTGAAATGCATTGTATTTCAAACTTTTAAGAAATTTCTCTAAAATAATAAATTTCATGAAGATCCGTTAAGCCAATAATGAGAAATTCAAAATTTGAAAAATAGTTCTATGGTAGGTACCAGTTAGTAATATCTTAATTTAATTTTTTTTTGTTATTTGATCATACATCGTAAAAATTAATCGAAAGAAAAAAAAATATCAGAATTCTAGGCGCCGTTTTCAAGAAAAATACGATTTTTGAAAACCATTTTTTAACATTTGTATGGTGGGTACCGTTATTTTAAGGTTAGATACATTTTTTTTCTCACATCTTGTAGATTATATTGAAAAACTTGTATTTATCAAGATTAAAAAAAAACTAGCATGGGGTTTTCAAATATTGAGTTTTGGAAAAAAAAATGAAACTTTTTTTAAAAATCCAAAAACATAAATTGTTTGAAAATTTAAATACACAATTCTATTCAAGTTTTTGGGGAGCCTTAGCATACAAAAAATTATCCACATCGGTTGTACCGTATGGCAGGTACCCTTATTTTTGGTCTTAAAAAAAGAAAAAAAACCTAGGGGGGGGGGAATAAAAATGATATCTACCAAGTTTAAAGAGAATTGGCTGAGCTTTTAAGGCTGTAGCTGAACAGACCGATAGACAAAGAGAACTGCGAGACCCACTTTTTTGGTCTTCGTTATCATCGTAATGTCAACTTTGATCAAAATTTCGAGTTCGATCTTTTTACGAATGCATAACTTGCTTACAGTACCTATAAGACGCAAGTAAAAATTGAAGTTAAGACATTATTGTCAATATATGCCAAAGAACACCATTTTTGGAATTTTACCTTCTCATCATCGGAATAACGGATTTTATTGAAATTTGGTAATACATCAGAATCTTCTTTCTCATCTTTTAACATATAACCCTATTTCTGTAATATTTTAAGCTTAAGAATTCTTCTTTTATAAGTTTTTTTTGGAGCTACTTAATTATTGAACAATTTTTAAAAAGTGTATTGAACTGTCATTCCGGAAGTCTGAGTTGGATCCTCGGCCGATATAATACACGAAATCGAAAAGATAAATGCTTCATGAATCATGAGTACCTACTGCCGTTTGCGAGAAAGTGATAGATCCTCATAGAGTCTCCTATCATAAAAAATCGGTCGGTAGAAAATTGTTGGTATCCTTGATTTCTGCCGACAAAAATCACACTGGAATGGTTTAGGCCACTATGGGTTTCATAAAGTAGGTAGGTATCTGTTGTTGAATACACTTTTTCTTTAACCATGGCTCAGCAGGTTTCGATATTATTCAGCAATGCTAAATACCTAGATATTGTGGTCTATGGACGTAAAAGTTTATTTTGATGAGTGGAAACGCAATGAAAAGGGGTTGAAAGGGGTTGAAAGGGGTTGAAAGGGGTTGTTAAAATAATTAGGATGCCAAAAATGCATTTGTCTCTCAAAATATTTAAACATCAGAGACTTGTTTTATTTATCAATCACAGTCATGGTTTGCATTGAATATTACCTCAAAACGAGTTGAAATTACGCAAGTATTGGAAGGATTTCTTAAAAGCACCGCTAATCAAAATACAATGCAAACAATTAAACGCTCATTTTACTCTTTCCATCGAGGTAGTATTAATCGGGCTGACAATATGCACCGAAATTTTGAACCGATAATTCGATAGACAATCCATCATCTCTCCGAAGCTGGATGGAATTTGCATTTAATCTAAAAACATGTAAGCACACACACACTCGTATTTACATATATCTACTATATATACATAAAATGAGTACTCGGATATGTATTTAGTAAATGTGGCGCCAAAGGTCTGCAAACATCATCATAGGCAATTTTAATTTGAAATATGCAAATTTATTGTTCTATTATTTTGATTCGATAGATTTGCATAAATCAACAAGAGCATCCTGCATGTGTGTATCTATGTAGATTGTACACGCGAATAATGTGGTTGAGCCAGCAAACAATGCCAGCAAAGCAATATGCTTTTGATGAAGGGGTGTTTCACATACAAAATGCCCCCGGAACACTTAATAGGTATTTAACCTCGGTTTTATATTACGTTCCTTTGTAGTTTTTTTCTCTCATGTTACGAAAATGCTAACAACAGTTGCCGTTCAAATATCTAATTCAGCAATATTTGTATTGCCTTTCATCGAACCAAATTTATACTATGTAATTATTTTGCCAATCAACTATCAACTGAATCAACTTGGTTTATCAAGAACTTTTGGAAAACAAATTGAAGTGGTGTACGCTTTAGAAAAATCTCCAAACTAATAATAAATTGTATAGTTAAAAAAATTAATTAGAGGCACAAGGAGTTCGTAGAGCACCTGAACCATGTCCGTCAAGTTAGCACTACCACTTCAAAATTTTCAAGATGTAATAATTGGATTAATTGTCGTGAATTTGACGTAAATTTGTCGTGAAACGAAAAACATTGTCGCGCTTGTACCTCCTCCACCTCCAGGGTAAAATGAACTCGAAAAAGAAAAAAAGAAAAAGGACAGTGTTAATAATTGTCGTGAATTTGTCGTAAATATGTTGTAAAATCAAAAATTTTGTAGCGATGGTAATGCTAACTTGAAAGTCAAGTTAGCACTACCACCCCCCAAAAAAGGGTTAAATGAACTCGAAAAAGAAAAAGGATAGCGTAAATAAGTGTCGTAAATTTGTCGCAAATATGTTGTAAAATCAAAAAGATTTTTTTTTTGTATTTTAAGTGGCAGAGGCTGGAGACCTGAGGCATAACAGTCTAATGCACTAAGCAGAGTGAAATCTTCATCAAGCCCCTTAAATGAAAAAATGAAAGGTATATTGCTGATATAGAGACCCTAGACCCGGAGACTTGTTGTAGGAAAAACGATAAAATAATGAATGACATGAAACATTGCTGCGCACGGTGCTTGAGAGATGCAAATGTTTCTGTTATGCAAGGTGTAATAAAATTAATCACTAAATTAATCGAAAGACGTTATAATTTTTGCAAATGGCTTCGTACGTCAATCGTATTTGACATTTGTGAAATAGATAGCTGCAGTATATAAAACAGACAAGCAAGGCAGCACTGCACTCCGCAAGAACGTGGAATAATCGTGTCCAGAGCCGGATCTACCTAAGGGCTGTATGGGCTGCAGCCCAGGGCCCCGAGGTCACAAGGGGCCCCCAGACCCCGTTGAAAACAATAGGCGTTAATTTGAATTAAAAAAAATTTAAATTAAAAAACCTACCATAAGGTTGGCAATTGCAACTGTGAGATCAATCAACTAATGTATAGTCCCCGGCAAGCAAGATGGCACTATTTTAGAGAGACAGAGAGTAAATTCGCGCGTCGCTTTTACGAACTTACTCTCTCTCTCTCTCTCTCTAAAATCGTGCTCAGTTTGATACTGAATAGTGTATGTGCGATGGGCGCGTCTATGGAACGGAACAGAATTCCCCCTCGTTTGTTTTTGATCGGTGTATTTTTTCTACTCTTAGGTTATGTTAGATTAGGTTGTTGGGCTGACAATTGATGTAACTATCGTCACACTTAGATCAATGTAGATCCATTGTGTTACCCGTAAATGTAATCACTCTTTTCTGATAAAAACCTGTGTGTTCTGTTAATCAGTTAAGCCATTTTGTGGCATTGACGAAGTTTAATATGTGAATTCCTGAATATTAGAAAGATCTTCTAAATTGTGAAAGAAGTAACTACAAAGCCATTTCCTTCTTTGGTGGCATAGTGACGGGCAATGACAGAGAAGGTGTGATGTATCTTCATGTACCTCTTCATCACCATATCCTCTACATAGGTCATCTGTACTTAGTTTTATTATAAATTTATGATATTTTAGTAAATTATGTCCGGTGATTATGCTCGTAAGAGAACGAAGGGACTTCTTACTAAGTTGCACAATTTTGTCAGTCCTCTGCTTGTTAAAGCAAGGCTATACTTTTCTAGTGGTATCACAGGTGTCAAGTAGAATCCACCTTTCATTAGATTTCTTTAGGATTAAATCTGAAATTTTCTGTTTAATGTTGCAGAGTGGGATACTTACCATCTGTCTTGCTAACTCATCGGCATTTTCATTACCTGGTATGCTGCTGTGCCCCGGTACCCAGCAGAGTCTAATATTGTGCTACGTGCCAAGAACCTTAATCTCTTCGCGACAGCAAGAGACAAGCTTCGATTTTATCACAGTGGTAGAAATCGCTTTTATTGCCGCTTGGCTGTCAATGTAAAAGGTGATATCAGCCTGTGGTATCGCCATCATTGATACCTGTCTAGCAGCTCTTGTCACTGCCAGGACCTCCGCTTGGAAGACACTGCTATGATTTGTGAGTTGTTTAGCTCAAGAGGTTCTGAGAAAAAACCTGCACAAACACCTGTGTCCATTTTTGAGCCATCAGTATAGATTGCTATTGCTGATTCACTGGCGTAGGGTTGGTTGTTCAGCCATTCTTCTCTGCTTGGAAAGGCAGTTTGGAATGGTTTATAAAAGTCAAGTTCGGGTGTTGTATAATCTGTAATGATACTATCACCCAAATATTTCTGAAGAATTTAAGCATGTCCTATTGCACTGTTTTTCCAGGTATTATACTGGCTTAGCCTTAAGGCGCTATATGCTGCGGATTCTTGTACGAAAAGGTCTAGGGGTATCAGGTTGAGTATCGACTCTAACTCTGCTGTTGGTGTTGGTCTCTGTACTTTTGTCAGAGTTTTGAGGTTCGTGCCTTTTTTCCGTTGCATTCCACCATACCAAATTACCATAAGTTAGTATTGGTCTGATTATCGTATCGCCAAATACATCCACCTGATAATTTTTGGGATAGGTCCCCAGGATTTCCCAAAGATTCTGTTACATGAGTAGAATTCAATCATTCCTTTTTTTGCTCTTTCCTTAGTGTTAAGACCAAGATACTTTGCATGATCTGAAATCTTCAGTATGGTGCCTTCAATTGAAGGTATTCTGAAGCTTGGTATTTTCCTCTTATTTGTAAAAAGGACTAATTCTGTTTTTGACGGGTTAACGATCAGGCCGCACTTTCTAGTCCATCTACAAACCTTAGAAAGGGCGTATTCGACCTGTTCGCTGATAGTGGGTAAGAATTTACCTGTCGCTAATAACGCAAGATCATCAGCATAGGCTACTACCTTTTTATCTACTCTTACGAGGGACTTCCCGCCGCGCTGCTTAACGTAACGCCTGAGGTGAATTTGTTTTTTCTTCCGCACTTCTGTTCTCGTCATCAAAGTGAAAAACTGACAGTGTTAATTGTTAGAACTGTGTTTAATGAGTCAGTTTACTAATGAGTAAGTGATAACTTAAAAGTTATGTCTAAATAAGTAACATTTGCTTATTAATACAAGATTTCTTGCTTTTATTTGGTAAGTAAAAATATTTATAAATCATGTTTTTCTTCCTTATGGTATTTTTAGGGTTCTGTACAAAAAAATGAAAAACGAAACCCTTATATGATCACTCGTGCGCCCTCACTCGTGCGCCCGCCTGTCTGTCACAGCTAATTTGCTCCGAAACTACTGGGCCAAATTAGGTGAAATTTGATAGGATGGTGTAATTATGAGCAAAAAAACAGCTGTGCAAAGTATTTTTTTTAATCAGTCATTTTAATAAGGTTTGCTAATGTCACTGTGTCATATGTCAATAGAAAGAGACATATAGCAAAAAAATCAAATTTTTAATGGATTTGCAAAACAAAAATATCGAAAACATAGATTTGGAAAATGCGCGTCATATTATTGATTATTATCCAGAAGACGTAGACGAGCATAGTGAATGAGTTCATTCAATTAAAATCGTACTTACTCCAATCTAAGCCAGAATCGTACACCTCTTCCAGTGACATTTTTAAGCTCATGTATGAAAATAAAGTTATTAACGTGTTCCCTAACTGCTATACCATTTTAAAACAATGTCGAACCATCGTCTAAATAATTTATCACTTCTTTCGATAAATTGTGATCTAACAAAACACTTGCAATGTGATGACCAAATTAAGGAATTTGCAGCAATGTCATACACATAATCTGTCAATTTCGTTTACTAATTCATAATAAATAAATAAAATGTTTTTATTGTTTTTTTATATTCTTATACATATATATCACTATTTTGTTTTGGTTGCCTGGAAGAGAGTCGCCGTTTGCACAACTAATGCTTGCGTTTTTTTTTTGTGCAATAAAGAATATATAATAATAATATATCACTATAGACACAGTTTTTTGACATAGCTATTAGTTGAGTACTTAGGTAGGCCACTAAATAGTTTCAGCCCAGGGCCCCACAAATTCACGATCCGCCTCTGATCGTGTCGACTTTTTTGACAATCGGTTGGTGGTGTGAGTGCAGTGTGGATTTCGACGTTGATTTCCTACTGCATAGCTACTCGACTCGAACAGACTGGAACCACAGGAGACTATAAAGGGCATGGCCGCCAAGGTGCTGGTCGTTTGGCCGAGAATCACGACTGTGGGTGCCGATGTCACTGAAAACGAAGAAACGTCAACCAGATGACGGCTCATGCAATTGCATATCTCCAGGCGGACGCTATTTCAATTTTGTAATTTGTTTCAATTTGTCTAAAGCCATCCTCAATATCAACAACGAAGAGGACGATTTTGTGTCGAAAATAATGAACGACGAGAGGCATTTCCACTTGACGTAAACAATAAGCGAAATTTTCGTTTCAGTGGCACTGAAATTCGGCGTGTGATGCACGAAGAGTAATTACTCATTATCTCCACTCTAGGCCACTATGTGGTCAGTTCAATTCAATTCAATTGGGCTTTATTCTCACTTAAATTATTTTAAATATTTACAATTTTTCATAAAAAAGTCTGTTCACGTGGGAGGAGTGATTGGGTCGTACTTTTTGAGAACGCCATCGGCAATACAGTGCCCGTATATAATACACAATACAGTGGTTACTGGCGAACGCCGCTAAAGGTCATGACAAACGACTTTTTACTGTCGAAATTGGATAAGCGGGGCTTGGTGAACATGTGTTTTCAATAAGACGATGCAACCGCACACACAGCGCGAGCCACAATGAATATTGGTAAGGAAGCGTTTCCTGGTAGCGAAATCTCCGCTTTTGGCGATTTAGCATAGCCAGCAAGATCGTCCGATTTAACCATCCCAGACTTCTTTCTTGGGGGTTACTTGAAGTCTCGGGCTTGTGCTTACAAGCCTCATATATAGTGTTCAACCCTTAAGGAGAATATTCAACAGGATTGTGAACAGTTATCACCGGAATTCTTCAAGATATTCATAGAAAATGCGATAAAACGGGAATAAATGTGTATTAACACAAAAGTTTAACAATGCAATTGTTTCTCGTAATGAGATGAAAGCGGTTTTCTTGAGCTTTAGGACTTCCCATCTTGTCTTGAAAAATCGATATATTTCCTTAGAAGTGTGCGC
The DNA here is from genome assembly GCA_963931855.1 of Philhelius festivus. Classification (NCBI taxonomy): domain Eukaryota; kingdom Metazoa; phylum Arthropoda; class Insecta; order Diptera; family Syrphidae; genus Philhelius; species Philhelius festivus. The sequence continues at coordinate 63,973,975 of OZ007556.1, forward strand.
ATCGTTAAAGTAACTTGCTTCCATTCTGCTTCGTGATTTCTGAGCTTCTGAATGCAACCTTTACAGCGTCTTTGTGTGATTGGATTATTTTGTAGAGCTGTTCTTTAAAGTGCATCAAATTAGTGTGATCCACTTCTAATGTTTCTCCACAAGAATTTCTTAAGTCTTTCCACTTCGTCACCCACCAACCGGCGTTTCTCAGTTCGTACAATGCCATTTGTTTCGTCAGCCGATTGTCTTGATGAGCCAGCCAGTACCCAGATTTAGTCTGCATCCAACTTGAGAGTGTACGTGTAAATTTTAGCTAGACCCACTTCTAGATGTAGAGTATAGGTTGAACTTTTTATCGGAAGATTGAACAGTGTCTTCAGAAGGCATTTTTGAAATTTTTCTACTGCCTCTAACTCATTTATTCCAAACTTGGACAGCAAAGCAAAGTGAAGACCTTACAACAGCATTTAACATCTTGTTTTTTCTGACAGTACAATACGCTGATTCGAAAAGATATTTCCTATGAAATGTTAAGCATTTTATTTCTTCTATTTCATAGTATATTCCTTTTATTGTTGAAACGTCCACCATGTTCGTAGTTGTGTCGCGATCTATTTCCTTTTGAAGTGTTATACTGAAAAATTTTGAAGTTTTGGTTTTCTCCCGATTTATGATTTTAGGTCTCATTTCTTGCGAAAAAGAAATCGCACGAAAGAAATTCAAAAATGCTGTATTTTGTTGCGAAAATGTTATTATTTCAATTGCAAGCTGGAGCATTAAGTTTTCGATTCATTAAATTCCTACATCGTCTTAAATATTAATCTAACTGGACTCTTTTCAGATTTGCGATTTCTTGTTTTCATCGTGCATTCGTTAATTTAATGAACGATGAAAAATTGCATTTGCGTTTCCAAGCTCATGTAAATTTGAGTTGTAGCAGACCTAGTCAAGTTGTAACTTCATAAATTAGATACGAAATTAGGGATGAATTAGGCCGAAGAGGTATCGCATAGTACAAAGTACAATTATGTATACGATATGGTCAGGGCTTTGCCCTAATTAACAAATATATTGGATAAGAGAGGGTGAATTCGAGTGATTGATTAACTTGAGTGATGTTACAAATTAGGATTAAGCTGTGCGAAGTAATGCAATGTACTAGATTCAGTATTGTATTTGGGTGCATTATTATGCTGATGCTCGAAGTAAATTGCCAATCAATATCACTTATTTGAACTTGTGTAATTGATACTCGTATACCTAGTTTAATTGCAAATTATGAAGAATATCATTGATTTTTTATCTAACATTGTATAGGTACAAAGATGATAAAGTATTAGTGTCGGAACTAGTATTTGACTTTATTTTTTTCCTAAAATTATGATTGTTTGCCGATCAGGCCAAAACAATCAAGTATTAATTGATTTAAAATTCTGAAAAATTTAAATTCAAAAAAAGTTATATTGTATATTAAATATACTATAATTTTGATACCGACGGAAATAAAACCTAGGATGGGTCTAATAGAAAGTGTACTCACCTTTCAGGATGCCGCGCGAACTCAAGAAAAGTTTAACAACACAAAAGATATTATAACTGAGCAAAACTTAAGAAACAAGCTCACACAGGGGCTATGAAAAGTATATTGTTATTAGTATTACCTTCATAAAAAATAAAATGCACGACTAGATCGCACGAACTTGTTCTTATATAAAAGTACTTTGGAATCTAAAATTCATTTTATAAATATAAAACATGGATTTAATTAAATACAAATGTTCAAATGCATGGAATTGCCGTCTGATTTCCGGAAAAGTATGAATTTATGCAAACAAAGCTCAAAAATCTTTTTATTACTAAAGTAAATTTTTATATAAGAAATTTATTTAAAATTTTTCAAGAATGAAATTTGGAATGCCAATTTAAAGTATTTAGTATTATAGATTTTAAGAAACAATTTCAAAAAATAATCGTTCACACGTTTTGAAGACATTAATTTTTCAAAAATAAAAAATTGGATTTTTTTTTAAACCCGAAAAAATATTTTTGCGAATATTTTTATTAACAATATTATTTGAAACTTAAGGGAGCGCCTGAGCTAGTCGTAATTTAAAAAAAAACCGTTCTATGACAGGTACCGTTAATACCATTTTTTCCTTAATTTTGGCCAAAATGTAGTCCATGCCTAGTAGCACACTTAATTTTTTTGTATCATAATCGTTAGAGTCATTTTCGAGATAAATAAAATTTTGCATTACGGGTCTATGGGGAGTACCGTTAGCTTTTGAGCTAAAAAAATTTCAATTTCCCCTCTAGGGAATCACCGAAGATGCTTAAGTACCGAGTTTGAAGAAAATGCCTGTAGTAGCTTAGGCTGTAGATCCAGGTTCAGACATACAGGATACAGACATGCAAACATTAAGACATACAGACAGACAGACGGAATTACCGGACCAACTTTTTTCGTCTTCACTATATCGTAATGTCAACTTTGATCAAAATCTCGAGTTCGATTTTTTTCCATATGCAGAACTTGCCCTTTAGTACCTATATCGCAAGTAAAAATATAAATGTAATTCTGTAAGTCCAAAACTCTGTACATCCGAAATTCCGTATCTTAACACGTTGACTGCCACCTGACCCACCGGTCAACTGAGTTTCCAAAAAATATATTGACCCGTTTTTGCGAAACAAAATTTTCAAAAAAAATAGATTTTTTTTTTTTCAAAAATTCAAAAAAATATTTTTTTTATGTTTTGAAATGCAATGGTTTTCATTTTTTTTGGAAGCTTCTTATAAAAAATTTCATGAAAATCCGTTACTTCGATAATGAGGTATTCAAAATTAGTTAGTCAAAATAGTTCTATGGTAGGTATGGTCAGTAATATCTTAACTTCAAATTTTTGCTTGCGACTTATAGGAACTATAAGGCAAGTTATGAATTCGTAAAAGAAAATGAACTCGAAATTTTGATAAAAGTTGACATTACGATGATAGCGAAGACCAAAAAAGTGGGTCTCGCAATTCTGTCTGTCTGTCCGACTACAGTTAAACAGCTCGGCCGGTTTTCTTCAAACTTGGTAGATATGGGTTTTAATTTTTTCCCCCCCGGATGTTTTTTCTTTAAGACCGAAAATAACGGTTTTTGCCATACGAATTTTTTTCGAAATTTTATAAATATTTTTTTTCTCAAAAACTGCCAAAGATTTAAAAAAAAATTTTAAAATTTTATTAACGCCGCACCTCCATTAGCAATATTTATTTCTGACATTATATCAGACACTATATCTGAAGTTTATATTTCTTTAACTCTGTGGGCAAATTATGTCGTGATTATTGATTCCTCGCCATAATCTCACCAGGTAAGTCACGTCATTTGAAGAATACAAAAGGACCTTGAAGAACATTTGCTCCAAGACATAATTGAGTAGTCCCACAAGCATAAAAAGTCTCTGAATGCCGTAAATAATTTTAAAAAAATTAATCAAAATACTTACTATCTTTAATGTTTAATTCTTTTAATGTTAATTTTGGCCTGCAAACAAACAAACAACACTATATATGTACTTCAACAGACAGTAAAATTACATCTTAGACATAATTTCTATACGAAGTGAAAACATAACATGAGTTCGTCAATGAAATGAAGGAATGTTACATGAAAATGTGGGAATTGGTGTCAAGACTCGACGTCTTGTGAGAAATTTGTGTCTAGTGAAGTCACAAGTCATGAAACGTCAAAATTTATATCTGCATTTATTTCTTCTACGAAGACAAGAAATAAATAGAAAAAATTATGTCTAAAAATAACAAAAATCGAGACATAAGGGGGCTCCACAAGAAATATTAGCTACATGACACATTTCTTGCAATCATTTATTTCAAGTGGAGGCTCAGTGTAAGGTAAACCTAGGTAATGGTTGAAAATAAAATTCCAAAAAATTATAGTTTTTGGTACCCCCCTTGGAACCTTTTTTTTTGTTTTTGATTTTCTCAAAAACGGTACGACCGATTTTCATCATTTTTTTATGTTAAGGCTAGCCAGCAGTTTCAATATTACAGTGTATTCAAATATTCAAAATTTTATTTTTTGAATTTTTGAAAAAGTTTAAATTTTTTTTTAAACTCAATATTTCGAAAACCCCATGCTCGATTTTCTTAAAACTTAATAAATAAAAGTTTCTTAAAATAATCAACAAGATATGAGAAAAAAAAATTATTTTACCTAAAATTAACGGTACTCCCATACCCATATCCCATACTCCCATACCATAAAATGGTTTTCGAAAATCGTATTTTTCTCGAAAGCGGTTCCGAGAATTTTACTTAATTTTTTTTTTCTTTCGATTAATTTTAAAGATCTATAATTTAATAAAAAAAATTTTGAAAACAAGATATTACTGACCGTACCTACCATAGAACGATCTTATAAAATTTTGAATTTCTCATTTTCGGCATAACGGCTTTTAATGAAATTTTTTAGAGAGAAGCCTCTAAAAAGTTTAAAAAACATTGCATTTCAAAACTTTGAAACAAATATTTTTTTTTGAATTTTGAAAAAAAAAAATCTATTTTTTTTTTGGAAAATATATATCTCGAAAACGGCTCAATATTTTTTTTGTAAAATTAATTTTTATTCGAACAATAATATCTAACAATTTTAAATTGGCGTACAACAATTTTTTCTTAAAAATGTTTTAAAAATTTTTTATATAAAAGCTTATTTTTTTAAGAAACCACTACAAGGACTTATAATTTTTGTTCGTGCATAAACCTACATTGCTTGAACCACATGGCATCCTATTTTTACCTCCAACTATTAAAGAAGTTGTTTTAGTCATTTAAAAAATTAATTTTATGCTTATGAACAGTTTTTCTCTAATAACATTATTTTTTGAAATTATAAGTCTATTACATAGGAGCAAGTTTGTGCGACCCAGTTGATCGAAAACAAATGTGTATCAAAATCAAAATTTCGTGAAAAATTCGATTTTTTAATATTTGTATGGTGGGTACAGTTATTTTTAGGTAAAATAATTTTGTTTGTCTCACATCTTGTAGATTATATTAAGAAACCTTTATTTATCAAGTTTAAATAAAATAGAGCATGAAGTTTTCAATATATGTATTAAGTTTTGAAAAACTAAAATTTTGATTTTTTTTAAATCCAAAAAAACATTTTTTGAAAATATGAATAGACAATAATATTCAAACTTTTTGGGAGTTTTAGTGTAAAAAAAAATGCTCAAAATCGGTTGTACCGTTTTTGAGAAAATCAAAAACAAATAAAAATGGTTCCAGCGGAGGTTCTATTAATAACCATTTTTTGGAAAAAAATTTTAAACCATTATTTAGCTTTAACTAAATGAAATGTTTTGCATTTGTTTTAAAAAAATATATGGAACAGTTTTTGAGAAAAAGAAATATTTATAAAATTTCGAGAAAAATGCGTATGGCAGGCACCGTTAATTTTGGTATTAGAAAAAATTTAAGAAACTTGTGCAGTGGGGGAAACTTGAAAACGATATCTTTCATTTATGTACTATCTGTACCACTTTGTTCGTCTTCGCTATCATCGTAATGTCAACTTTGATCAAAATCTCAAGTTCGATTTTTTTACAAATGCAGAGTAAAAGTAAAATAAGCGTTTATGTACAAAATTTTTAAAACATTTTTAAGAAAGAATTTTGGTACGCCAACTTAAAGTTTTCAATATTTTACGAATAAAAATTAAGTTTCCAAAAAATATATTGACCCGTTTTTGCGATATAAAATTTTCAAAAAAAAATTGATTTTTTTTATTCAAAAATTCAAAAAACATTTTTTTTAAGTTTTGAAATGCAATGGATTTCAAATTTTTTGGAAGCTTCTTATATAAAATTTTTATGAAAATCCGTTATGTCAATAATGAGATATTCAAAACTTGTTAAATTAGTTCTATAGTAGGTGCAGGCAGTAATATCTTAACTTCAATTTTTTTTTATTAAATTATAGATCGTAAAAATTAATCGAAAGAAAAAAATGTTTTAAAATGTTTTTAACTAAATGAAATTATTGCATTTTTTTTTCTGTGGAACAGTTTTTGAGAAAAAAAAAATATAAAATTTCTAAAAAAAATCGTATGGCAGATACCGTTATTTTGAACTTGGAAAAAATTTTAAAAAAAACTTTTGGGGGGAGAAAATTTGAAATTTTAATTGTATTTAATGTGAAAATTCTCAGAGTCGTTTTCGAGAAAAATAAGACTTTCGAAAGCAACTTTTTAATATTTGTACGGTGAGTACCTACCGATATTTTTCTAAATATTTTAAATAGATCTGCCGAGGTTCGAAAAACTATATTAACTGTGGAAAGGGTAGCACAACAAGAAACATAAATGCTAAAAAATAGAGACAAGTTGTCATGTGAACAAAAGCTCAGTGTGTAACAAGTCAGCTTTTAAAAGTAGTGAAATCTAAAAGTACGCCAAGTTATAAGCTTATGAGGTTTAATTCTTAAGTAGAATAATATCGAAGCAACTCAAATTATGAGGGAATATAGACAGTTGATCTTGGTGCCGTCACACTTAGATCACACACAGATCCGTTGTGATACCCTAAAGAGTATGATTCCCATGTATTGAAACGTATGACCTACGGTTGGTGTACATGTCCTTTTGTTTGGTTAGTAGGTTAGAGGATTTTACCAATCTCAGTGAGAGGTGGCCCCACCAACTCACTGACGCGCGTGTTCCCGTAAGAGTGGCAATAGCCGATGTATAGGAAAGTAGCTTATTCTCCGTTTATTGCTGTCCTACAAGAAACACGTGCATTGTCCAGTCGTTTTTCGTCCGTTCTATCATTGTCGTCCTGGACCCTTTTTATATCTTTTGACTGTGGTTAGAGGCGATTTCAAATCTCGTCGTCGGCTGGTTGATAGACCTTTCAATCCATTTGGTAGTGTTAAAAAATTACAACAAGTTTTTGCTTGGAATGTCAGAGAGTTCCTTCAAGTCATTGAAGAAGTGTCTCCTTATCCTTAGTCTCATGTATCTACACAAGTAGCACAGAATTACTTAACGAAGTCTTTAGGAATTCTAAATCGGTATCTGACATCTTCTATAAGACGGATTTAAGTTCCTATTAAGTAGAGATAAGGCGCAAGTGGGCGGTCCGATAGAAGAAAATAAGAAGATAAATTGAGTCTTAAAATGGTCTTTAATCGGGATATCATTCTTCTTAAATACTTCATTACTCCTTCTTAAATAGTTCCTTAAATCTTCTTAAATACTTCTTAACTCCTTCTTAAAGAGCTACGGCAATTCTTAAAAAAATTATTAGAAACAATAAAAATAAATTTTTTTTATTAACTGTTTGTTTTTTATTATTGTTGATTATATTCTAGTCTTTATGTGATTTTTTGCTGGAATGAAAGAATTTTAAAAGCTAATTTTTTTTAATTTACATCTGTGCTTCCACTGAGATTCGAACCCGAGTCCTCTCGCTTGCCGTGGTTGTGCTCTACCTATTGTGCCACTGTGACACATAAAATATCTTGTCTCAAAGATCAAAGTGCTACTCAAATAACTCTCTCGTGTTTTTAATATTATACTGTTTAAGAAGACTTAAATACGTATTAAAGAATTTGAAAAATACCGATTTAATACCAAAATAAAAAAGGAATCTTTTTAGAAGGATTAAAGAAATGCCAATTTAAGAATGCTTTAAGTAGAAGTAAACACACCATGTTAAGTTCTGTAAGGCAATACCTAAAAAAGACGAAATTAAGACGGAATTAAGTAGCCATAAATTAGCACACCTACCCAATAAAGAAGGATTAAAGTATGAATTAAGTATGGACATTTTGTCAGTTACATAAACGGATGCCATCAAAAAAGTCACATTTTAAATATGTAAATGCTATTTTAATCGTTGTTTGTCTGCAATAATGAAACAATCTCTTTTTTTAAAGATTTAATAAATTCGGTTTACACATTTTGCTTTCCATCTAAAACTAAAAGTACGAAAACGGCGTTATAAATCATACTGTTTCAGAAGACTTAAATACGTATTAAAGAATGTAAAAATACCGATTTAATACCAAAATAAAAAAGGAATGTTTTTAGAAGGATTAAAGAAGGAATTAAGTAACAAAAAAAAACCGATTTAAGAAATGCCCATTTAAGAATGCTTTAAGTAGAAGTAAACACACCAAGTTAAGTTCTTTAAAACAATACCTAATAAAGATCATATTAAAATGGAATTAAGTAGGCATAAATTTACATACCTAATAAAGAAGGAATAAAGTATGAATTAAGAAATGTGATACCGAAATTATACCATTTTGTGCTACTTGTGTATCTAAATGAATGAGGTTTTCTTTAATCAGAAAATATTCATGTCTATTACAGAATTCGCAGAATTTTACTCCCGGTGAGTTGACTCGATTCGCATCCGCTGTAAAACTCAATTATGAAATTCGTCGATGAACTACATTGTCGATTCCTAAAATTACCTTATCATTTATGAACTTTCGTATCGACATTTATTCAACTGGCCTAGGCTGTGATAATAGTATCGCTTTTTTTTTTAGTCGATCTTTGACTTTCGCTCAGGAAAGACTACAGTGCGCCAAGAGTTACTTTTAAAGTGTTTAAAATAATAAGTTAGTAGTGAAGTATTCATTTTGACATCGATTCCATCAAGTGTTCGATAGCCTAGTGGTAGTGGCGTCGGCTGGTGGATCTGAGGGTCCTGGGTTCAAATCCCGGACGGAGCAGAATAAATTTGTTGAAGCTTTTTTTTCACAATAACGAGGTCAGCGGTATTATTTATTGGGAAAATAAACAGATGGAGAAGGAGAGAAGGGCGGGGGGATCGAAAGATTCCTCCGCAAAGTCGGATGAGGTTGCAGTTGTGCCGTCAGCAGCTGTAAATCCGAACAACAACACAAGAGCCACCAAACGTATGGCAAAGCGAAGGAGGACATTGCGACCTAAACCAAATCTCGATGCACCGAGAGCCACCTCAGGTAAGCTGCGAGCTGGGGTGGGAGGCAAGGAGCGGGCAGCAACAACATCGACAGCCGGCAAGATACAGGTCGGGGACACAGACGAGTACAGTGACTCGGCTTGTACCGAGTACATGTCTGAGGAAGGAGAGGGGCTGTATAGGTCCCCAGGTACAAATAAATTTGCACTACTGTCGGAGCCAGAGCCGTCTACCGACAGGGAGTTGGAGGGGGCACAAAACCCCCAAGAAGAAATTCTAGTAAGCGAGCTGGAGGAGGCCCTCCAGGCAAAGAAAGCTGAGGTCGACAGGTACCAGCAGCACCTAGATAAGCTGAAGGAGGAGATGGAGCCCCTTCTCAGCCAGATCCGAAATAAGATGGAAGCGCTCCGCCAAAAAGAAGCAGAGGAAAAGCTGGCCCAGAAACAGCTGCAAGCTAAGAGAGCAGCAGAGCGGCAGCAACAACAACAGCAGCAACAGAAGCAAAAAGTCCAACAAACAACGGACCAGCAGGCGGTGCAGGGTGCAAAAAAAACACCGCAACAACCACAGCGGCAACAAGCGCAACAACAACAGCAACCAAAGCCCGCAAGGAAAAACCCAGAAGCGGAGCAAGGCGCCCAAAAACTAACAAATGCAGCAGGCCCATATAATGAGGGCCCATCAACCTCAGCAGCAGCAAGACAGCAGCAGCAGCAACAGCAGCAGCAGCAGCAACAGCAGCAGCAACAGCAGCAGCACCAGCACCAGCACCAGCAGCAGCAGCAGCAGCGAGAACAGCAACACCAGAAACAGCCACAGTCGAAAAATGAGAAGGTGCCACCAATAAGGACATTTAAAATCGACCTGAAGGACATAAAACAGGTATGTAAGCGGGCCACAAACGGCCACTTTCTTATTAAAATAATAAACGATAAAGAAAAACGTTACTCGGTTCAGTGCTTCTCACTGGCCGAATATAAAACAACTAAAGAGCTATTAAGGGAAGTTACAGCTGAATTCTTCAGCTTCACGCCTAAAAGCGAAAAAGTGAAAACGGTCCTCCTGAAGGGCATAAGTTCCTGCACGGAACCGGAGGCGCTCTTAGATGAGCTCCGTCAGAAAGCCAGCGACGATCTCGAGTTTATCGGGGTCAAGCCTTTCACCACGGTGAAGTCACGACGAGGGGGTTACGGATTGCCGATGTTCCTCGTAACATTATCGCCCCACAGTAAGTTTGAAAGTCTGAGGAATATTTCCCGCCTCGACTTCCAGGCTGTGCGTTGGGAAACATTAAAAAGACACAACGACATGCTTCAGTGCATGCGTTGCCAGAGGTTCGGCCATGTCGCAGCCAACTGCGATATGCGGATGCGCTGTGTCAAGTGCGCAGAAACCCACATAAGGGGGGAATGTCAATTAGGGATTGAGAGGGTGGAAGATTTAACCCAGCTTAAGTGTGTCATATGTGGAAACGAGGGGCACCCCGCTAATTATAGGGGCTGCCCTAAGGTTCAGCAAATAAAACAACAACAGGCCAGTCAAAAAGCCGAAGTTCGACAGGCTCCAACAACAAAATTCGTGGTTCCTAATTTTTCTTACGCCCAAATGGCGTCAAGGGATAGGATTACGAGACAGGCCCCACCAACGGTTGCCCCAAAGGCCCCCGTGCCTAAAGCGCCAGAGGTGCAGGCCGACATTGTAGCTTTGTTACTGAGCATTCAAGGCCAGCTAGCAGGACTGCAAAGTCAGTTAAAGGAGCAAGGCAAAAGGGTAGACCATCTCTACTCTTTGTTGCCTGGCCTAGTGCAACATAGACCATAATGGGCGCGCTACCGGAGACGCGCTTAAAAATCCTGGCTGTGAATGTAAATTCACTGATTAGGATTGAACGTAGAGCTAATTTGTTCCAATTGTTGAAAGACCTCAGTCCAGATGTGTTTCTGGCTAGCGAAACCAAGCTAAACCTGAAACATAAATTGACTCATAAAAATTACAATATCGTAAGAAGAGATCGACCCGACTCTACTCAAGGAGGCGGTGTCGCCATCTTCATACGAAAAGGCATTAATTATAAAGTCGTATACAACAATGATCTTCGAAAGCTCCGGACGCTAGAGGTTTGCGTCATATGCATCTCTCTCACTCAAGGGAAGCGGATGTATGTGATTGCGGCCTATGCGGCTGAAGCTCCGCAGGCTATTACTTTTGATTCAGAGCTCGAGACTCTTTTTAGAACACTTAAACTGAGCTTGGAAGAAAACTACTATATTATGGCCGGTGATTTGAACGCAAAACATGAAGATTGGGGAAACCAAAGAAATAATCTCAGAGGTAATCATCTTTTTAATTTGATGAATCTTTACAGCGCTGAATATGGTATTGACCTGCTGACTACTGAAAGGCCGTCGTATCCAAGGAGCGGTTCCTTTCTGGACCTTTTGCTGTACGATACCAGACTGACAGTTACAAACAAAGTGGGTAATCACCCTCGAAACTGCTTACAGGCAATCGAGTACGACAGTGATCACTGCGGACTGGCTGCTGTAATTCAGATTCCGAACGAACGCGTGGAGTTGGAGGAATACGTTGCAACGCATTCTTACAATTACAGTAAGATGCGCTGGCCTCGTTTCACCAACGCCTTAGCGAGAGAAATTCGTTCGAGTGACATAGCCCCACCAAATAACAGAAACCTTACAAATACAGAAATCGACCAACATCTACAACAGATGGACGAAACGATTAAGCGAACAATGGAACGGACAATACCCAAGTACAAAGAACGCGACCAAATGGACGTCTACAGAAACGCGACCATAGACGCACTACATAGACATAAGAGTGGTATACTGACAAGACTTAAAAACTTATACAGACGATTCACAGACCCACACGACCTGGAGGTTAGGACACTGAAGTCGTCAATAAAGAATATCAATCAATTGATTAAGGATAACTACAGGTTATCCATTAACAGGTTCTGGGACAACAGAATTCGTTCTATAAATTCCAGCGACCCTAGTATGTTTCCTGAAATCAATAAGATATTTAGGAAAAACAATCAAAATGACCTTCCGTGTCTTAAACTCCAGAGAACAGTAGAGAACACAGACGTACTCCTGACAGCGCAAATAGATCCAGAGGAAGCCGTCTTGGACGATGACTTCTATATAATTGAGGATCAGAGGGAGAAGGTGGAGGCGGTGGGGGCTGCGTTTCAGCAAGTGTACAAGGTGAATGCTTGCATTCGCCCAAACCACGACCTGGAAAACAGAGCCCTACTGCATCACTTCTATCTTCGAAATGAAATAACGCAATGGCGATCTGAGAACCCTGGTTTCTTGAGGTTCAATGACGATCTTTTGGCAAATGCCACAATCGCCGAGCGAATAGGGACAAGTCCCTTGTTAGTGACGAAGATGGATCTCCAACTCATCTTCAGTTCTATTAAGAATAAGAAGTCGGCGGGTGTCGATGGTATATCTAACGTTGTACTAAGACATTTACCGAATGAGGCAATTGACATTTACACCACACTCTTCAACAATGCGCTGAATAATGCATATTATCCAGTGCATTGGAAGACAGCTGTGGTACATCCTCTCCCGAAAAAGGGAAAGGACAACTCCAATCCGTCCAATCTTCGGTCGATAAGTCTTCTTTCGAGCATCAGCAAGGTTTTCGAAAAGATCATCAATAGGGCTCTGATTAAATGGGCTGCGGACAACACAATAATTCCGGATAACCAGTTCGGGTTCAAGGCGGGACATGACACAATTCATGCCGCGGCTAAGCTCGTTTCTGATATCCAATGGAATAAGTCAAAACAACAATGCACGGGTGCTGTTTTGGTGGACTTAGAAAAGGCCTTCGACACCGTATGGTTAGAGGGTCTTTATCTGAAACTGAACAGACTTGGCATTAGTAAACCATTGATGTATATGCTTTATGATATGCTTAACGGTAGAAAGTTTGTTGTCAAAAGTGGCAATGTAACTTCTACCACAACTTTTGAAATCAAAAATGGTCTACAACAGGGAGCGGTTAATTCGCCAATTCTCTTCAGCATTTACACCAGCGATCTGATAGGTAGTCTTCCGCAATCAATAGCGTATGCCGACGATCTAATTGCGTACAGAACGGCCCGAAAGGTTGAGGTTATTAGAATTCTCTTGCAGCGTGACTTTGAGAAGATTCAGCGATATTGCGATGACTGGAAACTGAAAATAAATGTCCAGAAGTCGGAAACAATTTTGTTCCGGACTCCGTTGGCTGGAGCCCCGCGGGATACGCGCAAGAATTGGCGCAAGATGGTCATCGTTGATCCTCACGGGCAGCGATTAACGAGCAAAAGTGTAGTGAAGTACCTCGGTATCTGGTTGGATCAGTATCTGTATTTCGACAGACATATAGATGCTGCGCTGGCCAGGGCCAGAGGAGCCTTCGGTCTGACGAAACGACTGTTTTACAGCAGTCGGCTTGACCCCAGAGTGAAGGTCATTTGCTACATGGCCCTCATACGGCCGATGATCGTTTATGGTTGTCCAGTGTGGTTCAACGTTGCTCCATCTCAGATGGAGAGAATTCGGGTGTTCGAGCGGCAGTGTCTTCGACGCTGTACTGGTTTGCATCGGACACCCGAATCTTCTTATGTTCACTATTATCCGAACGAGGCTCTATACAACGGGGCTCGGATCAACAGAGTTGACAATTTCGTGATAAAACTAACTCGGGGTCACATTGCGAGGGCTATGACTTCGTCCAATAATTTGATTTTCGGGGCGTTCTACCCAAATGACGAATATTTTGAAAATGCGCGCTTGAGTGGCTTCATTCCTCCAGAGGCATTCCTCTATTTAGATAGATGCGGTCTGATACAGGATAGATTGGCAGTACCGCTAATCTACCACGTCAGGCGAAGAACCGTGGACCGGCGGCTCCTATACACTCGGGACGTCCTGGCACAAGACGGAGAAGAGCTCCTACGGTTCAGTAGGGCTGTGTCCGAACGGGACAAAACTGATAGGGTGAAGCAGGAGAACCAGTTTTGGTGGCTTCAATCAGCATTCGATAATGGTTAGTCGGGGTGGGGTGTTAGAGCCGTGGCCGGCTTGCATACCTGTTTTTAGTCACAGGTGTAGGTTAGAAAAGGCACAGTGGCAGCAAAAAAAAAAAAAAAAAAAAAAAAAAAAAAAAAATACATTCTTCAAATGTAAAAAAAAAAAAAAAAAAAAAAAAAAAAAAAAAACCTCCGCTGTGGTTGTTCTAGCTTTTAAGTAGTTTTAGTTTATTTTAAGTAGTTTAAGTGGTTTTAGGTAGTTTTAGTTTAGTTTTAGTTTATTTTTAAGTAGTTTAAGTGGTTTTAGGTAGTTTTAATTAGTTTAATTTTAGTCTGTAAGTTTTATATAAAAAAGAAAAATGATAAAGAATCCGAGTTTTTTTAAATTTTCTCGAGAAAACAAAAAAAAAATAGATATAGTTATTGATTTCCAAATAGTTTTTTTTAGGCCGAAAGGCAGTTTAGTCATAAGGTTATAGTTTAACTTAGAGTGCCCGCATGGGGCCAGTAAGTTAGTTGTAAGTTATTGATAAGTAGGCTAGTTTTATGAATTTTTGTCTAGCATTAAGATAGTTATAAGATTGAATGAAATAAAAATGAATTTAAAAAAAAAAAAAAAAAAAAATAGTATCGCTTTCGATTAACGAAATCAAGCATCGTTGAGAGTGGTTAGTACGAAGATGGAGGACGGTTCAAAACCAACCGTGTGCTCTTTTTTTTTTTGCTCTCTGGTTGCGTTGCTATTTGTGCGTTTTCTATTAAAATTTGTTAAACAAACACTTTAGCATTCAGTATGATAAGCTTTTGACTTACATTTTTGTACTCTCCATTGTTTATTTTTGTAAGAGTAGTTCAGCTACCTAAGCTAAATTCAGCTGTCTACTCAGCTCTCATCAATTAATATTAAGTAAGCTTTACTCTGTATTAAATATTACTTGCCAGTCGCTGCATAGCCCTCAAACTATACACTATTATTAACTTACTTATATGTAAATAGTTATATTGAATAAAGACATAACATAACAAAGTTGAGTATTAACATACCTTATTTTACATGGTGTCAGGTGTTAAAAAAAAAAAAAAAAAACTTTAACAAAATTGATTGATTAGTCAAGTGAAAATGGCCGAGCAATGTATAAAAGGTCCAAATGCAATGGACTTCGATGAACCAGCAAGGAATTGGCCGATGTGGAAGCAGAAATTCGAGATATTTCTGATTGCGGCAGATAAGAATGGAGCTGAAGAACCAGTCAAGGTGGCAGTATTTCTGCACCACATCGGGGAGAGGGGAATTGAAATCTTCAATGCACTTGCAATTCCCGAAGCAGGAAGAACATTGGTGAGCGTAATGCAGCAGTTTGAAGATTATTGTATCCAACGTCGCAATGTGGTTATGGAAACTTATAAGTTTGGGTGCATAATCCAGAAAAAAGATCAACCATTTGTTGAATATGAAACCGAAATACGGAATCAAGCGAGGTTCTGTGATTTTCAGTGCTCAGCGGCAGACTGTGAGCAATCGTACGTAGACAGGATGATAAGAGATAAAATTGTTCTTGGTCTAGACAACAAGAAATTACGGTCAAAATTGCTAGAATCCAGCCAAGATACGCTGGATGAAGTCATCACAAAATGTAAAATAGCGGAATTGTCAGAACAAAATGTAAAACTGTTTTCTTCGGGGGAGCATGAGCCGAAGGTAGAAAATGTGGAAGTGATCAGAACAGTAGCAACGGGATCGAAAAATAAGCATGGCAATCGATCTAAGAATTTGCCACCATGTGATCGCTGTGGAATGATGGCAATGGAACAACATGAAAAGTACTGTCCAGCGCTTGTTGAAGGGCGAAAATGCAGAGTGTGTGGTAAAGCCGGTCATTTTGCAGCAGTGTGCAAAAATAAGCTTCGCCGAAAGTCAAATAACAGATATCGAGTAAATGCTATTGAATACGAATCTGACAGCAACAACGAGGAAACAAGTCACGCTGCAAATTCTTCTCAACAAACACAAAGATTCGGAGTTAATACAATTAATCTTAAGTATTTTGATGAAGGTAATTTATATCAAGTAGACAATAATTTTCTTTCAAAAAACATTTGTGATTGTAGGAATGTAGAGCAGGTTGGCTGGTATAAACAATTAAAATTCAATAATGTTAAGATCGATTTTAAACTGGATACGGGTGCAGACATCAGTTGTATTCCGCGGAAATACATCGAAGAAATGAATTTTTTAAATTTAATAGAAGAATCAAGAAATAATTTGTTTGCGTATAATAATAATAAAATAAGTTCTTTTGGGAAAATAACATTGCCGTGTGTTGTAAATTCTAAGCAAAGAACAGTAGTTCCAATTGACTTTGAAGTAGTTGACAGTAAATTTCAGCCCATTTTGGGTCGTGCCGATTGTGGAGCTTTAAATCTTATAAAGCGAATTCATGTTATGTCCATTAGTAAAATACCAAGTTTAAAAGAGGAGTTTATTGTTCAATTCGATGATGTTTTTGATGGCTTAGGACGCATTCCCGGTCAATGTCATATCCAATTAAAAGATGATTCCAAGCCAGTACTTACTTATAAAAAGAAGATACCGTTTAGTTTGCATGATCGACTAAAGGCACAGTTAGAAGTAATGGTGGTTGATGGTGTCATTAGTCCGGTTGAGCACCCAACTGATTGGGTAAATAATCTCCAAATTATAGAAAAACCAAATGGGTCATTACGCTTGTGTTTGGATCCTAAACCATTGAACGAGTGCATTCGTCGTGAGCATTTTTCAATTCCGACAGCTGAATCCATAAATAGTCGACTTGCAAATAAATCAGTGTTCACGGTAATGGATTTAAAGAATGGGTTCTGGCAGTTGGAATTGGATGATAAGAGTTCAGATCTGACAACCTTCATCACCCCTTTTGGTCGATTTAGGTGGCATAGGGTACCATTCGGGATAAGTAGCGCACCTGAGCTTTTCATGAGAAAAATGGTCCAATTATTTGGAGATATACCAGGTGTTGAGATATATTTTGATGACTTGTTTATAGCAGGCTCTAACTACGAAGATCATGATCGAGCACTTACAAAGGTTATAGATAGGGCAAGAGCAAACAATGTCAAATTTAATAAAGATAAGCTTCAATACAGGCGGAAAGAGGTAAAGTTTATGGGGCAGTCAATATCAGCGGGGAGTATAAAACCAGATGACAGATATCTTAGGGCCATTGTTGAATTACCACCACCCCAAGACAGGACAGGTGTGATGAGGTTTTTAGGTTTATGTAAATACTTAGCAAAATATATACCTAATTTATCTATAATAACAACAAAACTAAGAGATCTCACAAGAATAGGAAAGAAGTGGGAGTGGGAGGCAGAACATCAAAAAGAATTTACTAACATAAAAGACATAGTCAGTAAAGCACCTGTGCTAAGATTGTTTGAACCAAAGCTGCCTCTAGTCATACAGGCTGATGCTTCTAAAGACGGGGTAGGCTGTGTCCTTTTACAAGCAGGTCAGCCAGTAGCTTTTGCATCAAGAAGCTTATCGGCAAGTGAGCAAAAATGGGCCCAAATAGAGAAGGAGCTGCTTGCTATCGTGGTCGCGTGTGAGAAATTTCATTTCTACATTTATGGTCGGGAGGTAGAAGTTCACTCGGACCACGAGCCTCTCGAAACATTGGTAAAAAGAGAACTAGACAAAGTAACAGCCAGGCTCCAACGAATGTTTATGTTCTTACTAAAATACCCGGGTTTGAAGATTAAATATGTGCCTGGAAAGCAATTATTATTGGCTGATTGTTTGTCTGGGGCTTACGTAAGTGCTGCGGAGGTAGAGAAGCCTGAAATGAATTATATTGTTCACAGTCTTGTTAATCGAGTCTGTATGTCGGAATCGAACAAATCGAGTTATCAAGAAGCAACTCTCAATGATGATTGTTTAAGTCAGATTTTGAAGTTTCATGCTAATGATTGGCCAAATTACAAGACGTTAAGCTCTGAATGTAAAAAATTTTATAAAATTAAAAACGAAATAAGCGTCAATGATGGGATTTTGTTTTTTGGTGACAAGTTAATTGTACCAGAAAAACTAAGAAGTCAAGTCATTGATATGTTGCATGCCCCTCACTTAGGCATTGAAAAAACTCGACTGCGTGCAAGGAGAATATTTTATTGGCCAGGTATGTCAGATGAAATAGAGAAAAAAGTTCAAAAATGCCGTGTATGTGAAAAGCATAGGTATAATAATCCAAAGGAACCATTAAAACACCATGACTCACCTGAGTTTGCGTGGGAAAAAATAGCTTTAGATATCTTTGAGCATGCTGGAGTTTCATATTTGGCAGTAATTGACGCATATTCAAATTGGTTATGTGTTGAACGGTTGAGAGACAAATCGATAGGTCATATTATTAATACTTTGATGGACAAACTCTTCACAAAATTTGGGTTTCCTTTAGAAATTCGGTCAGATAACAATCCATTTAACTGTCGTAAATTTAAAGAGTTTGCAGATGATTTCAATGTCAACCTTACATTTTCCAGTCCGCGCTATCCAAGGAGTAATGGTTTAGCCGAAAAGGGTGTGGCAATAGGAAAACGAATATTAAAGAAATGTTATGATGATTGTCGAGTACAGGAGTTAAATTATAGAGTTTTGGAATACAACGCTACACCATTGGCTAATATGTTACTGTCACCTGCTCAGCTTTTTATGGGACGTGAAGTCAAAACGAAAATTCCCACCACCACGAGCAATTTAAAACCACATGAACTTAGTAGGCAAGAAATTTGCAAAAGAATCGATGACAAACAAAAAACACAAGCTCATTACTATAATAGAACATCTAAGCCCCTATCCAGTTTGAAAGAGAACGATAATATAATGTTTTGGAAAAAAGAAAAAGATTGGGTGTATGGTAGGATTATTAAAAATTTTAATGATAGATCTTATATTGTAAAAGATAACGAAGGCAATGAATTAAGAAGAAATAGACCAACGGTCAGCAACAGGCGGACCGCGGTCCGCTTGCGGACCGCGGATGGTCGAACCTTGGACCGCTAAAATTTTTAATAACTAGCTATTCAAACGTTTGCAAGCCAAGTGGAATTTAGAAAGTACATATTCTTTTTTTCAAGTGGGTAAACCTACGACATAATATATGTACATAATGTATGTAATTTCATTATTTAAGTGCCTACTTACACACGCGGCTATAAGACTACGTTTCTTTTCATTATGTACTCCTCGCTTTAAAGCAATACAAAACTCAAACATACAATAAACAATACAGTTGCTTATTGCATGCCAAATTTAAGCCTAGTACGCATATCGCGCTAAATTTTATCTCACACATTTTTCTCCAAACATCAGCTAAAATCAAAATGGTATCGCTTTCATCTGACGGGGCACCAGCGATGATTGGCAAAGAAAAAGGACTAGTAAAGAGGACTAGAAAAGAGAGACATCTCAAAACAAGAATTTATTCATTTTCCAACAATTCTTGAATGTAAGAAGAAAGGCTCTGAAAAAGACCTTGCATCATTTTTAAAGTTTTTATCAGATCTAAAGAACGAATTTTCTGCAAGATTCCAAGACTTTGCAGAGATGGGTAAGCTGTCTCAATTCCTTAAATCGCCGTATGAAGTTGATGCAGCGGCAGATTGGACTAGCGTGGCTGCGAAGTTTTTTAATCTTTCAAAACCTTTGCTGCAAATGGAATTAATTGATTTGCAAGAAGATATTTCCCTGCAAATGTTTAAAACTGCATCCACTGAAGAATTTTGGGGTAAACATGTTCCAGAAAAGTATGAAAATTGCAAGAAACTAGCCATCAACCTAGTTTCTATGTTTGGTTCGATATATATATATGCGAATCATCTTTCTCAAAAATGAATTTCTTGAAAAACAAAAATCGTTCGAGACTATCGGACACCCACCTGGACGATACTCTTCGCATTTGCTGTTATACGCGTGAATTGAACTTTAAAAAACTGGCTCAAGACTGTCGTTGTAATTTCTCACATTAATTTTGTGTTGTGTTTTGTTAAATTACTTAAATGAAGTCAAATAAAAATTAGTATGTATAATGAGTTTTTTTTTCTGGACCTCGACAAAATTTTTCAACTAATCCTGGACCCTCCAAAAAAGTACTTGCCGACCCCTGAAATAGACAATACATAAGAAAATCACTAAATACTGCACCAAAAAATATAGTAAATTATGACGAATACGCTGGCATCGATAACAACCATCATTCCAATGATTTAGAATCATGTAATATAACAGAAGATCGTGGTCCAACTAAAAACGCGGGTGAGGGTGTTATCGATGACTGCGAAGTTAATATCACTAACCAGCCAAATATTGTAACAAGATCAGGAAGAATAGTTACACCCAGAGAAAAACAACATCATAAAATTAAGTAGGAAAGTATTTAAAATTACGTTGCTATAACTTTTGATTTATACGCTTTAATTTAAATACGATCAACTTTGTTTCAAATAAGAAAAATGTTTAATTAATCACAGTATAGTTAAACACCATTGAATTAATGTTTTTCTATTTTGAAATGTAATCGAGGCATTTTCGTTGTTCATTTAAAGACGTTTGATATTTAATTTATTTGAATCAAACTTGAAACTTAATACATCAAAGTGGTAACTTATTTGATTTTCTTTCCTTTTTGAATCGTATACATAATTCACTTTGAACCAAAGTTAAAGTACAACAAATCAAAGTTGTAATCCTTTTGACTTGTGAACGATAACAGTAAACATTTTGTATAAGAAAGAAATCATATGTGTGTGTTCGCGGCTATCGTTGTTGCGGGTCGAGGAAAATGTATCTGCCATTCTCTTTAGAGCTTGTGAGCTGTACTTATTGTGAAGTGTTACCGAACGTTATAACCTAAAAGTAATAAAATAAATTAAAATACTCGTAATTCAAGCAGTGGACGAAAGAGGACAGCTTCGAAGTCTAATTTATTCTAATCCTGCTAACGAGAACAACCGCGACGATTCTGCAAAGCTGCATGAAGATCTGGAACTATACTTATTCAGAAATTTGAAGGTAACATTAAACTATCTCTTTTTTTTCTTATTATAAATAAATTTTATTCAAGTTTCGAATTGATGACGAAACCCTCTCAGAGATCTCCAAAGTGGCAAATTGGCAGTGCCAAAATTGCAACAATTCTGATTCCCGTCAACACCAACCTCAAGTTTAAAATCATTTCTTAAAATTGTAAGTATACATTCATACATTTTTCTCAATATAAAAATTATAATGTAATATATATTTTATAGGATATTTTAAAACTTTTTAACTCATCATCGAAAGGGAAATCATTGGATCCAGTCTTTACAATCCTTCCACTACACTTGTATCAAATTAATAATGGCAAGACTTACATACATTATGTAAGACACAAATATTTGTAAATTTTGTTTGTTGTTTTGTTATTAAGTTAGTTTATAAGAATTTTTTTACTATATTATTTACAATAAAAAGAAAATACTTTTGCAAAAATAATTGTTTTTAATCGATTTGAATATAGTGAGAATGACTTTAAATCAATGAATGCTAGTAAATATTATTAAATTGTTTGTAATTGATTTATTCCCGATTTCTATTTACTTTAAACGCAAAGCATGTTTAAAATTAATTGATATTTTTTTGAATCAAATGCGGATCGTATTTAAAACTATAATGCTACAACTTTAAATCATATTGGTTTCAAATTTGATTTGAAATGAAGTAGGGAATCACTTTTCATTGATTAACAACTTTGATTTAAATATTTTCGGCATTAGAGCCAAATCATATTGGTTTTACTTTGATTCAAAGTTGTTTTTTTTTTGATTTTACGTGCTTTTTTCTCTGGGTGTAGAGCTCCTGAGCGCTATGGCAATCCAATATCTCATTAACTTTTAAAATTTATATTTGAACAGCATTTGTAGTTTTTAAGTTGCAAAATACAGATGTATTTTCATAAAAAAAAAAAAAAAAAAAAAAAAAGCGTGTAAGAGTAGTTCAGCTACCTAAGCTAAATTCAGCTGTCTACTCAGCTCTCATCAATTAATATTAAGTAAGCTTTACTCTGTATTAAATATTACTTGCCAGTCGCTGCATAGCCCTCAAACTATACACTATTATTAACTTACTTATATGTAAATAGTTATATTGAATAAAGACATAACATAACAAAGTTGAGTATTAACATACCTTATTTTACAATTTTCGTTTAATCAAAAATTCACTTCAGATTCGTCTCGAAACTGGTGCGAATGTATAATGATAGAAATTGTATGGAGTGCGAATGGATTGCGAGTTCTGTAATACCATATAAGTTGAACAAAATGTCAGTGGTGCAGGGATTGTTACCGACATTCGTTCAACTTTCATTCGCCGGATTCAGTAATAGAAAAAGTTTGGAAATGAATTGAAACTGTCGCTTTAGCTCATTCGATGAATTCTGTAATAGGGGTGATTATTTTTCGGCAACTTCCACATGTCATGCCCTGCAAATCCTAAGCGCTAGTTCTTTCTTGTGGTGTATGTTTTTCTTGTGTGCGTCTACTCAATTTAATCGAACTGTATATTGTTGTCATTTAGTGAAAACACTTTTAATCGATTTTTCTCAAAACTAAAATATAATGCATAACTCTTAATTTTATTCATTGTATCCCTAAATCTTAGACTCCCTAAATAAAAGCATTTTCAATTTTTTATCAGCACAAATTTTTTTGGTTTGTAATTGATGTAGCTTGCAATCTACACCCTATTGCCGATAACGAAGAAACAGTATGAAAGCTCAATATTCAAGCACTTGTTGCAGTTTGGTTTGTTGGATACAGTTCTTGAAATTTATTTCTTAAAACTTATTTTCGTCCGATGGCGGAAAATAGAAAAGAGTGTCCTCTGGTTAACTTTGCGTAGGTTCTTCCTTGCAATTTGTTTCAAAAAAATTAATCATTTCTGTTAGATGAAAATTCACCAACCGCCTCTATGAAAAATCAATATTGAATCCAAGCCTACCTCTACAATATATTCTCGAATGATATGAGAAAAATCACTGTTAAAATATTATTCATAGCTGCCCGCAGTATCAAAAACAGATTTTCCATCAGCATCAACGCATACACTAAGGGCGAAAATTCCAAAACAGAAACTACCCTTCAGCTAGCACCCAGCAGAGTCGTCCTAGATTATTATGTAGAAAGATACGCTTTGGGCCAGTTGTCTGCAACCATCATCGCCATACAAACCCACAGAACCCATTTATACTTTTTTGGAACAGATAAAACCGCAATCGTCTAATGACATGAACCTGGGCTTTTCATATTCAGCCCCCAAAACAAAAATAAAAACCCTGCCAACATCATAAACCAAAAAAGATTAAAAAACAAAAAAAAAAACGAAACAAAACCAAAATATTCAACAAAAAAAAAAAAGCTACAAGATAATCAATTTTCCAAAACGAGCAAAGGTGCGGAACAAAGAAGGCTGTATGGCCTGGGCCTGGGTAGTGGATGTAGAAGCTCAGTCTCTGTGTGGCACTCACATTAGCAGATTTGTCCTTCGAAGGATGAGACGGTAGTTGACTGGGATTAGAGTCCATACCATCACCACTATGCATAGACAGCATACATTCACCGTCCGTATCCTTGTTTTTTATCAGGCAATATTTGCCAGCACATTAATCAAAGAGATGCAGGCAAATTTACGTTGCACTTCTTCACACTCTGCCGGGTTATTCCAGGACCCAAACGAAGAACTAAACTGTGATCCTTCCTACAGGGAATGCTACCGTTCATCAACAACATCATCGCCGTCGTTCTTGTCGTTGTCGTCACCAGCATCATAATATCACCATCACCATTGCCGAATGTGCGAGTATGTGCAAAGCCACGGCAGTCCTAAATACACCTTGCGCCTGATACTCAAGAAAGGAGACCCTTTGAACTGCGCCGAATACTGAGACATAAGTCTCCTGAACATCGCATAAAATATCCCTTCTGCCGTATTATGTGAACGTCTGTAGCCTTTCGTGAACAACCTGATAGGTCCATATCAGTGCGGCCTTAGACCAGGAAAGTCCACTATCGATCAAATATTCAAATTGCGGCAGATATTGGAAAATAACCAAAGCCGCTTGTAATATCATCTTTAGGAACGAACTATATCTAGCAATGTCTAGTTTTGGCATCCCTGAAAAACTTGTCCGGTTCTGCAGGATGGCGATGGAGAACGCACGCTATTCGGATACTGAGATGTCTAGGTCATATAGATCGAATGGACTCAAATGACCTGGCCCGGAAAGTCCAATCCCGAAGGACATCGGCGGAGGAGAGGAAGACCGTGACTCAGGTGGCAAATACAAGTGGGAGAGGACCTCATCCAACTTGACGAGCGAGACTGGAGACATCTAGCTAGGGACCGAACTAGCTGGAGAAGCTTGTTTGTTGATGCTCTGTTCCACCCCGGACTGTAAGTAAATGAAAAATTCTGACACTGGAAATTTGAAAAACAGTTCAAATAATCTGCTGTTTAAGAATTCTATTTTAAAGATTTTTTAAGAACTGGTCAATTGTCAGAATTCTTATTCAAATACGTACAACAACCAGAAAACTATGACTTTTTAAAAACAATTTTGAGTTTTGGAGTAGCTGACCTTAAATTTGCTTGACAACTCTATATTGTCGAAATTGTCAAATTTGTATCTGATTCGATCAGATTTGATCTAAAATTCGTTTTCAATAAACAAAAATAAAGTTTTATCTTTGGGAACTTTACGCAACGTTTTGGAATAATTTTTCTAAATTTGGTACATAACTGAATTGAAATCACTTTCACGTGAAAAATAAAATGCCTGACTGGGTCGCACGAACTTGCTCTTATGTAAGCGACTAAGAATTTCAAAAATGAATGTTATTAGAGAAAAACTGTTCATAAGCATAAAATGAAGTTTTTAAATGACTAAAACAAGTCCTTTAGCAGTTGGAGCTTAAAACAAGATGCCATGTGATTCAAGGAAATATTAGCTTCTGCAAGAAAAAAATTATAAGTCTGTACCGGTTTCTTAAAAAAAATAAGCTTTTATATTCAAAATTTTTAAAATGTTTTAAGAAAAACTTTAGGTACTGGTATTGTTCGAATGAAAATCAAATTTACAAAAAAAATATTAAACCGTTTTTGAGATATTGCATTTTCAAAAAAAAAATAGAATTTTCTTTCAAAAATTGAAAAAAAAAATACTTTTTTTTTAAGTTTTGAAATGCAACGTTCTTAAACCTTAATGAGAAATTAGAAAAAATCATTCTATGGTAGGTACAGTCAAAACTGTCAGAACCGTTTTTGAGAAACATACGATTTTAGAAAACCATTAGAAACTCATTTTTACGCAAAACAAAATTGTTTTTCTCAAATCTTGTAGATTATATTAAGAAACTTTAATTTATCAACTTCGAAAAAAATCGAACATGAGGTTTTCGAAATATTGAGTTTCCAAAAAAAAAATTTGAATCTCTTTAAAGGAATCTAAAAAATAAAAATTGAAAATTTGAATATGTAATAATATTCAAACTGTAGAGGAGCTTTAGCATAAAAAAAATGATTTAAATCGCTTGTACCGTTTTCGAGAAAATCAAAAACAAAAAAATGGTTCCAGGGGGACTACCAAAAATAACCATTTTTTGGAAATTTTTTTCTAACCATTACCTAGTTTTAACTAAATAAAATTTTTGAACTTTTTTTTTAATTCTGTGGAACAGTTTTTGATAAAAAAAAAATATTTATAAAACTTCGAAAAAAATTCGTATGGCAGGTACCGTTATTTTTGGTCTTAAAAAAAAAGAAAAAAACGTGGGGGGGGGGGGGAAATTAAAATGATATCTACCAAGTTTAACGAAAATCGGCTGAGCCGTTTACGCTGTAGTCGAAAAGACGGACAGACAGACAGAATTGCAAGACCCACTTTTTTGGTCTTCGCTATCATCGTAATGTAAAATTTGATCAAAATCTGGAGTTCGATTTTTTTACGATGCATAACTTGCCTTATAGTACCTATAAGTCGCAAGTAAAAATATGTGTGTTTCCAGCACATATTTTCAGATATTTCGAACAATAATTCCAGTTAATTCCTGATGTTGACAATAATTTTTTTCTGACTTTTTAAATTTAGAACCATACTCTGAACGAAATTGTTAAGGGTTAATTTTGAAAAATGTTCAAAAATAATAATCTAAGGCAGATAGTCCATTCAAATTTTTAATATATTTAAATGGTTACAGAAAACTTTGGCGTCAATTTTTTGATATGTTGTTAGATGTTGAGAGACCTTAATCCCACATAAGACTTGAAATTTTTATATTCCGTTAAAAGTCGACTTTAGCAGTTTTTCCTTCTTCAGACTCTTGCCAATTAACTAAGGGTTCTTTAAAAGTTAAAAACAATTAAATTTGATGCCAGCGGTTCATTCAGAATGTAAACCTAGCGACTCACAAGTCTCAATCATTTCTATGTCCAAGTTTTCGGCGGCTAGAAACAGACCCCATCAACATAGCTCCAGTATGACAGTCCAATGCACTAACCATTATGCCCAGGGATACAAGATGCATACCTCGAGAGTAAAATATTGAAATATTATACAAGTTGAATTTTAAATGCCAAGCCTTCGGCACCCGTAGCCATAGATCCGACCATGGAAGTTTTCCGCTCTGTTGCCTTATCGCCCACGTCACTATCACCACTTCAAGCAGATCCCAGCCAGTCTACCCGAAAAAGAGCAAAAGGCTCTTGTTTTTCTTTCATACTCGTATTATACTCCTTTGCAGTTGTTGTTTGATATGAAAGCATAATCTGGAATGAATGAACCCTCATGTTAACCCCTTTTCCAATTAGATATCTTCATATAGGCTAAGGCTGCCCTAGAGTATCATACCAACCCGCACACACAAACACATAACAACTAAAAGGTAGCTCCTGTGAGAATGGGACATGCTATATAATATCCTTTACCAAATTTTCTATCCATGCACTTGATCCAATCTGATCTGATCCGATCTGCATCCAAAACAGCTCAACCAAGTATGCTTCGTTTGGCTTTGTTTTCCTTTTTATGCGCAAGGACATTGTTAGTTATCGTAATACGACTGTGTGTAGGTGTGTGTGTTGCCTTTTAATGGATTTTTAGACAGATTTTATCCCAACCGGATGCTAAATAAGAATTTTTTTTTACTATCCAATCATTCACTCCACCCACCAGCCAAGCACAAGCTTATCGAATTGTGATGTTGTGATTGTGACCGCAGCTAAGGGGGTGGTGAAGATGTATGGCATATGGACCGGGTGAAAGAGTCCTTCATCCACCTAAGGCATTTATTTATATTTTTCTTTTTTTTCAATTTTTTTCGGGTAGTTGAGCCTCCTTCCACATCCACTCCAATCCATGGTAGAAGTCCTTGCCATGGCGTATATTATGTTGGTCTTCGTCGCTGGGAAACAACATGCCAAACTGAATAACCAAGGCTTCTCCCCTTCCAGAAGGAAAACAAACTCAAATTGAATTCGATGAAATTTTGATTTCATTTCGAATGAATTCTAAAATAACATCGGGGGCTGTGATTGAAAAATATTGGTCAATGTGTACAATACTTTCGGAAATATGTACATAGATACGTGGATGGTCCTTGGAGTGGTGAGTCGCTTGAGTGTGGGTGGTGTGCGTTGGTTTATTTGGTGTATGTTGTTCTTACGAACGTAACGTTCCCGAGAAGTGGATATTTTGTGCTTATCTTATTTCATTTTGAGGCTTGTACAAACATTTTTACGTTTGGTTGCGTCTGATAAACACGACAGGAAAAACAGAGCCAAATGGTGTATACACCTATGTATATTCATGAACGTACATACATACATATAGGTATCTAAGCAGCTTCATATATTTATGAAATAGGAACGAACGAACATAGCGGCGAACTTAGGAGCTTTTATGTTTGCTAATTTGTTGGAAAAGGTACTTTTTGTGTACAAAACTTTTGCATGGATTCTCTACGCATTGGTTAATGTTTGGACTTGATTTCCGCAGTTACGACTTACATAATTATGCAGCCTGGTCGTCTTATACAATGTGTTCTTTTTTAGTATATCAAAAAAGTGTGAGTGCAGAGACTCACGGTTAAGATGTGTTAACATCAACGTGCGTCCGAGTGCCAATTTGATGTTATCGAACATACCCAATAAACATACATACAAATGCAATCGTAGAAAAAGAACGCACCACTGGTCTCCGCTACGTAACGCAAAGCTTTTTAGACTTATGTTTAAACAGGGATGTTGTTTGATACTCAACACCTATATTCAAACAGAGATGTTATCTGATACGAAATGCTACAACTATTTGCTCTGAGCATTAATACCTAGGTGCGTTCACATTCTCCAATGTGTTTGACAATCATTTCATGATGAATATTTGATGGATGAAAAATATTAGCGTTCACACATTCGTCAAGCATGCTGTCAAACGTCACTTTTAATTAGTATTCCGACGATGGCGGACCAACTCCGCTTCTGCTTATAAGACTCGTTTTGATATGATTTCGTATGAATTGCTCCGCTCGAGAACTTCATGGACAATGAAATTTGCTTCTTGACAAGCATGCGCTAACATTCTCAAATATTCTGGTCATGCAAACAAAATATTAAAATATCTTTAAATCTATCTAGCATGCTAGACAAGCCGCATTGATGGAGGGTTCACTTTATCAAATTCAAACTAATCATGCCGTGCTTGTCAAACATATTTGAGAATGTGAACGCTCCTAATGGTGCACTAAAAAATTATACTTCAATTTCATTCTTGGAGCCTGTATTTCGTCCTTTTGACAGTTTGTGTAAGGTGTATAGGAACTTAGCTTCATTTCGATACACTTATTCACTCACAACAAATATGTCAAAAATACGAAAGACGAAAGAACTGAAAAAAAAAGAATAGTGTAATCTGGCTCTTCAAGTCTTTTTTCTGCAATAGACGGTGTTCTCATTGAACTTAATCCTCCGACTTATTTTTTGACGTTTCTGTACGCTATACCACTTCCTCTGTCAGAGATTTATAAGCCGATTGACATTATTCCCATCTTGGCATCGTTATCATAATCCAGTTCATAGCTGGCCAGAGAACGACTTATTTTTTGATGTATGTATGTAGAATATTTAATTCGAAATTTGGCATTATGTGGTTTGACAGATAAAATGTAAATCTCAACCGATTGCCCTGAAAATGCATTTTCCGGAGCAAAAAATTAAAACAACATTTTTCAGATAAGATTTTTGCAATGTATTTTTCCGGAGCATAAAACAAAATGCAATCGTCCATCACTTACGTGAAAGGGATTTGTATAAAACGTTGAATGAACCTGTAATGAAATTTGACACCAGTTTTTTTGTCTTTTTGACATATTGGGTGGGAGGTGTAGAAATGATGGGGAATGAAGATATTTAGTTCTAACTATCAATAGAGAAGCGAACTCTTTTTAAGGAGCTAGTGTTTAAACACACATTCAACAACGAAGTTGTAGGTTTTTATTAGAAATGCGATACAAATACAATATTGAAAAAAAAACCAATGAAGTTAAAGATCGAACACACAAGTGCGTCCCGGCATCTATCGCTCTCGAGCAGTTGGAAGTTGACCCCAATTTTGGTCGAAGAATCATATTCAGTGACGCTGATTTCTGGATGAATGAGTTAGTCACCATACAAAATTGTCGAATTTGGAACGATAGAAATCAATAGGAGATCCACCAAATTGCAATGCATCCAGAGAAAGTCATTGTTTAGAGTAGATTTTGGGCTGGCGGCGGCATCATCGGTCCATACTTTCTTGAGAACGACGTTGGCCAGCCCAACATCGTCAACGGCAAGCGCAATCGGGTGACAACAACCAATTTTTTTTTAGCCCGAATTTTATTATATGGACACCGACAATATGTGGATTCAACAGAACGCCACTAAGTGCCACACGGCCCGTGCCACAATGGACCCTTTTTACGAGTAATTTCCTAACATGGTTATACTTATGTATCACGCCAATTCGAAGGGAATTTGCTACCGATATCGTGCGATTTGACACCGTTAGACTTCTTCTTGTGGGGTCTTCTTGTAAGTCACAGATCTATGTCAATAAACCACAAACACCAACACAGGCAACCAAGGCCAATGGTCAAATTCAGCCTGATTTATGCGTCAGAGGTATGAAAAATTGGTAGTTTCGGATGCATACCCATCTTTTTGGACTGAGTTCTAAATATATGTATATATTAAAATACATGACGTGGCTGACATAAAGAGATGAGGAAAAACAAATTATGCTAATGAAGCGGATATGGACGGACTGTCAATGTCAAGGCAAGTTAAGCGAATTAAAATTGCAACCATCAGCGACGTTAGTGCTGCAACCACAACGAATACTTTGCTTTTTATTCTGCACATTTACTGCCATTTTCCTCCTCCAATTAAAAATAATCATTAGCTAGGTCTAATTTCTTCAGCTCACCAGTTTGTTGGAATACCTTTTTCAATTTTCCCTTCACCTATTTTCAACTGATTTTTTTTTTTAAATTACATCTTTGAATTTCTTCTTTTTATTCAATTATTTTTGTTTTCTTTTTATAAACAGTCACGTTCAAAACCTATGGTTTCTTTAAACTTTCCATCTTTTATAAAAATTAGTAAAATACGAGTTTGGTGGTGGACACTCAGCTAATAAAAAAAGAGTAACTTTTTGCGAACACGGACCAGTTATCACCCGCTCATATTTTTGGATTGATCTCTAATGAACCACCTGTTTATCAATTATTGTAAGTTGTATTGGTGACCATCTGTCACTCACGCTACGTTACCATCCGTTTCTATACAGACCGCCCGTCTGCTGATAAGATAATAAATGATCTCGTTCACTTTAAAAAAATCATGATCGCATCGATTTTTTGTTTCTCCAAAATACTGAGTGAGTAAATCAATGGCTGACAGATCTTGACTACCCAATTTTCCTCATATATTGGATGAAACACTTATACGGAAAGAAGAAAAGAAAAAGCAAAGAAACAAGGATTCAAAGGAGTGCTGCGGGAAACTTTACTGTGACAGATAAACAAATGTCACTTTGATGAATTCAAGATTTTGACATTTATAGCTAAGCAGATGTACATGTACTGGAAATGTATTTATAGGAAGGTACTCTGTGAGATAAAGTGTAAAATGACTTTCAGTTGACGTTCCCTTAAGTGTTCACTTATACGAAAATGACAAAAGTATCAGATTCAAGTAAAAAAAAAGTCTGAATTTACATTTCCCGCTTTTTTCCGATCCTGTTTTGTTGATCTGTAAGATTTCAAAGTTAAGTGAATTTTCTAAATAATCCGAATTTTTCAAAAAAAAAAATTCTAAGATAATAGACATTTCCGTTTCTCACCTATAGAAAATTCAAAAAATTGACACTCGTATTTCTAAGGCTTACATGTTTAGTAAAACTAGTATCGCATGTGGTCGAAATTCGACCATTTGTATTTATGTATATTTCTTCAGTGAGCTCAAGAAATTAAAATAAATGATATGATATACTTACACGTAAAGTTCATTCAGTGATCCAATACTTCCGTGTAAACAATATTTTTTGTAAATATTCTTTCGTCATTTGCTAAATGCCCTTGAACTCTGCATTCAGAAATACGAATGCGTTAGTGCTGGTATAATTTGATGTGTACCCTTACCCTTTCTTTCGGAAGCGATCGCACCAAAAAAGTGTTAAAATCATTATTGTTTACCTGTTTTCACTTTTTTTGCAGCTTTTTGTGTTCCATGTGTGCGTAGAGTGCTCCACTTTTGAAGGAAAAAAATCTATCCTAACGCTCCGATTTTTCGAGGTTTACTCCACTTTTTCCACACAGACAAACTGTCTAATTTATATATAAATATGACATTGTTGAAAAAAAAAACATTAAATGTCAATTTGGAATTTTTGACATTTCTAGACGTTTCAAGGTCCCTAGAGGCTATATCAATCATTTTTTCAATTTCAAATCTACTCCGGAAATCTTGCATTTGCTCCACTTTTTTTTGAAATTTGCTCCAAAATTTAATGACTGAGATTCAAACCCTGGTCCCTACTCATTGCCAGTAGATGTACTCTGTTCGGAACGAAACAACAAAGATTGAATGTGAGCAACATGAAACACGTTGGAAGTGAACTTTGTTGGCAAACAGCCGTGTGTATCGTGTATTTATTATTTTAGACATTTTGTATGGAGAATCCGTGATTTCTATTTCTATTTTCACATGCAAATAGTCGACGGATTCACATAATCTCTTCTGATGGCCTTTCTAATTAATATTAGCTTTCAAATGGTATATTTTTTTATTGTCGTGGCGTTCAGTTTAAGTAGATATATTAAAAAGGAACTACAAAAAAAGTGTTAACGTATTAATATATACAAACATAGATATGTCTACAAAAAGTCTGCGCG
The DNA here is from genome assembly GCA_963931855.1 of Philhelius festivus. Taxonomy (NCBI): domain Eukaryota; kingdom Metazoa; phylum Arthropoda; class Insecta; order Diptera; family Syrphidae; genus Philhelius; species Philhelius festivus. Next base: position 64,006,513 of record OZ007556.1, read on the forward strand.
GCCAAACATTTTGTATACAAAATTTTCTAAACACACATTATTTAAAAAAAAAATTAAGAAAACAAAACTCATGTTTATAAATCTTGGAGAGTAGATGATCACTTTCAAAAAGTCCGCATGTCACTGGAATTAGATTTACTTTAAAAATTTCATTAAATTATTTGGCCTGGTACTGGTTTGGGTCATTTTTTAAAAATTGACATTTTTTATTGATCGTTTCAAAAAAAAATTTTTTTCAGTTTTTCTTGGGTTTTAGTTTCTACATCTATAGTGGTGAACAAGTAGAAAAGGAGTTCTCCGAGTTGCGCAAAAATAATTTCAAATATTTTTCATTTTACGAGTATTTTTCGATAAAAATTAAAATTCAAAATTTCGAATGTATTAAAAATGTTCTTTTCTTGCATAAAATAACAATAATCCACAAAATAAATAGTAACAATAAATAGTTGAAATTTTGTGTAAAGCAAATAAATTTAATAGGATAATTAATAAAAAAGTTGTTTGTTTACGAAATGATTTTGTTTAAAAGCATGAAAAAATCAAAAAAATATTTTTAAATAACGGCACATAACTTTCTTGGAACGTTTACGGTACCAATACTGTAAGGAATGATGAAATTCAGTATATTTATCTAGAATATAAAAAAAATTAATAATAATATGAGCCATTATAAACTAAACGAACATATTTAAAAACAAATACGAAAATGGCCACGGAGATTACAAAATCGACTATTTCTTAATTTTAATATAGTCAATGTAATTCAATGTCATCCAAATTATATTAGGTTAAAGTATGATTAAATACCTTTCTTTTGGCGGTGGTTAGACTAAAAAATATTAATATGGTACAAAGATAACAAGGCCACGGAGATTACACTGAATTTTTACTCGAACGAAAAAATTATTTTGTATGTAAATTTTAAAGGAATTAACTGCACTAATTAAATAATAATAAAACATGAAATTGAAGGTTTTTTGACGTACTATAAGATGATGCATCGTTAAAAATTATTAAAAATTATTTAGTTGTGTGAAAAAGCGAAAATGTTTAATTATGTTTTTTTTTCAAAATCTTGTCACACTGATTCAACTAAGTATTGGGACAACAAAATTTTTTTTTTTTTTTTTGCATATCATAAAATTGAAGTTTAAGAGAAGGTCTCTAAAATGACAAGGCCCAAAATTAAAAAGAAAATCATTTTCATCATCAAAAATATTAATAAAACTGATTAGATTAAGCATCAAAATCACATCCCAAAAAGGCCACGGAGATTACACATTATTAATTACCATGGATATTCTTTACATTCAATCGATCTGGAAATTTTTTCTTATAATGCTGACATATAAACACAGTTCCATGCCAAATTTCAATGCAAAAACAATAGAAGCTATAACGCTAAAAATGTATTTTTTTTAAAACGACCCGTTTAAACAAACGCTTTTCATTTCTCAAATTGCAACATTACTTTTTAATTTTTTAGAATATTTTTAAAGAGTGAAAATTAAAGTGTTTCACTAATTTATTATTTACTAAGAAAAATCATTGAAAGTAATTGACGTTGCAATTTAAAGAATGAAAAAAATAATACAAAATGTTAATCAGACAGTAGGGTAAAGTCGCGTAATGTGGACCACTCGGCTAATATGGACCACCAGCTTTTCTCACCTTACACAAATGCAATCGAGGAGACTATTGGTTGCGATTGTGCGTGACCTGCTTAAACTTAACTCAGTATAGTTTGAGTAGTCAAGAGTAGCGCGTCACGAAGTTATCCGGATTAAAAGAAAATCCAAGGCATTGATTATTTTTTTTTCGTAGGTGTTTCTCCTTTTTTCTATAGTTAAAAATATAGTTTGTTCTCCTTTTATTTTTTAAATATAAGAAGTGAGTATTTGTTTTAAGGTTTTTATTTATAAAACTATTGTAAACAGTCCCATTTTGTTGTAAAATAGCTTTTTCTCCAAACATTATGTTGCGGGTAATATTGACCACGGGAAGAAAGGAGTATTTGAACTAGTGGTCCACATTACCCGCCATTTCAATATAAGAAATTTCCGGTCTGGATGAGGATGAATGGTCGACCGTTGATGATTTTGATATAATGTCAATGTGAATTGTTTGGCAAGGCATATGTCAGAGTCCAAACTGGATAAATAGCCGTCAATGGATTGAAGACCAGGTGGTCCATATTACCCAATACTTTTTTTTTGTTACGTTTCAGAGTTACTCGTACTTAACTTTTTGTTTTTTGTTATTTTTTTATCAAGTGAATTTATTTTTTTTTTAGACTACCGGTTAGGTAGAAGAATACATAACCCATACACAGAAAGAATAAAGATATGATCAGATCAGTTGTTGTAGATCTGTTGACGAGGAATGACCTTTTATTTATTTATCCGAATATTGTTTTAGTTTTGTATTAAGCAAAGTTTGAACTGCTTAAAATATATTGTTTTCAATAGCGATTTTTTTTTCGCTTGCTTCGTTCAATGACAACGCTGTGTCAAAAAAAAAAAAAGTCCCTTGGAATGATATCAGCCAACCGAAATTTGCATAACTTTTTCGATTTGTGGAAGAGTCGGATTCTAGTAAGTATATAAGTACATACATTGCATTTTGCTGTTAAATGTTTTATTTTTCTCAGGCCAAAAGGCAAAATTCTAAAAGAACACGAACTGGAGGTGGACGATGCAGGAAGCGATTCTCGAAATTATTGGCAAATAGCCACCACCGGTTAATGAATGCCTAAAATTACCAAAAGATGGTGGTGAACAGTGAAGATGATTCAAACAAGCAAAACTGTTCTATACCTACAAGAATTTAATGTTTAAGTTGCAAGCAACTAGTATGTATATGCATCTCATACCAGAACTATTTTCAAATTCCTTTAATGAGCCTTTTTCAATCTCTGTTCCACTGGATCCTCCGATTCCACCGATGATTCGCTCAAAGCATATGCACCATCTCCTTAAATTACTGCATTAGGGGGTGCATTGAAATTGTCTGCCATATTTGGCTCCAATCCCAACTCAATGAAGTGTACACAAAAGTTGTTCCAAGGACTTAAACACATAATCCTTTGACTGTTGAATTGTAGTTTATTTCCAAGTCCAGAGAAAACAAACTCACGATTTGACATTCTATTACTTTTTCTCAGTTATTCATGCGAAACGGCCATTTAACCTGGATCAGTTTCAATATTGATAACTTTCTGTTTCCTTTCAGCCCGAAAATCTGTTGCGAACTTTAGAACTAAACTCGGTTATTGCGTATTGAAGTAGACATGTTGGCAATCACTTGCTGCCTGTTAAAGCATATTCTCGAAAATACAAACATAGCTTTAGCCAATAAACTCCCTGGCATCCAAGAAGACCTAGCTAATGATTATTTTGCATACTCTGTTAATGTCTTGGGAAGCCAAAACAAATGTCATTAAGCATTCTACCGTGCTCACTATTGTCTATCACCTACCAGGCTTGAGTCGGACTGAATGCTCGCTTGTTTAAGAATTCTCAGAGCTTTGCTTTGTTGTAATTTGTAATCTCATGCCACCTGTCAAAGAAGCCAGACAACTTCTGCCAGGAACGTGTATCAAAATCCATATATGAAGCTGTGTACTCACTTACTGTTATTTGCAGTCATATTGTTAAACTAATCCAATGCTCCACGAATCCGAATCAAATATTATCGTCATAAAAGAAGGATGCACTTGCTTCTGAGCTGAACAGGAACACAGTTGGCAGACAGCATTGCCACTTTGATTTACGTTTGCATGAAAGTCGAAGTCAGGGATACATATTAAATGCTTGCTCTCCAGCACTAGCACCAAGCTCAGCCCATCACCCAAATGGAAAGCCATCAGAAGTCATAAGGACGGACTTACTTGGTTATAGTTGGGAGTTGGAAATGAATGGGACTGGGAAGTGTTCACTCTCTAGCGTTTGGCCTGTTGCAATACAGCAGCAGACAATGTGTCAGGAGCACACTATGTTCGCTTGAATATCGCATTAACGTGCAATTAGCCTGCCTTGTTCTATCCTGAGCCTGACTGATATTCACATATGAGGATGCTTTTGGCTCGTTTTGCCAGATATGCTCCATTCGTATCTAGGATATTCATCTCTTGAAACCATCGTTAAAATTTCATAACTCAATAACGTTATTCGAATTTTTTCTTCATTTGATTCCAACTATTTGTCCATACATACATTTTGTGTGGACTTCTAAAGTCAAGGTGTACTATAAATAAATAAGCGAGTAATACAAAAATAGCTAGGTATAGCTGTAGAGATGTAAAACTTTGATAAGAGCAGCTTGATTGAATAGATATAAATTCAATCAACGAAAAGAGGAAAAAATAAATAAAAGGTTTATTTATAAACATAAGTCAGTTTGTTGAGCAGGTTATGGATATGTATGTTTTTTTTTTCGATCAGATGATGATTTGCATAAATTAATGTTTTTTTTATATTTTAATAGGAAATTTTTTGACAAGAAAAAGACCGAGCGGAACTGGCGAAACCAAGGCTAATTGGATTTTCCTCAAATTGGGGTATTAATATTTGAAACGTTCTCTTTTTGGAAAACTTTCTTTTTAACAAAAAAAATGCACAACTTTGTCGCACGAACTTCTTCTGATGTTTAAGAGTATTAAGCTACTTTAGTACTGGATCTTAAATTTTTATTTTAATAATATAAAATTTTTACAAACATAATTAATCAAAAATTTCGAGACGTTAATTTAAGCTTTTGTTATTGGGCAAATAAAAATACAATTTCACAATTTGGATCGCATGAACTTGCTCTTATGTACAAGACCAAGAATTTCAAAACTGAATGATATTATAGAAAAATTTTTCATTAGCATAAAAGTCATGTTTTAAATAATGACTAAAACAACTCCTTTAGTAAATGGAGTTAAAACCAAGCTTTTAGATAAAAAATTTTCAAAACATTTATAAGAAAAAATTTTGGTACGCCAAATTGAAGTTCTTACTACGAGTATTATACGAATACGAAATAATTTTCCAAAAAAAATATTGAGCCGTTTTTGAGATTTTAAATTTTCCAAAACAAGTTGATTTTTTTCAAAAATTCAAAAAATATTATTTTTAAAGTCTTGAATGTAATGTTTTTTAAACTTCTTAGAAGCTTTTCTATAAAAATTTTTGAAACACATTTTTTAACATTTTAATGGTACTCGTAGTTACCTTTATTTTTAGGTAAATCAATTTTTTTCTTAAATCTTGTAGATTATATTAAGAAACTTATATTTATCAAATTTGAAAAAAATTAAGCATTGGGTTTTCGAAATATTGAGTTTTCAAAAGAAAAATTTGAATTTTTTTTGAAATCCAAAAAAAAAAGGAAAATTTGAATGCATAATAACATTCTAACTTTTGGGGAGCTTTAGCATAAAAAATTATCAAAATCGGTTGTACCGTTTTTTAGTAAATCAAAAAATTCCGGGGTGTACCAAAAATAACCATTTTTTGGAAAAATTTTTCAACCGTTACTTAACTCTGACTAAATGAATTTTTTTAATTTTTTTTTTAAATCTATGGGACAGTTTTTGAGGAAAAACAATATTTATAAAATTACGAAAAAAAATTCGTATGGTAGGTACGTAATATTTGGTCTTAAAAAAAGAAACATTAAGAAACGATGTCTAGATGTCTACCGAGTTTGACGAAAATCGGGGGAGCCATTTGGGCTGTACTCGAACAGACAGACAGACAGAATTGTGAGATCCACTTTTTTTGTTCTTCGGTATCATCGTAATGTAAGCTTTAATCTAAATCTCGAGTTCGATTTTTTTTACGAATGCATAACTTGCATAACTATAAGTCGGAAGTAAAAAAGGTGAAATCTAGTTATTCCAGTTTATTTTTATTTTTTTTTAATTTAATTTCAAGTTTGAAAATTAATTTTTCAAAAACTATTCACAATTTAAACTTAATTTAAAAGAAAATTAAGAAAGAGATTTCTGGCTTTCCTGGCAGGGCATTGCAAGTTTAATCGTTGTTTTTAAATCATTTTTTTCTCTTTAAAGACAATTTTTTAGAAAATTGCACCTCCCGCCTTTTTTTCTTGCCTTAACCCAATCTACTCGTTATCACTGTATAAAACTGCTTTGAAAAAATTGAGTATTTAATGAGATAAAAATGTTAATACAAAAATTTGTGATGCCAATTTTAAATATTTAATAATATAAATTTAAGGAAATAAATCATCGTGTCGATGATGTTGAGATAACTAGTTCTCCAAAAATCCAAAACAATATTTTTTTTCAAATTTGTCCATTGTACGAGTATGTACATATTCAATGTTTTCAACTTTATAAAAAGCTTCTCAATAAAAAAAATTCTCTTCAATCTGTATGCCGATAACGAGGAATTCAAAAATCAAAAAAGGGGTTCTATGTAGGTTCTCTTTGTAATATCTTAATTAAATTTTTTTTTTTCATTTAATTTGCAGATCGTTAAAATTGAGCGAAACAGAAAAAATAAAATGCACGACTGGGTCGCACGAACTTGCTCCTATGTAATAGACTAGGAATTTTAAAAACGGATGTTATTAAAGAAAACTGTTCATAAGGATAAAATGAATTTTTTAAATTCTTTTAGTAGTAAGAGATAAAAACAGAATGCTATGCAAATATGAATTTATGCAGGGACAAAAATTATAAGTCGTTGTAGTGGTTCCTTAAAAAAATAAGCTTTTATGTACAAAACATTTTTAAGAAAAAATTTTGGTACGCCAACCTTAAGTTTTTATTATTGTACGAATAAAAGTCTAATTTCCAAAAAAAAATACTAAGCCGTTCTTGAGATATCGAATTCTTCAAAAAAAAAATTACTTTTTTTTCTAAAAATTGACAAAATATTTTTTCTTAAGTTTTTAAATGCAATGTTTTTTAAACTGTTTAGGAGCTTCATTATAAAAAATTTCGTTAAAATCCGTTATGCCGATAATGAGTAATTCAAAATTCGAAAAAATCGTTCTATAGCAGGTACAGTCAGTAATATCTAGATTTCAATTTTTTTTTATTAAATTATAGATCGTAAAGATTGATCAAAAGAAAAAAAAAATTAGCAAAATTCTCGGAACCGTTTTCGAGAAAAATACGATTTTCGAAAACCATTTTTTAAAATTTGTATGGAAGGTACCGTTAGTTTTAGATAAAACAAAATTTTTTTTCTCAAATATTGTAGATTATGTTAAGAAACTTTTATTTGTCAAGTTTGAAAAATATTTCGAAATATTGAGTTTCCAAAAAAAAATTTTTTAAATCCAAAAAAGAAAAAATTGAAAATTTGAATATGTTATAATATTCAAACTTTGGAGGAGCTTTGGTATAAAAAAAAATAAAAATGATTTAAACCGGCTGTACCGTTTTCGAGAAAAGCAAAAACAAAGAAAATGGACCCAGGGAGGCTACCAAAAATAACAATTTTTTGTAAAATTTTTTTCAACCAGTAGCTAGTTTTAACCAAATGAAATTTTTCAAATTTTTTTTAAAAAATTCTGTGGGACAGTTTTTGAGAAAAAAAAAATATTTATAAAATTTCGGAAAAAAATCGTATGGCAGGTACCGTTATTTTTGGTCTTAAAAAAAAAAAACGGAAAAAAACGTCCGGGGGGAAAAAATTAAAACCCATATCTACCAAGTTTGAAGAAAATCGGCCGAGCGGCTTAGGCTGTAGTCGAACCGACAGACAGACAGACAGAATTGCGAGACCCACTTTTTTGGTCTTCGCTATCATCGTAATGTCAACTTTGATCAAAATCTCGAGTTCGATTTTTTTTACGAATGCATTTAACTTGCCTTATAGTATACCTATAAATCGCAAGTAAAATATTATCAAAATTGTTTGTGTCGTTTTCGAGCCGAATAAGATTTTCGAAAACCTTTTTTTTTTTTTTGTACTTTTGTGTGGTGTGTACCGTTATTTTCAAACAAAAGAAATATTTTTTCCACATCTCGGAAGAACTACTAATTATGAAGTGTCAAAAAAATTGAGTACATAGTATTGGAAATATGTACTGTTTTCAAAAAAGAATAATTTTTTAACATTCATTTTTCTACCAGAGCCAGCTTTTTCTGAAACAATTTTTTTTATTTTTTATTTGTGCAACACATTTTCTAACATTTTGAGAAAACAAAATGTGCATGTCCACTTTTTTTTTGCTCTTGAAAAGAAAAAACTTCGGGTGAAATTTAAAAATGCTATCTGCCAAGTTTAAGGGAAATCGGGTGAGTAATTTCAAGTGTGATTATGTTACAGCTGGGCATATACAGAGAAGATGAGGAATCGATTCTTCTTCGTCCGCAGAGCTTCTGCAAAATCGTTTGAGAGTTTCCGAGTCTCCGCGTTCTGCGTTGCGTCTTGCATGTTTACCTAAAACGGAGCCGAATTGCAATCTGCCTACACTTAGAGTTCTTCAGACCCAGCTGTGGCCCGATTTGTTTCGTCGCCAGACGAATTTATTACTAAGTATTCCATCTAAAGTTTGTTTTCTTAATAGCATCTTGTTTCAGCGATGTAGCGATTTATATACAAAAAAAGGGTAATTCAGCTTTACAATTTTCTTGGCCCAGCACCCAACCTAGGTGAATGTTGAACTTCTGTGCCATTTCCTTAAGAGATTATCGGCAGTTCTGTGCTGTTATAGAGTTTGTAGAGAAAGAGTCCACACATATGGTAAAGGTTTGCCTATGTCAGAAAATGCGGATATAACTATTTGATATTATGTTTTCTTTGGGCCAAAACAGAACTTCTTTTATCGCCGAAAACTCCGCCTGGAACACGCTAACAATTCCATCATCAGTTTTTGATCATCAGTATAAAAATGGATCGATTCATCTTCTAGGAATGTCAAGTCAAAAATCTGTAAGGGATGATAACCTGAAAGTTTTTGTCGAAACCGTATTTGTGGTATAGCATAGTCTATGTTGCTTGGTATTAATCTGAATGAGTTCAAAGTAGTGGAGTGAACATGAAGCTTGCATTAGTTTTGTAAAAAAAAATATTCATTATTTTATTTTATTTAAAAATAAAAGTGAATATTGAGTCTAAGTGCCTCAGTCTCCCCTACTTCTAAGAAAAAACGTTTTATTTCGTTTTATATGTTAGAAACTAGGAATCAAAATCAAGCCAAGGCGAACTTACATTCTTCATAAGGAATTAATTTAACGAGTAAGAAAGAAGTTTCCTCAATTGATGATTGTATATCAAAACAAAGCAACTAAACGGTCTTGATCTTTATGCTATTGCAAGCCACTTCTACGTAACGCATTACCTTACCTAACTTAGGCTTATAGAATATTGTTTCATGAATCTGGAAAAAGGTTCCATACGATTCTTTGACTTTATTAAAAATGCATAAAAGGAAAGTGTATTACGATTACCCCTGCCACGCAGAAGGGCTGTCCTGATCTTTGCGAGGAATTCACAAATTCTCTAATAGTATATCTCTTGTCACGAAAAGTGCTGCTCATTAGCCGTTCCGAATCGGTGGAAAATTATAGGTCTCCTCTATTCCTGGTAATATGTACACAGGAATACTTGACAGTTGTAAGTCACTAGGCCATGGTTCTCTTCGAGCTGTTGCATTATCAAAATTTAAAAAGAAACACAAAAAGCAAATCTCTCATCACCTTAGGCACCCAGCAAATCTTAGCCTCATACCTTCTTTTAAGTTTAAAATCTACTTATTGCAATTCTTATTTAATTGTGACTGAGAAAAATAGAATACTAAGCCCCAAAAAGACCTTGTGTTTCAAGAATTAATTTACTATTATTTTTAGAGTCAGGAATTTCATTCAATTTTCAACCTATAAACTTAAACGTTTAGTGCATTAAAGTCCAACAAACTTCCCGTACCTATAATTTGAAATTTTTATTTGGAAAGGAAGAAATAATATCAGAATTAAATGTTTGCTTTGCCATGTTTTTACTGCACTTTACTCAAAAGTATAAATAAAATCTTCCAAAGGAATGCATCCACTTCCACTCACTTAACCCAGCAATCCCTTCTTTATGAATTTGTATATTCTCATCCTTCACGTTCAATTAGCCCCAATTAAGAATCAAGTCCCTTCAACCTTTACCCTTCCCAACAGTTCTCCTAAAATCAAATTGAAATAGATTTTCAGAGGCTAGAATACCAAATCCATGAAAACACGATGTGTTCAAAAATACCCGTACACAGGGATCATTGCATGTTCGTGCCTCGGGTGTCAGGGCCAATTATGAAACTCCACGGACGGAAGCAACAAATAATGGCAGGTGTTGACGCATCCAGCTGGCGTGGTCCATTCTGAAACTGAGACGTTTTTCAACTTCGATCATCACATCCCTGATCTTTGCATATATGTATATATTATCAAGTGGATGTGTATTATGTGGACAAAGTGTGCAAATTATGATCCGTATAAAGATTTGGAATATTTTAAGGGATAATGAATTCGTTTTCAGAGAATTTGTCAAGTTGAGGAAATGATACGTCAGTTTAAGTGAATTCGGATAGCTAAATTAAGAATCAGAGACGTCTACTTAAAAATGTTTATTCCATTGATGGAGATGGAGAAGTCTTGAATGGAGTTTATTTTGGTAACAAGTTCTTGAGCTTATTGTAATAATTTTTTTTTTGATATTTTTCTAAGGAATTTTCTTTCCACACTAATATTCAATATTTAAAATTTATGCTTATGATTTATATAAGACTACATATATGGAATATTATATTCTGTGATTATTTTATTGATTTATTCAAATATAAATATTTCGTATCAGGAAAAACTTGGTTATAGATGAGAATGAAAACACATAAAAAGCATTATTTAAATTGCAGAATTTTAAGTCAAAGTCGAAGTCTCAAATTGAAGTAAATGAATGCAATATTGGAGTCATTAAAGATTGCATTTAGTCGGCATAAACCAAATATTTACAATTAAGCAAATCCTGGAAAAGACCAACGAATTTCAAGTCGAGACTCACCATCTATTTATCGACTTCAAAGACCCATATGCATATAACATTCATTGGCGATGGCCGAACTCGAGATCTCGGGAAACCTGATCCAAGTGTGTCGCGTGATATTAGAAAATACGTGGAGCATTATGCAACTGCGGGGAGAACTTATCCGAACTATTCCAAACATGCACAGGATTTTGGCAAAGAGATGTGCTATCAAGTGATTTCTTCATTTAGAGTGTCATGGGTTCGATTCTTAGCCACTGGAAAAAATGTTTAACAGGGGCTTACTGCCTTTTGCGAAGAAGTGACAAATCCTCCAAGAGTAACTCTTTTCATGAAAAGTTCTGCTTTTAGTCGTTCGAAACCGGCAAAAAATTGTAGATCGTTCCACACAAGGATAATTGAAAGTTTTAGGCCACAAGGTTTAGGATCTATACGATCCGTAAATGACCTCTATTGATATTTTTTGGAGTTTCTATGTACATATATAAGAAATTTGATTTTATTCGATAATGCCGATGGTGAAAAAGTCAATTTTGTTGAACTGTTTTCGAGAGAAATGAGATTTTCTATATCGTTTTTTTTTTTTAAATTTAAAAACTTGTAGTGAAGTTGTCATGTTATGATTTTTGAGAAAATAGAAACATTTTCTTTTATTTCCAAAAAATATTATGGCATGTAGCGTTATTTTTGGTCTTTAAAAACATAAAGAAACGTGTAATTAAGGGGAACCAAAAATCCTTAGTAATAATTTAAAAAAAACAGATCCAGAAATTTAGGTCCAGATTGCGGTTGTCGATTTTCTAATCGATGATCGAATTTTTTTGGATCATCGATCGTCGATTACTACATTTCATATTGTGAATGTGGATTGTGATCGAAACTTTTCGATTTCACAGCCGTTTCTTTCCGATCGTCATTTTCTGATCGACGCATAAGATAGCTGATGTCTAGAAGTTTTTAAAACCTTTTGAATTGGGCATAAAAAAAAAACTTGTCAAGTAAGCCCAATAAATTTTAGTCAGTAATCATTAAATAATAAAATTTCTCTATTACATTGTAGCTGTTTCAATATTATTCTACTTTAAATATTCGCTATTAAATCTTCATGAAGTAAGAACTTGGCGTACTTTTAGATCTCAGTACTTTTCACGGCTGACTTGTTACACAAAGGTTTTTGTATAGAAGAACTTGGCTCTTTTTTTAACATTTATGTTTTTGGTCTGATCTCACTCCCTTTTGCAAAGATTTTAATATTTTGCCATGTCAAAATCTCGAAAGATACGGAAAGATAGAAGGGTGGACTCTACCTACTAAAATCCAGTTAGTTTATAGCTTCCTACTTCTTTTGGTATATTTTCTTTTTATTATTGGTTGCTTTGATTTGCGCTTCAATTGCTTCTTCTTGTCCATACATACATACCTAAAAATTAATCATTTTCTCAGAAAGTGGGCGGATACCACGCCCCCTGAATGGAAAACTTCAAATCGACTTATTCCTCTGCTTGCATAACAAGACCTACCGTTGTGCAAAATTACAAGATTCTACGATGTCGGGAAGTGCTCCATAATTTTGATGATCTGTCAGTCAGTCAGTCAGTCAGTAAGTCAGTCAGTCAGTCAGTCAGTCAGTTAAGGTTTTTGTGATTTTTGAGGCCTTATATCTCCGGAACCGCTTATGCTAGAAAACTGAAATTTGGTGAGGCGCCTGTGCCTGATTAGCTTAGCAAATATTCGGAATTTTAAGTTTCTGACTTCATTGGTACTAAAGATAGGGAGGGGTCGAAAATCGCCTGAGTTTGTTCCTGTAAAAAGGGTGTAGTGCCAGAACTTGGCTGGGCACTACCGTGCCCTTTGATTTGGTGAGGTGCCTGTGCCTGACTAGACTAGCTTAGCAAATATTCGGAATTTTAAGTTTCTGACTTCATTGGTACTAAAGATAGGGAGGGGTCAAAAATCGCCTGAGTTTGTTCCTGTAAAAAAGATGAAGTGCCAGAACTTGCATTTTCCATATGGTAAAATAAGGTGAGATGCAGTTTTTAATAATTCTGCCGAATTTGTATGATATGTTATCTATGAGGGTATCGGTCGATTGCGGCTTATTTGCATAGACCTGCGACTTCAGAAAACAAAAAAAAGTCTAACGCATTCAAATCGCACGATCTTAGTGGCTAATTTGCCTTACCTCTGTCAGAGTAAGCCCTACCCTAAAATTGTTAATATACGAGTATAGTACAGAACTTACGACCGTTGTGGCGTTCGCTGTTGGGCAAGCAGCATAGTCCTGCTGAAATCATATGTCATCCAGGTTTACGTCCATATCGTTCGATTCGCCTTTGATGTTTATTGCCTTACCAATGTCTTTTCGACACCCAATGTGTTCTGTGCCGATGTATACCTCTTTGACGTGGGGGTTTTAGTCGTTTGCTTAACCAGCTGATCTTCAAAATTTTGGCCATAAACGTTGCAGAGTCGTCTTTGAAGGGCTATCACATCTGAGTAAAATGGGCGTTATGTTTGCACTAACAAACCCTCAAAATGGCTGGCACCAAAATGGCTTACAGAAAGTGCTAAAAAAGGAATGATCGCATACTACTCCTGTAACAGAATCTTTGGGAAATCCTGGGGACCGAGCCCAAAAATTATAAGGTGTATGTATTTGGCGATAAATCAGACCAATACTAACCAATGGTAGTTTGGTCTGGTGGAATGCAACTGAAAAAATCAAGAACTTAAAAACTCTGACAAAAGTACAGAGACTTGCGTGCATTGGGATTACGGGGACCACAAGATCCACTCCAACTGCAGGGTTAGAGGCGACACTCAATCTGAAACCCATAGATCTTTTCGTACAAGAATCCGCAGCATATAGCGCCTTAAGGCTAAGCCAGACTAATACCTGGAAAAACAGCACAATATGACATGCTCAAATTCTTCAGAAATACTTGGGTGATAGTATCATTACAGATTATAAATAACACCCGAACTTGACTTTTATAAACCATTTCAAACTGCCTTCCCAAGCAGAGAAGAATGGTTGAACAACCAACCCTACACCAGTAAATCAGCAATAGCAATCTATACTGATGGCTCCAAAATCGACACGGGTGTTGGTGCAGGCTTTTTCTCAGAACCTCTTGAGCTAAACAACTCACTTAGGCTCCCAGATTATAGTAGTGTCTTCCAAGCGGAAGTCCTGGCAGTGACAATGATCAATGATGGCGAAACCACGGGCTGATTTCACCTTTAACATTGACAGCCAAGCGGCAATAAAAGCGATTTCTGCCGCTGTGTTAAAATTGAAGCTTTATTCTTGCTGCCGCGAAGAGCTTAAGGTTGCCGGCACGCAGTACAATATTAGACTCTGCTGGGTCCCGGGACACAGCGGCATACCAGGTATCGAAAATGCCGATGAGTTGGCAAGACAGGGATCAGCGCTTGATGCTTGTCAAGCAGAGCTGGTCAATATCCCACTCTGCGACATTAAAAAGAAAATTTCAGATTTAATCCTAAGGAAATCCAATGAAAAGTGGAGTCTACTTGACACCTGTGATACTATTGAGAAAATATGGCCTTGCTTTAACAAGCAGAGGACGGACAAAATTATGCAACTTAGTAAGAAGTCCCTTCGATCTCTGACGAGCATAATCACCGGATATAATTTACTAAAATATCATAAACTTAAAATTAAGCTCAGTACAGATGACCTATGCGGGGGATGTGGTAACGCAGAGGTGCATGAAGACACATCACACTTTCTCTGTCATTGCCCTTCACTGTGCTACCAGAGAAGGAAATGGCTTGGTAGTTACTTCTTTGATAATCTCGAAGATCTTTCTAATATTTCAGGAATTCACATATTAAACTTCGTCAATGCCTCAAAATGGCAGCCCAACAACCTAACCTAACCTCTCGATATTTGAAATTTTGAATGATAGCATGACTTTGGACTCCGGAACCAGATTCAGAACTCCGAAGTGTGTGATATATACTAGCTTGAGTTAAACATCTGATATCTCTTCGGAAATGGGGTAAGTTTGTTCCGTTTCGAAGCTGAGATTGTTGGTATTTCTCAATATTTTCTTCAGCCACAAGATATCATCGCATCCCCGCGTTGCCCCATTTTATAATAAAAACTTTTTATTATTAGTTAATTTCTAAGAAACCTTTGTTTTAAGTTTGAAGTATACAGAAGCCCTCTTTATTTTCATACTAAATACGAGCAACAACATCGGTTAGAAACTTCAGGAAGTGTAAGTTAAACACTCCTTTATTTCCATGAGTTCTCAAATACAATCTCCACTTGAAGAATTTAAACCTCCAACCAAAGCCTTTCGATGCTTCAAAACTACTTTAAATAGAGTTATGCATTTTGATTACATCCAACAATATATTCAAGACTAAAGGCCATTAAATCTCATAGAATATAATTTCTCACATTTCTTCGAAAATTACTTGCGTCACTCGTACCGAACTACTATCGATACGGTTTAATCTAAATTAAATTAATACCTTCATCACATGTTACATTCGCATCATTCCTTAATCAACGTATATTATTCCAATTTTAATATAGGTACAGCACCTTTTTACGATCAATGAAGCTCCTTGCCGGCAGTTTATCTGGAATGGGACAAAACAAAAACGTATAGGTAGGTACACCGTTTCACCTGGAACACAGCCAGTTCTATTTTCAGTTTGTATATGTATGTATCTCAAAATCCCAAATTGGCAGCGGAAAACAACCAATTTCCAAATAAATTACCTCCAATCCCTGCCTGCAGCGGGAAAACAAAACTCAATAATGTAATAGAATAATGATCCATGTCAGGGAGTGCTGGGGGCAGAGATGGAGGTGGTGCTGTTGCTGGGCTGTCGTCTTGTTCTTCGTCGTTGTCTGCAATACACAACATTGCCATTATCGATTCCCGGCAGCGCAAACATCTTATAGGTCGATTTCTGGGATTTCTCGGTGTCATAAAACTGGCAAGCTGCTCCACAGAAACCAAAATTCAAATGCTAATGACATAGCCCATATGTGACTTGCGATTCATGAATATATCCTTCCTCTGTCATCCTACACATGGTCCCACCTCCGCGCCCATCAACATCATCATCATCATCGTCGTCGTCTAAGTCGTCGTCCCTGTCGCATATCAATTGAAAGGTTTGCTCCTTGGGGAATGATTTGAAAACAATATTAGATTATGGAAATTTTGCTGCTTTCTATTCAAAGACAAAAGGCCTAGAGAGAAGCGCTGGCGTTGTTGGTGGATTCTGTGGGGTTCGAGTCTGATCTTTGGGGTGAAAAAACTAACACACGAGCATAACTTTTGATTTAGATAGACTTATACTAACATTAACGAGGTAAACGGTCATTGACTTACAAAATATGATCCAGAAATAATTAGATTGGAGGAGTTCCCCTAACATAAAACTGGCATGAGTTTTGAACACACGTGCCTGGGGCTTCGGAAGGAAAAGCGGGGAAACCTAATTTTCAGAAAACTCGGTATCAAATGTACATTTGTGTATGCTATTGTATTTTCCTATAAAAATGATATTTATGAAAACTGCTTTGCAGGCTAATGTTTGAGGTTTGATATCACAAAAATTGCATTTCATTGTTCAAAAAATTCTAGAGCATAACCAGGAATGTGGGTTGTGGGGTGTTTGGTTCCCAGCGATTACCTTCTAGTTTTTTTCAAATCGATTTATTTCTACTGGTTGGAGGAAACAGAGATGTATACGAAGGAAATACAATGCCCGACTTACTCTCATGTACAAGTCATTGTCATTTGTAATTTAAAAATTCTATATATTTACACCAGGTATATGAAAACATGGACGTAATTAGAAAAAAATGTATAAGATTCCTTTTCGATTTATTTAAAAATCTCCAAAAATATTGCGAGTTTAAAGAAATAGAATGTCGTCTGATATCTGGAGAAAATATGAAATTATGAAATTCGGTATTGCGGTACTCAATTGATAAAGGGATTGTGAATTGTTGATGAAATTGATAGCTGTGAATGAGCCCCATTTTTGACATCTAATTTTTAGTAAGCAGATATTTAAAGAAAGAAAAAGAATAAAATTGAAGAAAAGAACATATTTTATTGTTAACTTAGAAAAGTAATTTAATCAAAATGCCCGACTGGATCGCACGAACTTGATCTTATGTAAAAGTACTTTGGAATTTAAAATACATTTTATAAATATAATAAATGGATTTATTGAGATAACAGTGTTCAAATGCATGAAATTACCGCCTGATTTCCAGAGAAGCATGAATTTATGCAAACAAAGCTTAAAAATCGTCTTTTTATTAAAGTAATTTTTTTATATTAGGTATAAGACATTTCTTTAAAATTTTTCAAGAATTTTGGATGCCATTGTTAGAGTCGTTAATGAGAAAGTCGAAAATCAAAAACAAACGGTTCTATAGTAGGTATCGTAAATAACATTTTTTCCCAAATTTTGTTTTAACAAAATATAGTTCATGTCCTTAATAGCACACTAATATTTTTTTTATCAAAATCGTTAGAGCTGTTTTCGAGATAAATAAGATTTTGATTTTGCATAACGGGTGTATGGGGGGTACCGTTACTTTTGAAGCTCCACAAAAATTTCAATTTCTTCTGTAGGGAATCGCCGAAGACCCTTAAGTACCGAGATTGAAGAAAATAGTCCCAGTGGCTTAGGCTGTAGGGAGAGGTACAGACATACAGACTCACTCTAAAATATGTTTTTTGTGTACTGAATTTTCCTTAAATTTTTTTATAAAAAAAATTGATATGCAAATTGTTAGTATTTAATGAAATACATTTTAAAACGTAAGTTAAAAATTTAATAGTGTAACCGTTTTCAAGATATATTTTCGAAAAAAAATTTGTAGTATTTTTTTTAAAAATCCAAAAACTATTTTTTTTTAAATTTTTTTAACTACATCGTTAATCGTTAGAGCCATTGATGAGAAAAATTAATAAAAATTTTTTATCAAAGTCGCTAAAGCAGTTTTCGAGATTAATAAGATTTTGTATAACGGGTGTACCGTTAATTTTGGAACTAAAAAAACAATTTCAATTTCTCACCGAAGACACTTCAGTTCTGAGTTTGAAGAAACTAGAAACTAGGGTGTAGGGAGAGGTACAGACATACAGAAATACAGACAGACAGACGGAATTTCCGGACGAACTTTTTACGTCGCTTCGCTATATCGTAATCTCGAGTTCCGATTTTTTTCTCACATGCAGAACTTGCCCTATAGTACCTATATCTCAAGTAAAAATGGGTTCGGTAGATTTTGTTTCGACGACGACGGTGACCAATCAAGTTTTTTGGAAATTTTAAGGAGACGAAGACAGCTTAGGGAAGCTTCAAGCCCCATAGAAATGAAGCAAAACATGTAAGTATGTACAGAATTTCTTTATAAAAACATAACATTCTTTAAACGTTCATTTGTCCGAAATGGATAAGATACGACTACTCCTACGGTGAAAAAGGTTCGTTCAAAGTCATTTTTCTTTGAGAAAGTGGTATTCCCGGCATACCTAATAGGTTGCGTTTACGGGACGCACATTAAAGTACAAACTTGAACATAAATATTAATTCACAGTAGGAGTTATAATAAAAATAATTATTAAAACAAAGGAATAATAAAAAAAAAATAAAGAAATAAAATGCACGAGTGCGTATCACGAACTTGCTCTTATGTAAAAGACTAAGAATTTCAAATATGATTGTTATTATGTATAGAGAAAAACTGTTCATAAGCATAAAATTCATTTTTTAAATGACTAAAATAACTTTAGTAGTTAGTAGTTGGAGCAAAAAACGGGATGCCATGTCATTCAATCAAATGTTGGTTTATGCTAGAACAACAAGATTTTTTTTTCAACCAGTAGCTATAATACTTAATCCAGTATTCCAGTACTCTTCCAATGTCCGAAATTCTTCTTACTTGTGGACCTCCACCTCAACGTTATGTCGTGTATTTGGAACTGATCCCGTTTCTCGAAGTTTGCAGTACGTATTCTCAAATGCTCTTTCACTAGGAAGTAGTTGATTAGGATAAAGTTCATGGCAGAAACGGGGGTAAAAAATTATAAATGCGTTCTTTTTCAAGCTGCAAGTTTTGTCCAATTATTATCATTAAATCTAAACGGGTTTGGGTGCAAACTTGTTGTCGCGATCGCTATGCAATTTCACATAATGAATCCAACTACCGACGACAAAAATGTTATCGCTTCGAATATTTTGCGTTGGTAGGACAACTTTGATAATTTTGATTTATAAAGTTAAGTTAAAATAATTATTCTATAATAACATCAATATATAATCAAACAATCAATATATAATAATACAGTAAAAAAAAATATATATTTAACATATCGAAAAATTATTTTGAAAATTTTTTGATAAATTTACACCAAAAAGGGATCTGTCTAAAGATATTCATAATAATTATAGTTATTCATAATAATTTTAAAAATAAATAATTATAATAGTTATAATTGTTATTTGGTGTAACATTCCTTTGAAAGTTATAACTACTCAGAAAACCAACATGTTTGAAACTCGGCCCTAAATAACCTTTAAGGCTCTCCCAAATCAGTGTAAGATCGAAGTGAAATATTGAGATCGATAAGAAAAAGATAAATTCATATAAAAAGACAAGTTCATATAAGTTCATTAAAGAGTCTTCAAAACCTGCGCGAAACATTCGCCGACGGCAATTTTTTGTTGTTATTTAGCATTGTTTATTCGTCATTTTTCTTATCATTGTGAATGATTCGCCTTGCGGACCGCAGGTTTCGCACCGGTTTGAGAGTGTCCTTATTGAAGCGAAACATTCGTCGCTATAATGAAACTTTTCTCTGTCAACATTAATTTGCATTGCGATTTGCGATAATTGAGAGCACCCACTGACGCGATGTGATTTGCTATGTCAAATCGACTTTAAAAGACCTCTGGAGTCTGGAGTACAAATAAATAACGGTAGGATATTAAAGCGATATAGCTAGATGTGAAACAAGAAGACGTCATTGATACAATGACCAAAGTATCAAGGCGCATGGACATAACACTGAAATATGAACATATACAATTTTTATCAAATAGCTCCCCCCTCCCAAAATGATTCCTCCAAAAATATATGCCATATAATAAGGATACAGAACTTTTTCATACATATTGATAAGTAAATAAGTCTTTTCTTCACTACTAAGCCGCAGGTAGTCTAAAACTACCACAACAAGTACGTTCAAGTCGATTGTATTCTGGTATTTCCTTGTGTAATATATTTCCATTTGCAATTAGGTTGGAAATAATTTTTTTCCATTTAAGCTACCATCTATTTGATATTAAAGCTTATTGAAACGATTGAAAGGAATTTTTGAATAAGAACTTGCACGTGACCGGAATACTTATTACCTCATCAATAAGCCCATGACGATGAATTTTTTCTCTCACGATACCTTATAACAAGTTCTATACACTGGCTATAGATTCGCCGAGATATGCACATTAAATCCACTTTTGAAGTTGAAACATCGATAAACGTATCTACAATAGGTAAATCCTTTAAGGGCGAATTTCTCTTGTCGAGCCATTTGCAAGTGTTTGTTTGCCATTGGAGGGTGTCCCATTACGTGTCGCAACTTTCGGGGTTGATAATGTGTAACGAACGAAGACACGCTTATCTAAGAAACGATGACGACGCGACGACGTAGCTATACACTGTATCCCCACAACGAAGGGATTATGAACGATTTAAACTGTCTAATTTGAATGAAATTGCTTTATAAAATAAGTAGGTAAACTGGAGTATTCAATTATTAATTGTATTTTGATTGTACAAATTACGCCTGAAATATAAAGAAATATCGATTGTTTTTATTTTTACGGCACAGAGTAGAACAACTTGGTACAATTCCCATATTTTAGTGCGTGAAAATTATAAAAAAATTGAAATTCAGAAATGGCGATTCTATCTTCATCGCATTTGGGGTGGCCGTGGCGCGATGGATGTGTGCTCGCCTGTCAACCTCATGATGACAGGTTCGATCCCTGCCGTCGTCTATGTCTTCTTTAATTCCATTAAAACCTTTTAAAATTGTCATCAATGGGTTTCTGTTTACTCATTACATGTTGTTCAGGCATAACACTAACAACATGTAATTGAGTTGATCTAGTATGCCCAACAAGGATGAACACGAATAAAATAATGTGAATTATAAGCGACATAGAAATAAGACACGGCATTTCTCCGCTTTAGCTCAGCCGCCATCCCTGGAGATAAAAATATCTGAGACAACCACCAACAGTCTCAGAACATCGTGCCACACATTTTTCCTATCCTTCTTTCTCTTCATTAACTTCACGCCCGCGCTGTGTTGAAACATTGAAAGGGTAATCATAATCCCTTGAGCGCGGGTAGATTATAAAAAAAAAAATTAATTTTTCGTAGTTGATGAGCCTGATCAACTTCGACACAAGGCCTATTTTATTGGTAATTTATACCTAGCGGAACAATGCAAGTTCGAATAAAATGCTTTATTGACTTCATACTTCATAAATTTTAAAGTTGATATGCTTGGCATTTATACCCATTTCAAAATCAGCGGATTCAGAAAAGAAGTGAAATAGTAAAATTCATTCCCGAATGTCAGTGGTGATTTTTGTAGCTTGTGGACAGGGATGGCGCTTAGCCGCGGTGGAAGGCTGATCCAATGTCAGCGTAGAATGAGACTACTTCCTCGTTGTCCATGATAACGTTATCATCAAGAGCTTCCACCACACTGAGGTACCTCAGTTCGGGATGTCTCTGTTCTATGGCCACCTTCTCATAAGCTGATTCGGGTGGTCGATGATGTTCCGCATAAGTTTCTTTTTTTAATGAACTATGCAGATATTTTTCCAGAGGGATTAAATTGTGCAGATCCTCAGTATCTTCCTTTCGAATAGTTGAAGTTCCTTCAAAGCTGTCTTCAAGATGGATAACCAGATTGGGAAGCAGGAGCTGCTTGTAGATTAATATCTTTGTCGGTTGGCTTAGACCTGATCTTCTTATCTGTAATCGGTGCAAACGGCTGAAGTCCCAGCTGGCTTTTTTCAGCACATTTCTTTGGTGCAGGTTAAACCTTAATAACTCGTTGAAGTGCACTTCCAGGCACTTGACATTTTAATTTGCCGCTATGATAGATCCGTCAAGGAGTTTAAGAACCAGATTTCTGCAGATGGGTGCGGTGTGAATGTCTCCATCAGTTGAAGGTCTCCTGAAGCAGACAGTTCCGATTTGGAAGTGCTGATCCAGATACCACATTTCTGGTAGAATTGGAAGAGTCTGTGGATGTGTGTCTGTGGCGATTAGTGGTGACATTGATGTGGCGTAAGTGAGCGAGTCATCAGCATACAAAAGGTTCTCGCATCCAATTGTATAAGGTTGGTCGGAAGTCATCAAGTTGTAGAGGAATGTGCCTTGCCTAGGTTTAAGCCTTGGGCGACTCCAGCTATGATGGTCTTCATGTTTGACTTGCAGTTATCTATTGGGACGAAAAATTTCCTGAAAGATAGGAAAGAAAAAGTAGTTTTTATTAATGGCGGAGGTACTGTCATAAGATGAAGTTTGTGGATTAGGCCGTCTATCCAGACGCTGTCGAATGCCTTATCCAGAAAGCATCCGACGGTGACACGATGACTGTTAAGGCCTGTGGTGATATCGTGTTGGAATTTTAGCAGTGGATGCAAGGTTGAGTGTTTTCTTATCGAAATCCGAATTGCTTGAAATGCATGATGATGGAATTTTCACAGCAGAATTTCTTCAGACTTCGGAGGATTACTTCTTCCAGTAATTTGCTGATGCTGTTGAGAAGTGATATCGGCCTATATCTGCAAACTACGTTGAAAGCATCTTCCACTTCGGGGGGAAGTAGCAGTTGTTGATGCAGTTGTTTAAAATCATTGTGAGGAAAACATAACAGAACGCAGTAGGAGACACCATCTGGCCTGGTGGTTTGCGTCTGCTAAAAGAGGTCCTATTATGCTTTATTTGTGTCAAAACTGAATGTAACTGTAAGTCTGATGAATGTAAATTGGTATTTGCTCCTAGTAAATGTGAGTTATAATAATGAAATTCAAAGTTTACTGGCGATCGGCTGGTTATGGCTTTCAAGTTGAATTAATATTATTACTGATGACGGAACATTAGAGGGTAGCAGAAATGGCGGTTATTTTTGAGTATTTGCTTCTTAATAAGAGAAACAGAGATGTCAGCTGCGAAAGTAATGAAGAATATGGCGTAGCATGGAACGCTTAGTTGCAATTTCATTCACAAAAGCAAAATCTACAATATTCGGTTATCTTTTCTCTTCTAAGACCTTTTTTTTAAATCAAAAGTAGAGGTTCTTAACTCCTTTGTAAAATTTCTGAACTTCATTCCTGCTATGACATTCCTCGATCGGAGTTTCTCCCTTCTCTTCTGCTCGTAGATCTCCAGAGAAGCTCCGGTCCTTCTATTCAGCGCTGATTTCTATTTTGCATGTGTTTTTTTTTCATAATTTTGCTTAATACTTTACTTTCATAATTTACCTTAATACTTTGAGCACAGTGTGAAAGGAAAGTTGGAGAGGATTTAAAAGGAGAAACCGACGCACATTGGTTTTGAATGTCGGATGTTTGCCGGCGTTCATCTTCAAAACAGGGATCTCTGTTTGGTAATCAACACATCGGACACCTCTAAAGTATTTGTGGAAATATTTCCATTGGTTCTCAATAACTACTGTTGGTGGCTTCTTAGGAATCAATTAGAGACTCAATCGGAAAAGGACCCGGCACTCGCTTGCGGTTATACTTGTCTGACGTCAAACTTCCAGACGATACCTTGGCTACAACGAGTATACCCTTGATATTGGATGAGTGCCGTGTATCGATTGCAATGTTGTCACTCTGGTTAACGATTGGTTCATCAGGAGTTCTCTATTTCCTCTTTCGAATACTGAGATGTGTGAACCACGTACTAGCTACGACAATGTGTTGCCTTACAGGAAAATTGACCAAACTGACTCCGTTGTTGGGATCCGAACTTTTCACCCGTCCCACTAAACTTGTCTTCTATTACCAGCTCAAAGTCAAAATCGCCTAAAACAATTTGTGTGTCATAGCTGGGGCACTGTGCATATGTCATTTTCAAGAGCTCGTTGAATATGTCTTTGGTGTCATCATCATTACCCTGTGTGGGGTCATGTGCGCAAAGGAGCCTTTAGGTTGGCGAATTCGACCTTGCTTCTTCTTCCTTCAACGACAAATCTCCATTATTATTGTATTATTCCTATTTATGTAGGCTCCAATTGTATTACCTTCCTGAAATATTTTCTCCATTACCGACTCGGATTTCATTTAATTGCTTGATTATATTTATGTATTTAATTGTTTCTGCAGTTTAAGGCAATTTATGTTTATTTATAGGATTAAAGTGTCCTATTCGTTCTTGTACAACTTTTTTATGTTTTTTTTTTTTTTTTTGTTTGTCAAAAGTTCCAACTAAATGTTTTCATTGTCATATTTTGTTTTTGAACGATTAAAATCGCCGTGTCAGCCGGCTATACATGGACTTACTATTTAGACTGGCTACTGAAAAAGCAACAGCAACAATTTGGCCAGAGCTATTTGTAGCTCTGCACCGCTGAACACGAGAAATGCAATTCCATTTGACCTGGGGACGTTTTAATTACAAATTCCCCTCAAAGTGACCATTAGGAAGTTTAAATAGTTAACAACGATAGACAGACACTCCATGCAAATCGAGTGTGCAATCGAGTTAGATGGATCCTGTGCAAATCCTCTGGCTCTTCTATATGAATATGCATATAGTAGGTATTTGTACTGCAGCTGGCCATAATAGTGACGTCTATTCAGGATGTGGATATGGACGAGGAGAATGAGATGCCCTCACGTGTGTGGGATCAAGGCTCGGAAGGAATTACAGTGGCATTTATTTGGCTGGCATAAGCCGGAGGCCTCTGCAACAGCATCGTCGTCGGTGGGAATAATAAACGAAGGCTATTTACATGTTCCGTTGCACTTCCGGTTCCAGTTGGAAGTACTCTTATACAAATCGGTGGTACATGCAAAGTCCGATGTTATAGCTGAAGCTGGGAACAAAGGAAGCAAACTTCTCAGCAGTTAATTTCACAAAGTGCTCGTCCCAAATCTCTTAAGTGTTTTCTTGTTGTTGTTGTTGTTGTGTTTTTCCTTTTTTGTTATGTTAGTATAATGTGTGTTTGTGCCATTGTTTTTATTAAAGGGGTGTTGAATTTTGGCAGATTAATTGTTCTAGAACTTAAAAAAAATATAAACTACAGAGTTAATGTTTATTAAGAAACAAGTTTTATTGTACAGGAATAGGAAGTTAGTCCTTTAATTTTGGATGTTTATTTATGGAGCAGATATAAGGACATTAATTAATCTTGAAGCTACATATGTTATAGTTCCAAAGTTAAGATTTAAAAGACGAAAATGATACAAAACAAACCCACTTTGAAATTTCATTCCTGGCCATTTCGTAATACGAGAAGTAGACATAGCTGGTCTTAACGAGTCTTGTTCTAAGTTCTGGTCTTGGTTTACTTGAAGCAAAAAGATGGAAAAGAAGAACAGTTCTGCGTCTGTAGAATACTTTGAACATCAGTGGAATTTATTTACAAAAACATCGAGGAACAATATATTTGATTCTTGATTCCGCGAAAGTGGAAAAAAACAAAATTATTTATTTTGGGAAGTGAAACAATTAAAGAGAAAATATTTTTGCAACTACCACATCTTTTTCTTTCCTAGCAGAATTCGATATAATATCAAGCCAAAAAAGTATCACGCGATAAAAAATAAGATGCGAGAAAACTATATCTATCTCGCATTATAGTTTCTCGCATAATGGATTTCTCCCATGATAGTTTATTGCATGACATTTTTCTCGCATCGTAGTTGTTCTGGGGAGATAGATTTCTTGCATGATAGATCTCTCGCAAGATAGTTTTTTCGTTATCAAAATCTGAGCTCTCATCATGTAAAGCGATATCGCTTTCGATATCAAAAACGATAGACATGCTTTACGTCAGCACACAAATTCTCTATCGTGTAAACGATATCGAATTTACATTTTGACGTTTAAGTCTAGTAAGTAGATCGCGCTAAATCTTATCTCGCATACAAAATTCTCTCCAAAATTTAGCCAAGCTGAAATTATGTCAAGCATTTTAGCCGAGATATATGCTGCTCCAGCTTAAAAATCAAAATTTCTCTTCGAACTGTACATAACTTATCTGTCAAAATTTAGCGCACGAAATAATTGTCTGGCACATTTATTCTCGCGCTTAATTTCAATTTGAAATTGAAAAATATTTAGAAGAATATTTGGTGACAGAAGTCTCACTAGATTTTCCACAGCAAAAATCACTCATAATTCTCATTCATCATCTTAAAAAATCATGCTTTAAAACAAATTCTTTTAAAACTTTGGAAAAGTTTCATTAAGAGAACAGCTGTTTCCTGTGACATATTCTCCACAAGGTTCTTATGTCAAAATTTAGCTTGGATTTTAGGTGATGTTTGGAGAAATATGTGGGAGATAAAATTAAGCGTAACTATAGGCTTTACTGCACATAACAACAAATGCTGTCAAAGTATATCGTCTAATCGATTTCGATTATGGCTTCGTATAGCCAAGTGGTCCTAATTGGATGCTTCTCTTTAACTGGATGAGTGGGACACGAAAAATTGGCTGATATTACTCAATGGTCCGAAGTGCCGAATGTAGAGTTTACCGATATGGTATACTTCTCAGGGTTAGAAGTAAGAAACAAATCGAGTGTTGGCGCTAATATCTGATATTCTAGTTCATCTACAAGCCGAGTAAAGCGGTGGATCTCAACATTTCTTCCTTCGGGTATTGTCTGTTCTTAATATCGAAACCAACTTGAATTGCGCATATTGAAATTGCCGCAATAACGACTTCAGTGTGAGAGTACAAGGAAACACTCCAGGATACGGAATCAAACAGAACATCAAACTCATAAAGAGTTGAATTGCTGTCAAGATTTGGACAGGGATCGGACTTTACTTCGATCGAAGTAGATCTACTTCGATTTTGAGAAAAAAAAAATTCAATCTACTTCTCTTTATGTACTTCTCTTTGAAAAAATTCTTAACCAACATATTTATAGACAGCGCTGATCACTCTGTATTGCATAAAATACAAATTTAGGAATCGTTTAAACGTAAGAACCGTGGAAAATTTAACGTTTTTGTTTTGCGAGATAACTTACAAAAAAACGTAAAGATATGTATCTATGAGTTTGTGTTTTCAGTTATATTTATTTTATTTTAAGTCTGAATTTCTTGTACCTTATAGTTACTCACACGTAATTAGTTATTTATTTTTTAGTGAAAAATAATCAAATAATAGTTTATTCAGACTTCTGTTAAGAATTTTGTTTCGAATTTTTTTTAATTTCCTAGAACTACTTCGAAAATTTTGGATCTACTTCAGTTTTTTTCCTTATTAACGTCGAAAATTTAAAACCTAAGTCCGAACCCTATAAAAAAAACAATAATGGATCATATGCTTGCGGACATCAAATTTGACCCACAGGAAGTTAAAGTTCGTATTAAAACAATGTCCGTATTGATATAGGCTCTGGGCAAGCAAAAGCATTTTCAGAGCAAATATTAAAGTTCGTTTATTCAAAAACACGCTCTAGATGTGCCTTTAGAGTAAAAATGGAGCTTACTTGCAGCTAATTCATTGAGTTTGAGAGCACTTTTGAGCTTCTTAATAGTGGTTGTTAATTAGTTTTGTGAGCTAAAAGCTTTAATATATGATCTAAAAGAGCCATAGAGCTGCTTCTTCGTTATATTCTAAGAAAAAAATTGTTCTACAGTAAAGTCAGATTTTCAATTTTGACATCACTTTTTGACGATTTAAAAAAAGGATAACTTTGGTGTATCCTGACCCATGCTAAGGTCGATTTCTCTGTCAGTACTAATAGTAGGGACCACATTTTGGACTTTTTTTTTAGTAGAAACATTAACCTTTAAGACTATGTTTAAATTAAGCTAATATGTTTTTAGGGTTGCCAGATATTCAATTAAATGGTGAATCACATCCCAAAGTAAGACACACGAATTACCGGACACTCTGTATAACCTATAGTATTTTCATGGAGCGTGATTTTGTGTTACCTGATCGTGGCACTGAAATTAGCTCACGATTTTACAGTGGAGACAACAAGTAGTAAAAAAGACATGCATGAAGATAACCTATATCTCTTACCTCTTTCTCAGGTCTTTAAAAAAATCTTTTCTGTTGAAGAGCTATTTTAAAGGGTAAAAAAACTGATACAAAATATTACTATGGAGAATATTTATCCGAGCAAAATGCTTTTAAACGCAAAAGAACTAAAGATTGTTCAGAAACTCCATTATAGAGATAGATTTTTAAATTCGTTCACCAAGAGCTGCAATCAGTTTTGAGATAGAGCATTTTACTCTCGCAGAGAATTAAAAGAACATTTAAATAACATTTAACTTCAACGATGTTACTTGGGTATCATATCTAACATAAATAAAGTCAGTGCTACTTAAAAAAATGGAGTTTTTGAATAATTTAGAATAAATCTTGCTGAATGACCCTTTTCTTGTATAAACAAGCTAAATAGGTAATGTATTTTAGCCTTTTCTTTATTTTCTCTAAGGCGTGCGTTCCAGCTAAATAGGTAATGTATTTTAGCCTTTTCTTTATTTTCTCTAAGGCGTGCGTTCCAGTCAGGTATTTAATTTTGTTCGCAAGTTCATTCGTTCATGTTATTTTTGAACTTTGCAATTTTAAAAGTAAGAAGATACGTATATTCATATAAGGTAAATTTTCTTAAAAAATCAAATCCCAAATCAAAACTCGTAAATTTCACACCCCCTCTCCACAAATCATAAATTAAGATGAACAAAAAAAAATTAAAACATCTTTATTCTTAACATACTATATCTGTCCTTTTGCTGATCAGATTTTTTTTGGTACCGAAAATCTGTCAAAAAATCATAAATAATACTTCCTCAAATCTACCTCAATTTAACATGATTAAAAAAAATAAAAACTATTTTAATCTAAGCATGTTTTGGAAGAAAACTCATGTTCACTAATTGGGTGAATAAAAGGGGTGCATAATTTTACACACTTGAATGCGGGCATCAGTCATATCAATATAAATTATTCACTATTTTAAGAAACTCTTTTACATGAAGTTGATATATCTATGGGTACAATGTATTATTTTTTTAATAAACTAAAATGAGACATCAGTCGGGTTGATGTTGTGGGTACATTTTTGTGGTGTGATAGACGCCTTCTATTCGATGAACTGCACTTAAATTACACTGTGACGCCTGTCATTGCCCGCGTATCCCAGTTGTAGGGACAGACTTTCATAAAACAATTTAGTAATTTGCTCCATGATTGATGAGATATAAGATAGAGAACTCATATACGAAAATAAAAGCACTAAACAAATTAAAAAAATAATTTACATAAAATAAGGAAATTTAAAACAATTTAAGTTGACTGTGGGATTTTTATATATATATTTTTTTTTAAATTATCCCATCATAAAAACTTTAAGTAAGTTTTCTTCATTTTTCTTATTTGCGATATATTATCAAAGTTGGAACTCTATAGCAAGTTATGCTATAGAGAAGAAAGTCCATGTATACCATTATGTATATGACATCGTTCTAATGGCCACCTGGGCTTCTTGCGGTGGCATGGATCTGAGTGGTCCAATTTTCAACTAATCGTTCAAATAAATCCGACTGAATCTAAACGATGGTGTTCCGTTCTCCTTAAGGGAATCGGTCAGTTTTGTTTTATTCGCGTAGACCTGCGACTTCACAAAACCTCACAAGAAAAAGTCTTGTGGGGTCATATCGCATGACCTTGGTGAATAATTTATCTCACCTCTGCGAGAAATAACCTTACCCTCAATTCGTGAATACATAGTGCCAATCGTGTCAACCGCTGTATGGCACGTAGCGCCTACTGGAACCACATTTCGTCTACATGAACATGGTTCTGTTTGGGCCATAAGAAATTGGTTATCATGGTTCTGTACCGCTCGTCATCGATAGTGAACACCTCACCAACGTCGTTTTCGAAAAAACACGAACGAATGATGCCACCGGCCTTAAATCAACAGCATACGGAAAGTTTTTCAAGATGAATTGTCACCTGGTGAACATCGGTAAGGTTGATGGCTTCCCATACATGGCAAATTTACTTGTTACAACAGCCATTCATCCAAAAATGTGCCTCGTCGCTTAAGATTATTTTGCGGCCAAACTTGGGGTCCAAACGTTCCGAAGCCTAGTTAGTGAACAACTGTTCATGAGCTTTGAGCTCTTTGGCCATTTGGATCTTGTACGGGTGTAGGCGCAGTCCCGACTTAGGCTGCGCGTACAGTGGTGCGACAAAGCGGTGCGATACGAGAAGCGATGCGACAAGCGATTCGAAATGCCAAAATTAGATGCGAGAGAGTGCGCACAGTAAAAGCGATTTTGTGCGGTTGTGTTATTAATTCCTTGATAATTATTGGCACTAAAATTATCAAAAAGTTGCACCACACAACACAAGCAGTGAAATAACAAAATTTTACTCTTTAGATTTTTTTTTGAAACTTTAAAACAAACAATATGAGCCTTCTCGCACAAACTCGCTTGAAAAAGTGGTCAGAACAGTTTGTGTGCGAGATGCATGCGATAGACATGCGAAAAACTCGCAACGCTCGCATAAAATATCGCTTCACTGTGCGCACGTATATAAGAATCAATATAAATATTTTTCTCGCAGGCAAACGCTTCTCGCATCGCATCGCTTTGTCGCACTACTGTATGCGCAACCTTAAAATTAAGCAAGTTTAATTTCTGCGAAAGGCCAAGTTCTTGTGAACGGTCCAGTTCTTCCGTCAAATTTGCTTAACCCAAGTTAACTCTTTGAATTTAGTTTAACTTAAGGTTGTTAAAAAACTATTGAAATCTGGGTTAGACCCTTTTTTTTATATAATTTACGCGCACTAAAGGGATTATGACTACCCTTAAAATGTTTTAGCACGGTGCGAGCGTTTTAGGAAATTGGGAGAGGATTTAAGGGGAGATACCGATGCACATTGGTTTTGAATGTCTGAATATTACAATGGGAAAGAAACATAGAGTCGGGTAAAGCATTCCACATTCGTGTGGTGCAGCTGAAGAAAGAATCTCTGAATTTAACAGTACGTCCGAAATTGGGCTCAAGGGTAAACTGATGGGCATTCCTTGAAGCGCGTGTATTACGGTTAAATAGTTCAAGGGGAGGAATGCAGCTGGCTATTTCACTAGAACAGTGTTTATAAAAATAACGGTAAAATAGTGAAAAACAAGAAACATTGCGACACGGTGCTCGAGAGTTTCAAATGTTTCTGTTATATTTGTATCACCTATCATTTTTAAACTCTTTTTTGAATTCTATCCAAGAGACTCAAGTGAGTTATTGGAGCACCTGCTCAAATATGGGAATTATACTCGAGCTTTGGACGAATATAGGCCTTATAGATGACAGCCAGATCAGGAGGGGTAAAAAATTTCTTGCAACGTCGAAGGAAACCTAAGCACTTAGCAGCGTTTTTGGCTACGTCGAATATATGGTCATTCCACACAAGGTGGTCTGTGATACACATACCGGTTTGAAGAGATTCATCAATACCAAATGCACGCATTTTCGATAAAAGAGCTTGATGCCAAACTCTATCAAATGCTTTTGAAATATCCAGTGCAATAATCTTACTTTCTCCAAAACGATGTAAAGATTTGTGCCACTGTTCGGTGAGATATACCATCAAATCACCAGTGGACCTATTGCTACGAAAGCCATACTGCCGGTCATTAAGAAGCTTTCGTTCTTCAAGATATTTATTGAGCTGATAGTTTATCAGCGTTTCCATGACCTTAGAAAGAAGGGATGTAAGTGCAATTGGATGATAGTTAGAGGGGGAAGAAGATTTGCCTTTTTTAGGGACAGGCTGGACAAATGCTGTTTTCCTTCCACTCGGAAAAAGACCAGTAGAGTAGGACAGATAGAAAAGCTTATGCAATGGTTTTGCCAGCGTTGAAGAACACCTCTTCAGAACAATTGGGGCGAAACTATCCGGGCCAGCGGATTTATGTATATCGAGATCTTTCAGTACTCTTGCAACTGAACGAGTGCGAAAGAAGATTTGTCCCATAGAATCATTAACGCTCTCAATTACAGGAGGAATCATGGCACTCTCTGGTAGCTTCGAATTGACAGCAAATTGTGCTGCAAGCAAATTGGCTTTTTCTTGAGAGCTGACATAAGGAGTGTCATTGAAAACGAGCGTAGGAACCGAAGACGAAGTAGTATTTCGTACATTTTTTACAAATGACCAAAAAATTTTACAACCTTTGGGACATTGTAGTATTTTTTGCCGTAATTTTTGATCATGTAAGAATTTGGTTCTTTGAATATGATCATTACAGGTCTTTCTAGCTTGCTTAAACTTTTTCCGATTTTCCTCAGTAGGGTTGGCTATATAATAACGGAAACTTACTTCTCTAACCCTAAACCCTAATAACCTTTTTACAGCTCGAATCAAACCATGAGTTCTCTTTCGGTTTGATAGATTTTGTTCTATTCGGGATAAACTTTCTCATTCCGAAAAGAATAAAATTTGTAATCATATCTGCACTGAAGTCCACTTCACTAGCGAGGAAGCATAGTGACCAGTTAAAATTCCTGAAGAAATCGTTGAGACCGTCCCAGTTGGCTTTCTCGTATTGCCAAACGGTTCTTTTAGGAATTATTTCTCTAACTGGGTTTTGTTGGCATGAGAAATTCGCAGATATGATACAATGGTCGGATGTGCCTAGAGGTGATAAAACATTTATAGTGTATTTGTCAGGGTCAGAGGTAAGAAACAAGTCTAGTGTATTAGCGGATTGACCTGCAACGTCATGAATTCGAGTAGGCTCGTGAACGTGAACTCAGAAAAAATCTTGACATACCTTCCTTCGGGTGTTGTCTGACCAGAATAGCGCAGCCACGAAGAATTGTGTACATTGAAATCGCCCGTAATAACGATTTCACTGTGCGGAAAATGAGAAACAATTCTTTGGATAGAGTCAGATAGCGCATCGAATTCATTAGAAGTTGAGTTCCTATCCAAACTTGGGCTGCGATAAATAAAACATGTATGAATGATGCGTTTATAGGTTGTAAATTTAAACCACATAAAATTAAAATTTGTATTTAAACATGGGCCATATTGTGGTTGAAGTTGATAAGCGACATCGTTCCGTACATATATAGCGAGACCATGGTGAGGGAAAAATAGAGGCACAAAGCTATAACCAGGCAGGTTGAATTCTGTGTGATCAGAATTTTCACACACCTGGGTTTCGCTAAGTGCCAAAACTGCTGCCCTGTTTTTCGCAGTATGGACATATACAGCACAGAAATTCTTTCTAAGCCCCCGAATGTTGCTACAGTCAACTCTAAATTCACCCAACATTACAAAAAACAAACATAAAAAACCAAATCAGACAATTAACTATGCTGATATCGAGTTTAGATCCCAAAATAACTTCACAATACAATTTACTATTAGTGTTATGCCTTAATAGTAAATGTATTGATCCGCCCCTGGACTCTAAAATAAATAACAGCAATCTATCTGGGGACTATTGCACCATCTTACAAAATTGTGATTACAAGCATTTTTTTAACAAATTTGTAAAAAATCGAGATTTTTTCATTTGTATTTTATTTGTTATACAAATTTGTACTTGTGAATTACAAGTCACAAATTTGTTGACCAATAGAATTTTTCGTTGCACAAAAAAAAAGTTGTAATTGTTAATTACAAGCTAAAATTTGTGAAAATTGTTCTTTTTTTCGTGAGTTTCTGTTGCACCATAATAAAGCGATCACAAATTTGTTTCAGTTTGTGAAAAAATTCTACAGGTGAAAGGCCGCGTGTAAATATTTCTACAAATGTGTTAACCCACTCATTTCAACATGGTGCAACTAAAAATCGTATACAGGATTTGTATTTGTAGATTACAATAACAAATTTGTGGTTATAAATTGTAAACTGGTGCAATAGGCCCCTGATGTTTCTTTAGTTCAATCAGTTACACACAATTATGGCGTGACCCACAATGTATGTGCAACGACGAAACCAAAGTAAACTGTGGTCACACGCGCCGCGAGGGGTTTTTCTTTTTTTTTCTTTTTATTTTTCTCTCCTTCGACGCAACACAACCGATCACGTAGAGATCTACATCAGTACCTTTTCAATATTGAAATCAAAATGGCAAAATGGAATAGATTTTGGAAAAGCATCTGTAAGAAAAATCTCTCCAGTTAGTGCAGAATTAATTCAGCTAAATTGCACCAAAATATTTTTTTTTTTTTGTTTCAGTTGTACAAATATCCAATATCTGCAAGTTCTGAATTTCTTAAAAAAAACTATCGGAATTTTTTTCAACTGAAATTCTATATTTGCAAATAAAAAGAGGTCAGTAAATGCATTAATGATGCCATCATTATCCTATTTTAATCATGCACAAAAAAAATAAAAATTAAAGGGAATACTTTTCAACTGAATAACTTCGGTTTTGTCCTACTAACCAACATAAGGACATTTCATTTTGATTAATTGAAAGACAAATGAATATTACAACAACGAGTACATAAACATGGTATTGTTCAAAAAGGGGAGGACAATGGCTGTGTGTAGGATTCAACTATAGTAACTTCACTCCATATAGTCCAGTCAAATTAAATTAATTAATTCGAAATATCTACAAAAAATACTGCGTCGAATTTTTTTTTTGTTTCTTAAAGAGTACCTATTGGAGAGTGTAAATCCAAAAAGTTCGAACAAAAAACGCCCTTACGTTGTCCGCCATTTTGAAAAAGGCTTTGGAAAGCTTGAACTCGATTTTCTCGGCTCCTATCATATATAGAGCTGTATTTTTTTTAGGTTTGTACGTTAAAACATCTTCTTTAACTTTGTTGAGAAAAAAATTTGAAACCCCTTTCCAAAAAAAAGTTATCGACGAAAAACTGTCGAGATTTTGAAGTAAAAAATGGTTTTTAACGTTTATCTCGCCTCATGTTCATCTGATCAAAAAAATACTTAAGTTGTTTTTTATAGACCACTTTATTACCTACATTTTGGTATATTTAAATTTTATGTGCGACAAAAACTGTAGGAAATATAACCTGTCAAAATGGCCAATATCCTGCGAAAATTAAAAAAAAAAAAATTACTCACGTTTGAAAATTTTCAAATTTGATTATGTTCATTATGAAATTTAAAAAAAAACAGTTCAAACTCTTTTCCACACTACCACCGAGGTAGAGTTACGGCGCATTTTTTTGAATGTGGTGTCCCCAGGAGGTATAATCCACGATTCAATCGTTTTCGTTTCTATTTCAGCCTATCGATAGCTCAATGTGGCATAGTTTTTTCATGTCGTTCTGGTTCTTATCTCCTTTTTTTTTTGGGGCTAGGCGTGCGGATATCAATGATCATATGGAGGGCTAACAGCTGTACCGAACCAAGTCATTTTAAAAAAATCCAAAACCAACGTCAAAATTTCCGCAAAATTGACCTCTATTTAGAGCTGTAATGAACTATAGTTCAGAACTATGTAGCTCTAAATGAACTATGTTGTTCATTACAGCTCTAAATAGAGGTCAATTTTGCGGAAATCTTTAAAATGACTTGGTTCGGTACAGCTGTGAGCCCTCCATATTAACTTTGTTTGTGCTGGGATCGTCAATGGTAGTTTCTTCAATGTTTTCAGGTGAGGAAAAGTCTTCACATGCGTCTTCATCTTCCAGTAAATTAAATTAAACTTAGTTTTTTTTTGACGTTTTAACAAAGTCGCTATATCGCAAAGAATCCAGTGACCCATTTTCCTTCCCATTGAACAACGCAATAAAAACTTTTTCTCCGGCGGCTCCCAAAACGTTGCTATCAACATCGTTGGATCTGCATTATACCTCCTGGAGACCCCATATTAAAAAAAATGCGCCGTAACTCTACCTCGGTGGTGTTGTGGAAAAGAGTTTGAACTGTTTCTTTAAATTTCATAATGAACATAATCAAATTTGAAAATTTTCAAACGTGAGTAAATTTCCTTCTTTTTTGTTAATTTTCGCAGGATATTGGCCATTTTGACAGGTCATATTTCCTACAGTTTTTGTCGCACATAAAATTTAAAGATACCAAAATGTAGGAAATAAAGTGATCTATTTAAAACAACTTAACTATTTTTTTGATCAGATGAACATGAGGCGAGATAAACGTTAAAAACCATTTTTTACTTCAAAATCTCGACAGTTTTTCGTCGATAACTTTTTTTTGGAAAGAGGTTTCAAATTTTTTTCTCAACAAAAGTTAAAGAAGATGTTTTAACGTACAAACCTGAAAAAAAATACAGCTCTATATATGATAGGAGCCGAGAAAATCGAGTTCAAGCTTTCCAAAGCCTTTTTCAAAATGGCGGACAACGCAAGGGCGTTTTTTGTTCGAACTTTTTGGATTTACACTCTCCAATAGGTACTCTTTAAGAAACAAAAAAAAAATTCGACGCAGTATTTTTTGTAGATATAAAATACTAATTTGATTGGACTAATAGTCCAGCCAAACCGTATACTTATATTTTTTCCATAATTTTTCGCTATGTCCTCGTAAGCAGGTTGAGTTCAACTAATCCATCACTTTGACATAATGCAATATGGAGTTTCTTTTTCGTCCAATTTGTGCGCTAGGGACTGGTTAGAGTTTGCAAATTATTCTTAAGGTGACCATAGTTTTTGTTGCGTTTTGTATTTCCTTAAAAACTGATGAGGTCGATGTAAATTTGCAATTCTTATTAACTTTGTCGAAACAATATTACGGTTAGTGTGTTAATAATATATTGGTGAGTAAAATCAAAGAACGAAATTTAAGATAATTTTCAAAAGACATATTCAGCTATTTTGAATCGAGACCAGCCAATCTGTCGTATTTTCGAAGACCATAGGCATAACATACTGCACTACTAAATGCGATATTCAGCTTACGTTTGCGAACACAATTTCAATTACAATAAAATTACAATAAATTTCATTTCAAGGACTGTGTTACCCATAATGTACGTAGTGCCCCATACACCTTTGCAACAAGTGAATTTATATGGTTATTTCAAGATAAGTAGCGGTTCAAAATAACCCCGAGATTTTTTGTAGTTTCCACAAATTACTCAAAAAGCTGTATGCTCAATTGGCCCAAGAGGGCCACTCATGTACATAATGGATAATAATTAGGGAAGTTCATTGACATAAATCGAAAATAGTAGAGGACTAAGTATTGAAACCTGACGTACACCAGAAACATTGGGCAAGAAATCGGATAACCCATTTCCAATTTGAATAGCTTGTTTTCTATTACTCAAATATGAATAGATTAGCCTAGTAACACCCAGTGAAAAGTAATTTTTACTTACGACTTATAGGTACTATAGGGCAAGTTATGCATTCGAAAAAAAAATCGAACTCAAGATTTTGATTAAAATTGACATTACGATGATAGCGAAGACCAAAAAAGTGGGTCTCGCAATTCTGTTTGTCTGTCTGTCTGTCTGTCGGTTCGTCTACAGCCTAAACGGCTCGGCCGATTTTCTTCAAACTTGGTAGATATGGGTTTTGATTTCCCCCCCCCCCCCCACACGTTTTTTTTTTTTTTAAGACCAAAAATAACGGTACCTACCATACGGTTTTTTTCGAAATTTTATAAATATTTTTTTTTTCTCAAAAACTGTCCTATAGATTTAAAAAAAAAAATTCATAAAATTTCATTTAGTTAAACCTAGGTAATGAATGAAAAAAAAATTCCAAAAAATTATTATTTTTGGTACCCCCCTTGGAACCATTTTTTTTTGTTTTTGATTTTCTCAAAAACGGTACAACCGATTTTGATCATTTTTTTATGCTAAGGCTCCCCAGCAGTTTCAATATTATTTTGTATTCAAATTTTCAAAAAAAAATGAATTTTCAATTTTTTTTTTTTGAAAACTCAATATTTCGAAAACCCCATTATCGATTTTTTTAAAACTTGATAAATAAAAGTTTCTTAAAATAATCTACAAGATATAAGAAAAACAAATTTATTTTACCTAAAAATAACGGTACGCTCCATACAAATGTTAAAAAATGGTTTTCGAAAATCGTATTTTTCTCGAGAACGGTTCCGAGAATTTTGCTTAAATTTTTAGTCTTTCGATGAATTTTTAAGTTCTATAATTAAATACAAGAAATTTTGAAAACAAGACATTACTGACTGTACCTACCATAGAACGATTTTTTAAAATTTTGAATTTCTCATTATCGACATAAAGGATTTTAATGAATTTTTTTATAGAGATGCTTCTAAAAACTTTAAGAAACATTGCTTTTCAAAACTTAAAAAAAAAAATATTTTTTGAATTTTTGAAAAAAAAAAAATCATTTTTTTTTGGAAAATTCGATATCTCAAAAGTGGGTCAATATTTTTTTTTTGGAAATTTAATTTTCATTCATACAGTAATAAAACCCTAAAGTTGACATAACAAGTTTTTTTTTAATATTTTAAAAAATTTATATATAAATCTTATTTTATTAAGAAACCACTACACTTATAATTTTTGTTCTTGCATAAATTCATATTTGCATAGCATTCTGTTTTTGGCTCTTACTACTAAAAGAATTTAAAAAATGATGATAATTTTATCCTTATGAAAAGTTTTTTCTAATAACATTCGTTTTTAAAATTGCTAGTCTATTACATAGGAGCAAGTTCGTGCGACCCAGTCGTGCATTTGCATAAGACCACATAATAGCAAAAATGTGGGTAAATCTTCTATACGATTTTTTTTTCTCAGAAACTGCTCCAAATTTAAAAAAAAGTTTCACAAGAACTCATTTAGTTAAAGCTAGGAAAAACTCGAGAAAAAAAATTAATGAAAAATTGTTATTATCGGTAATAAAAACATTTTTTTCTTGTCATTAATAATTTTGTATGTTAAAGTTCCTTAAAAGTTAAGATATTATTTGCAATTTTCATTTTTTTTTTTTGATTTTTCAAAAAAAAAAAAATATAAAACAAAATTTTTTCAAAACTCAATATTTCGAGAATACCATGGTCCATATTTTTAAAACTTGACAGTTAAAATTTTTTAACACACTCTAAAAGATCCGAGAAAAAAATAATATTTTGTTTTATTAATTTTTTTTGTTAAGAATTCATATTTTTCTCAGAAACGTTTTTTATAATTTAAAAAAAATTGAAACTAAAAAGAATTTTTGAATTAGAAGAAAATCAACGTATTTTTTGATAATTCGATATCTCAAAAAATTGTCAATATATTTTTTGTTCTTGAATTTTAATAATAAAAGTACTAAGAAGTAATAAGAAATTGCGTGAGTTTAAGCTCACAAAAATTTTTATTAAAAATGTTTGAAAATGTTTGTATATGAAAGCTTACTCATAAGCACAATATATATTTTTCAACTGACTAAAACGACTCCTGTAGTAGTTGTATTAGCTTAAAACTGGAGGATGCCATGTAATTTATAATAAATATTAATTTATGGAAGAACAAAAATTATAAGTCTTCTTGGTCGCGGTTTCATAAGAAAATAAGCTTTTACATATACATATACACAATTTTAAAAACATTCTTAAGAAAAAAATTTGGTTCGCCAACTTTAAGTTTTTATCATTGTACAAATAAAAATTTAATTTACAAAAAAAAAATATTGAGCCGTTTTTGAGATATCGAATTTAAAAAAAAAAAAGATTTTTTTAAGTTTTGAAATGCAATGTTTTTCAAAATTTTAAGAAGCTTCTCTATAAAAAATTGCATTTAAATCCCTTATGCCTATAATGAGAAATTCAAAATTAGAAAAAAAGGCTCTATGGTAGCCAGTAGTATCTTAATTTAAAAATTTTAATCGAAAAAAAAACTAATCAGGATTCTAGGCACCGTTTTCGAAAAAAATGTGATTTACGAAAACCATTTTTGAACATTTGCATGGTGGGTACAGTATTTGTAGGTAAAATCATTTGTTTTTCTCACATTTTCATAGATTGTATTAAAAATTTTGTATTTTTCAAGTTTAAAAAAATCGAGCATGACGTTTTCGAAATATTGAGTTCAAAAAAAAATTAAAGTTATTTTAAAAATCCGAATAACGAATTAAAAGAAACATTGAATACACAATAATATTCAAACTTTTAAGGAGCTTCAACATACAAAAAAATAATCAAATCTGTACCGTTTGTGAGAAAATCGAAAGCATTAAAAATTGTTCCAAGGGGGGTGCCATTAATAACTATACTATACTAAATGGAATTTTTTGATTTTTTTTTTAAATCTGTGGAACACTTTTTGAGAAAAAAATATGTATTTATAAGATTTCGAAAAAACTCGTATGGCAGGTATCGTTATTTTTGGTTTTAGAAAAAGAGAAAAAAAAAAAACGTGTGGAGGGGGGATTTAAAAATGATATCTACCAAGTTTAAATATTTAAAAAAGGAGATTTACTGAGTTGTGTGCTTTTCTTCCGATCCGAAGATATACATACATACATAACTGGGCTTTTCTTTGAAAAAATCGATATTGTACCCCTAAGAAAAAATTCAGTTCCAATAAATTCGTGAATTTTAAGGATTTAAAGCGAAAGAAATGAGGTTAAATTTTCACATACGAATTACTTGGGTCTGTCAAAAAGAAAAACTAGATAGGTTTTGGACGAACAATCAATTTGATTTTACTTTTTCAAAAAATTAAGTTCATGATAAATTTCCCTAAAAAATGCATATACAGCTGCAGTCAAAATAATAGTAGTGAACATTTTGACACAACAAAAACTAAAATAAATTAATCTACTCGTACTAATTTTGAAGAATTAAATAGTCATGTGATTTTCAAATTAATGTTTTTTAGGCTTTTAATTTCAGAAAAAAATCATTTTCAAATTCAATAAATTAGTTGGTAACTTCAAATCTATCCAAGTCACATAGAAAAACAGCAGTCCAAAAAATAGTAGCGCATTCAAAATCTACCTTTAAATGTTACAAAAAGTAAAGTTAATAGACAATTTCTACCACAAGTGATAACCGAGTGTTTGAACGTTAAATTACTATTTAGTTGCATGTTTATTGTTAAAAATAACAGCAGCACAACGACGTTGCATCGAATTAATAAGATTTTCACATCTCTCTATAGGAATGGACCTCCAAGACTGCTGTACAGCTTCCCAAAGGACTGTGTTAGTATAGTTGGCTTACAACTAGCAACATACTTCTTGACATCTGGGGACTGCGCAGGCCACTCCATGACATTAAGGCTAGCCGCGCACTAGCAATTTTTAGTTGCGAAACTGCTTGGTTCGAGCAACAAAAAAGTTTGTGTTTTGACACAAACTAAACGATTGCCTAAAATAAGTTCGCCATTTTATTGAACATATAATTATCTGCAAATTCACCGACATTCAACCAAACAGTTCATCTGTTTTCTATAAGTAACCAAACAGTTTCGCAACTAAAAATTGCTAGTGCGCGGCTAGCCTAACCCTCTTTTCTTGCAACCACTGCTTCGCAAGTTTACTTGTATGCTTTGGGTCGTTGTCTTGTTCAAAGACCCATTTCAGTGACATTTCATCTTCAGCATATGGGAAAATAACTTCCTCCATGATATTCACATAAAGATGCTGATCCATAATGCCCGGTATATGGGACCAACACCATAAAAAAAAACATGCCCAAACCATTATGCTGGATCTTCCATGTTTTATTGTCTCAGCTGTGAAGCGTTGATTATATTCTGTGTTTGGAGGCCTTCTTACATATTGACGAGATCACTTTCCACCATATAACTTAATCTGGGACTCGTCTGACCACAGAAAATTCCTCCACAAAAACATGAAAATTCATGGACTTCAATGATTTTATTAACACTACTATTATTTTGACCGCATCTGTATGTATGTTGATTGGAAAAGGTTTTCCTTCGGCTGTTTTGGTAACAGTAATTTTAGCAATGAAACGAAATTTGTGACATCCAGCGGCGACGCGTGCCTAAAAAATGTAGTCGTTCAGT
Source organism: Philhelius festivus (assembly GCA_963931855.1). Taxonomy (NCBI): domain Eukaryota; kingdom Metazoa; phylum Arthropoda; class Insecta; order Diptera; family Syrphidae; genus Philhelius; species Philhelius festivus. The sequence goes on from OZ007556.1 coordinate 64,048,734, forward strand.
TTCAAAATTCTTATTTGCAATGCCAAGAAGTCAAACAAGTCTTTTTTTATATAAAGGTACATACATTATAATGTTTTTATTTTTATGTCAATAATAAATAGGTATGTGTTGATTAAGTACCAGCTAGCCGTTTTCCTCATTTCCTTCATTCCACAGTAAAAAAAGCTTTCCTCGTTCAAAACTGATTTGAACGAAACCGTCCCTATGAACGACGCGCGTCTCATTTCTCATATTCGAAAAAATAAAAAAATTAAATATTGGAATATGTACCTAAATAAATAAATAAACTACTTACCTACGCCCTAGCTACCCGTTTTCCTCATTTCCATCATTCTATATATTAAAAAAAAGCTCTACTCGTTCAAAACAGATTTGCACGAAATGCTCCCTACAACGAGCGAATTGTTTTTTTTTTCTTGTATGCTTTCTATGGGTTCATTTCGTTGCCAAATCGTATGAACGACTTGGGTAGATACTGATCGGTTGAGTGAAAACAAAACAGTAGCAGGTAGCTAGTTCGTTTTGTTTTGTTTGGGTAGTTCAGAGAAGGAATGCACGAGTTGGAAAATGGAAAATATGTACGTATACATTAGATATAACTATAAGGAATGAACGAACAGTATGAGTATGAGGTGTGGGTTAATTAGATAGAAATTATAGAAATTAAAATAATGTCGCCTGTAAGCTAGTCGTTCATGCACGACTTGAACAATATGACGCCTCGCCACTGGTGACATCCATATGTACTCTTTTCCCGACGTTTCGACAGGGATTGTTATCTTCTTCAAGGGGAACTTTTTATTACATGCAAAAGAATATAAATAATTTATTACAAATTTATACAACAAAATGAAATAATGGAAGTTAAACTTACACTTTTAGAATATTGTAATATTTTTCCAAGGTTCGTTAAATAAAACGTATTACTCTTTTTAGTATTTCTTCTTTATTCACACTTTCCAATTCAAAACAGTAAATCTCAATTTATAAACAACTCAAATACTTTTATTCAAATTTAAATCACACTTGTTTAATAACACAATCCAATAAGCAATACTGTAATGTTTTTGCTAGGTTCGTTAAATAAAACTTATCACTCTTTTTAGTATTTCTTCTTTATTTACACTTTCCAATTCAAAACAGTAAATCTCAATTTATAATCAGCTCAAATACTCTTATTCAATTTAAATCACACTTGTTTAATAACACAATCCAATAAGCAATACTTTTGCACACTTTCACAATCCAAAATCAACTGTCTCTCGCTCACCGTGAACACTCCCTTATATACTCAAATTAGTTGTTCTCGAAAGTTCTTGTCTTGGAATGTTCTAGATGTTTGGAATAAGGGGAAATACATTTGACATTGGAAAAGAGCTTTTCGTTTCTTCCATAAATTAGATATGCAGTTTTCCAACAGATGGCGCTGTAGTAGTATAAAGCTCTGTTCACAACATTGCCCCCTTCTTAAGATTGTTCGTCCCGAACAATTCTATCTCCACATTCGCCACTGTATCGGTGCAGTCGATCGCTATGCACAACTTTTAACTTTCCTCTTGACCCTCTTTGAATTCGGTAAACGACATCATTGATTTTCGTGACGACAGTATAAGGGCCTTCCCAGTTTTGTTGAAGCTTCGGCGACAATCCCTTTTGACGATGTGGATTATACAGCCATACACGATCTCCTACTTGGAATCCTGTCGTGTTTGCTCTTATGTCGTACCTTGTCTTCATTCGATCGCTGTAAGCGCTCATTCTAGTCCTGGTCCTTTCGTGGATGTCGATTAGCCTCTCTTGTAGGTCACTCACGTAATCCCCTGTTTCCTTAGACTCTTGTGATGGATGTCCAAACCTTATCTCACTAGGCAGCCGTATGCTTCTTCCAAACAGGATTTCAGATGGTGTTTGTCCTGTTGAGCTATGTGTTGCACTTCGGTAGGCCATCAAAAATAGTGGTATGTGCCTATCCCAGTTTCTTTGGTAGTCGCCTACGACTTTTGTGAGGTGTTCTTTTAAGGTCCTGTTGAATCTCTCGACCATTCCATCAGATTGCGGGTGAAGTGGTGTGGTTCTCGTTTTCTTAATGCCAAGGAACGCGCAGACCTCTTGGAATATGTTCGACTCGAAGTTCCTTCCTTGGTCGGAATGAAGTTCCATAGGCACACCAAACCTGCTTACCCAGTTAGACACAATCTGGTCGGCCACGGTCTTGGCTTCTTGGTTCGGAATAGCGTATGCCTCAGGCCATTTGCTGAAGTAATCCATTACCACCAGAATGTATTTGTTTCCAGCATTCGTTTCCGGAAATGGGCCAGCTACATCAACAGCAATCCTTTCAAACGGTGAGCCAACATTATATTGCATCATTTTTCCTTGCAGTTTTCTACCAGGTCCTTTGGTTGCAGCACAAGCGTCACAATTTCGGCACCACTTTTTAACGTCGTCTCTTGCATGCAACCAGTAGAATCGTTGTCTCACTTTTTCTAACATCTTGTTGATTCCCAAATGGCCTCCTGAAGGTCCATCATGCATCTCTCGAAGAACCTCTTTAATTTTTGATTGAGGTAACACAAGCTGCATCACATAGGATTTACCATCAGCGGACTCCCATTTTCGCCGAAGAACACCTTCTTGCACATGAAGTGAGTCCCATTGTGCCCAATAGGCCTTTAAAACTGGACTCCTATCGGAAATGTCATTCCATGCGGGTTTTTCTTCATGTTCCTTCCATGCGAGAAGAGGTTCAATGTCGGGGTCTTCTTGTTGAGCAGATCTTATTTCTTCATTGCTCCATCCACAAATGGGGTCAGCCCTTATTCGCAGTGTGTTGATGGCGACCATGCGTTTGTTGCCATTTGCCGTTGCCTCGACAGTCAGACTTTTATTGTTTCGTTTGGTTTGAGAAACCTGGATGGTGTTTCTAGCCAGCTTCTGCCCCTCGAAGTTAGTTCTTACTTGTTTCTCTGTTGGGAAACTTGTTCGGGAAGTAACACTGATGTTATTGTTACCTTGTTCTGAATTTGAAACTCCGTGTCCACAATGTTGACAAGCTCTTCTTGGTGGTAATCGACATTGACGCTGTAAATGTCCAGTCTTGTTGCAATTCCAGCACTTTGCAAGTCCATTTCGTTGATTCCTTTGGACATCAGTTCTTTGGCATGAGCATTCTTCGACGATGTCTTCTCTAAGTCGATGTACTCCGTAAGAAGCTTGCTCTGCTGCTTCTATTGTCAAGGCAAACGCTAATGTTTCAGAAAGCGTTCGTTTTCCAGCAGTTCGCACGGCCCTTTGAAGATGTATGTCGGAAATGGCGAGAACAAATGCCTCAATTGCAAACTGGTTACGGATTTCTTCTCCAACATCTGGATATGCAAGATGAACAAGCCTTTCAATGTCCGCTTGTAGCTGTTGTAGAGTTTCGCCCCTCTTCTGAACTCTGGAATAGAGTCGTACTTTGAAGACTTCTTTCATATGGCTATTGCCAAAGCGTTTGTCTATAGTCTCAACCAAGTAATTAAAGTCGCCGCTCTTATCTGCTGGTATGGTTAGCAATAACTCAGCAGCTGCTCCTCTAAGAGCAAGGGTTAGAGCTAAACACTTGTCAGCCTCATCCCAGCCATTTGCTGTAGAAGCTGCCTCGAATTGCCTCTTGTAAATAGACCAAGAAGTTTGTCCATCAAAGGTTGGAGGTTGCATCTCCTTTTTCCTCAAGGTTTCTCCAGAACTTTCCCGAACTTTTATATTTCGAACACGGTCTAACTCTTTTGAAAACGTTTCCATTTTGCTGTCGACTTGATTCCCTAGCAATGAAACACGTTCATCTAACTCTTTTGAAAGCGTCTCCATTTTGTTGTCGACTTTATCCTCCAGCAATGAAACACGTTCATCAAGTGCAGATACATTATTCTCGATGTTAACAAGCTTGCCTTCTAGCATGTTTCTCTGCTCTTCGAGAAGGTCTTTTTGTTCGCTATGCTGTTTCTCAAGGCGTTCGAGAATATTCTTTTGTTCATTTTTCTGCTCATTGAAACGTTCGGTTTGTTCATTTCGTTGCTCTTCGAGACGTTCGATAACATTCTTTTGTTCGTTTTTCTGTTCATTAAAACGTTCGTTTTGTTCATTTCGTTGCTCTTCGAAACGTTGAAGTAGAAGACTAATCATATTTGAAACATCTACATTTTTACTCACGTCTGCTTCCTCAGCGTCAGCTTCAAAGACGAAAATGTCCGGGTCTTCATTTTGTTGTTTCAAATATTCGGCCAAACGCAGAACAAGCTCATTTTTCGATCCTGCTCTAGAAAGTTCTCGCTTGCCCAATTCACTTTTCAGCTCATTACAGTTGAGCTCTTTCAGCAACTTGCTCATTATTATTTTTTTTTTTTTTTCGCACACTTCACTGCACAATAAGTTTTATTCCACTTTTCTGACACCAATGTAATGTTTTTGCTAGGTTCGTTAAATAAAACTTATCACTCTTTTTAGTATTTCTTCTTTATTTACACTTTCCAATTCAAAACAGTAAATCTCAATTTATAATCAGCTCAAATACTCTTATTCAATTTAAATCACACTTGTTTAATAACACAATCCAATAAGCAATACTTTTGCACACTTTCACAATCCAAAATCAACTGTCTCTCGCTCACCGTGAACACTCCCTTATATACTCAAATTAGTTGTTCTCGAAAGTTCTTGTCTTGGAATGTTCTAGATGTTTGGAATAAGGGGAAATACATTTGACATTGGAAAAGAGCTTTTCGTTTCTTCCATAAATTAGATATATGCAGTTTTCCAACAGATGGCGCTGTAGTAGTATAAAGCTCTGTTCACAACAATACTTTTGCACACTTTCATAATCCAAAATCAACTGTATCTCGCTCACCGTGAACACTCCCTTATATACTCAAATTAGTTGTTCTCGAAAGTTCTTGTCTTGGAATGTTCTAGATGTTTGGAATAAGGGGAAATACATTTGACATTGGAAAAGAGCTCTTTGTTTCTTCCATAAATTAGATATGCAGTTTTCCAACAGATGGCGCTGTAGTAGTATAAAGCTCTGTTCACAACAATATTAAAAATATAATTTAAATTATATGCGAAACAAAGAAGTTAGTCTTAAACTAAAGCTCAGAGAGAAAACTTAAAAAGATAGGTAGCGGGAAGTAATTTTCTATGTAACGAGCGAGCAATATACCGCTGAGATGTTTTGGATGTCTCCTTACGATTAATGTTGTTTTTGTTATTCAATATATGAAGTGTATAACGCTTCGAAGTATGTTTTTCACATTATGACACCTTCAAAATCTGGAGAAAAAATAAATTCGATAGCATGATTAGCGAGTGCTGTTTTGGCAGGGTTGTTGGTGATCATGTTGGATCTGTGACTTGACATTCGCTGACGCAGAAATTGTTTCGCTGTGCCAATATAAATAAAGCATATATGTAAATTGCAAGATTCAACATTGCAGTTGATCCTCATCATCATCGGCTCGACAACCGGGTTCCGGTCCTGGCCTCTTTCAACAAGTCTCTCCACCTATCCCGGTCTCTAGCCGACGCCATCCAGTTGCGCACCCCAAGGCTTCGGGCGTCCTGGTCTACGCCATCTCTCCAGCTCAAGCATGGTCTACCACGCTGTCGTCTACCATAGAATGTACCACAAAGAACTTTCCGAGCAGGTTCCTCTTCGCTCATGCGAGCTAGGTGCCCTGCCCACCGGAGTCTACCGAGCTTAATTTTTGTCACAATATCTGCTTCTAGGTAGATTGCGTACAGTTCATGATTGTACCGTCTCCGTAATCGTCCTTCCTCACATATGGGGCCAACAATTCTCCTCAAGACTTTTCTCTCGAACGCAGCTAAGAGGTCGGAGTGCCTTTTGCTAAGCACCCAAGTCTCGGATCCATATGTGAGTACTGGCAGGACCATGGTCCTGTACAGCAGCAGTTTTGAAGTTATGGTGAGATTTCTGGATTTGAAGAGCTTTGACAGACTATAGTAGGCTCTGTTGGATTTGAGAAGCCGCCCGCGTATTTCTTCTTCTATATTGTTATCGGCTGCTACTATTGACCCAAAGTATTTAAAGGATTGCACCACTTCAAATTCGGTCTCCGCTACCTTGATTGTTTGACCAACTTTTCCTCTCGCATTCGATGCTCACTAATGTGCAGCCCCAGATTTTGTGCCGCCTGCTCGATCTGGATGAAGGAATCGTTTACAGCTTGTTCGGTTCTTCCGATGATGTCGATGTCGTCTGCGTAAGCCAGTAACTGGCTGGACCTGTTGACGATGGTCCCTCTTGTTGCCGTGCCAGAAACACGGATTGCTTTCTCCAACGCCAGGTTGAAGAGGAGGCAGGCCAGACCGTCCCCTTGTCGGAGTCCATTAAAGATGTTGATTGGTCTGGATAGCAATCCGGCTATTTTTACTTGGCTTGTTACGTTGGTCATGGTCAACCTACATAGTCGTGTCAATTTATTGGGGATGCCGAATTCTCTCATGGCTTTGTAAAGTTCTACCCTGGCTATGCTATCATAGGCGGCCTTAAAGTCTATAAACAGATGGTATGTTGGGATGTTAAATTCTAGACATTTTTCCATCGCCTGCCTAAGGGTAAAGATTTGATCAGTTGTTGATTTGCCTGGAATGAAACCACACTGATATTGTCCGATGACGGTTTTAGCGTATGGAGTTATCCGGTCTTGTAGGATAGAGGAGAATATCTTATAGGCGGTACTCAACAACGTGATACCTCTATAATTGCTGCATGTTGTGACATCTCCCTTCTTATGTATGGGGTATATTAAACCTTTTCGCCAGTCTTCTGGCATTTCTTCCTGCTCCCATACCTGTACTATAATATCATGAATTGCTTGACGTAAAGCTGGCCCGCCGTGATGGAATAATTCGGCTGGTATGCCATCGGCTCCCGGGGCTTTGTTCTGTTTAAGCCAGCCTATAGCCTTCTCAACCTCTTCTATGCTTGGTGGCGGCAACATAGGGTATTCTTCTTGAAATAGTGGAGGCTCCACTTCTGCAGTGAGCTGACCATTTAGCAATTCATTAAAGTGCAGTTGATCCTATATATGTATAATATCCGTGCATTTATTTTTGTCGGGTTTAACCTTTAATTTGGTAAAAAGGTGTACCAATGTTAGGTTGGATTTAAACGCTAACCGAATATCTTTAACTTTTTGTTAACAATATCTTTAAAGTTCTCTGTCAAGTTAGGAACATACATATGTATACAACACTTTTGAAGAAGCCATTAGAATTTGGGTTGCGTTGTTGGCGGGGGGTTTTACTTTGGTTGTACATATTTTAACAACAAATTGCGAAAGACCACAGCAGTATATCCATTAACATTTAAAATATTAGTAACTTTTTGACGATTAGCAGAGTGAATTTGTCACTCAAAGTAAAAACTTTATTTATTAAGTTGGAAGCATACCGCAGTGGCGGTATTTACTTATGCTCATTGCTCATTATAGTGTTTCATAAAAACCTGTAAAATATTTGAACACATTAACCGTTCAAATTAAAAATGTACCAAAGGTCACCGTATTATTAATGCTTAATTATTATTACTACTCGGCTATGAAATTCGTTTTAAAGTTCATGGGTAATTTGATAGCAAGAAAAGTAAACACAATTCGAAACAAAAATCAGGTGACAAAACCCACAAACCATGCGATATAAATCTCTTTGATTTATTTTAATATTTATTTAAAATGCAGGATAATATGAACAATATAACAGAAAATAATTATCTGGGTATAATTTTGCAAAAGTAAATAAAACAGTGCTTTTGGAGATCATAGCCAGTCGTGCGCCTTTTTGGTTTAAATAAACAAATAGTAATACACTCGTACATATACATACATATATCTCACTTTGTGGGGAGTAAAAATCAATTTAATTTTTAATTAAAAACAAACAATAAATAATTCGTGTAATGTTTATTCAATTGTTCAATCAGGACAATATGAAAAGCCTTGTATAGCCTTGCGCAAAAAATGGGAACAAAAAATTGGAAAAAAAAATCAAAAAGAAAAAAGCAACCGAACACAGAATATGCTGATCAAATAGAAAATAGTAAAAATGAATTTTGTGATGTTTCGATGGACATGATGATACTAACACAATAAACTCGTATCTAGCTGAGTGCATAACGACGATACGAGTAGCTGCAGCACACGAATTCAAATATGGATTTTGTACCTGGATCCTACAATAGCATATATATGGATTTCCCTTTCATTTTCGATTAATTTTTATCTACCAACATCCTGATGGGCAGGGACAATGGCTATCACGTAGACATGGACTCGTTTATTTGCTTTGATGAATTAAACGAAACCAAAAATAAAATGATGGACGAACGGGTCGCCGAGCAATATATGAGTGTGTGGTGTATGAAAAATGAGGGCTGTTTGTTGGCTGATACCTATATCAAACCGTAACATATCTGGTGATGTGCCCTGTTTACTTACCCATCCTGTGGGTATTTTAAATAGGGTAAATACCGGATATTAAACAGGTATGTATATATGTACATGCATGTATCCAAATGTGGGGTATATATACCAAAAAAACTTATATTAAACAATTGGATATTTCATACCTTGCACTTTTAATAAATTCCCAAGAAAACAGCTTAGAAAGAAAAAAGCGGATTTCGGAAGGCTTGAAGGAAAATTATATAAACTTAACAATTTTTTAACTTCAAAGTATTTTACTAACTCATTCTTAATTTTAAAAACGTTCTAACTAAGTAAATCGAAAAAAAAAATTATACTCACCACGATTTTTTTTTTCACGCAAAACAATGTGCATCCCATTGTTTTGACGGAAAAAACTTACAGAAATTTTTTCATGAGAAAAAAAATTTTTTTCACCACTCATTTTTTTTTTTCTTCAAAAAGAACTGTATACTAGGCTTAACACACCTATGCAACACGATGACAATTCGTGCAAAAAAAAACAGACCTTTTTTGACGTTTGTAAATGTCAATACAAAAAAAATTAAATAGCTATGTTTGAATTCTTTTAACTTCAATAAAAGGCTAGAGAAAGTATGATGCTATATTCGATTAAAATTAGCAAAATCATCATTTTAACCTAGTTTCAAACTAAAACAGCTTTAACATCTCGCTAATTCAACTAAATTTTTTTCGCCAATGTTATTATAGAAAAACTGTTCATAAGTATAAAATTCATTTTTTAAATGACTAAAACAACTCCTTTAGTAGTTGGAGCTAAAAACAGGATGTCACGTGATTCAAGCAAATATTAGCTTATGCAAGAACAAAATATAAAAATATAAATATAAGCTTTTATATAAAAACATTTTAAAACATTTAAAACTTAAAGTTTTTATTATTTTACGAATGAAATATACATTTCCAAAAATATATTGAGCCGTTTTTGAGATATTAAAGAAAAAAATAAATTTTTTTTTTAAATTAAAAAAATATATTTTTTTAAGTCTTGAAATGCAATGGCGCAAAATCTGAAACGATTTAGTAATATGTTAAGGCCATTTTAGAGTAAATTACTAAGGGTTTTGCTAATTTGAAACCATTTTAACATATTACTATCTCTTAACATTTTACTAAATCAAAAACTGGCTACTTTAACTTTTAGTAATTTGCTAAATCCATATGACTTCTGTCATTTTCCTCGTAAAAAACTCTTGGCAATTTTATTTGAGAGAATTTAATGTATTCTTTTTTATGATTCGTGAGGTAATTGTTTGTAAAAGTAAGTAAAATAATATAAAATGTTTTCGGAAGACGAATATTTGGATATGTTTGAACACTCAGCTTTGTGCAGAAAAGTGCGATGTTTCAAGTCCCAAGCAAATCCTTTTGTGACAAGACAACAGTTCGGTTCTTGGTTGAAAACCTGAAAATCCAAGACCGAATTACATATGTATACCGTGGGCTGGAAGGCTTGGCAAGTGCAGTTTGAAGCTGTTAAAAATAAAAAAAAAATAGAGTGTTTTAAGAAACACGAATCAAACGATATACTCACTTTATTATTGTATTCTTCTTCTGCTCCATTCTTCTTTGAGTCCAAAACAGCAAACTTTTATAATAATATTATAAAATATATACATACCTCCAACATACAGGAACTAGGCAAAATAAAATTACTAAATAAATTGTTGAGATGCCACACAGATGTCACTTTCACTTGTGACAAATCAAATAATTAGGTCCGCTCCTCACATTTTTTTACGAACTGTCATTTTTTGGACGTGTTCAGTTGCACCGTTCTTAATAAAAGGAAATAAGTAATTTACTAATTAGTAAAACGAAAAGAAGGGTTTAAAATTTTCGAAGAGCTAGTAAATTACTAAAAGTTTAACAATTTGCTAACTAGTAAATTGCTAAGCCCTTAATAATAGGGAGGCAAAATTTTAAACAACCTATTATTAAGGGCTTAGCAATTTACTAGTTAGCAAGTTGTTAAACTTTTAGCAATTTACTAACTCTTTGACAATTTTAAACCTTTTCTTTCGTTTTACTAACTAGTAAATTACTAATTGCCTTTTATTAAAAATGGTACATCTGAACACTTCCAAACAATGACAGTTCGTGAAAAAATACGAATCAAACAAAACTAAATCTGATAATTTGGCAGAAGTCAAAGTGACAACCTACAATTTATTTTGTGCTTCGTATATTTATCGTGAAAATTGTGTAGTCTGCCGTGGTTCTTTGTTGTTTCAAAATATAAATTTTGTTCAAAATAATCTCCCTACTATTACCGTTTATGATTGTGTGTTGGATTTGAATATTAATTAATAAAGAAAAGAGAACAAATATTCAATGGAATTCCTTAAATGGAAGACTTCCTGAGGTGTTCTCTGAAATATTGGTTTCAAAATCGACGCTGACGAATCAAGGACACATCTCTTTAATAGATGTAGACTGGAAGACTATCCTGAGAAGAAGTGAGGCAATGATGTCTAAAAGGAAGCAGTCAAATCCGAAACCATTACTCAAAAGTGAATTTAAGACACTGCGGAAGATATGACTGGAAAGAGAAACAAAAGACTAAGCCCAAGCGATTTGAATGAGCAAACCGATCCGGAGGCTTCGGCTGAAATTGATTAATCAGCAGAACCAATAACACAATCCCTAACGGAGGAAGAAAATTGTCCGGCTTCGAGTTCGCCTAGAGTTCAATCAGATCTCCCATCGGAAGCAAATTCACCCTCAGAAAAAGACGACTCCTAATCAATAGTTCCTGCTGTCGCGGTAAACGCGATTCCTAAACTTTGATTATATGTACTATTAGCGTCTCATCCTGCTCTCCACCCGGATGCGAGAAATTTAAAAATACTTCACGATGAATCAACAAAGGATCACCATCAGTTGGAGGAAACTTTACTTCTGCTAAGAGCTAAATTCCATCAGCTGTAGATAGAGTGTGAAAACTTGTAATTCCGGTGAAATTGGAAGCCCACGGCATGTAATTCGGTCTTGCATTTTCAGGTTTTCAACCAAGAACCGAACTGTTGTCTTATCAAACCTATACCTGGAGTCAAATTCTCCATCGTCCAGCTCTTCAAATGGATTTTCCCGTGACTTAAAACATCGCACTTTTTTGCACAAAGCTGAGTCTTCAAACATATTGAAATCTTCGTCCTCAGAAAACATTTTATATTATTTTATTTACTTTTCAAAACAATTATGTAGCTCACGAATAATAAAAAAAACACAATTTAACTCTTTCAAAATAGATTGCCAAGAAATTTTTTTCAAGGAAAATGACAGAAGTCATATGGATTTAGCAAATTACTAAAAGTTAAAAAGGCCAGTGTGTGATTTTAACTTTAGTAAAATGTTAAGAGATAGTAATATGTTAAAATCGTTTATAATTAGCAAAATCCTTAGTAATTTACTAAAATGACTTTAACATATTACTAAATCGTTTAAAATTTTGCGCCAGGGTATTTAAGAATTTGCGCTAATGTTTTTTAAACTTTTAAGAAGCATGTACATATATTAAAAATTTCATTAAAATCCATTGTGCCGATAATGATAAATACGAAATTCGAACAAATGGTTCTATGGTAGGTACAGTCAGTAATATGTACGGGTGATTCTACAAACAATGGAATAAAATGACACAAATTTCGGCACGACATTTTTGGATTCCAAAAGTCGTAAGAATTGTTCTAGATGATCATTAGAACGTCCCTTTTTTTGAAAAAGGATGTTCAGGGTACTGAGTTTTTTTTAAGGGAACTGAATAAATCTTTATTTTTTTTTCTTATTTTCTCTTGGGTACACATTGAAATATAAAATTAAATTTAATTATTCTTCATAAACATAAAAATTCATGGTAAATAAATATTATTTAGCATTTTATTAAGAGAATATAATATATTATAATTAAATATTATTTTTTCTAAGAATCAATTTAAAATAAATTATATTCTTTTTAAAAATTTTAAAAATATTTCGCAATGAAGTTCGAAGTTCAATATAACTAAAAATTTCTTAGGTTTCTGAATAAGATATCATTTGCTCATTTATTAACCAGGGAACTGAGGCCAGGCGACTGAGGTTTTTCATGGTTTTTGCGCAAAAAAGGTATTAAGGTTTTCCTTTAAAAAATAAAAATATATATATAATATTACAGTTTTATTAAATCTATACTATACTTCTAACAAATATGCCTTCTTACATATAAATTTGTTTTGTAAAACCTCACCAGAGGACTGATAATCTAAAGGGACAATCCACGACTTCTTGCACAAATGTCTTTTTCACAATACTAACATCAGAAACAGAATCGATTTGCACCACAATTTTATTGTAAGGAGATTTGGTACTTCAAATTGCCAGTGCTGGAAATTCGATCGATATCCTAGTTATTGATTTTTTCGACTGTTTCAATATGCCAGGGGACTGATACAAAAAGCGGGGGACAAAGTTTAATTAAGTTTTTTTGTGATATTTATCTATTTCGTAGCAAAGATGTGTTATTTTCCGTAACTTTGGTGCAATTTATCTAAGTATGAGACCTGAAATAAGAGAACGGTAATAATTTTTCTTTGCGAAAACGCACTGGGGACACGTCAGGGGACTGAGAATCAGACACTTTGAAGAATTTTTTGAACAAGATAAAATAAGGTCAACCTAATAATATTGTTAGGCCAGGTAGATATCAACAAGATCTAATTTTATAAAAAAAAATCAGATTAAATAATTGAACGGATTTTAAAATATTTCTTGGGCCACCGAAAATTCCATCGTTTGTAGAATCACCCGTACACATGTGTATTGATTTCAACATTTTTTTATTAATTATATATGATTTTAGAAAACCATTTTTTAAAATTTGTAGTTTTGAGGTGAAATAATTTTTGTTTTCTCACATCTTGTAGATTATATGTATTAAGAAACTTTTATTTATCAATTAAAAAAAATCGAGCATGGGGTTTTCGAAATATTGAGTTTTGAAAAAAAAATTGAATTTTTTTTTAAAAATCCAAAAAATATTTGTTTGAAAATTTGAATACACAATAATATTAAATTTTTTTTGGAAGCTTAAGCATAAAAAAATTATTAAAATCTGTTGAACCGTTTTTTAGAAAATCAAAAACAAAAAAAATCGTTCCAGGGAGAGTACTACGAGTATAAATAACCATTTTTTGGAAAAAAATTTACAACCATCACATAGCTTTTAACTTAATGAAATTTTTTGAATTTTTGTTTTTTAAATCTGTGTGACAGTTTTAGAGAAAAAAAATATTTATAAATTTTCAAAGTAAATTCGTATGGCAGGTACTGTTATTTTTGGTCTAAAAAAAAAAAGAAAAAAACCTGTAGGGGGGAAAATTTAAAAACGATATCTACCAAGTTTCACGAAAATCGGCCGTTTACAAATGCATAACTTGCCTTATAGTATACCTATAGTCGCAAGTAAAAATTGACATTAAGATATTAATGACTCACTTACCATAGAACCATGTTTTCAAATTTTGAATACCTCGTTATCGTAATAACGGATTTTAATGAAATTTTTCATAGACAAAGCTTCTAAAAAGTCTAAAAAACATTGCATTTCAAAAATTAAAAAGAAGCATAAGAATCTTCTCTGTGACTTTGGATATATGTATCTAAGTCGCTTAGGCTACCCGACTTTGCAAGTGTTTTTCAAGCTGAATAACTGGCTATATCAGGGAAGCATGCAAGGTACTTAAACAAGATCCAAACCAGAACCGGAGTGCGGCTATTATCACAGACAGTCAGGCGGCTGTTAAAGTCATTAATTCTAGTACATCATCGTCGGACGTTCCGCTCGGAATTGTCTAATGCAATATTCTCTCAATTTTTCTTAACGAATCAAACCATATCTAGAAAGATTTAGCCTACATAGAATAAATCCCGAACTCTTGATCTGATATGCAGACCCAGACAAGATGCATATTTCTTAACACTCACTCTCATATCTATGGTGACCAGCGGGAAAAGGAAACAGTCCTCCAGTTCATCTGTAAATGCCCTGCTCTGTCCAAATTTAGATCACAATCATTAGGAAAAGGCATTGTTTGACGACATTGACGAACTATTTCGGAAATGAATTTCAAAGGCTTGATCTCTTTTCTCAGATCTCAGGAACGAAATGGCTCTAGAACGAACTTCGGTTATGTGGTACGATCTCGAGCTAGCGGACAGAGGGCTTTGACGGGGGTTAACTGTGCGGGGGGCCGGATGATCACTCAATCGGATTGGCTACTGTTTCAGCACAATTAAAAAAACTGCCTTCCTTGGCACAGTGTAGATGGTGTCGGATGAGTGTTGAGTGTGTTGGTCCGGCTAAGTGATCCAATTTCCGTATAATCAAAACCTGCTTGATGCTTTCATATTTTTGAACTTAATCCAAACTGGATGAGCCTGTGAGAAGTCCACAATTTCTCATATCAATTCCATCCACAGGTTCATACGAGTTATGGTATCAAAATGGCGCACTTCAGCGTTCATTGGGCCACAGGGCTAGACTGCCAGTGGTCACCATTTCTACCTACCTAGACCTACCTACCTGGACCGATCTGTGTAGATAGTGTTTTCCGTGTTAACGCCTACCCTGAAATCAAGATTCCGAATTCATACAATTCTTCTTAAGGTGAATCGCATGTGGCTTTTTTCGTTGGTCATGGTCAAAGTCTGACAGGACCCCTAAAACACTTTTTGTTTGTAAGTGACAGCTATTTATAAGACGTTCCGAATCGTCAGAATCGACGCACAGGTATGGCTGAGAGTTGTAAGGCACTAAGTCCTGGTTCTCTTCGAGCTGTTGCACAACCAATTTTATTTTTATTTTTGGCATGACAGTTGAAAACCTTAACCATTATGGCAAGGGGTGTTACTGCAGTTTGTTTGGATCCCAAATTATTTTAAGCCTTAAGTTTAATAGGTCTTCACTGAATTTGCTGTCGAATAATAAAGACCTCTAAGCAAATAATGGGCAAGATGTAATGTTAAATTCCACCACCTGTGTAGTGGTTAATATCTGACCAATTTTGGACTTGTTTGTGATGAAACCACACTGATAAAGATTGTCATAACTAACTATCCCTATCCGCCCTAAAAGTATGTAAGACTGCATCCTTTCGAGCTCCCATTCCTGCACTACTATAAAGTGAACTGTTTTTATAAAGTTTCTCTTCATCGACTCATGCTGCTTTTTTAAGTTTAGTTTGGACCGACACGGGTAACAGTTTGTTCACCATCATACTTTAGATTCAGTCTGATGAATGATGCTTCATTATTTTGAAATCACTCAAGACTCTTTCATAAATACTTTGTTAAACTCTCCGCCCGAGTATTAGCAAACCACAATTCAATACTGTGGTCATAAATAATCCGCGATCTTTCATCCTATTTCCCACATAACATCAGGCCCAATAAATCAGCCATATTTGTATATACATACGTATAGTCAATCCATCTAGACTCTACATTGCAAGTTTCAATTATGTTTGCATTCTTGCACAGGCATACATTACATATGTATACTCGGAGCTCCTCAAAAAGACTAAACAGAGTTTAAATGAACTCTGGCCGATAGCATGAACTTTTCAATAATTACATATCCATGGCTTCAAACATTCCTGTCAGGATTTCCAATTAGTGCTAAACTTTGTGGAAAGTAATCGAGTTTTCAAGAATTCCAACTGGCTTCACATACACACATTAATATCGCATATATTCCAGCAGCACCCAAAACCTTCATGCATCATTACCGAACCCACTGTATGAAGTGCAAAATGTATACTGTACATGTGTATATGGAAAAGCAGGCTGCTAGAGCTGGAGTGCACTCTGTGACTCCATATACCTATACAAAGTGCAAGGAGTACGTACTCAAGTTAGTGAACTTAACCAATTTAAGAGCAAGCAAGGTGAGATGGAGCTGAAGTTCTAACTGCAATCCACTCAATTTAACTACCTGGCAACCTAGCTGGGTAGTACATATACTTTGCCAGAACTTTGTCCGTCAAACATGAGTTTTGAGGGGTGGCCGGAACCGGGTATGAATCGTGTGGTAATAACTCTCTACAGTACACTCGACAAAACTGGGGTGCCAGCCATCATGTCCACTGGCTCGATGGCGGCAACGGCAACGGCAACAACAACGGAAAAGCGGAAAATTTCAATTTTTAATGTCCGTTCGATTGTGAAACGGGTGGTGTGGTGCGATGGTATACGATGGCTTTGCTGTATTTCCGGTCGTCCTATATATTTATAAGATGTATCAATTCTGAAGCAAGGAGCCACGTTTGTAATGGCCTCCTGAGTAATTGCATTACAGAAGTTTCGTTTAATTTGTACTTGGAGAGAAAGGACATAGAGTATCGGTTAGAGGAGTCAGTTCACCTTTATACCTATACCTACATTGTGATAAGGATTCAGTGAAGAATTTAAGGTGCTCTGCAGATGGATAATTCAATTATTGGAACCTTACCTTTGTGGGAAAAATTGAAACAAATAATGTAAGACCGAATGTCTTCGATATTAATTCATTTCCAGATCAAATACAATTAGATTTATATACAGTGCTGGCATAGATAGAAGCGTTTTCCCAAAGATCTGGAAATTTGTTCGGGGCAAATTTAGGGGAAGGAATAATTTAAAGATAAAACTTGAGATTCATTGAAGCCTGGAGATAGAATTCAAAGATCTATTCTTTAGTGGGCTAATCAACTATTGAACAGTTAAGTTTTCCTTCAAATAGAGAATGCCTTTTCAATAGTGAATACGTGGACTAAGAGCTGCGGTCTAGGGGTAAACCCGCAAGAAACTGAATTGGTCCTTTTTACGAAACAAAAGGAAATTACCGACTTTTGAAATTCCCTTAATTGAAGGGATCCAACACAAAATATCCGATCACGGGAAATATCTTGGCGTGATCCTGGATAAGAAATTTAACATTAAAGAAAGAATGAATAAAGTCATGTTTGCTTTCTACTCCTGCAGTAGAATATTCGTCAAAATCTTTTGGACCAATCACAAAAATTATCGATTGGATGTACACGGCCATAGTTATGTAACGACATAAATGGTAATGTAGTCTGGTGGAATACATTGGACAAACTAACCAACCTTAAAATCATGATCAAGGAACAACCAATTGGTCTGAAAGCTTACTTAACTTAAAACCTCTAGATCTATTTAAACAACAATCGGCAGCTAACAGCGCACTTGGGCTTAGCCAAACTGGAAGCTGGAGACACAGCACCATAGGTTATGCGCAGATTCTACAGAAATGCATGAAATAACATGCCGTTAAAGACCGCCTTTCCTAGCAGAGAGGAATGCCAAATCAACGATCAATCAACATGTGAATTGTTGATTGCAATATAAGCCGACGCGACGGTTCCAAGATGGATACTGGTGTTGGTGCAGGGTTCTTTTCAGAAACCCTTAGACAAGCCAGCTCATTGAGACTTCATGATTACAGCAGTGTGTTTCAAGCTGAGGTCCCGGCAGTGACGAAAGCAGCTAGACAAGTCTCAATGATAGTAATACCACAAGCTGACATCACCTTTTTCATTGATAACCAAGCGGCAAATAAAGCGATTTCTGCCATTGAAACCAAATCGAAGCTTGTAACTTGCTGTCGCGAAGTGCTAAGGGTTCTTGTACAACGTAAGGCTCTGTTGGGTTCCTAGTCACAGTGGTGATCCAGGTAATGAAATCGCTGACGAGCTAGCAAGAATAGGACACAACAGTTCAGGTCCCAAATTAATCTTGAACAGTTAATCGATAGAAAAGTTTTAGCTACAACAAACAACAGATGGAGCTTACTCAATAAAAGTCTTAATACTAGAAAATTATGGCCTAGTTTCAATAAAAAAAAGAAGCACATTATCATCCAACTGAGTATGAAGACTCTATCTCTTCTCGTGAAAAAGATGAAACTCAGTATGGACGACTTATGCAGAGGATACGGTGTCGAGGACATAAGGATACTCTTCACTATCTGTTTTACTGCATTGTGCTGTATCATCTGAGAAACAGGGAGACACTTCTTCAACGACCTACAAGAACTCTTTAACATGCCAAGCAAAAACCTGTTGAAATTTATTAACACTACAAAATGACTTGAAAATTTCTAAGCTCTATCACCCAGCCGACTATGAAATTTGAAATCGCCTTCAACCACAGTCTAAAGAAATAAAGAGGGTCCAAGACGACAATGATAGAACGAACGAAAAACAATGCACGTATTTCTTGTAGGAGCAGCAACAAACGGAGAATGGGCACCTCGCCTGCACACCAGCGATTGCCACTCCTGAGTTGATGGGGCCACCTCTCCCTAAGATTGGTAAAATCCTCTTTAGGAAAGGTACAGCCCTATCGACTTATTCAGCAATCCTGACCAAAAAAAAACATACATATACACCAACCAAAGGTCATACGTTTCATTACATGAGAATCACACTCTTTAGGGTATCACAACGGATCTATATTGATCTAAGTGTGATGGCAGCAAGATCAACTCTCCATTTTCCCTCAAAGTTTGAAGTAGTTTCGATATTACTCTTCTTTAGAATTAAACCTTATAAACTTAGAACTTGATGTACTTTTAGATCTCACTACTTTTAAAATCTGACTTGTTTTACACTGGGCTTTTTTTGTTTAATGAGAACTTGCCTCTATTTTTTAACATTTATGTTTCTTGTTGTGCTACCCTTTCCACAATTATTATGTATATCTTTTTGGACCTCGTCAGAACTATTTAAAAGATTTAGAAAAATATCGGTACTCAACAAATATTAAAAAGTTATTTTCGGAAGTCTTATTTTTCTCGAAAACGACTTTAAGAATTTTGATTCTGTTCTTTTCTGTTTGGCTTAATTTGTATGATCTATGATTCAACAAAAGACAATTTATTAAAACAGAAGTTCCAAAAGAGCTCGATACATTTGATCCAGCGGTGTTCAAACTTCTTTGACAGATCCGAAAAATAGGTTTTCTCGGGGTATGCAAAGTAGGCCTCCGTGGGGGCGATGACCTCCTCATTCGACTCAAATTTCTGCCCGGCGAGTGATTTTTTTCAAATTTTCAAACAAAAAAAAAAAGTCGCACAAAGGGGCCAAATACGGTGGATGGGGCAGCAGTTCGTTGTGCAATTTGACCGATTTGACCACTGCTCTGAAGTGGACTCACGGTTGCGCTTGTTGTTCGGAGTGAGCAAACGCGGCACCTATCACACTGACAGCTTTCTCATATCCACGCGGTGATTTGTGATGCCTAATATCAGCTATCTCGACCATCTTCAATCGGCGGTCTGCCAATACCGGATAGTAGATTTTTGACACGTTATCCTCCGTGGTAGCTATTTTCGGGGCACCTGGGTACGACTCATCAAAAACCGATATTCGACCACGTTGAAACTCGTTATAGCAATTTTTTATGGTCGCCATCGAAGAAGAAGAGTCACCGTACACAGCATCTAAGAGCTCTTTGATTTCGCTGCGCGATTTCCCTCTCAAAAAAAAGAATCGAATTACTGACCGATATTGCTCCTTTTCCATTCTTCTACAATTCACGCACAAGCTGGCTTCCATACGTGGTCAAAACAAAACTACTAGTTGAATCGGCTGAAATTTTGACAGTAGCCGTCTAAGGGAATGTAGTAGACGATAGTAAATCTCTCTTGCGATACTGGCACCATCGGGCGGTGAGGCTAAGTACTTTTAGGACCGCCATCGTATTTATTTGTCTAAATACAAGATAAATCTTAATCTAACTTAAATGTAGCTCTTATTTTATAAAAGGATTGAGATAAATTTGAAAGATGATTAAAAAGACGGAGTTTTTGCAATTTTTCAGTCACCAAACAGAGATCAAGTTGTGGAAGAATGGAATCGTATGCGGAAGAAATGATCTTGAAAAACTTGGTATTATCGGCGTAGAGTAAGATATGGGTAAATTTAATGACCATTTCAAAATCGTTAATAGTAAGAATAAAAAGGAGAGGTCCTAAGTGGCTGTCTTGGGGGACCCTGTAGGTAGCTAAGAATTCACCAGAGAAGGTAGATCTGAATCGAATTTTGCAGTAACGGTTTTTTAGATAAGAAGAAATCCATCTTAAGAAGATAGGTTCAATAAGCTTAAGTGAAATTTTGTCAACGGCCTTACTGAAATCGGTTGAGGCACAGTGACTTCTTTTCCGTTCTCTATGGCTGAGACACTCAAGGATACGAAATCAATGAAGTTAGTAGTTAGTCGTTGTGGACCTACCTTTGAAAAAGCCGTGTTGTGTAGGGGAAATGAGAGACTTACAACGAAAACTTAAAATTTCGTAAAAAATGCTTCAAACATTTTGGGAATATGTAAAAGTTTAGCAAGTTTTTATATACTGTTAATAACATCAATAACAAAATTAACAATGCAGATACATTTTTTTAAACATTTTGGATGTTATTTTTGAGAAAAAATAGAATGTTAACTAACTCTTTTTTATTATTAAAATATTATAAAAAGATAAGATAAAAGCACAATATTTCCTTATTTTTTTTAAAGATAGTGTTGAGAAACCGCAACGCCTAAGGTTCTAAATACTTAGTTTAAAAAAAATGTTTATTTTTTATAAATATAAAAATAGATTTCAAAATTTTGGTGTCACACTAATATTTGAACATTTTAGAACCTGAAAATTGATCAAAATAATTTTTAGAATTTTTGCACATAAAAAGTACTCATACGTCTCAGTGTACGTAATTTCACAAAGTCACCAAAGTTACCCGAGGGGTTACAAAAAAGAAGTTCCTTGCAAAAATTGTCATATTTTATCCTTATCCACGTATTTCTTGTTAATTTTCAAACTAATTTAATATTTAAATTAAATTATTTATTTAATATTTAAATTAAAAAAAGGCATGGAGTCTCATGAAGAAGATCTTGGTTTCGATTCTCAGCCACTGGAAAAAAGGTTTTCAGTGGTGTACCGCCTCTTAAGAGGAATCGAAAAATCATCTACCAATTTTTCCTGTCATGAAAAGTGCTGCTCATGAGTCGTTCGAAATCCTCAGAAAATTGTAGGTCTTCTCCATTTTTAATAACACGCAAACAGGAATTGTTGAGAGTTGTAAGTCATTAGATCCTGGTCCTGTTGCACCATGGTGCACCAAATAAAAAACTTAATGGTTTTAATATATTCTGGTCGTAAACAATTAAAAAGAAAGGGAGTCGTACGGAATCCCCAAAAAAATAAATCCCCATCGACCTTAAATCCCCAAACATTTAAATCCATCTAGCTAATATCCCCACAGACATAATGCACATGGACGAAATCCCCAAATGAAACTATGTTTTTGCCAAATCCCCAAATCCCCAATGTCCGTGTACATCTACATCATGTGAAAAATTCATAAGACAAATTCTCATCAAATTTTTTTATTCTGATACTAAACTTATTAATAAATGATAACGATTTACAGTTTCTAAACAGTAAATTACTATGAACGCATGATTGCATGCACTTTTCAGTCTAACTTTCGTATTCATGGGGAGTAGTGCTGTCTTAGTTTTGTAGTGTAGTGTTTTTTTTGTTTTTGAAATAAAAGTTGAAATGGATGATCATGACCTTATTTTGTTGTTTTCTATTGAAAATTTATTTTAACTTTAATAAATATTACAAACATTACATAATAAAGAATTTTATATTTACTCTTCGGATTACATTTTTGTAATATAAATTAAACCAAAACCCCCAAATCGCGCGAGTTACAAAGGTACCCATGCCGATCCCCATGACATCAGATTTCAACACATCATATAACCCACAAATCATATCCATAAAAATTCCGATGAGGCAGCCAGACATAAACAATGATGCAAAATCAATAACGAAGTCAGCATAATTCGACGATCGTGGGATCATCTCATCCAGCATCAACAAAATAACAAAGTCAGCATAATTCGATGATCGTATGATCATCTCATCAGGCACATTAGTCTTAAGCATTATTTTGTATCTTAGCTTTAAGTTCAGTTCTATTTCACATCTCAAATAAAGAGGATCTCTAAAGATCCATTTCAAATCTTTAAATAATTCGTTGCGTTTTCATTTGTCCCTCCACGTTGAAGGAGAAGAGTATATTTTTATATTTTTTTCGAATCCCAGAGGATTTACAACATAACTGGCGCAGTCGGTAGGATACCCAGTATCCGTTCGTTTATCGGTTGTTATTAAAAATCGGTAAAGAAAAAGTGAATATTTTTTTTTATTAATTAATTTGGTCTTAAATTGAGTTAATATTGGGGTTGTGTGACCTTTTTCAAAAAAAGGGAAAGTCTATTAAACGCACTCTGAAAACGCCTACTGAGACTGGTAGGTTGACCCAATAAAATAAAAAACTCTGGCCATAAATAAAATTAAAAGCAAAAATCACTAAATAAAGTATAAAAAAATGGAGAGACAAGTGGAATTACTTTTGGGCGCAACAGCGGAGCAGAAATAACTCCTGCAGCAGCAACAACAACTTCTACAACAACAGCAGCAGCAGCAACAACAAGAGCAACAACAACAGGAAATCCTGGAACCAAAACCTGTTTCACTCATCCTACCAGAGATGGAGATAATAAAGATTATTCAAAGGATCAAACCATTTAGTGGAGAAGGACCACGAGACGTCGCGTCATTTATATATGATGTCGATATAAATTTACAATACCTCACACCAGCAACAAATGCATTTGCTACACAAAACGTTGTCAGAGGGCTGATACAAGGACGAGCACAGCAGAGTATAAGGATGTTGGGACCATTTGCAACATGGACCACAATGAAAGACACACTTATCAAACACTTTGGACCACAGGAGAGCTATATAACTTTATACCAACAGGCAGTGAGTGTAAGAAATACAAATTTAGAAAATTATTATTTGAAATTGTGTGAACTAATGGATAGAATTAATATTAAATATAATTTCGAGCCAGTAAAATCATTAGAATTTTCACCTCATAATGTAAATACAATGTTTTTTAGAATATTTTGTTCACAACTGAACACAAATCAGGAAAGTTTTGTCCTTAGTAGAAATATAAGTTCAATGCAAAAAGCATATGAATTGTTAAACACGTATAAAAATTCCAACCCTCAAAATAATATATTTCCTCAATATCCAGATGGATACCGCATTAATATAAATAGAAATAATTCCAATAGAAATATAAATTCAAGGGGCTTCAATAATGGAAACTCTAACTTTAATAATAACACAAATAGAAACCATAATTTTAATGGAAACTCTAACTTTAATAATAACACAAATAGAAACCATAATTTTAATGGGAACGCTAACTTTAATACAGGAAATAGAAACCCAAATTTTACTTTTAACAATAGGAATAGCAACGGAAGCTATAACAATTACAATAACATGAATAATATAAATCATAATTTAAACCATAATAATAGGAATAACCGTGGAAGTTTTAATAATAATTTCAGATATCAAAATCAAAGAAATTTTACTAACAATAATAACGAGAATCAAAATAACCAAAATTATTTTAGATCAAATGAACAAAATCCACCACCATTCAGAAATACTGAAAATCAACGAAATTCTAACCGTGATATAAATTTTCAGGAACAGGCCTCCGAGGTCCTCTTCCCATAGTTAACCTAACAATAGGAACAGAAATAATACCTGTTCTAATAGACTGTGGAGCTTCAACTTCCAGTATCGATTTTAATTGTTTAAAATCCTTTGAAAGATTTAATTTAGAATATCCACTTGAAATAAATGGATTAACCGGTAAAACTTTAGTGACTCAACAAATAAAAACTTCCTTCCCAAAAGAATTTAATGCACCTGCAAATTTCAAAATGACTTGGAAACTGATAAACCTGTCAGAAAAAAATTTCAAAGCTATTATTGGTCAAAATATTCTTTTTCCACTAAACGCCATCCTTAATTTAGGAGAAGGCTCTTTACAAATTTTCGATGTAAAACTCTACTTTAACTACGCTTGTCCTCAAGAAATTAATAATTGTCACATAGATCTTCAAGAAGCAAACAATTTAAACTGTCTATACAAAGACTTAAATAAAGAAGAACATGAATCTCTAAGTCGAGTATTAAAAAATAATAAAGATTTATTCTATAAGGAAGGCACTGACCTTAGTTGTACTTCAAATACGAAACATAGCATAACTACCACTGACAGTATACCCATTTTTTCAAAAATCTACCGTCTTCCAAAAATACATGAAGATGAAGTAGAAAAACAAATACAAGATATGCTCAAACAAAACATAATAAAACCTTCTAATTCACCTTATAATGCACCTATTTGGGTAGTACCAAAGAAAATTGACGACTCTATGACAAACAAATGGCGGATAGTAGTCGACTACCGCAAGTTAAATGAAAAAACTCTCGAAGATAAGTTTCCTCTTCCAAACATTGAATCAATATTTGACAAACTTGGCAAAGCCCAATATTTCACAACACTCGACCTTGCTAAAGGTTTTCATCAAATTTTAGTTGACAAAAAAGATATATATAAAACAGCATTTAGCACCCCACAAGGTCACTATGAATTTGTAAGAATGCCGTTCGGATTAAAAAATGCCCCGGCTACATTTCAAAGAATGATGAATGAGATTCTGAGACAACACATTAACAAAATTTGCGTCGTTTACTTAGACGATATTTTAATATTTTCAACTTCACTCCAAGAAATGGAAGTAAACATAAAATTAATTTTTGAAGAATTAAGAAAACATAATCTAAAAATCCAAATTGACAAATGTAAGTTCTTTTCAAAGAGCACCGAATACTTAGGACATATACTGACCGACAAAGGCATTAAACCTAACCCATCTAAATTAGAAGCAATACAAAATCTCTGTATACCCAAAACAACGAAACAAATAAAATCCTTTTTAGGAATAACAGGATATTATAGGAAATTCATCGAGAATTACTCCAAAATCGCTATCCCACTAACGGAATGTTTAAAAAAAGGCTGTAGGATTAATGAAAAAGATCCACAATATATAAATGCCTTTGAGAAATTAAAACACTTGATTACGAGTCATCCGGTATTACAATATCCTGACTTCAAGAAAAGTTTTACTCTCACAACCGATGCTTCAGATAAAGCTATCGGAGCCGTTCTATCACAAGATAATCATCCAATTTCATTTGCATCTAGAACCCTCAATGAACATGAGAAAAACTATGCAACAATTGAAAAAGAATTATTATCTATAGTTTGGGCAACTAAATATTTCCGACCCTATCTTTATGGAGTCAAATTTAATATTAAAACAGATCATAGACCATTAGTCTGGTTAAATAATCTTAAAGACCCTGGATCAAAAATGATTAGGTGGAAAACTAAATTAAATGAATATAATTACAATATAGAATACGTTAAAGGTAAAGAAAATAAAGTGGCAGATTTTCTGTCAAGAATAAATACAAGTGAAAATGAAATAAATATTAACAAAGGTAATAATATCGTAAGAAATGAAAATGAAATAAATATTAACAAAGGTAATAATATCGTAAGAAATGAAAATGAAATAAATATTAACGAAGGTAATAATATCGTAAGAAAAGAAAATGAAATAACAGAAAACAAAGGTATAGTGAATAAATTTAAAACTCAAATAATTTTATTAAAAGAAAAGGAACAAACATACAAGAAAGTACATAGCAAGAAGAAGATTTTTATAACAGAAGAAGAAATTAATAATAATGAAATGATACAAATATTAAAAGAATATTTACCTGAGAAAGGAGTATTAGCATTTTATTCAGAATTAGAAGACAATTCATTTAATGTATTTAAAGATAAGCTATTTTCAAATTTTACAGTGTCACATTATAAATTAATAAAATGTGCATTATTAGCAGAAGATTTATTAAACAAAACCGCATGTTTAGAAAAAATAATGGAAATTCACGAGTTAACAAACCATAGAGGTATTTATGAAAATTACACAGAATTAAAATCAAAATTCTATTTTGTGAAATTACAAGAAATAATAATTGAATATACAGTGCGTTTCATATATATAACCCACTTTCCAATCAGAGCTTTAACTTTCAACAAAATTAAAAACAGATTCTCAAAGATGAATGAAATATGCGTAGGTGACATAACTTGTAGACTTTGATAGTTCAATAGTACCGCAATTTCTTGGTTGATTTTTCTTTTAATATAAATCCGTTATATTTGAATTGATCTACGTTGTTAGGTCGATTTGATTTGTTTCATATTTATAACCCACATTACAACGAACTCTCTTAGCGTGAAGGTTAGTGTGATTTAATTAAAGTTCTTAAATTAAATTATTAAAAATAAGTTTTTGAAAAACATGCCGCGTGGCAAAGTACTATCAGGTGTCGAAAGAGGTAGAATTTTGGCATTGAATGAAGAAAATTGGAGTATTAGTGAAATTTCGAGAAGAATTTGTAGAAGTCGACGGGTTATAGCCAATTTTTTAAAAAATCCGGACAGTTATGGCACTGTGACAAGAGCAGGAAGAAAAAGAAAGCTAAGTGTCCGTGAAGAGCGAATAATCGCTCGCGCCGCGAGCAATTCAACCGTAAGTTGCACCAAATTAGCAGCGATGGTTCGGACAAAAGTGTCGAAAACAACAGTTTGGAGAGCTATTCAGCGAAATCCAAACTTGTGCCGGTCTAAAATGAATCGTGCTCCACGTCTTTTAGATCGACACAAAGTTGCTAGACTGCAATTCGCCGAGGATAATATGGACACCGATTGGACATCTGTAAGTTTAAATATGCAGTGTCATTGAATTTTTGTTTAATATGTTTTTGTTACATTTACCTACAAATCCGATTAAAAGGTAATTTTTTCTGATGAGAAAAAATGGAACTTAGATGGTCCTGATGGATTGCACTCGTATTGGCGTGACTTACGGAAGGAACCACAATATTTCGAAAGGCGTAATTTTGGTGGAGGCTCAGTGATGATGTGGGGCGCTTTCTCTTCAGAGGGGTGTCTGGAGATGCAATTCACTTCATCGAAAATGAACAGTAGCGATTACGTTCAAGTACTCCGTGGCAGTTTGGTTCCTTTTTTGGCAGATAACCATGAGAAATCTTGGATTTTTCAACAGGACAACGCCAGAATTCACACCAGTAGGCAAACAATTTATTGGTTGGGACTAAATTCCATTAATTTAATGAACTGGCCCGCATGTTCTCCCGATGTAAATCCTATTGAAAATCTTTGGGGCATCCTAGTCAGGCGAATATACGCAGAAGGAAGGACCTATGCGAGTGTTGTAGAGCTCAAACACGCTCTCCGTGAGGAATGGCTCAAAATTGAGCCAAAAGTTATAAAAAACTTAATCAAATCCATGAAAAAAAGAATATTTGATTTGATTATTGCTAAAGGATCCCAGATAAATTATTAGTTTCCCTTTTTCATTTATTTTTATTAGTTATTAAAACCATGGGTTATAAATATGAAACATTTTAATTTGTTGTTTTTTTATTAAAACATAATAAAATATTTGTTGTGGATTTTTGAAAGTGAATTGTTTGTTTAAATTTACTATCACGGCTATTACTATTATATCTCATAATTTCTTTTATGAATTTTGTATTGACGGGAAAAAAATTGAAGGTTTTGAAGTGGGTTATAAATATGAAACGCACTGTATAAATAATTGCGAAGTGTGCAATTTAGCAAAATATGATAGGAAACCCCCTAAACCAAAATTTAAATACACAGTTACACCAAGAAACAAAAATGAAATAATTCATTTGGATATTTTTCATATCGAAAAGAAATATTATTTTACAGTTATTGACAAATTTTCGAAACATCTATACGTTAAAGAAACTACTGATAAAAGTTCAACTACCTTAGTTGAATTGATAAAAGAATACATATTGAATTTTAGTAAACCAAAATTAATAGTAGCAGATAATGAATTTAATACAGCTAACATTTTAGAATTCATAGAAGAAGAAGATCTATCAATTCATTTTAATTCTCCCAATAGCCATACAGGTAATGCCGATATGAGTAGATGTCACTCCTCGTTACTTGAACATATTAGAATACTTAATATTACAGAACCCAATCTAGAAATTACAGAAAAGATCCTTAAAGCAGCTAATTATTATAATAATACAATTCATTCAACTATAGAAAGAAAACCAATAGAGATACAATTTGGAAATGTAGATAAAGACGAAATCTTTAAAATACTAGAATTAAAGAAAAATCAATGGTTAGGTTATCATAACAGAAATAGAGAAACAAATAAACCTTATCCTTATGATAAAGCTTACATTAAAAACTATAATCAGGTTAGACATAAAGAAAAACCCAAGTTCAGAAAAGTAGGAATAAAACATGATGACAAAGGAAATATTTTACACAGCAAAGGCAAAAGAAATTTAAAGATCCATCCTACACGGATAAAAAGACAGAAAAAATATTTCAAAGGTCCAATTAAAGAGAAAAATCAAAATAATTCAGATCAACAAATTCCAATTCAATGAAATTCTGTTTTTCATTACAGATTTCAACTCATCTCAACATAAAAACTATTTTTCTAATTTTAACAATGATAATAAGTGTTATAACACACTCAAGTGCAGATATTCAAATAGAGAATATTGAAGATCAAGGAGTTTTATTAATAAAAGATGAAGATATACCAATAGTTAGTGACTATTATCGAATTTACCATAGGGTAAACCTTCAAGAGTATATAGATACTCTTAACAATTTAACAACATATAAGAACCAAAATACAGATATAATAAAAATTATTCAAAGCAATCCAGCTTTATTTCAGAAAATTATGAAAATCCAAACTAATATAAAAATGCTATTAAGTTCAAATGAACACTCTGTGAAAAATAATATGAAATTACACAATAATAGAACAAAAAGAGGTCTACTTAATCCAATAGGATCAATTTTTAAATTACTATATGGAATCATGGATAATGATGATAGAGAAGAAATTACAAATCAATTAGACGTTATAGACCAAAATGATAAGAAACTTGCAGAAGCATATAATCAACAAATAGAAATTAACGATATTTTTCAAACTAATTTTATAAATATTAAAAATAACATAGAAGAGACAAAGTCTCAAATACTCAAACTTAACACAAATAATAGAAATGAAATTAATATAATTAAAAATGAGATTTTATTATTGAAGCTATCCAATTATGTTTCGGAATTGGATCAAGAAATCGAAAAATTAATTGATAATGTAAATGCAGCCAAAGAAGGAATCATGTCAAGATCCATTTTGGATATTGATGAAATTGAAGAAAATTTTATAGGCTTAAACGAATTAAAAGAAATAAAAATAAATATTTTTGGAAAAAACAATTCAAATACTTTTATAATTATTATAAGCATACCCATATTTTTAGATCAAGAACTTCCAACTTATTATTTACGATTAATACCATTTATAAACAATACAATAATTGAAAATATAATAGAACAAAAAATTGTTAAATATCAAAACAAAATATATCCTATAAGTAAATATTTAAAGAATTTTAAAAATCCTATAGAATGCTCTCCATGTAAAACAATTGAATATAAAACAAAAAATTATGTAGAGGAAATAAATAAAGGTCTACTACTTGTTATAAATTTTGAAAATATTATAGAACACAATTGCAATGAAAAAACATACCATTATTACAAAAATTTTATTGTGAATTTTAACAAATGTACCGTAAAATTAAATAATAAAACTTATAATAATAAAATAAAAACTTTCAATCACAAAATAATTATTAGTCCAAATTTGAATATGAGTCTTATTGACTCAGAAGTAATAATAAAAGACCTGGTTATAAATGATATAGAGCATCAAAATAAAATAAAATTAATAGAATATAAGAACAATCGTAATACGATTTCATTTACATTAATAGTAACTATAAGTATTGTAATAGCTATTTGCTACTTTATAATTAAACATAAACATAAGAAAATTAAAATTATAAATAAAATTATATGTGCCGAAGAAATAAAAAATACTGATAATACACCAATGAAAGAAATCGAAAACGTGAAGCCTCAGGAGAGTCTTCAATCTAAGGAGGGGGGAGTTACAAAGGTACCCATGCCGATCCCCATGACATCAGATTTCAACACATCATATAACCCACAAATCATATCCATAAAAATTCCGATGAGGCAGCCAGACATAAACAATGATGCAAAATCAATAACGAAGTCAGCATAATTCGACGATCGTGGGATCATCTCATCCAGCATCAACAAAATAACAAAGTCAGCATAATTCGATGATCGTATGATCATCTCATCAGGCACATTAGTCTTAAGCATTATTTTGTATCTTAGCTTTAAGTTCAGTTCTATTTCACATCTCAAATAAAGAGGATTTCTAAAGATCCATTTCAAATCTTTAAATAATTCGTTGCGTTTTCATTTGTCCCTCCACGTTGAAGGAGAAGAGTATATTTTTATATTTTTTTCGAATCCCAGAGGATTTACAACATAACTCGCGCGCGATTTAATTGCATGATTCACTACTTGAAGGTAATGGTTTTGGGGATATTGGCGTGGGGATTTTTGCCCTGGGGATTCTCTTTTTAGGGATTTTGCTGCTGGATTTTGATTTTGAATTTGGGGATTTTATTTTGGGGATTATAACTTGGGGAAAATGTCACCAACCCAAAAAGAAAATCTTGTAAGACATTAAAGGCCTTGGTCAGATTGCGACTTCCAATTTTAACCTCATCTTTTTGATGAGCTTCAAAATCCAAACAATTGTGTTGTTTTTCAGTTCTGATCTTTGTTTACATTTTGAAGTTTCTTACTCAGATTTATATTAAAATAAAAAGCTACACACAGGGTCTAGTGGCTTACTACACTCAATCATTCTTTTGTTTGTGGAACGGACGAAACATACAATTTTCTGTCATATCCAACAGATATTGGAAGATTTGTCAATCACTTCCAAGAAAAGCACCTCTAAAAAAAGATTTTAGTTTTAAGCTAGGAAGCTCAGAACTCAAGCAAAATAGTCCAACGTATTAACCATTACTCTAACAGGTACTTCTTATTCAGCGGTATAGTAAGTAAAGAAAAAGAAATTATATGCTTGTTTTGTGGATTTCAAAACAGCCTTTGACAATGTAAATAGAAATGTCTTGATGTACAAATTGTCTTCGTTAGGAGTTTCTCGAAAATTCTTAATGTTTTATTTCAAATTTCTTGCCTCATCTACTGCATCAGTGTGTGTTGAGTTCTTCTTAACGATAGATGGATCCAGATCGGATATTGATACAATGAGCTATAAAAAAATGCAAACTGAGTTCTTTAATTTACAAAATTTAAATTTATTAATTATAACCTCTCAGGAGGACATCGAAAAAGTAAGTAATTCAGGAAACAAAATGTGGTTCTTACATGACATTCAGAAAAAAATGAAAGAAAGAGAAAGATATACAAAATATTAAAAGAGATAATTATGTAGTTCAATTGAATGATGATAAATGATGGTAGTGTTCAGAGACTTAACAGTGTGGGACGGAGCTAAATTCTCCGAATGGTTTGATACCACAACAGGCGTCCCCCAAGGATGCATATTAAGCCCGATATTATTCGCCCTGTTTATTGATGACGTGTGTGATGTACTTCCGGGAGGAATACTCTTTACCGGTATACAAGTCAAGGTTGCAAATCAACAAACTCAATATCTTTTGTGAATCCTGGATTCTATATGTCAATACTAACAAGACTAAAATAATGATATTTGAACCGCGTCAGAGTAAAAGGCTCCCAGAGGAAAACTGGTCCCTCAACAACGCGCCTATCGAGGTCGTTCATTATTTCAAATATCTTTGAGTTTTGCTTTCGTACAATCTGAATTTTTCGAAACACGTGAAAGAGAAAAGCAACGAAGCCAAAGTAGCTTTAAACGTAATGTGGCCTAAGTTCTACTCTAACCAAAAAATCGATCATACATCCAAATATCGTGTTGTTCAAGCAACAGTGAACTGCTGCATGTGCTACGGTACCCAAATTTTTGGATATTTACAACTGGTGGAGTTTGAAGCCGTGCAAAGATATTTCTTCAAACGCTTGTTCAGATTGCCTTCTTCAACGCCTAATTATGCTATATATGTGGAGTCTGGTCTAATATTATAAACCTGCAAACCAATTCAGACAACATAATTGAAAGTTATGAGGAGGGATGAAAGAAGCCTTCACAAATCCATTATGGCAAGGCTCATGCAAACAAATGCCTCCCCGTTTAAGGAATGGAACAAGCTAGCTTCTTCAAATGGCAGTAATTTATCCTTTAGGGAGTCTAATTTGAATGAATGGCACTATATGTATGTTCAATGGTGTTATCGCCAAAATTGATGAAAATATACTTACTAATTTTTTATGTTTCAAATCATTATAAAATTGATAAATTATTATTTTGTGTTTCAAATCATTTCAAAATTGATATAACTTTTTGTTTCAAATCAATGATACATCTATTTTTGAGTTTTTGAATCAAATCAAAATTATTGAAAACGCTTTAATAATTTATTAAATTAAACTTTCTATAATTAATTAACTTATGTTATGTTTATTATTTGAATTTAACTTCTTTATACATAAACTGTATTTTGTTATGAAATGTCGTTCAGGCAGAAGGCAGAATAGCCATGTCCTTATTCTTAAAAAAAAAATATTGTAAATAATTTATATTTTTAACTTCCCATAGGGAGTTATTGTAATCGGTCTGATTTGTCAAATTGGAATTTTTGACATTTGACATCCCTAGAGGCTATATCAATCATTTTTAGAGAAATGTATGTGTGTGTGTGTGTGCGTACGTACGTTCGTACGTTCGTACGTTCGTACGTTCGTACGTTCGTACGTTCGTACGTTCGTACGTTCGTACGTTCGTACGTTCGTACGTTCGTACGTTCGTACGTTCGTACGTCCGTACGTTCGTACGTTCGTACGTCCGTACGTTCTGGTACCATTTTTCGTCGTCGATATCTCAAGAACGAGTAAAGATATCGACTTCAAATAAATTTTGTTTAATAGATAATAACTTCAAAAGAAAGGGCGTTTATTAAAATTCAGTGAGTAGTTTTTTCACTATAACGGTTTAAAAAAAAGTAAAAATTTTGGTTAGTTTCAAATATCTCACGAAAAAATAATGCTATTGATTTCAAATAAAATTTAATGTACTCATTATAAGGTCATACAGATTTGGCATGAATTTGGAAAAAAATGAACATACCGTTATTTTTTAAAATAAAAAAAAAAACTGAAAAAAAAAATTTCATAACCCAGATATTCTAAGAACGGAAAACAATTTGAAACTCAAAATAATTTTATTTTACGAAAAATAATGTGTTTGACAACTGGTGAAAATTTCAAAAAGAATCAGTTTACAGTAAATTGGTAAAAATTGTTTTTCGACTCAAATTTCTCGAGAACTAGTAGTGATATTGACTTCTAATTTAGTTTATTTTAT
This sequence comes from Philhelius festivus, assembly GCA_963931855.1. Taxonomy (NCBI): domain Eukaryota; kingdom Metazoa; phylum Arthropoda; class Insecta; order Diptera; family Syrphidae; genus Philhelius; species Philhelius festivus. The sequence goes on from OZ007556.1 coordinate 64,082,775, forward strand.
GTATAGTATAATTTTGTACAACTGGTAAAATGTTGACAAATATTGAATTAATAGTTTTTTTTTTAATAAAAAAACTATTAAAAATTCTAGTGAAAACTAGTTAAAATTGTATTTCAAGTCGAATTTCTTGGGAATGAACACCGAAAGTGCCTTCTAAAGTATGTTGTTTTATACATCGGTACCTTCCCTTAAGAATGTATATTAAGCGACATTTCTAAAATTGTTCAGGAAACGAAAAAAACGAAGAAAGTTCTAGTTGAATCATAGTGTGCTAAAAGACAATTTTGGTTAAACTTTTCATGCATAATAGGTTGGCGAAACCCAGGCCAAAACGTGGCCCTTAACATATAGTATATTTCCTCATCAAAGGGTAATTTTCGAAAAAACTGTCGCTTAGTACATTCTTACGGGAAGGTATCGACATAATACAATTATTAACATATGGTTAAATTTTGACAAGTATCGAATTGACAGTTTTAACAAAAATATAAAAAAATCTACTTAAAAGTGGTAATATTTGTTTTTCGACTAGAATATCTTGAGAACGAGCAATGATATTGACTTTGCCATTATTTAATTTTATATATACGAGTAATACAATTTCTAACAAATGGTTTATATTTGACATATATCTAGTTTTAGAGCGGATATATTTTGTAAGTACCCTTCCATCAATAACAAAACCATATCTTTTGTATTTGAATATTTCGTTTTTAAAGTTTTTTCAATTAAAATGTTTGGAACCGAAATAATAAAGTAATTTCTATAATACATAATTATATACATAATTTTATAATTTTACTATCAACTTAGTTCTTAAAAGAATGTATGTACTGTACATACGTATATGAATAAGGTTGTTCAGTTGTACCCGAGTCCCACATATTCAAATTCCATTAATAGCTTATACATCAACAATCTCAATTTCAAATCTCTTTAAATAATTAAAATGCTTTTCAATCTTAAAATAATGTTTGTTTGAATTTTACAGCTAAAGTTTGTTTCGCTGAAAATTTGGTTATTTGAAAAAAACTAAATATAAAGTTTTCAAGACCACAAATGGGAAGTTATCAGTGTGGGTCGCACCCAGCCTCTTTTTTAAATAAAGAAATTGTCTATGTATCTATCTCTATCTATCTATCTATCTATCTAGTAAGTAAGCTTAAAATCTATTTTAGAGAATTAGTTCAAAATTCATTTCAAAGTTTGCACCGAGCACTCAGACGTATACAAAAATAAGGAAATAGACAAAAAAGCAAAAAGAATACAAATATATTTTATAGTACCTTATTTCAATCATTCACTTTTCCTTTAACCATTTTGTAAATATGTACCTAATTAAAATAGTTCATAATTCAATGTTACTCTCCACACAGAAATCCGGCTTAGAGTGATTTGGCTGTGAAGGGCTTCTTTTACCACATCAGGTATATTATTAACTATACTTGTGCGGGATATGTGTGTAAATAAAGAAACTTGTATGCATTTGCATTAGCCACCGCATTTGAAGAGATGTAGAAGAGAAAACTATTTCCTTGTGTAAGGCAATTAGTTTACCAACCGCGAATATCCTACAAAATCCTTAATCAGTTATATGGTTGAGAAGGAATAACCGCAAGTGAATTTTGCCCGAATCGCGACTATCAAAAGTGGTAATGAGGTCAGAGATTGCGGCAACTCGGCGGCGATGATTGAGTTAGCATGTAGGTGTTTTAGATGGCTTCCCAGGAGCAAAATATGTACCTACATGTTGCTGTATTCACAAGTACATACGTACATATATCCGTTGAGGCGTATAACCCTCTTTCCCACTGTACAACTTGCTGATGGTGACAACGACGACACCAACAAACCAACATGTTCTATTTATATTCGCTCTTATAGTTTGTTTGAGGGTTTCGGTTTTGGGTTTTGAGAACTGAAGTACGGCCTTCGGTTCTGGGAGCGAGGATGACGTTTGCAACACCCGATACCCAAACCAGAGCACATGTAATTAACATTAGTGTTTACACAAATCACACACACAACAAAACTAAAATGATGTCTCGTGTTCTGTTTGTCCGCACTTAATTGGTAAATTGGCTTTCTATGACCGATGCTACACACCACGGGCTCTCTTGCGGTCCACTTCACCGGATGGGTGGCTCACGGCCATATATGAAACCAGACACAGACGTTCCTGTGCTGTGCTGTGCTGGGTAGAACACTGATATGATATGTTTGGTAAGTCTTGTATATATAAAATGTGCACAGTGCCATATGCAGTTTATGGCCGAGTGATCAAGCGGAAAATGTTCCAAATATGCGGTGACCTCAACCGCATGCAAGTAGGATATTGCTAGGAGATGCTCCAAACCGAAGTTCAAGCAAAAATCTGCATTAGACACTCCTCTTTGCGAACGATGGACGAACGAAAGTCTTGCCTGGAGTCATCGACCACAGGTCTAAAATTGAAAGCATGCGGTTTATTCATTATCACGAAGGTTGAAATCCACCGAGGAGTGAACCCAGTAATAAAAGGAGTGGGATGTAAGGAAAGCTTCCCTATAGAATTGTGCAAAAAAAAGCTAAAACGAATGTGGATTCAAAAAAAACTAAAGAATATGTGAATATAATTAAGGGCAAAAGGACGTCACCAGCACCCACGCTCTAGAACAACTGTATCAACGGTGCTAGTAAGGTGTTAAGGCCAAACACACAATCATTACCACACGACTTGCAATCTTTGCACAAAATTTTTATGTCAAAGTCAAAGATTCAAGGGCCGCTGTTAAATTTATAATAACGTAAAATTGTTGCTTTTAGTCAACATATTGAGTTAGACATTTGTTTAAAATTGAAGTGGTTATTCTTGATTGACACTCATGGTGCATTGCTGAATGCATTCATAAATGTACTGCACTTCGGAGTGCAAAATATATGAAAGAACAATAAGTGAAACATCATATCGTCTCTCTCTCAACTTCCGGCATTTTGCATATAAAAAGCAGAATTTTTGTTAACTCTTCGTTTTTAAGATTTGTTACGCACCGTTGGCTGGAGGTTCGCGGCTGCGTATAATGAATTAATTTGTAAAGTAGATTAAAATAAATAAAGTAGTTAAAGTAATAAAGAAGAAAATATTAAAATTATAAAAGTAAGAAAAATACGGAGTTTTGATTCTTAACAAGGATACGCATTCGTTAAGAAATTGGTGACCCCGATCAAGACACGTGACAAAACGTGCAAACCATCACCACAAACAATTCGGATTATTTCACAAAACAAAAAAGCTTTAGCAACGAAGATTTTTGTTCACAAAACACCAACGCAAACGCATAAACGTCAGCACCAACGCTGCAGTTCCAGCGCCAACCAACCTACAAAAGCAACCTGCAACAATATTCATCTCTGCCACCACCGCACCGTCAAGAAGAAACCTCGAACCACTTTCAAATAAATCAACGTCAGGAATCAACTGCAAGCTTCCGGCAAACGAAGAAAGAAAACGTCCACAATTTCAACAAGAAGAGTAAGAAATTTCACCATAACCCTCTCTCATCGCTCAAAACCACGTGACCGACAATCCAGACAGAAGCACACCATCAGCAGTGAAATTATCATTGCAGTCAACATCATCTCCAACAAAATATTAACGAGTAAATGTAAGCAGGTAAACTTCCAGCCAAAAATAGATTATTTTACATTTTCATATTAAAAATATATACATTTATATATGTAGTTGTACTTTATCATAATATTATATACATTATCCATATTCTTATATAAAATAAAATGTCTGAAAGTGAGAGAAAAACGAATGAGCCTTCAAATAACGTAAATGAAAACAAAAATCATTGCGACGGTATTCTTTCTGACAATCGGATTCAGGAGGCAGTTACTCCACCAACAAATCCTATCTCCCCAGGGCAACTCCCTGACGAAAGCAATATCAATTCAATTCGCGTTCGCCTCCCATCTTTTTGGGCAGCCAATCCAAAAACTTGGTTTATTCAAGCCGAGGCTCAGTTTAACGTATTTAAAATAACAAGTCAAGAAACGAAATACTGTCTCACGGTAGCGGCACTCCCTATCGAGACCTGTGAATCGGTAATTGATGTTCTTTCAGAACCACCCGCGCGAGATAAATATAATGTCTTGAAAAGCATATTAATAGAGAGACATTCGGTTTCGGAGATCAAGAGATTAGAGGCTTTATTAAATAAGGCGGATATTGGCGACCCAAAGCCATCCGAAGTTTTTCGCTCTATGAAGCAGCTCGCAGGAACCTCATTTAACGAGGATATTATAAAAAATTTGTGGATGCGTCGCCTTCCTCAGGCCATCAACATCGCTCTTCTTTCGGTCGGTTCAAAAAGCGTTGAAGAATTAGGGTCCATTGCGGACAAAATTTATGAAGCGTCTCAGAATGTTGGTGTTTATAGCATTGCTACACAAGGAACAGAACCATCTATTGATCAAGGTTCGAATTTGGAAAAACGTTTATCCAAAATAGAATCCATGATCGAATCAATCAATTTTCGATCGCAGCCCAGAAACAGATCCAGGTCTAGGCCAAATCAAAGGAGTTTTCGCAATCGCACTCCTAGCAGATCCAATCATAACCGCAGGACTACAATGTGTTGGTATCATAGAAAGTTTGGATCTAGGGCTCAAAAGTGCGATCAACCCTGCAACTACGTAATAAACTCGAAACCAAATCTATCCAAAGCTCAATGTTCAAATACCCCAAACTAAACGAAGCTGCTGTTACCGCGGCAAACAGTCAGTTTTCATATCGCCGCCTTTTCATTAAAGATACAAACAATAACCTAACATTCCTGGTTGACACAGGCGCGGACGTGTCAGTCATTCCAATAAAACATAGTGCCAAAATAAAATCAACTGGTTTGCTCTCAGCCGCAAATGGCACAGCCATTTCTACATTCGGCTCGAAACTTTTAAGACTTAACATTGGCCTTCGAAGAAATTTTACTCATCCGTTCATTTTAGCGTCTGTTAATCGACCAATCATAGGAGCAGACTAATAAACGCATCATAGATCCTGAAACAAAAATTCATTCAAAGGTAGTCATCAGAAATGACAACATACCACTACCCATTGAATATAAAATCGACAACCACTACGACTCTATTCTAAAAAAATTCCCCGAACTAACGCAAACACCAAATTACTTTGCTCCAGTCAACACTTCCAAGTGCATCTTGGGAGTCGCAGAACTAGATTTTCTAGGACACAAAATCAATGCGGATGGCATTTTTCCATCGCAGGATCGCATTGATGCCATACTCAAATTTCCAAAACCAACTTCCATCAAACACTTACAACGGTTCTTAGGAATGATAAATTACTATAATAGATTCATCCCTAATATTGCAAAAATAGTAGCTCCACTTTACTCACAGATAGGAAACATAAATGTCGGACGAAAGTCTAAAAAAAGTTTTGAATGGACAAATAACCTCAACATGGCATTCAAGGAAGCCAAACTTAAGTTGTGCAATGTCACCTTATTAGCTCACCCAAAAATCAATGCAGAGTTTTCAATATTCACTGATGCTTCAAGCACTGCAGTCGGTGGTGTCTTACAACAAAAATCAAATAACTCTTGGGAACCTCTTTCATTCTTCTCGAAAAAACTTTTACCAAGAGAAACAAAATATTCCACTTTCGATCGCGAGCTACTTGCTATTTATCTGTCTATTAAACACTTTAGATATTTCGTCGAAGGGCAGGAATTCAAAGTGTTCACCGACCATAAGCCCCTTGCATATGCGATTGCATCGAAGGCGGATAGAAGTCCACGGCAAACTCGCCAACTTGATTATATCTCACAATTCACTGTTGACATAGAATACATAAGAGGCCCAGATAACGTGGTCGCGGATACCTTATCACGAATGGACGAGCACGAAATTTCTTCATCTGACATGGTTCATCTCAATAGCAAGACATTAGCTCAACTTCAATCATCCGACATAGAGTTGAATAAAATGCTCGATGAAAAGTGCAATGATGTAAAATCAAAGTTCAGAATTCAAAAATTTAAACTTCCTGATTTTGAAATCTACTGCGAAATTTCCACAGGAAACAACAGGCCTTTCGTTCCTCATCCTGCTCGTCGACAAATTTTTGATTTGATGCACAGCCTCTCGCACACAAGCATACGTACTTCAAGGAAACTCATTACTCAACGTTATTTTTGGCCAACAATGAACAAAGACATTTCAAATTGGGCAAGAGCCTGTCTTGCATGCCAAAAATCTAAAGTGCATAGACACACAAAATCTGCTGTCGCCAAATTCGATCTTCCCAATGAACGTTTTGAGCACATACATTTAGACTTGGTTGGGCCCTTACCAGAATCCAACGGTTATTCTTACCTCTTGACGATAGTAGACCGTTTCACAAGGTGGCCCGAAGCATATCCTTTAAAAAAAACATTTGCGCAACAACGGTGGCGAAGGTATTTGTTGAAAACTATGTTTGTAGGTTCGGAGTTCCTCTCAGGATAACAACGGATCAAGGAACGCAGTTCGAATCCAAACTTTTCAATGAACTTACGAGAATTCTTGGTTCACATAGAATTCACACCACGCCGTACCACCCGCAAGCAAACGGAATGGTGGAACGGTTCCATAGGCAGTTGAAAGCTTCTTTGAAAGCAAGAGGCAATACAATTGATTGGAGTTCTGAATTGCCAATTATCTTGCTTGGGATTCGTTCCGCAATCAAAGAAGATTTGAAGTGTTCGCCAGCAGAAATGGTTTACGGCCAATGTTTGAAGCTTCCGGGGGAAATTTTTATTAAAAAAAAGAAATGCAGATGTTTCTGAAGAAACTTTTATTGAAAACTTGCGTACCTCGATGAAAAATTTAATTCCAACCGATACTCGAACACCCAGTAAGACAGTTTTCATACCAGCTACTCTGCAGGACTGTGATTCAGCTTTCGTAAGGGTGGACAGAGTCAAGACCGGGTTGACAGCTCCGTATGAGGGACCGTACAAAGTCGTTCGACGCACGAGAAAGTATTTTGTTTTGAATGTAAAAAACAAAAACGTTTCTATTTCGATTGATAGATTGAAGCCCGCCTACGCAATTGAAAATTTGGAAAAAAACAAACAGTGATATTCATAGTAACGGGTGATTTTTTTGAGGTTAGGATTTTCATGCATTAGTATTTGACAGATCACGCGGGATTTCAGACATGGTGTCAAAGAGAAAGATGCTCAGTATGCTTTGACATTTCATTATGAATAGACTTACTAACGATCAACGCTTGCAAATCATTGAATTTTATTACCAAAATCAGTGTTCAGAAAATCCGCTTTTTTATCGACAAATTTTGTTCAGCGATGAGGCTCATTTCTGGTTGAATGGCTACGTAAATAAGCAAAATTGCCGCATTTGGAGTGAAGAGCAACCAGAAGCCGTTCAAGAACTGCCCATGCATCCCGAAAAATGCACTGTTTGGTGTGGTTTGTACGCTGGTGGAATCATTGGACCGTATTTTTTCAAAGATGCTGTTGGACGCAACGTTACGGTGAATGGCGATCGCTATCGTTCAATGCTAACAAACTTTTTGTTGCCAAAAATGGAAGAACTGAACTTGGTTGACATGTGGTTTCAACAAGATGGCGCTACATGCCACACAGCTCGCGATTCTATGGCCATTTTGAGGGAAAACTTCGGAGAACAATTCATCTCAAGGAATGGACCGGTAAGTTGGCCACCAAGATCATGCGATTTGACGCCTTTAGACTATTTTTTGTGGGGCTACGTCAAGTCTAAAGTCTACACAAATAAGCCAGCAACTATTCCAGCTTTGGAAGACAACATTTCCGAAGAAATTCGGGCTATTCCGGCCGAAATGCTCGAAAAAGTTACCCAAAATTGGACTTTCCGAATGGACCACCTAAGACGCAGCCGCGGTCAACATTTAAATGAAATTATCTTCAAAAAGTAAATGTCATGGACCAATCTAACGTTTCAAATAAAGAATCGATGAGATTTTGCAAATTTTATGCGTTTTTTTTTTAAAAAAAGTTCTCAAGCTCTTAAAAAATCACCCGTTAGATGTAAATAAAAGTAATGTTGTTTTCGTTGAGAGGTTTGCACTGGGGAAGGGTGATGAAGTGGTTATTCTTGATTGACACTCATGGTGCATTGCTGAATGCATTCATAAATGTACTGCACTTCGGAGTGCAAAATATATGAAAGAACAATAAGTGAAACATCATATCGCCTCTCTCTCAACTTCCGGCATTTTGCATATAAAAAGCAGAATTTTTGTTAACTCTTCGTTTTTAAGATTTGTTACGCACCATTGGCTGGAGGTTCGCGGCTGCGTATAATGAATTAATTTGTAAAGTAGATTTAAATAAATAAAGTAGTTAAAGTAATAAAGAAGAAAATATTAAAATTATAAAAGTAAGAAAAATACGGAGTTTTGATTCTTAACAAGGATACGCATTCGTTAAGAAAAAATTAAGAAAATTCAATCAAAAAGTAGAGGTGTACCCTCCAAACTCAATGCTTACGTGTCATTCTTAAACAGGTAAGTACATAGGTACTTTATGTCCATACGTGGCTAAAGCAATGGCAATATGGCCATACTTAAACTCAAAAATTTGAACATTTGAGAAGCTAGATGCACAAACACTTTGAATGTTGAGGTTGAACTTTTACTTTTTATTGGACACATTTGTGTGACAGGAGATAGTTAAAAAGAGCAAATTTTTTAAAATGGTTTTATTTTTCAATTTTCGAATTAAACGGATTCCCTTAAAATAATTAAAAATGAAAAAAGGACAACAAACTTCGGATCTGTACGTGGAATGTTAGGTCCTTAATAGACCTCGTGCAGGCGATCAATTAGCGGAAGCCTTAAAATGCTACGAAGCAGATATTATCACTATCCAAGAAATCCGATGGGACGGTCTGGGGAGACGAATTGAAAAGACTGCGATATACTACGGCGACTGCTATCGAGAACAAAAGCAGCGGATTTGGTGGACGCGGATTTGGTGTTTGAACTAGGCTCAGGCAAAAAGTCTTGAGTTTCAAATGTGTGAACGAGCGCTTCCCGTCAACCCACATCAAGGCCAAATTCGCCAACATAAGCCTCTTTGGCGGGCATGCTCCAACAGAGGAGAAAGATGAAGACACCAAAGACATATTCTACGAGCTCCTGGATTAAACTTACGAGCAGTGCCCTAGTTATGACATTAAAATTGTCCTTGCAGATTTTAACACCAAGCTAGGATGAGAAGACATCTTTAGTGACACGATTGGTAGATATAACCTGCACAACACCACCTCTAATAACGGATTCAGGCTGATAAACTTCGCTGTAAGGCAGAACGTAGCTTAGTACGAAGCCAAACATTTCGATATTCACAAAGGGACAAGAAGATCTCCTAATTAATCCGTGAACAAGATTGACCACATTGCGATCTTAACGTTTCGAGGGATTGCAATCGACTTGGACTACTTCCTCATTGTAGCCAAGGATATCCCGACCCAAGCCAAAACAAGGAAGTACTGCGAGGATGTTCGACTTTGAATGTCTACAATCGAGTTCCGATTCCGATCGAGTTTCTAGAATACTCTAAGAAATATTATTCCGCCAGCATCAAGTATTAAGAACCAGTGCCAAAATTGCCAAGCAGCCATCAGAGATGCCGCTTCTGACGTACTGGGTCTTACACGAACACCACAATGTAACCCCTGATTTGACGATGAGTGCCGGCAAGCACATGCAGCAAAACAAAAGGCATATAAAGCGGTGGCGCTGCAAATAAACAACAGAAGAGGAGAAGCATGAGAAGCGCTCCATCGAGGAAATAGAGGGATGTGCATATGGACAATCAAAGGAACATTGTAGAAGAACCGCAGTCCATGCTGAGAATATGGAAAGACCATTTCTCAAAACTTTTTAACAGCGATGAAGAAGAGAATTTCGCTGCTATAGATGTAGAAACATTCTACTTATGCGAATTAGATCAACAATATGGACGAAGTGAAGAGAGCTATATCGAATCTCAAGTCCAACAAAGCCGCTGGAGCTGACGGCCTCGCTGCCAATCTATTTAAAGGGGCAGGCGCTGACTTGGTTGGGAGTATGCAACAGCTTATCTGTAAAATATGGTCGGAAGAAAGCATGCACGATGAATGGAACCTCAGATTCTCAAGAAAGGAGACCCTTTGAACAGCGCCAAGTACGGAGGCATAAGTCTCCTGAACATCGCATATAAGATACTTTCTTCCGTAGTATGTGAAAGTCTGAAGTCTTTCGTCAACAACTTGTACCTGATAGGTCCACATCAGTGCGGCTTTAGACAAGTAAAGCCCGCTATCGATCAAATATTCACATTACTATATAAGGCAATATCTAGTTTTGGCATCCCTGACAAACTTGTCCGTTTGTACAAGACGACGATGAACGGTCCTCCATTAAAAACTCACCGATGTACTTGATGTCAAAAAAGGTTTTAAGCAAGGTGATGCTCTGTCGTGCGACTTCTTCAACATCGTTCTTGAAGCCAGAGGCAGAATCTTTCAAGCATATGTACAATTATGCGCCAACGACATTATGTCAATTGGAAGAACAAAACGTGGTGTTAGTGGCGCATTTGTGAGCATTACTATAATTATAAAGAAAGTACACACAGCACCGACTTCTTATATATAAGAAATGGACGTTGTCGAAAGTAGATGAGAACGCTTTAGGATGTTTCGAAAGGAAAATTCTCCTTGTGATCTTTGGTTTTTCTGCTCCGGCCCGGAAAGTGTTCAAATCCAACCCCGAGGGACGGTGCAGTAGAAGAAGATCGCAACTCAGGTGTCGCACAAAAGACGAAGAGGACCTTAACCAACTTGAAGTGCGAAACTGGACACAACTTACTAGAGACTAGCTGGAGAAGTTTGTTAGTTGAGGACCTGATCCACCCCGGACTGTAGCGCCATCTTAAGTAAGTAAGTAAAAAATTCTTGTTTAAAAAGAAAACTTTAACATTTATTATTTATAATTTTATTCACCTTACCTCACCAACCATCTTCACGAATAAGATATTTTTTTATTTTTCAATACATTAACAGCGATACGAGTATTCCTAATTCAAATTAAATTAATTTCTGTAGTGTTTAAAGATAAATAAAGATAATAAAGATATCACATGTGTATTAACTTAAAACTTTAATAGGTACACTGTATGACTTGGTAACTTCTATTTTCAATACTATTAAAAGATTAAACCTTGTTGTTTTTTGTTAAAATTGAAATAAATATTAAATAAAAATACAATTTTTAAGAAATTATTAGATTCTTGTACTTTCTCCATCCCTGCCTATATATAGAAATACCTTACTTACGAAGGAACCATTCTTGCAGAAAATAAAATTATTGCTGACCAATATCGAACCAAAATTCTCACTCTCAATCATTCTCTATTTCACTTCCTACATTCTTCCCTTAAATTTCAAAAGGTGTCTATATACATTAAGTTAAAAATTTATTTTCAGAAACAGTTATATTCAGTAAGGATATTCTACAAAACTTTCACATTTTATTTTTGCTTAAAAGTCAAAAGCATCAAAAATGATGATGATGATGATGATAATAAAAGCCCGTCGATATGCACCAAAAGTTTTACCATTGAGACAAAAATATTCCCTTCCCGTGCATCCAAAAATATAATGTGGGCACAGTATTGTGAGTTTCGGCAAACAAAAGTTCATTTATATAGTTTTATCTACGTTTTTTGAAATGTTGCCAAGAACTTAGGTAAATTTGCTGTAGGACAGAAAACTAGTTGTGAAATTATGTTGTGAGTATTGTCATAGTATTTGAAATTTTATTTAAACTGATTTTAGATATTCTGTTGAGAGTCTCTATAAAACATTAAAGGCTTTCCTAATTTTTTAAGACTAGCTTATTTCTTTTTTTTTTGTGATCTCAAACAAGTGTCAACAATGAAGAATCGTTGTTAACGGATACACCAGATCAAGGTGAAGGTGCATTAAGAAATCTGAAATTGTTTTTAAAATATGACACACTCTGTCTTGATTAAATCAGTTTTAAAAAAGAAACACACTGGTCAACTTAGAACAGCAAGTAAATATAAAACCCGCAAAGACCCAATAATATTGCAGTAAGAAAGTCTCATAGAAAAATATGTTTGTGGTGTCAATATAACATTAAACATTCTCTCTATAAAAACTTTTTTGCACTGACTTTCCTAACTTCCTAATCTAAGATCATTAATGAATAACATAGTGGTCCTAAGCTTTAGTAATATCGACGAATAAGACTGCAGTGATGCTCTTTGTCATATCTAAATTAGAATATCTTACGGAACAAAAATCTAGAAGTGCATCTTCTGTCGATCTACGCGTTCGAAAACCAAACTGAACCTCACTAAAAAAAACTATTTTTTTCCAAAAACTTTGTTATTCTTGACTTTACAAACCTTTTTCAAAAACTTTGTTAAGAGATGAGATTATAACAAGATGGGTCTGTAGTTACATACATTTTTAGAAGCCTCTTTTTTCAACAACGGAATAAAATCTGCACATTGAAGAGCTGCAGGAACTATGCCAGAGGTGATGCTGAGATTAAAAATGTGGGCTAAAGTTTCAACTATAAACTAAGAAATATTTTTACTTATAGAATCTAGTTCCAGAAAGTTCGATGTTGAAAAATAGTTTTTGAATTTCGACGGTCTTCTACATACATACATATATGCATTCGTTAAAAAAAATCGAACTCGAGATTGTGATCAAAGTTGACATTACGATGAAAGCAAAGACCAAATAAGTGGATCTCGCAATTATGTCTGTCTGTCTGTCTTTCCAACTACAGCCTAAACGGCTCGGCAGATTTTCTTTAAACTTGGTAGATATCATTTTTAATTTTTCCCCCCAGACGTTTTTTTCTTTTTTCTAAGACCGAAAATAACGGTACCTGCTATACGATTTTTTCGAAATTTTATAAATATTTTTGTTCTCAAAAACTCCCCCACAGAAATAAAAAAAATTTCATTAAGTTAAAACTAAGAAATAGTTAAGAAAAAATCCAAAAAATGGTTATTTTTGGTACCCCCCTTGGAACCATTTTTTTTGGTTTTTAATTTTCTCAAAAACGGAAAAACTGATTTTGATAATTTTTGTATGCTTAAGCTCCCCAGCAGTTTGAATATTATCGTGCATTCAAATTTTTCAAAAAAAAATTTTTGGATTTTGAAAAAAAAAATCAAATTCTTTTTTTTCAAAACTCAATATTTCAAAAACCCCATGCTCGATTTTTTTAAGACTTTACAAATAAAAGTTTCTAAATATAAATTACAAGATCTGAGAAAAAAAATTATTTTACCTAAAAATAACGGTACCCATACAAATTTTAAAAAATGGTTTTCGAAAATCGTATTTTTCTAGAAAACGGTTCTGATAATTTTGCAAATTTTTTTTTCGATTAATTTTTACCATCTATAACTTAATGAAAAAAATGTTTAATGAAGATATTACTGACTGTACCTACCATAGAACCATTTTTTCGAATTTTAAATTTCTCCTTACCGACATAACGGTTTTTAAAGACATTTTTATAGAAAACCTTCTAAAAAGTTTAAAAAACATTGCGTTTCAAAATTTAAAAAAAAAATATTTTTTGAATCTTTGAAAAAAAAAATCTTTTTTTTTGCAAATTTGTTATCTCAAAACAAGGTCATTTTTGTTTAATTAAATTTTTTGTTCGAACAGTAATAAAAACTTAAAGTCGGAGTACTAAATATTTTTCTCAAAAATGTTTTACAAATTTTGGATATAAAAGGCTATTTTTTACCTGCGATATAAGTTCTAAAGGGCAAGTTCTGCATTTAAAAATTCACCTCGAGATTTTGATCAAAGTTGGCATTACAATGAAAGAGAACACGAAAAAAGTGGGTCTAGCAATTACGTCTGTCTGTCTGTATGTCTATATGGTTATAGGTACCTCGATCTACAGCCTAAACTAATGGGGCTACTTTCTTCAAACTCGGTACTTATTTGAAATTTTTGTATAGCTCCAAAACTAATAGTAAAAATTTATATTTATCTCGAAAACGGCCCTAACGATTTCAATAAAAAAGATTTAGTGTGCTGTTTTGGGCATGGTTTACATTTTTGTCAAACAAAAATTTGGGAAAAAATGATATTAATGTTATCTGTCATAGAACCTATTTTTTATTTTCGATTTTCTAACTAACGACTCTATAATGATTTTAAAAATTTTTCTTGCACAAGAACTTCTTTGAGTTTAAAATAATATTGTATGTAAAAATATTCGAAAAAATGTTTTTTGTGTTTTTGAAAAGAATAACAATTGTTTTTTTCAAAATCAATATCTTCAAAAATGCTAACGATTAATTTTTGAAATTATTTTATAAAATCTACATATATACTTAAAATTGGCATCCCAAATTTTATTCTAGAAAAATTTAAAGGAACTTTCTTATATAAAAAATAAATTTTATAATTAAACGATTTTTAAACCTTTTTTACAAAAATTCGTACTTTTTTAGAAATCAGACGGGCCCACAAGATATTTTAAATAACGTTTTATGATTATGATCACAGAAATAAAAATAAAGCTCCTCAAAAGATAACTATCAGCTTTAAGGCCATCATGGTAATTATAAGGGTATGCAGGGGTTCATAAATCTATCTACGCACAACATTTTAAAGTGGTCTAATAATATCATGCTAGACAATTTCTTGTTTCGAAGAAGCCATAATATTGCATGAAAATTAATTACTAAACCTCTTCCTCAAATTTAACGGTAGCTCGTAGGTAATTCACGTCACTTTCTATACGCAATATCATCATCATACACCCATCCTAATCTGGCTACAAAAATTCTTTTATGGATTCAACCGTAAATGGATTTAATTAATTTCCAAACGATTGAGAGAACTTATCCTTAGAGTTGTAATGCCATTGAATTGAACTTTCCACTTCCACTAGAATGGGATATACAAATCATAAGCCACAAGAATGCAAGCGCATATTCAGGCAGTTGGTTGGAGATACAAGCTACGAGCCTTGTTGATTAACATGGCTTCCATCATCATTTTTGGTACAATTTAATTACTTGAGATTAGAGAGTAAGGATAAAACGGGTAAATGGCATTGTCTGTTGAAGTAAGATTCATTAATTCAAGATTGAGATGGAGATTAAGGATTGGCACAGATGAAGAGCATTTTACATTCAACAGCAAGAGCAGGTTGTTATTTGATCTTAGCTCAATAAATGTAGGAGCAATGAATGAAGTGAAGGTGCTCTAAAATTGTTCAAATAAATACATAATATAGAAATAATCACTTCTATGTCGAACGTAGTCTACTGCAACTTTTTGTCGTTCCCAATATTTAAGATTCCACTCAAAGAGCATCGGTCTGAAGACATTCAGATAGCACGACAAGTACACTCAGCACTCAATATCAAAAACTGACATTAAATACATATATGTACATTATGTAAACGGCATGTCAAATGGGTAGATTCGAAAGATATCACCAGCTGAATGACGAAGAAAATTGATACGAAGAAAAATGGTAACACGGAGTTATGGACAACGGTAGCAATGTTTTGAGACACCCAAATTAGTAAAAAATAAAAACATTTCGTAAGTAATTTTTAAATATATAAGGACCATACTTTTGGAAGGTTGAATCTTCGAATCTCGAATGTATGTACCACGCAGAGGCGTATTTAAGGATTTGGCGCCCCGGGCTAATACATTTCGCCGCCCTTTAGAACAATGAAAATAATAATAAGAAAACACAAAATGCGTAATATATGATGTTTTCATTTTTTTGTGTGTATATTCATTACAAAATTCATTAACAATAGATTTGTTATTTAAATTTTTTGTCAGTTCAGCTTCTATATTTAATAAAGCTAAACTATTAAGGTGCTAATGCGAGACCTTAAATAAGTTTTTATTCGTTTCAATACGGAAAACGATCTTTCTGCACTACAATTCGTAACTGCAGTAGAGTTGTGTCAATCAGGATCGATTCGATTTTTTCGATCCGGTCATCGAAAAGTATTGATGATCGAAATCACAAACTTTCATTTTAATCGATACCAATCTCAATCATTTAGATGATCCTCGTTTCTCGATTTTCTATTTCAATCTCAATCATTTCAATGAGTCTCGATCTTTACTATCAATTAACTCGATTAACCATGATTTACTGGATTCGATTTGGTGTTATTTGAGGTATCAGGGTGGAATCGCGTAAGGTGATAGGTGATTGTCAATTTTTTGATTGTCATTATGAATATAGCTGTCTCTATCATCAATAAAGAAATATAGAGAGAGCGATTGTCAAAACGACAGTCAATTAATTTAGTGATCACTTTACTCTTACGCGATACGGGCCAAGGATCTGGTATGTTTACTGTAGGAATTGAACTAGGAATGAGACTTATCGAATAAAGTAAAACCCGCTTAAGAGAAACGGCAAAATGTCACAGTCTTTCTTTCACTTAAGCGGGTTTTTCACTTAAACAAACAAAATAATTTCACTTAAGCGGAGTTCGGATAAGTGGGAAAAAAATTTCACCTAAGCGGATTTAAAATTCCATTAAGCGGTGATTTAATGCTAGAAACAATATTGTTTTTAACTTTTGGACTTGCCTTGAAAGAAGTTAAATAAAACAACGATTAAATAACACAAAAATAATTTATTGAAAAACGAAAACTAGCAAATTTTTTTCTGTTCGGTTCAATTTTTTTTTCACTTAAGAGAGTTTTTTTCAATGAAAAATATTAAAAATTAACTGAAAATATGTTTCAGTTATCCGAGTTTTTCGCTTAAGCGAGTTTCACTTAAGCGGAGTGTTTTAAGGGAAATTGGTCGGAAAATACTTGGGGATGAAAAAAGTGTTTCAGGTAAGCGGGTTTTTCTCTTAAGCGTGTTTTACTGTAACAACTTTCGACTTACATATGCGATAGTATCCAAAAGTTAATTTATTCGATAGTGCCAAGTCATTCAGTAACTATTAGTCCTAAAATTGATCTTTTAAGGAGCAACAAATGAAATCTCTTTATCTTTTTAATCAAATGACATAGTAGCCATCATTCGATGTCATTTGGCAACTTATGGCTTACAATATAGAGTATTTTGTGAAAGCCTCAACTTAATCTTACAAAGAAATCGAAATGAAAATCAATTCGGAACAGTATTGAACCATTTGAGTGAAATGAAAATGATCGAATGGTCGATCGATTCAAATGATGGAATCATTTTCGTTATCGATTGTTGAACGATTTGATCACTTGAAATGAACGATTTACACAGCTCTACACTGCAGTGCACAAGTTTATTCTTAAAGCAACCTCAGCATGTAAAAATGCTTCCTTCAATTTTTGTCTATTATATGAAGGTTAAGCTGCCTTAAACTCATATTTTCAGAGTTGTTTCACTCCAGAAAATGTTTAAGTAAGACACACTCTTCTTGAAAATCTTCCCCAAGATCAACCGGTTATAATTTCTGAAGAGTGGTTGCATTTTTTCGAATTGCTTCTTCACTCATGTGATCAAGCTTAGATACAAAAATAAAACCATTTGTTTTTGCTTCATAGGATGAATTTCTTCTATTCAGCGCACTCAATAATTGGTCGCAAATAGGAATGAATGTATTTATTTTGAAATTTTCACGACCACAAAAAAGAACCTTCCTTCGCGACACTCATCTTCTCGTTTTTTCCTCTTGACGATTCTTTTTTGGTCCATTTTGTAATTTTCAGATTTTTTGCTTTTTTCCCATCTCTTCAAAAACATCAAAGCATTCTCGTTTTTCTCTCACAAAAGATATGAGTGCCTCGTAGAGCCTGGACACAGTTTCAACGTCTGTATCAACACCTTGAATTTTTTTGATACAATATTGAATTGCTTGAGTATAGAACCCCAAAATTAAGACAATATTTCTGTCTCAAGGGACTTCAATTGGGACAAGTGAGCACGATACTAAAAAGATAAAATAGGTATTCGATGATTTTAACTTAAGTAAAATGTTATAGATAGCATGATGCTAAATTGGATTAAAATTTTGCGCCAATAGTTTTTAAAATAATACCTATCCTTTTATTTATCCATCATTATAAACTATTGTACATAAAACAATCATTATATTGTTTCTTAAGTCGTTCGAAACTATTGACGAAGGGAAGGTTATTTGTATATAGGGACACGAGTCAGCCAAAACTAAAAAAAATGATTTGCTAGGTGTATACCTAAAGATTAAAAATTTGTGTGTGACCTTATGTCTAGAATCCGGTTTGATGGATTTTTATAAATTTTTTTTAATAATAATGGACTTTTTGTGGATGGCTTGGAAAAAAAATTAAGATCAGTTCTAGCCCATTTTTGTAGAGCTATATAGCAACAAGTGTTTTTTTTTTTAGATAATGTTTTCGTTTCATTGGAATTTGTTCCAAAGAATAGGTACATGTCTGTAAATATTTTTACTATGAATTTTCATTATAAAAAATCGTTTATAAGGAATAAGAAAAGTAAATGGTGAAAAAAGTGTGTGACATGTTACAATGAACTCTCTCAGCCGGACACTCACGGCACTGAAAAAATTGCCATGCTTGAAAAACTCAAAAAATCGCACTTTTTTTAAATCTTTGTATTTTTTGTTTATCCTTCAAAAATATTGTAAATTAGACAATTGTTATGGGTGGCATGCGCCCTTTTGCTTGTATGTTTTTAAAGTTCAATCGCTTCAAAAAATATTATAAATTGGCCAATTGCTAGGGGCGTCTTGCGCCCTTTCGCTTGTATGTTTTGAAAGTTCAATCGCTTCAAAAAAATATTATAAATTGGTCAAGCGCAAGCCGCCCCTAGCAGCCTTGCCGCCCCGGGCTGTAGCCCTTTTAGCCCTAGGGTAAATACGCCCCTGGTACCACGATGTACGTATATGTATGTATAACGATGATAGGGCAAACGAAAAAAGAGGGTCTCGCCTAACGTTGCCAGACGTCCCGGATTTCAGACATAAGTTCATCTGTCCCACCGGGGCACCTTTTTTTCCGAGTTGGAACTCAAACTCAAAAAATAATGTCTAATGTACTTAAATATCTTTCATTAATAAGGAACAATCGCTGCATTGTGATTTAATATTAAGAAATTGCTTTTAAAATTTAAATCAAACAAACTTAACTTAACGAAGAATATATGTATTTTTGAAAACTGACATCTGTCATTAAACTTGACAAAAGAAAAATATTTGCAAATGACAAAAAAAGTCATTTATTTAGTAATTAATAAAAGAATTTATTTATTTCGATCTAAAGGCATATTATGATTTTTTATTTTGTCCCGGGCAATATGTTGAAATTCCGGGATTTTTCATTATTTTAGCCACTTGTCCCATCGAGGTGTAAGAAAAATCTGGCAACCCTAGTTTCTCCATTCCGTCTGTCTGTATGCCTATTCGACTATCGACTTCAGCCTAAGCGGCTGGGTCGATTTTCTTTAAGCTTGATAGATAGCATTTCTTTTCTAAGACAAAAAATAACGGAACCTAGCTAGATTAGGATGGGTGTATGATGATGAGATTGTGTATAGAAACTGACGTAAATTAAGAAAAAAATTTGGTGTGTCAACCTTAAGTTTTTATTACTGTACGAATGAAAATTAAATTTCCAAAAAAAATATTGAACCGTTTTTGAGATATTGAATTTTCCAAAAAAAAAAATTACTTTTTTTTCCAAAAATTCAAAAAATATTTTTTTAAAGTTTTGAAATGCAATAGTTTTAGAACTTTTTAGAAGAATCTCTGCAAAAAATTTCATTGAAATCCGATATGTCGGTAATGAGTAATTCAAAATTTAAAAAAATGGTTCTATGGTAGGTACAAGCTGTAATATCTTAATTTCAAATTTTTTTTTATTAAATTAAAGATCGTTAAAATTAATTGAAAAAAAAAAATTATTAAAATTCTAGGCACCGTTTTCGAGCAAAATACGATTTTTGAAAACCATTTTTTAACATTTGTATCCACCATACCTTTATTTTTAGGTAAAATAAAACTTTTTTTCATACATCTTGTAGATTATATTGAAAAACTTTTATTTATCAAGTTTAAAAAAAATCTAGCATAAGGTTTTCGAAATATTGAGTTAAAAAAAAAAATTGAAATTTTTTTTAAAAATCCAAAAAAAAAAAATTTTGAAAATTTGAACACACAATTCTATTTATGTTTTTGAGGAGCTTTAGCAAAAAAAATTATCAAAATCGGTACTACCGTTTTCGAGAAAATTAAAAACAAAAAAAAAATGGTTGCTTGGGGAGTACCCTCAATAACCATTTTTCGGAAAAATTTTTTTCAACCAGTACCTACCTTTAACTAAACGAAATTTTTTTTTATCTTTTTTTTAAAATCTGTCGAACAGTTTTTGAGAAAAAAAAATATTTACAAAATTTCGAAAAAAATTCGTATGGTAGGTACCGTTATTTTTGGTCTTAAAAAAAAAAAGAAAAAATGTGTGGGGGGAAAAAATAAAAGTGATATCTACAAAGTTTAAAGAAAATCGGCCGAGTCGTTTAGGCTGTAGTCGAACCGACAGACAGACCGACAGACAGACAGACAGAATTGCGAGACCCACTTTTTTAGTCTTCGCTATCATCGTAATTTCAACTTTGATCAAAATCTCGAGTTTGATTTTTTTTACGAATGCATAACTTGCCTTATAGTACTCGTACCTATAAGTCGCAAGTAAAAAATAAAACAGGTATTCAATGATTTTAATTTTAATAAAAGGGTAGAGAAAGTATGATGATATATTCGATTAAAATTTGCAAAATCGTTGTTTTAACCTAGTTTCATACTAAAACTGCTTTAACATCGTACTAATTCAACTAAAATTTTGCGCCTTTGATTTAACAAATTGAGTTTAAAAATCTTCTCTTGTTATTTTACTTCCTATGCAAAGGCTATTTAAATAAATTGCGATAGTTTTTGCCAGTGATTTCCATTTAATATTACCTTTGTATATAAAACTTATTGTACTCTCATGAAAACGAAAGATTGGGGCGACATCTTAAGCATAGCTTTGGTACTTGTTTGTACTTTGAAATCCCGCTTTTCAAAAATCCCGAAAAAAAAGTTTTAATATCCCGTCTGCTTAAATACTGATTTTTTAAAATCCCGTCTTCTAAAATCCCGCTTGTTCCAAATCCCGATCTATTATAATCCCGCTTTTTTAAATCCCGCCAAATCCCGCTAATCCCGTTTTTTTAGAATACGTAGCTAAAACTTATTGATTTCATGTTGGTTATTTTCCAGTTTCTTTAAATGCTAAAGAAACTTTGAATACACCCAACCTCGCACCTACCCCAAATCCTATAGTGTGCCCAAGCAGGGGGGTTGCATACCCCTGCATACCTCTTACATACCTCACTGCTTACACGTCGTAATAAGAAAGGGGATTATAAAAAACGGGATTATAAGAGACGGGATTTTAAAAAGCGGGATTTTAAAAAAGCGGGATTATAAGAAACAGGATTATAAAAAACGGGTTATAAAAACGGGATTTTAAAAAACGGGATTATAAAAAGCGGGATATCGTACCCAACCCATTTGTCACTGCTAAATTTAAATATATTTCTCTTTTTTACTACTTGTTTTGTATCTTATTCTACTCTTCACTGTAAAATCGTGCGCTAATTTCAGAAATTCAGTTTGTCATTTTTTATCTTAGAGAAATGGAAATAGAGGATCGTCATTCGTTAATACCATTTCTGGAGATGGATCGCGAAGCGATGATGAATTGGCTGGAGATTTAGATGTGGAGTTAGAGACAAAGTTGCATTTCACTAATCAAAGTGACGTTACGCTGGAGGAATCGGAATCGGATTCAGATGATGGGCCCCTTGAAAGACAAGACAAACAAAAAAAGAACAACTATCATGGAGAAAGGCAATCTTCCTGAATACAATGTCCAGAATGTGTAAAACAACTCGGAAAACCATCAGACAGTTTTTTTTTTACTGATGGTGATTTGGTGACCTACATAATGCAGAAATCGAATAAAAAAGCTATTCAAGATGATATAAATAAGCCAATTATTATGACAAAAAACGAAATGGAACAATTTATCGGGATGGTGATTTTTATATCTTATTATCAACTTCCATCGTTCAGACATTACTGGAATAGGACATTATGTAAAACTGAAAAACAACATTTCAAAAACGAACGACCCTGTAAGGGATCTAGACTTGCATCACTAGTGACTTCAACATCCTCCATCAGCGATTTTAAAATACGCCCCTGATCACCAACAGAAACACTATCAACACCAAAGAGAAAACGTCCTGAAAGACATGAAGATTTTCCGTTATTATCAGTTTGATTTGACAACGTCGTTCATTTCCCAGAAATAACAAAAAAAAAACGTCAAAATTGCCAAAATGACTGTACTTATCGTTTATTTACTTTTTGCTAAAAATGTTTTTTTTTTTTATATTATGCGCGCACTCAAGGGGTTATGAAAACCCTTATAATGTTAAACACAGTGTGAGCAATTAGGAAAGTAGGATAGGATGAGAAAGCAGATACCGATGCACATTGGACTTAAATTTCTGCACATTGCAATGAGTGGGAAATATTGGGCCGGGTAAAGCATTCCACATTCTTGTAGTGCGGCTGGAAAAAGAATCTCTGTACTTGACACTACTTCCGAAATTGGGCTCAAGGGTAAACTGATGAGCATTCCTATAAGTACGAGTATTACGATTTAATTGTTTGAGTGGAGGAATGCAACACCCCTAAAAAAAACTTTCTTGCACCGGCGAATCGACCTTCCGCATGACAGTCCAACGCACTAATTATTATACCAAGGGGTACTGCTCACTAGAGACCAAAAAAAAAACCCACTCACACTAGAGCTCTGTTTATGAAAATTATGCTAAAAATTTAAAGCTTATTTGTGTTACAATGAAAAAAGAAATTGTTTTTCTAGATTCCATGGCGCATAGACACAAAACTTATATTTATTTATTACTTACATGCATTGTTCTGTTTTGTTTTTAACTATGTATTTTATTTCTTTAAATTTTTTCGCTTTCTTATTAATTTTATTTACTTAAACTCAAATCAAAAATGTTTGAAATTTATAAGCCTTCTTGCATACGAAGCCAAATTGGGCTTGTATTCTTATTATTTAAACAAATAATTTTTTTTTTGTTTTATTATAAAAGATGGGTGTCTTAAAACATCCCAAAGAAACTATTTTTAAGGTATTTTTTTTTTCTCTTTGAACAATAATTCATGCGCTAGAGGGTTAAGGACATATTTTTATTCTTAATTTGGAATATAAAAAAAAAACTTTAACTGCCAACTCAAAATAATTGACACCCTCATTGTTTGCACGACGCCACTGTTGTATTTACGTTTCTTGTTTTGTCCCGGTATGTGCATTTGGTACAGTTTATTTCCTAACGGTGTGTGGCTAGGCTATTCGAAAGTCAGTGGTTGGCATCTTGGAAGTTTATAAGTGTTATATTTCGAAGTGATTTGGTAGGGTATCGTCTTTCTGTTGCGTTTTTATCGGCTAGGTGGCTTTTTGGAATCTTTTACGTAAATATAATTACTGCTAACGCTTGAACCGTCTTCGTCTTTAAACGCTCCTTTTAACTTGAGTTTTTTAACTAACTTAAACCTTTATTATCCCATCTTCCATTTCTCACAATTAATCCTCATTCTATTCTCCACCAAAAACCACCATTCCTTTGTTTGATGAGGTACATGTGATCCGTTGGGGCTAGCGACACCAATTTAAAGGAACCATCTCTTCTTGAAACCTCCCTTTCAATAATTTTTAAAAGAATTATTATAATAATACTACTGAGTGTTCACCACCCCATTGATTATCACATATCCGCACCATTTATTATACTCAATTTAAAAATTCCCTATATTCTTTGTTCTATATCGAAACTAATGTCGTTTTCCATTGGTTTCACTCAAGGATCCACTCATTCTGAAATCCAATGGAACGGTGTTAACTTCTTCTACTCAACTTTGAAATTTTGCCTATGTATTAGATAATAGTCGTGTTGGTGAAAATCTGCGATAGTTGCTTTTGACATTTGGGTATGAGTATTAGTGCTTCTTGAGTGGATTCTGACTTGAAATCGAGAAGCGAAATTCTCTTCTCAGAAGAGTATTTTTTCCCAATGGAATGGTTTGAGAAGACTTCTGGACGCTTCCAAACGCTTCTGGACGACCAATGGAAAATGACATAACAGCCCGATTCTCCCCCAAGTCAGTGATGCCTCACAAGTCACAAGAAGAGGTGAAATTGATTTTGTGACTTTTTCGAATTCTGCTGCTCAGTCACAACTTGTGAGAGTCACAAAAACAATCGAAACTGTGATCTCCTTTAGAGCAGGTCACAACTCGAACATTTTTAAAGTTTCTTGGATTGACATTCAATATATTTTGTTAGAAAATTTTCTAGATTGTAAATACACAAAAAGGAAGTGGACTTTGTTCTAGTGAATATTATTGCTGATCTTTCCCACGAAAATGGAAAGTAACAGTTTTACATAAACAAACATTTTTTTAAGAAACATATTGTATCAAAAAGTTTGCAGCGCCGACGGCTTTTAAAAACTTTGAGAGATACAAATGATCCATTCGCTCTCCAAAACAATAAATTTATAAATAATTTCTTCGTTTTGAATAATCAGCTGTTCAAATAATGACACCTAAAAATCTTACCATGCTGTGGTGAGTTTCGTTGTGAGTTTTCTTGTGACGATTAGGGAGAGAATCAGAATACCAAAATGTTATCGAATGACAACAATCCTCACAAGGAATAGTCACTCAGAAGTGCTTGTGACTTGCGACTCCTCACAAGGGGGAGAATCGGGCTTTAAGGTGCGCACATTAATTTTTTTAGTTGCGCAACTACTTGGTTCGAGCAACTAAAAAGTTTGTGTTTTGACACAAACTAAACGATTTCCTAATATGAGTTCGCTACTTTGTGTAACATATAATTATATTCACCTGCGTGGACATTCAACCAAATAGCCTTAAAATTAACAAAAAGTTGGTTCTCGGTTTATGCACAATATTTAGGCCGGTATTCACCGAGCGCTCAATAAGAGTCGAACAATCTTAAAATGAATTTAGAGCAGATTTTAAATGTTTAAAATTTTACGCCATTAGGCGTTTTTCTTTTTTAGCTCCGAGCGGGGCACTGAACTGTCAAAAAAAGAACTATGTTACTATTTTTAACCCAGAGCGCCCTAGGCGCTCAACTTGCATTTCTTTTTTAGCTCAGAGCTCGAACGGGGCTTGCTCGATGAGCTCGATAGTAAATGACCGAGCAGACCGAGCAAAAAGCTGAGCGTGGCTAACTTCGTCAAATTTTTTGGAAGGGATGATAGTAAAAGAAAAAAAAAAAGAAATAAAAAATCAAAACAAATGGAAATGGCGGGCGAAGCTGGTTGCTCTCCCTGTGAAGGTAAGGAAAAATAAATATGATTATGAGCGAGTTTTGCTCAAAGTTTTTCTCATCATCAAAATCAAAAAACAAATTGAACGCTTCCCTTAAAATAATTGCTTTTTCCATTTTCATTAATAAGTTTTCAAGAATATGAAAACACAAATTTCACATACAAAGCTGAGCATTTTGACAGTTTATTTGAAAAATAGGTGTTTTTTTTACATTTTCAATAGGCGAATATAAAAAAAACGATGTCTGGGGCAAACAATTCACATGTTAAATGCAACAACAACTAAGCGACTATGGGCATCAGCAATGCCCCGAGAATTTTCGGGGCATAATTTTTATCGAGGCTTAAAACTGTGCTACCAAAGCGATGAATTGTATACAAACGTCAGATAAAAGAAAACAAGAAGAAAATTGTTATTTTATTCAGTTGACGTTAGCAGCTGCGCCCAAAATATCTAGTGTCCAATATCTAGTTTCAAATATCTAGTTTCAAATATCTAGTTTCAAATATCTATTTTCAAATATCCAGTTTCCAATAGTGCCGATCAAAAATATCTTGCAATCGGTGGAAGGAGAGTATACGTATCTGCGTATTAACTTTTTCCATCCCGGTGCAACAATGGGACGCAACGAAGATGGAATTTACCCACAACCCAAGGCCACATTCGTCAAAGAAGTGTGAATTAACTTTTTTTCCAATATACATAGGTACATATACATATGTATATTTTTTCCCACAACATTAAATGACATTTACGTTTTAATTGTTAATTTTGTTTTGTTGTTTTATCAATTAAAAAAATGAATTTTATGATGTATGACATACAAATTTTTTTTGTTAATTTGTTAATAGCGACGAAGGATGGAAATGTCAAAAATGTTCAATAGAAGATATGAGAAAGAGATGAGATTTGTTTTGTTTTAAAATGTCATTCCACAGCACAGTGCTGCCAAGTTTTTTTTATGCCCCGGTGTTTTATTTATCGTCGCCTATTAAAGCTGTAAAAAAAATGATACAATGACAATCCAGTGCTTAGATGTGTTTTCTTAAATAGCTCAGAGCGCTCGGTTCGGAGGGAGCTCTAAGCTCTCAGGCCCCGCTCTGTGCCCTGCTCGGGGCTAAAAAAGAAAAACACCTATTGTCTCTAATGTCGATTTCCTAGTACACACACACTAGGGATTTCGATCCGGGATCAAATTTTTTTGTTTGGTATGCGTATGTTTCATATATGTACATGTAAATCCCCCTTCAAATATGGAGTTGAAGATTTTGATCCCTGTCAGAGAAAAATCGATTTTTGGTGTGAAGGAACGCAAAATCTGGCGAGGGATCAAGATCTTGACACAGAAATTGATTTCTTAGGTGTAAAGGAAATCGACATACATAAGTCTATTATTTTGACTTTAACGAAATTGTAAGTGTATATATGTATGTATTATTTATTTATTTTATTTTCTTTATTTATTTATTTAAAGGCGTTCACATTAAGAAGTACAATCTTATAGATAGTGATGCTTAAAGATGCATTTAACAATTTAAATTCAAGCTGTCCATTTATAATTAGGAAAAATAGTACAAATAGATAAAAGGAGAGGAAAAAAAGAGAGAAAAAAAAAGAAAAAGAAAAAGAAACGGAAAAAGGACAAGAAAAAGAGAAAAATAGCATACAAAAATTAGCCAGTGTTTTGAGTGAAAAAGGACCTAAGCTCCAACCTAAACCTATTGGTGCCACCGAAACCACGAACATGCCTTGGTAAAGAATTCCATAAGCGAATAGAGTTAACAAAAAACTGCCGCTCAGATGTAAGACAAGAGAAACGAGGTTGGATAAGCTGACGAGATCTCATTGAGGTACTATAACGTATCTTGTTATTATGTCGATTTCCTTTAGTGCCTGGACACATTGACGGAAGATCGCAATGCCTCACTGCGCACTTTGTGGCTACACACAGAAATAAACGTACTTGGTGATGCAAGAAAATTGACAGTAGAAGAACAGTTGGAAAGTAGAACACGGCATATTGCGAAGTAAATACCTGGACACATTGACGCAAGTGCACATGAAACTTGCATGAACATATAAAAGAGAGAATGATTTTTAATAAGAGGGAAAGAGATGGACTGAAGTTATCGGCTCGACGCCAAAATAAAAATGTAATTACCTGTCAAAATTGGAACGATATTAGAACGGAACTTGATTCACTGCTCAGAGTTTCATAATAAATTATGAGATTCGTGCAGAATTTTTATTTTTCAGTCCATCTTATTAAAAATCATTCTCTCTCTTTTATATGTTCATGCAAGTTTCATGTGCACTTGCGTCAATGTGTACAGGTACTTACACACTACCTAGGAATTTCGATCCCTTGTCAAATTTTTTTCTTTTGGTGTGCGTATTTCATATATGTACATGTAAATCCCTCTTCAAATGCGGATTCGAAGATTTTGATCTCTGTAAAAAAAAAAAACGATTTTTTTGGTGTGTGTCACACGGCGGCTTTTCAAAAGCATTCACGCCAATGCACCACGTCAAAAAGTAGGTCCAGGAAAAATTCGGCACTATAAATAAATGTGGGGAAATCAGAATAGGAATATTATCGATCAAACGGCACGGGGTGTATGATCAAATTAATAATAATCCCCACGTAAGCTTTTACCATGCGAAAGTGGTAGCACTAGCACCTTAAAATCTTCAAATACCCGCCAAAAACTGCTTTTTTGAACTGTCAGTTCAATTTATTCTGTTCAAGTTTCTTGCAATTTACATTCCATCCATTATCATTAATTATATTGGTTGGGATTTACTTTTGCATCATTGATTTCGCCGTAATCAAGTAATTTTCAAAGCACATCTTTAACAATGGACACGAATCAAGAATCTAAAACAGTCACAGACTCCTCTAATGGAACGGAAATGGTCAATCCGGATGAACAGCAGTATTTAGATTTAATCCAGAAAATCATCAACAAAGGTATGGTTGTCTCTAATATAGTTTTTGTTAACAATGCACTTTAGAGCAATCAGCAATTTTATTATTGTTGCAGGTGTGGCTCGCCCCGATCGTACCGGAGTGGGAACCATATCTTTATTTGGGGCACAGATGCGATTCGATATGCGAGACTGCTTTCCATTGTTGACAACAAAACGCGTCTTCTGGAGAGCAGTTGCAGAAGAGCTCCTCTGGTTCGTCCATGGAAAAACCGACGCCAAGTTGCTGCAAGAAAAAAATATCCATATCTGGGATGGCAATAGTACCCGTGAGTTCCTTGATAAATCTGGGTTTACCGATCGCGAAGAAGGCGATTTGGGACCGGTTTATGGCTTTCAGTGGCGTCACTTTGGTGCCACTTATCGCACTTGTCATGATGACTACACCGGCGAGGGGATCGACCAATTGAATGAGGTGATTCATCGAATTCGTGAGAATCCCACTGATCGTCGTATAATTATGAGCGCATGGAATCCATGTGATTTACCAAAGATGGCTCTGCCTCCATGTCATTGCCTGGCGCAATTCTACGTAGCCAATGGAGAGCTATCGTGTCAGTTGTATCAAAGATCAGCCGATATGGGATTAGGAGTTCCATTCAACATTGCCAGCTATGCTCTGCTCACCTACATGATTGCTCACATTACCAACTTGAAACCCGGTGATTTTGTCCACACTCTGGGCGATGCTCATGTTTATAATAATCATGTAGAACCACTAAAGGAGCAATTGCAAAGAGTTCCAAGGGCTTTCCCTAAGCTAGTTATCAAACGAAAAGTGGAGAAGATTGAAGACTTTACGTTTGAAGATTTCGAGGTTGTGGATTATAAGCCTTATCCAAAGATAAGTATGGAAATGGCTGTTTAGGAGGAAGACAGTATGATATTTAGATATAAGATATTTTTTAAACTCTATTTCAAATAAATTCAATTATTATTGACAATGTAAATTTGTATAATCTGCTTCAATAAGCCGGAAATAGTCTTTCTTATTTTCCTTGGGGAAAATTCTAGCGTTAAGTTGTCGGACTTAATGAATACCCCTGTACTCTTTCTCTTGTTGGAACTGAAATATTGTTGGTTGTGTAAATTAAGCCTTAGATAAGCAGGCAATATTGAGAAGTCTATAGACGGAAAGCCTCCTTCGGTAATCCGTCTGTCATATCAATAAAAAAAGGTAGAGAAAACGATCTCCTTTAACAGGCTAGCTTTCGATTCTGTTCGATACCGAGCGCGCTGTTTCCAGTCATCCCGGTCCATTAAATTGCGGTGAATTTTACAAAACACCTGGATGTTGTCGATATCATCCACCTAAACCAGATGGACAGATTTGGTGCCACTCCGTGTTAACGCCTGTACTTCCCATCATTTGGACGAGAATGAAATTGAAAAATTTCATCTTCATGCCGATACTCTACGAATGTTTGGAATGTTCATTCTGCTTGGTAGAAAGCCACACTGGCATTTTGCTACTATAGAGCTGCGAACGGCTTAACACACTCGCAGCATGTTTGAGAATCTTATATGCGACGTTTAGTAGATGTACCAACGATATTTCGATAGAAATACAACCAACACATTGAAATCCAACCACATGACATTTTGGGAATGTTTTTTGAATCTTAAACAAATCCTTCTTCCAACAAAAATCCTTCTTCCAATTTGACAACTAGACGAAAATCCGATGGTGATCGTCCCTTTCTCTCGAACCACAGCTATCGCCAACTTTTTTGCTAGTTTTTTTTTTTAATCATTTACTGACGACTCTTATACTGATTGTAATTATTTCAATTATTTACCGAATTTCTTCCTCGGACCATTTCTCACCCATTTCTCATGGAAAACAAGCTGAATCAACTCAATGATAGGTATATTCCCGGTGCAGGGAAATACGTCCCCAGAAACTAAGTCCACTGAGGGACTAAGTTCTCACTTGAGGTGGGAAATAAATCCCCTGGAACTAAGTCCACTGAGGGACTTATCTCACTTAATGGGAACGAATTCCACTTTACTAAAGTGGTCTTTGTTCCCATGCAAGGTGGGAAATTCGTTACAAACAAGTGTGGGTCTTAGTTCCCTTTGAATGTGAAATAAATTCCCATGTTAAGCCATGGGAATGACACGTATAAACTGAGGTATGTAAGGTATGCAACCCCCCTGCTTGGGATTTGGGGTAGGTACGTGGTTGGGTGTATGCAAAGTTTCTTCACATGGGAACAAAGACCACTTTAGTAAAGTGGATTTTGTCCCCATTAAGTGAGAACAAAGTCCCTCAGTGGACTTAATTCCTGGGGACTTATTTCCACATATCAGGATTCTAATGTTCTTTTTACTCAGCGATAAAATATATCGAGTTTCTTTTTCATTAATTCTAGGCCACAAACTTCTAGAAATAACGCAGTCGTTCCTGGAGGACCAGGGGTTATTGATTTGCTCTTTCGTTATTAGGTCTATTTTCCTTTTAATCACACCAATTGGGATTTTTGTCTCATATTTAAATGGCTACTACTGTTTTTATTTGACACTAACACTTTCTTTACCAGTTCAACTGCTATTTCATTTACTTCTATATTACTATGTCCAGAGCTTGTCTTGGTTAGTGTCACAAATATTGTTCAGTTTGCCTCGGCATTTTGTTACTGTCTTGGATATTATAGTCTCACTGGCTAAAGCCTTAATGGAAGCTTGGACTACACTCATCTGGGAGTTTGAATGATTCTCTAATATTGAGAGCTTCACAGAACACTCCAGCTCCTGTTCCTTCTTCCATTTTTGACCCATCGATGTAGAAGGATATACCTTGTTGACTAATTAGTGAGTTGGGTTCCCATCCATGCTTTTCGGGTATTGTATGTTAATGGAGAAGTGTTTGTTGAAATCTATTCTGGGTGGTAAGTAGTCTGTCGTCACATTAAGCCCAGCCAATGTGACATACCTTAGGATAGGATAGACCCAGGACCATAAGTGCTGTGCTTCTAAGAGCTCATTTCTTCAAGCCGAAGTGCGCTTTTGGCTGCTGTGCATCTTATTTGCTCCTCCAGGACTGGAAGATTTAAAATAATTTCCAGTCCTGCCTGTGGCGTAGAACCCTGTGTCCCCGTTATTCCTAAAAAGGCTAATCTCTGTACCTTATTCAGGTTTTTGAGATAACTTTTTCTACAGCCTTCCACCACACGATCGACCCATAGGTAAGTATGAGAAGGCCCATATGGTATCCCCGCCATATTTCTCAGAAAATGCTCTTCAACACTCTCTCTTCCCCCTTCGTTTATCTCTATCTCAAGGAGTATTAGCTCAGTTATGGAAGACCTCTTTCATAACCCCAATACATATTAAGGGCCCAAAGTGTGAAGTGTGAAGACTTTCACATATTTTCAAAATCTTTGAAAGCATATTGTATGATATTTCAAGCTTTCCTTGTAAGTCTCTTATTTCCCCTAGACAACACGGCCTTGTCAAGGGTAGGTCCAGAACGAATAGCCTTATTAAATTCGTATCCTTTAACTCTCTAACAATTCCATCTCTTTCAACACTAATTCCCGTAATATAAGAAATCCCCGTCTCTTCTATCTGCCTACACACCGTACCTCTTATGGCTCGCATGCTTCGGAGAATTAATTGTAACATTAACTGTTTCGTCTTTAACCTCAGTTCACCCTGCTTGTAAATCCGTCTTAATCATCCTTCCAATTCAATCCAATCCTAGATTTTAGTTAGATTAAGAATTAGCTTGTATTAAGCCTAATAAATGAGGGTATTTCGTCGATGTGCTTACATCTGGAAAGGAATCGAATATTTTTGTTTTAAATTTGTCGTTATATTTAACAAGACGCTATAAACGTCGATATATGTATGAACGTCCAACAAATTAAGGAAAAGGCGTCGTGACTTAAGCTATATTTCGATTCTACAATAAAAATCCATAAATTCGCAAAATAAAAATTGTATTTCTATAGCAATCTAATCAGAGATTTTGTGGTGAAACATTTGACAGTATATATTCTCAACGAAGTTGTTATTTGAGGTTTTTGAATACTCCACAAAATTTGGACCTAATTATGAGAGAACTTAACCTACTGTACAAATAAGAAGTCTTGTTTATTCAAATCATCTTCCGAAGGGATGAATTTGATTGGCAGACTTGATGTTTGTCTTAATGGCTGATGGTGCTTTGCCAAGTTGATTCACACCTGATGGACTGACAGAGCTCATTGGGGATGGTTGGCGGATCGCCGGTGGTACCATCATACCACCGGCAGCCGAACCAGGCCCGGATAGCTGCATTGCTGTCTTCAATCCCTTTCCCATTCCAACAGCTTGGACTAGTAAATGGGTGTCAGCATTGCTGCTTGTTTGTTGAATTCCTTAAAAAAAAAAAGATACAAAAAACTCATAAGAAAACCTTGGTGTTTTTTTTAGTTTTGTCTTTGGAGAGCAACAAACCTGCACGGGAGGATGATTCGATTTCCCAGTCTTCTCTGGTTTTGCTGACCATTTCTAGCACATGACCCACAACCTTATTGTATTGGGCGACTTGTTTCATTGCAGTTTCTATAGAGAGATTCGCGGCCTGAAAAGAAGGTAAGGAAATAGTTTGAGATATCTTTTTCATTTCGATTGTGACGGAATCGAACCTTTTGCTCATTTTGAATCATTTTCTGCTCGGCTGTCGGATCGGGCTTGGTCCTCAGGTAATTCGGAACGATATCATGTGAGAAGACTGGAACACGACCTTCAGTTAGATTCCATAGAGCTTCATCTCTTTCGGGGGACAACATCAAAGGCAAAACAGTGCGATTACGTAGTGGAGGTCCAAGCTCTTTGGATAGGATTTTCGAGAGGCCTGTTAACTGATGGGGGATTTCTCTTAGATTTTCATAAGAACTTTAAATTGTTTGATATTTTTTACTTACATGACTCGAAATGAGAGCAAAATTGTCAAGAAATGTTGGCCAATTTATTGATTCGTATTCGGTTTCTATTTTATGGATCATTGAGCCGATTGAATTCTTTAGGTCATTTAAGCGATTGAGGACTGCGTCCAGAGTCATTTCTAGTTGTTTTTCCTCGCGTTGCATTTTTATGTTTTAGTAGTTATAAAATTAATTAAAAAGAGCTAAGAAATATAATGTTGATTTTCTGATTTTCTCTGTAATTTATTTTTGTTTGACAAAAATGTCAAAAGAAATGAAGGTAGCTTTTGTAGGGATGACAGATGGAATGTGGATACTCGTTACAGCGGATATCATGTACAGCGAGTATTAATTATGGTTCAGTTACTAACAAGTAGAGGGCACTGCAGCAGTTAAGAAGTAACCTCAAAAAGCATTATGCGCGAAACAGATTAAACCAGCAACAGCACCAGCATCGTCAACAGCAAACAGCACGCTGACCAGCAAACATTTCTCAAACACATTGCCACCAGCAACGTCATTTCATCTGCTTGACATTTCATATGGAAAAAAAAGCTTTTCATTGTGGTGCCACTGAATATTGCAGTGGAAAAGTTGACATCACTGCACCAGCAACAGCAAATTTAGGACTTTGGCCTAACGACGCTGTTGGCGTTGCTGTTGCTGTTCTAATGTGTGTTGAACAATTGAAATACATTGGCTCTAAATTAATGGCGGCCGCTGTTGCTGTTGACGGTGCTGTTGCTGGTTCAATCTGTTCCGCGCTTTAGCCGTGTTTTATCATCGAAAAATGATCCATATATAGATTATCCCTTGGAAATAAAAAGATATGGATCATAGTGACAGTAGTGTATGCCCATATCTTTTATCATTATCTTTGTTGGCTTTCAAGAGTATTTCTTGTCTTTTTTCTTTTCACTGTAGTTTACCATAAAAAGCCATCTACCCGCCAGAGTAAAAACTTATTTTAAAATCTTTGACTGCTTTTAAATGAAGCAATATCCGTGTTTTTTTGGAAAAGTTATCCGTAATACAGTAGGATTTTATGTGAATAACAAATACAACATCCGCAGTAGGATCACTGCGGAGAGTGAAATCCTGCTGCGGATAGAGATTTGACGTTTATTCGAGTGAAATCCTGCTGCGGATAGAGATTTGATGTTTATTCGAGTTACGGCAGTGATCCTACTGCGGATGTTGTATTTGTTATTCATATAAAGTTCTACTGTACTACGGATAACTTTTCCAAAAAAACACGGCTTATATTATCTGGAGATTTTTAAGCCCGGTGGAGAGAGACGTGTGTTGCGGGGGTACACAAAATTGCTGGGGTTGGAAAAATTGCAGAGTTATCGTTCTTTCATCTTTGTGGTTTTCTTTATTTGTCAGGTATGTTTCATTTTTATTTTTTGGCATTCGCTCAGTGAACTTCGATTAACTCACTAGAGTAAAGAGTGCGCAGAGATGACTCCTTTTCAATAGACGAAAAGTTAACTTTCATTATAAATCGCTGTGTTTAAAAGCATCCATGCAATCGAAAGGAAGCCAAAAGAGAATCAAATATAAAAAATCGCTTTCGTATAAAAGCAGTCTTTGAAATAGCTGCTGCATTAGGCGTTTTTCTTTTTAAGCTCAGAAAAGGGAACTGAGCTGTCAAAAATAGATCTGTGTTTCTTTTTTACCTCAAACACATCAGAACGCTGAGGTTGTTTTTCTTTTTTCAATCAGAGCTAGTTCGGATCGCGCTCTATGAATTTGGAATAAAATGACCGAGCAGATGGACTTAAAAGCTGAGCGCGGCTACTTCGCTTTTTTTTTTTTTGCGTGATATGACTTAGACAGACGGGAGATGGACCTTTGACAGTGCTCCAGTGTCCAGGGTATTTCATAAAAAAATCGGAGAGCTCTGCTCAAACTCTGCTCGGAGCGTACTCGATATGCTCAACTCTGCTTAGTGCTCTGCTCAGATTTAAATAAGAAAAACGGCTATACACTAATTAGATATTGACTGCTAGGAGCCAACATCAAGCTGGTTCCATTTTTACCTATACGGTAATTATAGTCTGTTCAATTTATATTTGCAGTACAGGGACGATAGGATATATGCCTTTCAGTCTCACCATTATGGATTTCAATGAGCTATCTTTAATTTAAAGCTCTTACAGGATTTCCGTAGTGAGCATTAAAAATTGCCGCAAATCTCAGAAAAAATATTTGCTACCGAAAGCTCGAAAAAGCTTAAATCCTGAAAGTTACATAGCACAAACCAAAGAAAATGCCATATGAATTTCTATCAACTTGGCAATGGGAACTGTGATTCAGTGTTTTTTTTAATAAAGACAATAAGGTAAGGGTTGGTTGCAAATTGGCGATCAGTCTCCTTTAGGGGTGTCCACTTAAGAAAAACATCGATGTTTTTATTCGATGTTAAGACATCGCTTAAAAACATCGATGTTTTTTCAACATCGAATACCTACTTTATTTAATGATTTTTTACTTTAACAAATGGAAACTAACAATATGCGCTGGCAAAAGTATTATCTGTTCCTTAAAAATTCCAAAAAAAATTTGATCAGTTTAATTGTTTTAGATTAAGATAAGCGTAAAAAAGCAAATTTCGATTCACAAACCACACTGTAGATAAGCGAGAGTAAGAGCAAGTATATGAAGCAGTACAGTTCAGGCAGGACTGTGAAATGAAAGACTAAGGCCGGTATTCACCGAGCGCTCATAACTTAAGAAGCTCATAAACCTATTCACCAAGCAATATTAGTGAAGATCTACGAGCGCTCTTAAAAGTTAGGAGTGGTCCCGACCATTCCTAACTTACGAGCGCTCTCTTCGAAAGTTTGTTCACTTGTGCGTGTGCCACGCATGCATTTGACTCGAATCCATGTGAGCAATGCCAAGTAGAAGTGTATCCATTTGCTGTCAAGACCAACATTCCACAACATTTCACAGTTTGGGTATGCCTGAACAAGAGAGAGTGGCTCTCATTTTCGAACTTCGAAAAACACTTGCGAGTGGTTGGTGAATACCCCACAGAAATTTCAAGTTAAGAGCCTCGTATAGTTAAGAGCCGTTTAGGAGCGCTCGGTGAATACGAGCCTAAACAGGGCCGTATTTACCCTGGGGCTAAAAGGGCTACAGCCCGGGGCGGCTTGCGCTTGGCCAATTTATAATATTTTTTTGAAGCGATTGGTCTTTCAAAACATTCAAGCAGAAGGGCGGATGCCGCCCATAACAATTATCCAATTTACAATATTTTTGAAGGATAAACAAAAAATACAAAGATTAAAAAATGCGATTTTTTGAGTTTTTCAAGCATGACAATTTTTTCAGTGCCGTGAGTGTCTGGCTGTAAGAGAGTTCACTGTAACATGTCACTCACTTTTTTCACCATTTACTATTCTTACTTTTTATAAACGATTTTTTATAATAAAAATTCATAGTTAAAATATTTACAGACATGTACCTATTCTTTGGAAAAAATAATGATGGATAAATAAAAATATAGGTATTATTTTAAAAACTATTGGCGCAAAATTTTAGTCGAATTAGTACGATGTTAAAACTATTTTAGTATAATACTAGGTTAAAAAGACGATTTTGCTAATTTTAATCAAATTTAGCATCATGCTATCTCTAACATTTTACTAAAGTTAAAATCGTCGAATACCTATTTTATATTTTTAGTATCATTCTCACTTGTCCCAATTGAAGTCCCTTGAGACAGAAATATTGTCTTAATTTTGGGGTTCTATACTCAAGCAATTCTATTTCTATATTGTATCAAAAAAAATTCAATGTGTTTATACAGACGTTGAAACTGTGTCCAGGCTCTACGAGGCACTCATATCGTTTGTGAGAGAAAAACGAGAATGCTTTGATGTTTTAAAGAGATGCGAAAAAGCAAAACCTCTGAAAATTACAAAATGGACCAAAAAAGAATCATCAAGAGGAAAAAACGAGATGATGAGTGTCGCGAATGGAGGTTCTTTTTTGTGGTCGTGAAAATTTCAAAATACGAGTAAATACTTTCATTCCTATTTGCGACCAATAATTGAGTGCGCTGAAGAGAAGAAATTCATCCTATGAGGCAAAAACAAATGGTTTTATTTTTGTATCTAAGCTTGATCACATAAGTGAAGAAGCAATTCGAAAAAATGCAACCACTCTTCAGAAATTATACCTGATTGATCTTGGTGAAAATTGTCAAGAAGAGTGTGTCTTACTTAAAAATTTTCTGGAGCAAAACAACTCTGAAAATATGATTTTAGGGCAGCTTAACCTTCATATAAGAGAAAAATAATTGAAGGAAGCATTTTTATATGCCGATGCTGAGGTTGCTTTAAGAATATACTTGTGCACTGCAGTGTAGAGCCGTGTAAATCGTTCATTTCAAATGATCGAATCGAACTCGATCATTTTCATTTCACTCAAATGGTTTAATACTGTTCCGATTCGATTTTCATTTCGATTTCGATGATAAGATTAAGTTGAGGCTTTCACAAAATACTCTATATTGTAAGCCATAAATTGCCAAATGACATCGAATGATGGCTACTATGTCCATTGATTAAAAAGCGTCAAAAAATTCAAGACAAAGAGATTTCATTTGTTGCTCATTAAAATATCAATTTTAGGACTAATAGTTACTGAATGAATTGGTACTATCGAATAAATTAACTTTTAAATACTATCGCATATGTAAGTCGAAAGTTTTTATTCGATAAGTCTCATTACTAGTTCAATTCCCACAGTGTCTAAACATACCAGATCCTGGGCCCATATCGCGTAAGAGTAAAGTGATCACTAAATTAATTGATTGTCGTTTTGACAATCGCTCTCTCTATATTTTTTTATTGATATGATAGAGACAGCTATATTCAAAATGACAATAAAAAAATTGACAATCAAATATCACCTTACGCGATTCCACCCCTGATACCTTAAATAACACCAAATCGAATCGAGTAAATCATGGTTAATCGAGTTAACTGATATTAAAGAATGAGACTCATTGAAATGATTGAGATTGAAATAGAAAATCGAGCATTAGCGCCTTTATAGTTTAACTTTATTAAATATAGAAGCTGAACTGACAAAAATTTAGATAACGAATCTATTGTTAATGAATTTTGTAATGAATATACACACAAAAAAAATTTGAAAAATGTTGTGTTTTTTATTATTATTTTTTATTACTTTATTTTCATTGTTCTAAAGGGCGGCAAAATTTATCAGCCCGGGGCGCCAAATCCTTAAATACGCCTCTGAGCCTAAACCTAAGAAATTAATCAAAGACAAGAACTAAAGACAAAAAAGAGCTGATGCACACTTTTTTTGCAAAAGTATGCGTTATCTCGGTTGCTTAGTTGTCATTTCTACAAATTCGAAAAAGTCAATGCTCACATTTTTGCAAAAGTATGCGTAACCTTAATTGCTCGTAAAAGAGCCGATTTTCATATTCACCGACCTGAATGAAATTAATAAAAATAAAGTCTTTATGTTCTTTGTCATAGTTTTCGGTTTAAAAAAAAAACATCGATACATCGAATAGAAAATTTACTAAGCAAAACATCGGATCAATCCGATGTCTCGTCCAGCGCTGCCACCCTAAAGATAATCAAGCGAAGTATTTTTCAGAAAAAAGCGCAGTAGATTGCAATACAACGCAGTAGATTTTAAAATATGCAAAACAAAATTCAAATCATAGAAATACATTTTATTTATGAATAAAAGCAACAGAACTTAAAAAAATTAACTCAACAGTTAAAAAAAAATAAACAAATTTCTTAAACTAAATAAACAAAAAATCACATTTCATTTTGAAAATTCTTATATAGATAAAATAAAAAGAGATCACATATTATTTCGAAAATTCATATTATAAAAAAAAAAAATAATAATAATGACATTACTTCATTATAAATTCACCATTTGTGAACTTAAATTTATTATAAAATTCTATAATACCTGGTGCATCTGAGGGAGACCAACAATTCTCTTTTAGGTCTTTTAGCTCGTTGGCTAAAATAATACTTTAAAGGGTGTTGAGGCTGTTTCTAGTATCAGTTTTTATTAAGTTGACTAACGAAAATTTCTTTTCAGCAGCTGTGCTGCTATGCGGTAAAAAGCATAACAAAAGCATAAATTCTGCTAGCTCCACCAATGCAAATTCACATACCGAGTTTTTAAATGTTCTGGCTTTTGACCAAAACTTTGTTATGTCTGAAGGGTCATTGTATTTTTAAACAAAATCATTATTGCCTAACAAGAACCTCCATTGCATATTGAGTACTTCCGCATTTTCAGATGAATGTGGAAATTCTTCCAAAATGAATTTGAATTTTTCACTGATTGCATTCAGAGTGAGTGAATATGGTTGAGAACAAACTTTAGTTAAGTACTATTAACATTTTTAAAAGAGGAGTAGATTCGTTTTGCTGCGCAGTAGAAATTCATTTGGGCCAAAACGCAGTAGATCTACTGCTAAAGGAGTAAAGTGGCAGCCCTGGTCTCGTCGTATGGTGAACATCGAATGGATTCGATACATCGATGTTTAGTGAATATCCCTAGTCTCCTTTCACGCTTTCACCCATGGAGCAGATAGGTCATGGTGGATCGTACGTGAGCTCAAAGAAGATTACAAATGGCAATTGTGGTCGAAATCAAATAGTTTATAATCACCAGTTGAAAGAGAACCTTTTTTAAAAATGAGAAAGAAGGAGGAAACATATTTCATTTGACCAGACCATATCTGTAACCGAAAACAAAATGTTTAAAATGTATTAATTTGAAAATTTTGGATGATAAAGCTCTTGGCCCGCATAGTCTTAAATTGTGAGCAGGTGAAAACAGATCTAAAATTCTATTGGTAATGTAAGTGGCATAGTATTTGCATAATTTGTAAAGTAGAATTCCATACCAAATCCATTTCACACTTAAATTATCTATGACATGGCAGCCTTTACTGATGTAGGTACGAGGTACTAAGTTTGACCGACTAATGTTATAGGTCAGGTTACAGACATACATATTGAATTGCTGGCCATTTTCGAAAACTTCATTTGCGACCTGCTACTAAACCGCAATTGCAAAACGTTTTTAAACACAAACAGCCGTATTAATAAAAAACGCTTATTCCACCTATATTCCATGGTTTTGCTAAGCCATGGAATAGGAGTTAAGCCATGGCTTAAATATTTACATTAATAAAAACAAAATGTTCCCAGAATAGAAAAATGACGTTTATCAAAAATCATTTTAAGAAAATCTTCTACAAAAGTAAGCAATCTCTTTTTTATATTCTGTGGCTACCTAAATTGATTGTCAATTGCTTGTGTCTGACTGTGGGCATTTCTATTTCTTATTCCTTCGCTAAACCACCTACTTCGGTGGTTTAACTTAATCATAATTAGTAAACGTCACTTAACAGAAAATTTGTTTTATTAATGAAATTTCGCACTTAGTCCAGGACTTAACGATAAACCTCCACTAAACCATTTTTATTAATATGGGTGAAACTGCTCAAGTCAAGAGTGTTCGAAAACCCAAAACAAAATTTATATGCAAAGGCATTATTTTCGATAAGGCAGTTTGCTACATATATGGGCAATTCTACAGATCTTTTAAACTCTGTGTTATGAGCATATAGCTATGAATATCTTAGCTCCAAGTTAAAATATACTTGAATTTCTTTTTTATTCCAGTGAATTACTTTATTAGAAATATGTATTTTCCAAATTGAGTCTTAAACAAGCTAAATTCAAAAAATCTCAATTGTAATAATCTCGTTTATTTTTAAATTATGCTCTGATGAACTCGCGGCCCGCAACTTGAGTCATTACTTTTACAAGCAAAATATTGTCTTTACCTATAAGAAATATTATCGTAAGTTTCGTAAGTGGGCGCCAGTTTTGTGATAACTTATAGATCTTTCTATAAGTGTAATAACTTTTTGATAAAAATATGTTTTTTCGATGTTTCGTTGTTTTTTGAAGACGGCCCAAGAAATATCACTATAATTTTCAATTATCTTTATTCCTCAAGTAAAAACGAAGAAATCAAGCCATGAATCAAGTATGTGCGCAATAAATTTTCGAGACTAGAAATGTTTTCAATCAGAGATCGAATTTCTGCAATAATGGAAATTTGCACTTAAATGTATAGCACATCTTTCGCAAGGCTTAAAATCGATCTTTTCTGCTTCTGATCTTACTGTATGCTTATAGATTTCTAGAAAAACAATGGGCCACAAAAGTAATTATTGTAGTTTAAAAATTATCAACCTTAATTAGAGTATTTATTCAAATAAATGAAATTTCGGGTCCTGCTCTTATAATACTGTATATATACCCTACCACAACGGCCCGCGATAAAATCGATGCACGACTATTTATTCAACATACTGATAGGTTCAATAAAAAGTGCGCAATAAAGTCTCAGTGGTGTGCGAAGTATTTGAAAAAATAAAGTTTCAAAATCACAAGTTTAAAAGTTCTGTAGATATGCCCATAATGTTCGATAAAATAACTTGCGACACAACTCTAGGAAAAAAATTGCCCAATCATTTTTAGTACGAAAAATTTTCGGAAGCACACTTTTAAATTTTTAATGATTCTTTGATCTAAAGGTTGGAGTACGGATTTTGTATTTGCGAGTAAAAATACAATTTTAATTGCAGTCAAATTTGTAATATGTGGGGTGGTAAGAAAAATTATCTATCGTCAAAAGAATTGTTTTAATTTGTTTTATTTAATAACTATTTGTCCTATTGACGAATGTAATCAATTTCGAAAGCGAAATTTTTGTTGTTGTTATAAGGGGCGGTAGAAAAGTATTTTCTGTTATAAATTCTTCGTTATATCCAACGAGTCGTTATAGCCGGCGACGTTATATCCGACGTCATATTAGTACAAATTGTATGAAAACCAACCAACTGAAGAAAAAGTGGTCGTTAAAAGCGGCTGGTCGTTATAGGTGACGTCGACTG
Source organism: Philhelius festivus (assembly GCA_963931855.1). Lineage (NCBI taxonomy): Eukaryota > Metazoa > Arthropoda > Insecta > Diptera > Syrphidae > Philhelius > Philhelius festivus. Next base: position 64,125,200 of record OZ007556.1, read on the forward strand.
TATGTATTAAAAAAGATTTGCTCAAAATTTTAGTTGAATTAGTACGATGTTAAAGCTGTTTTAGTACGAAACTAGATTAAAACAACGATTTTGCAAATTTTAATCGAATATAGCATCATTCTTTCTCTAACCTTTTATTAAAGTTAAAATTAATTAAAGTTAGTATCATGCTTGCTTCATTTGACATTTACAAACGTCAAAAAAGGTCTGTTTACTAAGCGTTTTGCACGAACTGTCACTGTTTTAGGTATTTATTAAGAAAATTGGTTTTGTATGATACTAGTTAGAAAATGTTTGAAATTAAGTATGAATTAGTAAACTACTTTAAAGTTAGCAAAATATTAAATAGTATCATACTAACACCTTAATAATAGACTGTTTGCGCCATTATGATTTTAAATGATAATTTATTATGAAATTAGGCACTGATGATTCACAAAATAAAAATGAACTACGTACCTATGTATGTTCTTTTAATTAATCGATATTTACATGCACATATAAACCTTTTGTTTCTTTAGCACTAGAATTTGCAAATAGAAAAACAAAAAATTAATTTTTCATTCAACCAGTTAAGCTTTATTTTTGAACCTTTTAGCCATTTCAAATATTAATTTTTTTGCATGATGACTATTTAAAGTTTTAGGTATGTACATATTATGTACCTACAAATATTCATGGTTCAGTTTGCCTATAATTTATTTTACGAACTGCTCTAGTGGAAGTAAGGCAGATAAAATCATAACAATATTCAATACGAAATTGTTTTTTGACCATCTGACATAAATGCACCACTATTAAAATAAAAACAACATCAACAAACGAAATCACATTTACCATAAAACGGATCTAAAAAAAAAAAACTAACAGACAAATAAGAGAATTAAACTGAAGTACGTTTTTTTTGTTTGTTTGTTTCCATTGTATAGCTGACTATGATTACCAATCAGTGGCGCTTTATCTATAAGGCAAAATAGTCAATTGTGTAGGGCCAAACAGGTGTTCTTCAATTTTTTTCAAAATTTATTTATTTACATAACTAAATTGCTAGTTTTTACAAAATTTCTTACAAAGGTTTATATTAAGATTTTAAACAATTTCGTTGAAAAATGTTGATTTAAATTGACATGGATTAATTATTGTTTTATCAAACAAATTGTTAGGTATATTTTTAAGATTATAAAAATTAAATAGCTTAAACATTTTATTTAATGAAGAAAATTTTTCATAATTGGTACGATATATAGTTTGAAATAAGTATACTCTCCGGTATGTTCCTCAAAGTTCTTTGAGGAATATTAAAATTAAAAAAAAAATTGTAGTCCACAAGTCTGGAAATCAAACGTTGTAATTGTAAATTACAATTTCCCCTACTTTTTGTCTCTTTTCTTGCAAATTTGTTGGAATTATGGGACCTTATTCGGAATTCCCCCTCCCCCCCCCACCAAAATTAATTTTTTTTTTTAACGAATCGATAAAAAAGTGTTTGCTGTTGATAAAAAACATCAAATTATGGAGGAGAAACACTTTTTTATGTTAAAAAAGTGGAGTATAAGCGGACCACCTACAGTACTGTTGGCCCTTATTCGGAATTCCCCCCCCCCACCAAAATGAAATTTTTTTTAACGAATCGATAGAAAAGTGTTTGCCGTTGATAAAAAACATCAAACTATGGAGGAGAAACACTTTTTTATGGTAAAAAAGTGAAGTATAAGCCACCCACAGTACTATAACTAAAACTACTTTTGTATGGGATACCTATTTGCTTTTTTTGCTTGCTTACGCATTACGGCGTATAAACAGTGAGATATGCAACCCCCCTGCTTGGGCACACTATAGGATTTGGGGTAGGTGCGAGTTTAGGAGTGGTCGGGACCACTCCTAACTTTTAAGAGCGCTCGTAGATCTTCACTAATATTGCTTGGTGAATAGGTTTATGAGCTTCTTAAGTTATGAGCGCTCGGTGAATACCAGCCTAAGTCTGTTGTTATAAGGTGGGAGATCATAACACCCCGACTCCACAAAATATCTGTCTCTCCAACTCAATGTCTGACATCTCTATCTCTACATTTTGTTATTGCTTCGCTGGGAAAATTATGTCATGATATTTCATTTGAATCCCTACCGCACGGGATGTGTTTTGTGCGGATAACAGAAATTAGCAAAACGTAAAACTATAGCGCGTAACAGACTGAACCAACAACAGCACCGTCAACAGCAACAGCGGCCGCCATTAATTTAGAGCCAATGTATTTCAATTGTTCAACACATATAAGAACAGCAACAGCAACGCCAACAGCGTCGTTAGGCCAAAGTCCTAAATTTGCTGTTGCTGGTGCAGTGTTGCCAACTTTCCCACTGCAATATTCAGTGGCACCACATTGAAAAACTTTTTTTCCATAAGAAATGTCAAGCTGATGAAATGACGTTGCTGGTGGCAATGTGTTTGAGAAATGTTTGCTGGTCAGCGTGCTTTTTGCTGTTGACGATGCTGGTGCTGTTGCTGGTTTAATCTGTTTCGCACATAATTCTTACAACCCGACTCCACAGGAGATAAATTCTCTCAGATCATGATATGAAATCTCCAATGGAGTCGCTACCAATCATGCTGCAAAAACTGCAAGACGTGGCAGTTCTTTGGCTGGAGATGATCTATATGATCTAGGAGGGTGACTATACCTAAATCATGTGCTTTCTAGGCAATCATTAGAGACATCCTTAATGGAATGCCAAAAGCAAGCAAATATGAATTTATACAAGAATAAAACTTTTAAACAGTTTAAATGGCCAGAAGAAATTACGCTAGATTTTTTTTTTTGAAAAAAAAAACGCCAACATTTTTTTTCATATATATTCTGTACTCTTTTTCTAGGAAAACAGCCCAGACTTTTTTGGCAATCTTTCCAGAAAATTTTCCAAAAAAACTCTGGCGTTTTTTCCATTTTTAGAAATAAAAACAGGGCAGAAAATAAAGTTTGGAAAAAACAGCAGAAATCAAACTGTATTACTTACATTAAAAGGTGTAAGCAAATAACAGTTATGTACCTACTGTTGATACACGCGCCTGCCTGGCGATTTAACATACTGTAATATTTTTTTCAAGGTTCGTTAAATAAAACTTATTACTGTTTCTAATATTTCTTCTTTATTTACACTTTTCAAATCAAAACAATAAATCTCAATTTATAATCAACTCTAATACTTTCCAACTTAAATCCACTTTTTTAATTACACTTTCCACAATCCAATAGTTCAGCTTTGCACACTTTCATAATCGAAAATAAACTGTGTTCCGCTCACCGTGAACACTCCCTTTTATACTCAAACCAGTTGTTCTAGAAGGTTCTTGTCCAGAAGGGGAAATTCTTATGGGGGTAGAATGTTCTAGTACTTTGGAATTAGGGGAAATTTAGATGCGATGGAAAAGAGCTTTTTGTTTTGTTCCCTCACAAAGCAGATATGTAATTCCCAACAGATGTCGCTGTAGGAGTATAAAGCTCTGTTCGCAACATTGCCCCCTTCTTAAGATTGTTCGTCCCGAACAACTCTATCACCAGCTGCGGCACTGTATCGGTGCAGTCGATCGCTATGCACAACTTTTAGCTTTCCTCTTAACCCTCTTTGAATTCGGTAAACGACATCATTGATTTTCGTGACGACAGTATAAGGGCCTTCCCAGTTTTGTTGAAGCTTCGGCGACAATCCCTTTTGACGATGTGGATTATACAGCCATACACGATCTCTTACTTGGAATCCTGTCGTGTTTGCTCTTGTGTCGTACCTTGTCTTCATTCGATCGCTGTAAGTGCTCATTCTAGTCCTGGTCCTTTCGTGGATGCCGATTAGCCTCTCTTTTAGGTCACTCACGTAATCCCCTGTTTCCTGAGACTCTTGTGGTGGGTGTCCAAACCTTATCTCACTAGGCAGGCGTATGCTTTTTCCGAACAGGATTTCAGATGGTGTTTGTCCTGTTGAGCTATGTACTGCACTTCGATAGGCCATCAAAAATAGTGGTATGTGCCTATCCCAGTTTCTTTGGTTGTCGCCTACGACCTTAGTGAGGTGCTCTTTTAACGTCCTGTTGAATCTCTCGACCATTCCATCAGATTGCGGGTGAAGTGGTGTGGTTCTCGTTTTCTTAATGCCAAGGAACGCGCACACCTCTTGGAATATGTTCGACTCAAAGTTCCTTCCTTGGTCAGAATGGAGCTCCATAGGCACACCGAACCTGCTTACCCAGTTAGACACAATCTGGTCGGCCACGGTCTTGGCTTCTTGGTTCGGGATAGCGTATGCCTCAGGCCATTTGCTGAAGTAATCCATTAGCACCAGAATGTATTTGTTTCCATCATTCGTTTCCGGAAATGGGCCAGCTACATCAACAGCAATCCTTTCAAACGGTGAGCCAACATTATATTGCATCATTTTTCCTTGCAGTTTTCTACCAGGGCCTTTGGTTGCAGCACAAGCGTCACAATTTCGGCACCACTTTTCAACGTCGTCTCTTGCATGCAACCAGTAGAATCGTTGTCTCACTTTTTCTAACGTCTTGTTGACTCCCAAATGGCCTCCTGAAGGTCCATCATGCATTTCTCGAAGAACCTCTTTAATTTTTGATTGAGGTAACACAAGCTGCATCACATAGGATTTACCATCAGCGGACTCCCATTTACGCCGAAGAACACCTTCTCGCACATGAAGTGAGTCCCACTGTGCCCAATAAGCCTTTAAAACTGGACTCCTATCGGAAATGTCATTCCATGCGGGTTTTTCTTCATGTTCCTTCCATGCGAGAAGAGGTTCAATGTCGGGGTCTTCTTGTTGAGCAGATCTTATTTCCTCATTGCTCCATCCACAAATGGGGTCAGCCCTTATTCGCAGAATGTTGATGGATTCCTTTTCTTCTTGTCGCCTACAATGCTTGCAGTCTATTTTACAAGGCCTTCGGGATAGCGCGTCGGCATTTGAGTGCAGCTTTCCCCTTCGGTGTTGGATTTCATAATCGTAAGTCTGCAGTCTTTCTATCCACCTTGCGACTTGTCCTTCTGGGTTCTTGAAGTTCAACAACCAGTTAAGAGCACCATGATCGGTTCGTAGAAGAAACTTCTGTCCATAGATGTATTTATGGAAGTGTTTTGTTGCCAAGATGAGTGCCAAGAGTTCTCTTCTGGTCACACAGTAGTTTCTTTCGGTCTTTGACAGTACTTTGCTGAAATAGGCGACAACCTTTTCTTCACCATTGTGTACTTGTGACAGAACAGCGCCGACTCCTACGTTGCTTGCATCAGCATCAATGATAAAAGGCTTGCCTGGAGTCGGATAGATCAGCACCGGAGCATTGCATAGACGGTATTTCAGTTCTTGGAAGGCTTTTTCACACTCACCTGACCATTTAAACTGCTTGTTCTTTTCCGTAAGCTGATGCAAACTCTTCGCAATTCCGGCAAAGTTCTTAACAAAACGTCTGTAATAAGTAGCAAGACCAAGAAAACTTCGTAGTTGATGTTTGTCCTGTGGTGTTGGCCAATTTTTGACGGTGTCAACTTTTTCAGGATCAGTCTTGACTCCTTGGGACGAGATGATATGTCCCAAATACTTTACTTCAGTCTGGAACAGTGCACATTTTTCTGGGTTCAGTTTAAGGTTAGCCTCTCGAAGTCTCTGGAACACACCCTTTAGGTTCTTACAGTGTTGGTCGTATGTCTTTCCATAAACGATAACATCATCCAAGTAGACAAGACAAGTTTTCCACGTCAGACCTTGAAGGACACACTCCATCAAACGCTCGAATGTTGCCGGAGCGTTGCAAAGACCAAATGGCATCACGTTGAACTGCCACAGCCCATTACCTGTGGAGAACGCTGTCTTTTCTCGATCTTCAGGGTGAATTTCAACTTGCCAATATCCACTTTTCAAGTCCAGTGTTGAAAACCAGTGTGCTCCTTCCATCGCATCTAAGGTGTCACTAATTCTTGGCAGGGGGTAGCTGTCTTTCTTGGTTACGTCATTCAACCTTCGGTAGTCAACACAAAACCGTGTACTTCCGTCCTTCTTTTTGACTAGGACCACTGGTGACGCCCAAGGACTTTTGGAGTTCTCAATCAAACCATCCTTCTTCATGGTGGTAATCATTTCCTCAGCTTCACCTTGTTTGGCCAGTGGCAGACGTCTTGCGGGCTGACGAATGGGCCTTGCATCTCCTGTATTTATTCGATGCTGCACCATTTGTGTCCTTCCATATTTTCCGTTTGGTGAAGCGAAAATGTCAGCATACTCGTTCAGAAGGCTTTCTGCCGTTTTAACCTGACGTTGGTCTAGGTTAGATGAATTAAGTATCTTTGCCTTGATGCTATTGAGCTCCTCAGGGTTTAATGTCGTTCTCGGTGTTTCAGCGTCAATTCGTGTTATGGCTGCGACAGATTCGCACTTACCGATAACTTCTCCTTTCACTAACTTCACATCGTACGGTTTGGTGTTGAGTATCCGTACGGGGACCATATTGTTCTTCGGAGCCACAAGTGTCTTCCCAATGATGACGTTTTGGGAAGAACAATCTGGGCCTGGTTCCACCATTAGGTATCGATGGCGTCCACACTCACCTTCTACTTTTGTCCAAACGAATACCTCAGAAGAAGTAGGAATAATCACGTCTTCTTTGATGACAGTCCTTAGAGTTGTTGTTCCTTCGTGCCCATAGATCATTGGAATCTCTGTATTCTGGTATTTGAGTACCTGGTTGCCAATATCCAAAATTACTCGATGTTCTTTCATGAAGTCCATGCCTATGATGCATTCGTCACATATATCTGCCACCAAAAATTTGTGTGAGAATTCTAGATCTGCAATTCGAATTCTAAGTCGGATTTCCCCATAAACCCTAGCTGCTTCTCCTGTGGCAGTTCTTAGACGGTAACTATTGGTGTTGTGTAGCCAATTCAGGTGAACTAGGTCTTGACGCACAATGGAGGCTGTGGCACCGGTGTCGATGGTGACCACACGTTTGTTGCCATTTAAAGTTGCCTCGACAGTCAGACTTCTATTGTCTCGCTTAGTTTGAGAGACCTGGATGGTGTTTCTGGGGCCATCGATACCAGAAACCAGCTTCTGCCCCTCGAAGTTGGTTCTTACTCGTTTCCCTGTTGGGAAACTGTTCGGGAAGTAACACTGATGTTATTGTTACCTTGTTCTGGGTTTGAAACTCCGTGCCCACAATGTTGACAAGCTCTTCTTGGTGGTAACCGACATTGACGCTGTAAATGTCCAGTCTTATTGCAATTCCAGCACTTTGCAAGTCCGTTTCGTTGGTTCCTTTGGACATCAGTTCTTTGACATGAGCATTCTTCGACGACGGCTTCTCTAAGTCGATGTACTCCGTGAGAAGCTTGCTCAGCTGCTTCCATTGTCAAGGCAAACGCTAATGTTTCCGAAAGCGTTCGTTTTCCAGCAGTTCGTACAGCCCTTTGAAGATGTATGTCAGAAATGGCGCGAACAAATGCCTCAACTGCGAACTGGTTACAAATTTCCTCTCCAACATCTGGATATGCAAGATGAACAAGCCTTTCAATGTCCGCTTGCAGTTGTTGTAGAGTTTCGCCCCTCTTCTGAACTCTGGAATTGAGTTGCACTTTGAAGACTTCTTTCATGTGGCTGTTACCAAAGCGTTTGTCAATAGCCAAAACCAAAGAATTGAAGTCGCCGCTCTTATCTGCTGGTATGGTTTGCAACAACTCAGCAGCTGCTCCTCTAAGTGCAAGAGTTAAGGCTATATACTTGTCAGCCTCATCCCAGCCATTTGTTGTCGAAGCTGCCTCGAATTGCTTCTTGTATATAGACCAAGAAGTTTGTCCATCAAAGGTTGGAGGTTGCATCTCCTTTTTCCTCAATGTTTCTCCAGAACTTTCCCGAATCTTTATATTCCGAATGCGATCTAGCTCTTTTGAAAACGTCTCCATTTTGTTGTCGACTTGATTCTCTAGCAATGAAACACGTTCATCAAGTGCAGACACATTATTCTCGATGTTAACAAGTTTGCCTTCTAGCATGTTTCTCTGCTCTTCGAGAAGGTCTTTTTGTTCGCTATGCTGTTTGTCAAGGCGTTCGATAATATTCTTTTGTTCATTTTTCTGTTCATTTCGTTGCTCTTCGAGACGTTCGAGAACATTCTTTTGTACATTCTCCTGTTCTTTCTTTTGTTCATTTCGTTGCTCTTCGAGACGCTCAAGCAGAAGACTAAACATATTTGAAACATCTACATTTTTACTTACGTCCACTTCCTCAGCGTCAGCTTCAAAGACGAAAATGTCCGGGTCTTCATTTTGTTGTTTCAAATATTCGGCCAAACGCAGAACAAGCTCATTTTTCGATCCTACTCTAGAAAGTTCTCGCTTGCCTAATTCACTTTTCAGCTCATTACAGTTGAGCTCTTTTAGTAACTTGCTCATTTTTATTATTTTTTTTTTTCCACACTTCACTGCACAATAAGTTTTATCCCACTTCTGACACCAATGTAATATTTTTTTCAAGGTTCGTTAAATAAAACTTATTACTGTTTCTAATATTTCTTCTTTATTTACACTTTTCAAATCAAAACAATAAATCTCAATTTATAATCAACTCTAATACTTTCCAACTTAAATCCACTTCTTTAATTACACTTTCCACAATCCAATAGTTCAGCTTTGCACACTTTCATAATCGAAAATAAACTGTGTTCCGCTCACCGTGAACACTCCCTTTTATACTCAAACCAGTTGTTCTAGAAGGTTCTTGTCCAGAAGGGGAAATTCTTATGGGGGTAGAATGTTCTAGTACTTTGGAATTAGGGGAAATTTAGATGCGATGGAAAAGAGCTTTTTGTTTTGTTCCCTCACAAAGCAGATATGTAATTCCCAACAGATGTCGCTGTAGGAGTATAAAGCTCTGTTCGCAACAATACCCTAAGCGGAGCAACGGAGTGGCGTGAGGGGTTTGAGATCAGAAAAGGAGTTAAAATCCTGAAAACCTTCGAAGCCGGTCACCCAAGGCAGCAACGGTGTAGCGCGACCCGGAACGTCGGCTCCCCGTGCGTTGTGTGCAGTAGAGCGCCCGCCACCCTGGTTGACTGTTATTTGTTTCTTTTTACTTCATCACATTTAAAGTGTCTTCTTTGAAAATAAGAAAAAATTTCTGGTCTTTTTTCCAAAATCTAATTTGGAAATTAGACCAGAATAAATTGATTTTCTGGCCTAATATCTATTTTGTTTTCTGGCTCTTTTTCCATACCTAGCTGGCCCAATATCCAACATTTCTGGCTTATTTTCCAAGATAATTTCTGGCCTTTTTTTCAATTTAGAGCAAACAACATTTTCTGGAGTTTTTTCCAGAAATAAATTCTGGTGTATTTTTCAGGAGCCCGTTTATATAAGTTTTTATATATAAATTTTTTAAGAACAAATTTTGTTACACAAATAAGTTCTGCATCTTCAAACGTGAAGTATCTAAACACTTTTCGACCTTGCGTCAAGACTTTGTTTTGTAATATTAATAACAGGTAATCAGGAAGAATGGAAAGGGGAAATGATTTTGAATTGAAGAAAAAGAAAGAAAGAAGGAAAATTATCATTATCGTATTTATGAATTTAATAAATTTATGCACTAAGGGCTTAATTTAAATTTAAAGCCATTTATGTTTTCTTTTTATAACTTAAGTCCGAATATTAATGTAACCATTTTTATATGGTACTATAAAAGACTCGCAGTCTTACTGAAATCCAATAAAACTGAATTGAATTTTAATTATATACAGTTTTTAAATTTCAAAGTACTTGAACATAAGAGCAAGTTATGTTATTATCTAATAAAGTTTCCGAGAAAAAAATTCCCAAAAATCGTGCGTTTTTTTGGGTTCTATACCGTAATAGCACCTTAATTTACAACAATATCCTTGGTATTGTATTCCCACGTTAGTTCACAAACTTTTAATTCATGGCCCCGAAATAATAAAATATTCAGTGTTACTTATCTGTCAAATGTCGGAAGATGCACAAGAAGCATGTAATAATTTTTTTTAAATCTATCAAGCTAATTTCGCAAGAAACCATTATCGTCAAAAGACAATGGAGGATGTTTTTAAAAGATTCCTAATCGCATCCGATCCATTAATATCTACTTAGTTGTCAGAAATTACCTCTAAAACCACTTAAATCTTTGTCTAAAGATTGTATCAATTTGTTAGCAACTCCACCTGTAAATAATCAAACAGAAGATGAACAACAATATTTTGACAGTTCTTCCGTTTCTGAAACAGATACAGATGTAGATGATTGTGACTGTTACGAGATGGGCAATGAAAAATTTTTCATGTTAATATCGGATTAACTTATATATCTTTTGGTTGCTCATATTGCATTTTGTATTTCTAAATTTATGAAAAATATATAAATAATTAAATAATATATGTAATATATAAATAATTTTTTTTTATTTTTTTGTTATATAATATTGCTATATAGCATTCTACCATTTTGAATTTGTTCATTTTTAATAAATTTTCAAGTACATGCCCTAATAATATCAAAACAAAAGTTTTTTTCGTATGACATGACGCCATATTAGGTCGCCCATTTTGAATTTGCTGATTCTGATAACAGATTCGTAATCAGCGACCCCAAAAACCCCTATATACCAATTTGTGGATCATTCTCTACGTTTTTCGACTTTTGGCCGCACAAAGCGGCTTTCGGCCGCACTGTTAGTCGTGCAATTTATTTCAATTGATTTTGAGACAGCGCAACTAACTTTTCAAGGTTTGGCGAAAAAAATAAAATTCGTTGAGCTTGACCAATCCTAATGGTTTTCCTCCTAACTTTTTAATATATTTTCTTTTTTTCTCAAATGATTTTTTTATCGTTCTTTCTAAATTTAATTTAATAAATGACAAAACTATACAATTTTAACTTCAAAGTAATGATAATTTAAACTTACCTGTATTTTATTAAAATTACTTACTGCATTTTAGTATGACGAAACAAAAATCTTAACTAAAGACTTCATAAATTGTGGTTTTCCACAATCTGAATTTCATCCCGTTTCTTGAAAAAAGAAAAAAAATCGATGGGTAAATATTCACCTCAAATAAAATATCATATGCAACTCCATTTTCGACCACTCAAAATTTATTTTCTCCAAAAACTATTTTAATCCTATGATTTATGTTAACCTTTTTATTACAATAACCTATAAAAGGTATTTTCACGTATTTGAGGCCATTTGTTTAGTTGTTCTGTGATGAAAATAAAATTCGTCAAGCTTCCACAATTTATTAATTTCTGCTAACTGATAGATGTGCAATCTCCGATTAATCCTTTACAAAGAGATAGAGACTAATTGAAAAATCGGTGTGCTACAAATTCTGAATCCAATGAGGTAGGTACACTATATAACAGATAGGTACTCACGTAAAAATATTCCATCGCATGTAAAAGTGCCAACTTACAAAAAAATATATACCAGTATTCCGTCCTTGATCCCGTTCAAATGCGCTGCGAACTTTTCGAAACACAAACTTATGACCAGCTTCATTGGTTTCGCCCAAAATGATGGTGCGGATTTTTATAACGCTGTTAAAACTCAACCATCCGCCCCCTTAATGGCTTTACTCCTGAAATTAACTGCCAAATAAAAACCGACTTGATGTATTTTTGTATATATATATATAGCTGGTATCAGAGTCAATTTATTTAATTACTTCTTTTCATAATACTGTTATAAATGTTGTCTAAAAATTTCCAATAAAAACAAAAACAAAAACTGTATATTTATGTACACCTAAAGTTGTTGCAGACAAAAAACATTCTTTCGCACTGCGCTTCTGTCTCCTAATAAATACATTCGCCCAACAAGTCACACGCTCCTTCGTCCAATGGTTTCATCCAGAAGGGATTGTAATTGTGACAGGACTTGCGATGTATTGGCACTTGGATTTCCACTGGAGTAATGGGGACACCCTCCCATTGCCAGCCCTCGAATCGATGTCCATCGGATTTATTGCACTGCATAGATAGTGGCTCCTGGACATACATTGTGTATAATTGATCAATGCGAGGCTGAGTCCACTTAATGCTTCGATAATTTGTCGAACGTGCTCCATTCAAATTTACAGTTCTCTGGTGCTCCTTCCTGCACATAGACACAACAAAAAAGCAATCAGTTAAAGAAAAAACCAATAGATATCCAAAAACATCAATATGTGCTATAGATTGATATACTAGGTAGGAAGCTGTAGTCAAGATTGAGCTATACCTACTTCTTCATGTAAATAAAGTAGTTCTCTAGAGTCTCTTCGGAAACGGAACTCTTGCAGACCTCCAGTTCTGTGGCCGGATAGTAGTGGATATAGTTGACGCACATCTCATCGCTAATGGAGAATCCACCTAGAGTTGCGTTTTTGTAGCCGATTGTATTGTAGTAGCAAGTTGTTACCAAGGCATCTCCCTAGAGGGCAAACACGGGAACAAACAAGACGAAGCCAACGACAAGCAGAGAAATGGAAATTTCAAATTGAAAAATCATTTTCAGTATAAGTACAAAAAAAGGATCAAAATTGAAATAAAAGCACAAGAAATTTCTTCTTACCGAAAGAAAGAAAAATTGAATTTCCCAGAGGAAACACACACAGTAAATGTACCTATATAAACTTTGCACAAAGTAAAATGGCCAAGGGTTCGGACTTCGGAAAGCATAGGTTTATTGAATACATATGTATATTAAGTGCTATAGATGAGGAAATACAATGTTGGGTTTGAGTAGATTGGGTATCAAGTAGCTTTGAAATTTGGAATTGGTGGGTTGCGGACAACTGGCATCTTTGACTTTTAAATAATTCAATCATTTAGTGCCTGAGATTAGGATTGTCTTTTTTTGCTAATCTAAAACAATAATATAAGACAATAATATATGTAGGTACCTGTTTAGCTATTGGTTTTGAAGCAAACTAAATAAAAAAATAGAGATCACTTTCACTAGCCTTGAAAGAGATACAGGCTAACAAAAAACTGTCTAGTTGAGTTTTTAAGGAACTTCAGATAAATTGCTGTTATTAATTGGGATACCAGGAGCGGATCTAAACATTTACTATTAAGGCATAAATCTAATAGTTAATTGTTTTGTGAAGTTATTTTCGAGCCCAGATCCTATACCAGCATAGTTTTTTTTTATTTTATAATTCACTCGCGCTCAAGGGTATGTTAAGCGACCCTTGTAATGTTAAACACAGCACGGGCGATGGGTAAATTAGGAGGGGAGAGAAAGGAGGTGTCGATGAACATTGGTTTTGAATGTTTGCAAATTGAAATGGCAAGGGAAAACTGTGCCAGGTAAGTTATTCCATAATCGTGTTGTGCGACTAAAAACCGAATCTCTATATTTGACGGTACGACCAAAGTTAGGCTCAAGGGTGAACTGAAGAGCATTCCTAGCGGAGCGTGGATCACGGGTGTATTGACAAAGGGGAGGAATGCAACTTCCTACTTCGGGTGAGCATTGCTTGTGAAAGAAGTGATAAAACAGGGAAATACATGAAACATTCCGACGGTGTTCAAGAGATGGGAATTAATTCATGTTAACTCTTATCCAATAAATGGAGAGAAGATTGTACTGCGCCTGCCCAAAGGTTTGAGTTATACTCGAGTTTTGGACGAATAAACGCCTTATAAATGGTAGCCAGATCAGAAGGGGTGAACAATTTCTTACATCGATATAGAAATCCTAAGCATTTAGCAGCATTCTTGGTGGTCTCGAGAATGTGATCATTCCAACGAAGATCGTCGTTAATAGTAATACACATACCGAGTACTGAGAGCTTTTCGGTTTCTTCGATGCAAGTGCCATTCAGCGACAATGGCAAAAGAGGGGCAATTTGCTTCAACGATAATAGACAGCATTAAGTTTTCGAAGCATTAAACTCCACACGGTTTTTTATACCCCATTTAACAATGCTGTAAAGATCGGAGTTTAATGAGCAATGAAGTGGACTAGAAGTTTCAGACAAGAGATCATTTATAAAAATGAAGAAGAGAGTCGGAAGCAAAACGGAGCCCTGGGGAACACCAGCATTTATTTTTTGAAGATCAGACATAAAACCGTCCAATACAACATGTATTGAACGATCTAGAAAGCAATTTCTGATCCAACGAATAAGGGTTTCGTTGATACCAAACGCACGCATTTTCGTTAAGAGAGCCTGGTGCCAAACTCTATCAAATACCTTAGAAATATCAAGCGCAATAATCTTACTTTCTCCTTGGAAAGAAGGTACGTAAGTGCAATTGGTCGATAGGAGGAGGGGGAGGAAGGGTCACCTTTTTTAGGAACAGGCTGGACAAATGCTGTTTTCCATCTTCTAGGGAAGATTCCAGAACAGTAGGAGCGATGGAAAAGCTTAAGAAATAGTTTTGCCAGCGATGAAGAATAACTCTTCAGAAGAATAGGGGGTATGGCCTGATTTGGTTTTGTATGTTTGTTTCTTATTTGTGAAAATTCTGTTCACAAGGAATTCAGCCTGCCTGGTTATAGCCTGTACCTCTATTCTTCTCTCACTATGGCCTTGCCATATATGTACCTAATGATGTTGATTATCAGCTTCAACCACTATAATGTCACTTGTTTAAATACAAGCTTTCATTTCATGTGGTTTTAATTCATAGTTCATAAGCGCATCATTCATACATGTTTTATTTATCGCAGCCCAAGTTTGAATAGTAGCTCGACTTCTAACGAATTCGATGCGCTGTCCGACTATTTCCGAAGAATTGTTTCTCATTTTCCACACAGTGAAATCGTTATTACGGGCGATTTCAAGTTGACTGAGTTCGTTCAAGAGCCTACTCGGATTCCTGACCAATTCGCCAACACTCTATACACTTGTTTGCTACCTTTGACTCTGACAAATACACTGTGAATGTATTATCATATCCGACCATTGTGTCATATCTGCAAAATTCTCAAAACCCAGTAAGAGAAATAATTCTTAAAGGAATCGTTTGGCAATACGAGAAAGCCAACTGGACGGTCTCAACGATTTCTTAAAGAACTTTAACTGGTCACTATGCTTCCTCAATAGAGCCGTGAACTCAAGTGCAAATATTACTACAAATTTTATTTTATTATTTAATTGAGACCGTAAACGAATATAGGCACACCTCTTCTTTGACACTCGTACAGTTGCAAGAGTACTGAAAGCTCTCGATGTACACAAATTCGCTGGATCAGATATAGTAACCCTCCTATTATTCTAAGGAGGTGTTCATCAACGCTGCCAAAACCACTGCGTAAGCCTTTTCATCTGTCCCAATCTACAGGTCTCTCCGAGTGGATGGAAAACAGCATTTGCCTAGTTTGTTCCTAAAACAGGCTAATCTTCTAGCCCCCTCTAACTATCGTCCAATTGCACTTACTTCCTCCTTTCCAAGATCATAGAAACGCTGACAAATTATCAGCTCAAAAATATCTTGAAGAACGAAAGTTTCTCAACGACCGGCAGTTTGGCTTTCGTAGCAACAGGTCTACCGGTGATCTGATGGTTTATCTCACCGAAGAGTGGAAGAAACCTTAAAATCATTTTGGAGAAAAAAAGTTTATTGCACTTGATATTGGAAAAGAATTTAATAGAGTTTGGCATCAAGCTCTTTTATCAAAAATGCGTGCATTTTTGATAAGGTTAAAGTGGCTGTCATTAAAGCGTCTGACACACTTAGACCAGTAGAGGTTCATTGTGATACCACGATCAGAGACTATCGACAGTCTTGGGCTGTAATGGAGTTTAAAGAGACTGATGCGAGGGATTTCAAAGCAGTCTGACTATCTGAGAAGATGCGAATATCCGTGCTAGGTATCACGTTTTCTTTAAGCCAAGACAGTACTTCCTTTATCGCCAGAATGTCCGCTTGGAAACAAACAATGGTTTGGTAGGCGGAAGAAGAGAATAAGGTTTAGTACATCTGAGTACACTCCACCACCCACTCCATTTTCAGCGTGCATTTGGTATTGATGAATCTCTTCTTCAATGGATTAGAATCTACTTTTAAAACCATTTAATGAAAGTTGTAGTTGTATTGGATGGTTTTAAGTTTGAAATTCATAAAATAAATGCTTATGTGCACAGGGCTCCGTTTTATCTCCTTTTTGTCTCCGACTCTCTTTCTTATATTCAACAATGATCTTTTGTCTGAAACCTCTAATCTATTAAATTCTTTTACTAACGATAGTACTCTCAGCTTCTTATATTCATTTCCAGATGTATGTCCTTGTTCTTTGGATGTGGATCTTAAACGGCAGCGTATGATAAGCTCATTAAATTCTGATTTAGCATTGTCAAATGGGGAACAAGAAACCACGTAGAATTTAATACTTCAAAAACTCAATGCTGTCTCCTGTCGTTAAAGCGGAAACCAGCCCCAATGCCGGTATCCATAAGCGACACTTGCATTAAGGAAACAGAATAGCTTTCAGTTCTCGATAAGTGCATCACACACCACCTTGTGAGGAATGACCATATATTAGACGCCAAAAATGCTGCTGAGTGCTTAGGGTTCCTTCGACAATGAACAGAAACATTTGAATCTCTCGATCACCGCCGCAATGTTTCCTGTCTTTCACTATTTTACCGTTAAGTACTTTTAGAAACAGTATTATAGTGAATTAGCAAGTTGCATTCCTCCATTTAAACATTTTGACCATAATAGGTACTCGCGCTTCGGGGAATGCCTATCAGTTTGTACTTGATGCCATTTTTGGGCGTATAGTTAAATTCAGATATTCTTTCTTTAGCCGCACTACACGAATGTGGAATGCCTTATCCGGCCTAAGATTTCCTTCCCATTACGATGTTCAGACATTCGAAACCAATGTGCATCGGTATCTCCATTTTAATCCTCTCAAACTTCCCTAAACGCTCACACAATGCTCAAACATTTTAAGGGTAGTCAAAGTCCCTTTAGTTCGCGTAAAATAAAAAAAAGAACAAATTCAATAGGAGTTAAGTCCGAACCCTGAACAGAGCGGCATTGCATCGAGATAGTGCATTAGGATGCATTCTTTCTTTTTTTGGTAGATGGGTGGTTATGCTCTAGGTGTACAAGTTCACTTTAGTAGGTATTGCAGCTCCTAAAATGAATGATGTTATTTTTCTTGAAAATTGGTTATTTTTAAAATAAATTGGACAGCTTTGCAATTACAAGAAAAATGAGTTTATACTTAAATTTATTTTATAGCGGAAACCCTTACTGAAAGCGAAGAACAAACAGTTCAAATTGATTGTTTAGTTTTATTTTTTTTTTATTGTACTTTGTATGCTTTCAATTGATTTATGATCATTGAGAATTTCAATTTATCTTAGACAAAAATTTAATCTTCGACTATAGTGCAGACGAGGTTCAAAGTGTTGTGAAAATTTAAAATTGAATAAATTCTAATTCTTTAGAACCAAGAACATAGTGACGTGATGTAGGGCAATTTTTTTAAACGATTAAGATGATATTCATGGAGGATTGTCACTTCCTCGCAAAAAGGAGTACTCCCAAACAGGCGCGTGGTGGGTAAAAATTTGCCGCCGGGATTTGGAACAAAAAACGCCCAATTGAAAAATAAATAAATAAAATTAATTTGATTATGTTTAATGAACAAAAACTATTCTCAGATACATACATACATACTTATGTAAGTGCATATTACAAAAGGCTATATTGCATTAATGTCTAATTAACGTCTACGGCTTTCCGAACTACTTTCACAAAGTTTTTCTATGATGGTTCATTCGGTAATTTCTTATTGTATGTCATTTTCGAAAGCCATTAAGATATACGCTTTTGTGTTTTAATTACTTATAGTTGTATACATTAAAACCTATTCTTTATAATTTTTTATTTTGAAAAACTCCTTTCACACTTTACTTGTGTCATCGGTAGGGTCAGTATTTTCTTCTTCATTTAACAATTGACCACGACTTTCTGGCATACCACTCCTAACTTTTAAGAGCGCTCGTAGATCTTCACTAATATTGCTTGGTGAATAGGTTTATGAGCTTCTTAAGTTATGAGCGCTCGGTGAATACCGGCCTAAGTCTCCATAAAAATTCTTATGTTGCAATTGATTATCTTGAATTTTCTTCTTACATCATACTCATAGCGAACGTTGCTGAACAGGCAGTGTTTTTTTTCAATAAAAATGTCGCAATCTTCCAAATATTCGTTCACTATTTGAACGAATTTGTTTGCACATTGAAATACGCTCTGAAAACCTTCAACACCTATAGTTTTGAGTTGTTCAATTTACCGAGTTTACTGAAGTAGTTACATTTATATCAAATATCGTGAAAAAACCCATAGGTGTCTATATCGATTCAAACTTTAAGAGCTGATTCAATAAACAAACCGCTTCATCTATTGTTTTTCTATCAAAAGAATTTTCCTTCGATGGGAATTTCAAATCAGTAACCATGTGAATGAAACCACTTAAGAATGAAGATTATTAAATGTTGACAAGGAATCTATGATTTTCCAAGTTTCAAAATGGCCAAAGATTTTGTTTAATACATCACTGTTAGAAGACTAGAGCGTATTGCCGGATAGGGCTCAGTTTTAACTAAAAATTTGTTTTTTTATATTACAGCATTCTTTAATAAGAACTCCCAAAAAATTCTGCTAAAGATTGCAACGAACCGAATAACGATGCAGCTGGAATCGTACAATTGACGCTATCACAAATAACTATAGGGTTTACCATCTAGTGGTTTCTTTCAAATTGTAGGTAATTTTGACACTGACAGCTGTTTCCCGCTCGAAACCTTGACAAAACCTCCGCGGAACGAAATAATTCGCTTAACGCTTGAACAACGTTGGGAAATATTGAAAACTTATTTCCAAAGTCAGTGTGTTTTTTAAAAAGAAGTTTTGGCCGAAATGAAGCACCCTGCGCGCCTCCTGTACGCAAGTTTTTGCAAAAATTTCGTGAGACTGGTATGCTAGAGAACAACACTCATGTACCCCTAAAACACACCAAGAACTACTTTATCGAAGCATATTGTCGATAAGATTTTTGGGTCTTGTGAAATGAATATGTGTCGACTTAGCAGTGTGAACTCTAAGAATCGAAGTAGTATGCCGACATGGCGTGTAAAAAGGCCCGAACTTGTTTGTCGACACAGTTTTTTATGATGTTATTCGGTTTTAGTTCTTAAAATTTACAAACCGCCTGAAAAAGCAAGAATAAAATTCAATCTTCTTAAGCAACAATTCAATAAAGCTCTGATCAACACAAAAAAAGTGGTCATTTTCACTTTTCATTTAAACATTCACAACTCTACCATTTAACAGCTGATTTTGGCGTGTACTTCTACGTCGGTGTATTGGCGTGTAAATGCCCATAGAAAAGTGAAGTACTTTGTCGATTAGGTTGATCGATGTGGCGTGTGTGAGGGGTAATGGTCGCCGTCGTCGTACATAGACGAGAATGTGGCTGCTGTAACCGAGAGTGAGAGACTCAATTCACGAACACAAACTCGCAATTGATCTCAACAGCTCAACATTTCACGCACTAGCCTAAGGAGAATTCTACACAAAGATCTCGGATTATTCGCTTACAAGGTTCAATTGATTCAGAAATTGAAGGTGCACGACCATCCGCTTGAAAGACGACGTTGTGTTCCATTATTAATTGGAATGTTTGCTCTTACTAATAAAGCCATAATACATGGACAAAATTTCATTTTGTACATTTAATTGCATTTTTTAAAAGTAACTTGTATTTGGCCCACCCCTTACATTCAGTACATGAGCAAGGCACCAAGTTAGTATGAACATGATTTGGATTGTACTCTTTCAAATGCGCGGAAGCCCTATTGTACTGGCCACTAATGTTTACGGCCTCATCGAGGCAAATTATAGCGTAAATTTCAGTTTTTTTTTTTATGAAATTTGTAATCATTTCTTCTTTGATTAAAGTGGTTATTTTATTCAAAAAAAAAATTACTCAAAAGGGAAAAAAATTTCACCACGTCCGTGTTTTCCCTAACCAAATGTTTTAATTATTAAAGATGCCTTAGCTGAATTTTCAAGATATTCGTTCAGAATATAAAATAACTAATGAGTGATTTTTTTGCTATTTTTTTTTTTGGCAACACTGGTTTTGACAGCTCACGCACGTTTCGTGTTTTGTGTGACTGTCAAACATCTGCAGTTTGGTCTATAGTTTAACAATGAATCGTCTTACAATCGAACAACGCTTGCAAATTATTTAATTTTATTATCAGAATGCGTGCTCTGTTAAGAAAGTTCATCGTGCGCTTCTTCCATTTTATGGTCAGTTTAATCGACCTACTGAGTCGGCTATTCGGGCTATTGTGACTAAATTTCGAACCAAATTTACATTTTTGGACATTAAACCACCAACACGCTTACGTAGAACTGAGGAAAATATCGCAGCTGTATCGGACAGTATTAGTGATGACCGTGAATTATCGATTCGGCGCCGTTCGCAGCAATTATTACTCTGCTATTTAGGTGTGAAGCCCTTCAAAATACAGCTGGCGCAAGAATTGAAGCCGAACGACCTACCACAATGCCGAATTTTTTGTGAATGGGTTCTTGAAAAGTTGGCCGAAGATCCACTTTTTTATCGAAAAATTGTGTTCAGCGACGAAGCGCGTTTCTGGTTGAATGGATACGTGAACAAGAAAAACTGCCGTATTTGGAGTGAAGAGCAGCCAGAAGCATTGCAAGAGCTACCAATGCATCCAGAAAAAGCCACTGTTTGGTGCGGATTATGTGCTGGCGAAATCATTGGGTCGTATTTCTTCAAAGATGATGCGAATTGCAACGTTACTGTGAATGGTGAGCGCTACCGTGCGATGATAACAAACGCAAAATGGAAGAGCTTGACTTGCATGACATGTGGTTTCAAAAAAACGGTGCCATATGCCACACAGCACGCGTAAAAATGGACCAATTGAGAGGCGAGTTCGGTGAACAGTTTATTTCACGTTTGGAGCCGGTCAATTGGCCGCCTAGATCGTGCGATTTAACGCCTGTAGACTATTTTTTGTGGGGCTGCGTTAAGGCTCATGTCTATAGCAACAAGCCCGCTTCGATTGACGCACTGGAAGCCAACATTGAAGCATTTATTCGTGAGATACCGGCCGAAATTTTAGAAAGAGTATGGCCCTTATTGCGAGTGTCGTTTGTTAATCGATAAACGACTTTAGTCAAAATCGATCAACGAAAATTTAAGATATCTCAAGTTGTTCTTGTATCAAATGCCTTAAGCTGTGTTTTTATATATAGCTACAACCTACAACAACATAAACTTATGCAGATAGCTTTGGATACAATTTTTAACGCATCCAAGCTTTTGGTACTGTTAGCTTTTATAGAATCGAACGTTAACGACACTCGCAATAAGGCCCTATGCCAAAAATCAAATTGTCTTAGATTAAGCGGATGGACCATTTGAGGCGCAGCCGGGGCCAACACTTGCATGAAATAATCTTCAAACATTGAATTATATAGACCATACTGTCGATTCAAATAAAGATTTCATGCACTTTTCTCAATTTTATGTGTTTTTTTTTTTTATTTTCGATAACTCTTAAAATATCACTCGTTAGATATCTATGGGAGGTCCTTGTTGTCGAGAGAAGGAGAGCTGGAGTTAAAAGCACCCATAGTCTATTTTCTATGCTCAACCAAAACGAAATATTTTTTTACAAGCTTTAATTTTTACCAAACTCTTAAAGCAATTTGGTTCTTGAAACGGAGCGCAACATTTCAAGAGCATTGCTGAAGTAATATTATTATATATTATAAGATTGGGTTTGACGACAGGAGGTCGAAAACAAAATCCTTAAAAGCCATACTACATAAATACTAATTGTAAGTGTCATTTTCGCTCTTTCAAATCTTCTTCATTTTTATATGAAAAATCCAATAAAATCCTTAAGACGCAGTAGGTACACAATGAACAACAAGAAAACATTAGAAATGAAAACAAATTTCAAATTAAATTACCGGTAGGACTCTGGGTTTGTATCTCAGATTTCGCATTTCTTGAAAGTGATGTGAATAGAAATCATCCCGATTGACCTCTCTCAGCTCCTCTTCCTTTCGAAAATGTCGTGTCAGAATACGAACTCCTCTCAAATGCGTATGTAATTGCGATCCAAAAATGATTATTCCAGATTTTGGTAATGCCTGGTAGTTAAAGTACAAACACAAACAAACCAAAAAAAAAAAAACATTAGATTTACAAACACAGCACTTACGTCAAGTAAAATCAACAAATTCTAGATTCCATACCACTCTTGTACACTCGGCAATACAATATCCACTCAGGGGGAATCCGGTCTGACCGGGCGGAATGGCCATTTTATCTGTATACTCCAATCCGAGTTCCATGACACCGGCATCAAATTGTCTTAGATTGGACACCATCTGCACCCTCATACCGGAGCTGTCAATACGTCCTGCAAAGCAATCAAATCTTAGTTAAATCCGGTTCAGAACACAAGCAGCAGTCCCATCGCTCACACACCTTCTATCAGATCGGGATTATTGAAATGTACTTCTAGTCGAATGTAAGGATTGTAGTTTTGTCCGCCCACAGGGAGTCCAGTTTCGGGTGGATATGTGAATGTGCTGGCCCCCATCGCCCACAGAGCAATTACCTTGGAGCACACTTTTGCCTCCTTCGGCAGCATATCACAGTCCCCATTATAGAGGGGTATTTCGATAGAAGGATCTGTCTGACAGTGGAATACCTCCATGTGATGAACTAGGTCGAAGGATGTGATAAGCGGCTCGAACTGTACGATGTGGTGTTTGACTTCGAGAAAGTCGTCCAGCCTCTGAATGTGGCACCAGTATGTTGTTTCTTTAGATGGGACCTTAATATTGTCCAACCGGATCACAGTTTGTTTTAAGTCCCTATTGAGAATCAAAATCACATAACACACTCACACACACACCAATGAACGCAAATAAGGGGGACCACAATATGTGGCAGTTTTAATTACTTACGTCTCGGGTATGATAATTTTATCTGCCCTCAAAAGCTGCATCATTTTAATGCCAGATTCCCGTTTGGATGCATTGGGAAATGCAAATTGGTGGTCCTCCATGGCTAAGGGAATTATTCCTCTGGCCCACATTATGTACATTGTTCCCTCCTGTAAGATAGGAAATATATTTAGTGCTACATATTCTATGAGTTTATGGGGGTTTAGGGAAGGTTTTTGGTTATGGGAAAATGATTTAGGCAACGTACATGCATCCTAAAATCCAGGGGGTCACAAGTGTCAAACTTTCTCTTGAATGCCAGAGTCGCATCGTCCATTTTGAATAGCTCGCAATCTTGCTGGTAATCCTTGTGCACATAACGTCCATCGGAACTGGTGTACGTGTCTGTGACAACATTGAAGAAGCCGTTTTGGTTTTCAAAAAAGCAAATATCAGCATCCCCTAATTCGCCGCGTTTCGAGAAGCCCAAATAGAACCAACGATGTTCGGGGTTAAATGCATTTTGTACGTGAAACAGAACTTCCTGTTTGTACCAGTCCACCATCCAACTCAGTTTAATTTCCTTATGGTCGTCTAGGTATATTTCATGAAGTTTGGTTTGTGAGAGTTCTATAATTATGGGCAGAGAGATAAATGGATATCAGGGATTAGGTAAATGTAATACCGATGGGTTGTTATAAGTTTTAGATAAGAACAATCTGCAAAGTTAAAATTAAATTTAAAAAAATACCAACAAAACATGGGCTGCTTGAAATTAATAAAAAAAAAACAAATATTTCGAGTGTGTCATATTTCGTTCAAGGTTGTGATACATTCCATTTATGGAAATAAGTAAAAATATTACTTATTATTGAAGCAAAAGCTAATAGAGGTGATAGTGGAGTCGTTCAAAATACAGGGTGTCCGGTAATTCGTGTGCCATACTTAGGGATGTGATTCTTGGTCATATTCTAAGAAAAAAATTGTTCGACAGTCAAGGCTGGTTTTCAACTTTGACATCACTTTTTGACGATTTAAAAAAAGGCTAACTTTGGTGTACCCTGACCCATGTTAAGGTCAATTTCTCTGTCAGTACCTACTAGTAGTAGGAACCTCATTGTGGACTTTTTTTTTTAGAAGAAATACTAACCTTCAAAACTACGTTTAAGTTGAGCTGATGTATTTTTAGGGTTGCCAGATATTCAATTTTAAATTGTGTTCAATTTTTCTTGCCCGAACAGAATATTTACTGTGACGTCGATTTTTTTCAAAAAATGCATAATAAACATGAAATGTTCTTATTTTTATCTGATGAACAAAACAATAATAAAAAAACTCACTAATAAGTACACACAAAAACGCACACTTTTTATGATACTTGGGAAAATCTAAAACAGGTAAAATTAAAAAACAAAATGATTTTTTGTCCTGAGGTGTAAAGGGTTTGAATAAAACAATAATTTGTGTAGTTTTCTATTTTATGTACATACAAATACAGTCGTAATAAGTGCTCAAAGTGCTCTCATGCGTTTTGAATGCATGCTAGAGCCCCGTTTTTGGATTTCATTTGGAATATTTATTCTCGATAACTCTTGACTTACTTTTAGTGATCCTTCGGAAATATGTTGTACTAATTCAACTTAAAGTTGTTATTTCAGATGAGTAAAAGATTTCTTGCATTCGTCCCCATACAAAAAATCCAGTACAGTGAGATCAGGAGATCTTGCGGGTCAGTGAATTGATCCATTTCTGCCTATCCATCGATACCGTATTCTTCATCCAGCCAATCCTTAACTTCACGACCATAGTTGGCCGCAGCAGTATCTTGTTGGAAATATGATGAAGCTAGTTGAAGCAGTGGAACATCCTCCAATAGGTCTGGTAGATTATTTTGTAAAAAGTCCGGATAGTTAGTAGAATTATGTCGGGCTGGTAATTTGAAAGGCCCGATTAATTTATTTCAATTACACCTGTCCACATATTGACACTGCATCTGTGCTGAAATGATCTTTGCCATTTGAATGTGGATTGCTCGAAGCCCATGTATGAAGATTATGGAAATTCGTAATACCATCTCTTGTGAATTGAGATTCGTCTGTCCAAAGAATTGTGTTTATAAACTGGTTGTCATCCAAGCTTTTCTCTAGCAACCAGTTGAAAAATTCGAGTCTCTTTTCAAAATCATCGGGAAGCAATTATTACACAGGTGTATGATGATATGGATACATATTTTCTCCATGCAATAGACTGGAAACTCTGTGTTTGGAAACATTAAACTGTAGAGCAAAGCGTCTTATGCTGATGGAAGGATCGATTTCAACAGCTGCCAGTATTCTTTCATTAAACATCCATATCCCATGTTTAACTCTCCCTGAGAAGAGGTTCGGTAATTAGAGTTTTTACAGCAAGTCAAGTAGGCATAAGTACACTTTTAACACTTTTCATGAGTACACAGTCTTAAAAATTACCTTAAAACTATCAATTTTTAGGAAACCACACCAATTGTCAAGTGCTGCAATAAAAGTAGGTAAAAACCCCAAAATTCGATTTTGTACCTGTTTCAGATTTTCCCAAGTATCATAAAATTTATTGGTTTTTGAGTGTACTTATTAATCAGTTTTTTTATTATTGTTTTGTTCGTCAGGCAAAAATAAGAAAACTTTATGTTTATTATGCATTTTTTGAAAAAAATTGACGTCACAGTAAATATTTAGCTCGGGAAAGAAAAATTGAACACCATTTAAAATTAAATATCTGGCAACCCTAAAAATACATCAGCTCAATTTAAACGTAGTTTTAAAGGTTAGTATTTCTTTTAAAAAAAAAGTACTGACAGAGAAATTGGCCTTAACATGGATCAGGGTACATCAAAGTTAGCCTTTTTTTAAATCGTCAAAAAGTGATGTCAAAGTTGAAATTTTGACTTGACTGCAGAACAATTTTTTTGTTAGAATATGACCAAGAATCACATCCCAAAGTATGGCACAGGAATTACCGGATACCCTGTATAACTTGGGGTTTTAACCAAAATCAAATTAAAGTGAAATATATGAATAGCGTAAACGCAAATTCTAAAAAAAAATTGTAAAACTAAATTTAACAATAAAGTAAGTCTCTAGATTAGGTTAGAAAAGATTTATTTAAATTTCATATAACAATTATACCCAATAACAAGTAAAAATACAATATTTTTTTGTTTTGTTGTCTGTCAGATTGGCGATGTAAATTCTTAATTAACTAAACTAAAGTTAACATCAGTAACAACTAATTTTAAAATATGTATGTATATATTTTCACTTTATATTTCAATTTCTTTATACTATTACATATTTACAAATTTGAAGTTATATTTTCAATGCTAAAATAAATAATGCTATGATATAAAATGTTAAAATAAGAACTATATTTAAGACAGTTGGCTTTAAAGTTGTATAGGGAAGAGAAGTTGTTACCATTTAATTCATTTTGATGTTTATCAATGGGCAGTGACACTTCCCCAAAACAAGCAAGTCTCGATTTATTGAAAATAAACAGATACCAACTGTATCTTTTTTGAATGCTCTAGCATTAATATTTAATAAACCACCTATAGCCTTAAAAACTAAGCTCACCAGGTGAGGAGAGTTTTTATCAATAAAGTAAGGTGCAATATTTTAATTCAAATGGGGATAAACATTATGAAACTGAGAGTCCTTAACATCCGCAGTGTGATTATCATGTTTTTATTTAACTTCTAGTGCTATCAATATAATTTTATGAAGATTCCTGAAAGATGTGTTAGACAGGTCAATTTCAATAATAAGAATTTGACCTTAATTAAGCCAGTCTAAGACGCAAAGTAAGATTGATTCTCGATAAATAATCTACTTATGGGACATTCAAGTACCTTATTAATTGGAAATGTTAAGCCAGTTTTCAAGTTAACTAGTAGGTAGTTAAAAAGTTTTTCTACTTAATCAATTTTTTTAGATTTCCAAATGTATGCACCGTATATCGCAATGGATCTAGCTGCGGTGTCGAAAATTTTAAGCTTATTCGAGAAACTGATATTTGCGTGATCAATATACTTCGACCAAGTTGATATGATTGTACTTTTAGACATTGTGAACTTTAAGTCTAAGTGTTTATTGACAAAACCATAATTCCAGTTGAGATTGCTGGAAATTCTAGTACCCATTCTGAACATCAAAATTTTGGACTTGATCAGATTTATTTTTAAACCCCATAAGGTGCAGTAGCTGAATAAATAGAAAGGAATTAGAAGTAATATTAAAATAAAATGAATCACCCGTTTTCCAGGTATTGAAATTTAAAAAACAAAATGTTCTAATTTGTTCAAAAATTTAAAAAATATTTTTGTTATAATATGCAAAAATTTTTTTAAACTTTTAAAAAGCTTCTGTACAAAAAATTTAAATCCGTTATGCCGATAATGAGAAAGCCAAAAATCGAAAAAGTTTATTGTGTAGTAGGCAATGCAAGTAATATTTTAATTTCAAAATTGAAATTTTAGCGAAATAGAGACATTTTTACCATAATTCTGGGAGCGGTTTTCGAGAAGAATACGATTTTTGAAAACTATTGTTTAACATTTGTATGTTGGGTACTGTTATTTTTAGATTAAATAGATATTTTTTCCTTTATTTTGTAAAAAGTGTTTTATGTGGTTTTTGAAATATTGAGTTTTCAAAAAAAAAAAAACAAAATAATGTATTTTTTTTAAATAGTAAAAATGTTTATTTAAAAACTTCAATACAAAATATTTTTCAGCTTTTTAGGAGCCTTTAATAAAAAACGAAACATTAAAATTCGTTGAACAGTTATTGAGAAAATCGAAAACCTAATGGAATGGTTTTTTAACCATTATTTAGCTCTTACGAAATGAAATTTTTCGAATTAAAAAAAAAAGGCAAAAACTATGGATGACTTTTTGAGAAAAATATATTTCCTAAAATTTCTAATTTTCCGAATTTGGTCTTAAAAAGAAAGAAAATAAAACTTGTGGTATAAGAAAAATCATATCTAACAAGTTTAAGGAAAATCGGCCGAGCCGCTTAGGCTGTAGTCGAACATACAGATGAAGTCGAAGACAGACACAATTACAAGATCCACTTTGTCTTATACAGTTAAATCTCCCTCGGGGGACACCTCCCCTAGGCGGACCTTTCTTTCCTTTAGGAGTAAATATTTGTTTCAATTTCTCCTTGAATGGACATGTACAGGAATTTCGTATATGGACAATAAAACAATTAAAATGGTGATGCCAAAATATAAATTTATCTATATGTTATCGATAATTTGTTCTGAGAAGTCAAAATGGACGTTTTTGGATGCGTTGATGCTAGTCAATACAGCTGACAAATGTCATAGCGTGCACAGTGATTCCAACCTTTTTGCAAAAAGGTTCCTAAGTCCCGATATCGTTTTTTTCTATAATAGTATATATGGACTTACAAAAATAAAATGCACGACTGGGTCGCACGAACTTGCTCCTATGTAATAGACTAGGAATCTTAAAAACGAATGTTATTAGAGAAAACTGTTCATAAGGATAAAATTAATTTTTTAAATTCTTTTAGTAGTAAGAGATAAAAACAGAATGCTATGCAAATATGAATTTATGCAGGAACAAAAATTATAAGTCGTTGTAGTGGTTCCTTAAAAAAATAAGCTTTTATATACAAATTTTTTAAAACATTTTTAAGAAAAAATTTTGGTACGCCAACCTTAAGTTTTTATTATTGTGCGAATAAAAGTCTAATTTCCAAAAAAAAAATACTAAGCCGTTCCTGAGATATCGAATTTTTCAAAACAAAAAAATGACTTTTTTTTTCTAAAAATTGAAAAAATATTTTTTCTTAAGTTTTTAAATGCAATGTCTTTTAAACTTTTTAAGAGCTTTTTTATAAAAAATTTCATTAAAATCCGTTATGTCGATAATGAGAAATTCAAAATTCGAAAAAATCGTTCTATGGTAGGTACAGTCAGTAATATCTAGATTTAATTTTTTTTTTATTAAATTATAGATCGTAAAGATTAATCAAAAGAAAAAATATTTATAAAATTTCGAAAAAAATCGTATGGCAGGTACCGTTATTTTTGGTCTTAAAAACAGAAACAGAAAACAGAAAAAAACGTCCGGGGGGAAAAAATTAAAACCCATATCTACCAAGTTTGAAGAAAATCGGCCGAGCCGTTTAGGCTGTAGTCGAACCGACAGACAGACAGAATTGCGAGACCCATTTTTTTTGTCTTCGCTATCATCGCAATGTCAACTTTGATCAAAGTCTCGAGTTCGATTTTTTTCACGAATGCATAACTTGCCTTATAGTACCTATGAGTCGCAAGTAAAAACACAGCTTATGTATGTCAATTTTGGCAACTTTTTTTTGATGTGTAAACATCTTTCCCGGCGGTAGAGTGAATTGAAAACGTGTGTAAAACTTATACGTCCCGTGTAACCCGTTACGGTTACACGTTACGGTTACACGTTCCGGTTACACGTTACGGTTACATGTTCCGGTTACACGTTCCGTGTAGCAATCTACCTTACCGACGATTGCATTTAACACCATGTTTACATTGTTAATATTGCGTACTTACGACATCGTGTTTACATTGGAGACTTTGAGTACTGAAATCTCGATTTTATTACTTTCCATTGCTGGCTAGAACTTAATTCAATCCCTCAACATTTCTTCACCTCCCGACCGATGTGCGCGCCTGGCCATATGCTACTTCGAAAACGAGATCTGTTATGAAACTGAACTAAATCTGTTATCATAATCAGCTGTGATTATGTAAAATATTTCATTTGACATAATTTAAATGGATGACGAACAAAAAAGTAAACTCTTAGGCTAGGCGCGCACATTCAATTTTTAGTTTCGAAACTGCTTGGTTCGAGCAACTAAAAAGTTTGTGTTTTGACACAAACTAAACGATTGCACTCGCATTCAATTTTTAGTTGCACAACTGTTTGGTTGCTTATAGAAAACAGATGAACTATTTAGTTGAATGTCCGCGCAGATTTTATAACAGATTTTAGCGTGCTGAATACCAAAATTAAAATTCATAAAAGATTTGTTGACAGCTCAAACATTTATATGGAAATTCATAGCAGAATAACAGAATAGAAGAATAAAAGATCACGCCGAATAGTCCTAAATATGTGAAAAAGACGAAACACAAATCAACTGGTGTAAAATTTCATAGCGGGTTCATTTAATGTCTTAAAAAATCCACTTCACGTTATTGACGGACGAAAACATTTTATTTTATGCTCGTAAAAATGCATTTTTTTTTAGTTTTTGCCACTTATAATTCCATTACAAGGTGGGAATGATGTCAATCGGTCTGTAAATTTCTGACAGAGGGAGTAAGATAAAGTACAAAAACCTAAAAATAAAGTTAAGGGATTGGTTTGATTTTGGTAAGGTGAACGCTCCATCTAGTGGTTTGTCAAAAAAAAAAGTTTTGACTTTTTCGCTGCATGACAAGTATATTTGTTGGCGGTGTTAAGCCAGGTATACATTGTTCAAATGCATGAAAAGCACGTACAAGTCTATTATTTCAGTGGCGAGAGAACGTCGCCCTTTGTAGTTTTTTTTTCAGCAAAATTGTGTTTTTACGAATTTCTTTGAATTTTTTGTAATTTTATCCGAGTAATTTGTTTTATTTTGTCTGTCCATTTTATCATACAATTTTCGTTTGCTTTTTTAATATTTTAATCAGTGCTTATGCTGTGCTGTGTTCTCATCTCTTCAACGTACTATACGCAAATGAACCAATAAATACATGATCAATCATCAACCTTGCATATACAATATTTCTATGCAGTACGCTAGATTGAAAAGATTTTGATTTTTCTTCAAGTCTAGATCCAATCTTATACGTGTGACTTTTTTACTAATACACTTACAATTGCTGAGAAAAATGCGGAGTTATCGTTCATTCTTCTTTGTGGTTTTCTTTTTTATATTTGGCGTTCGCTCAGTGCAATTCGCTTAACTGAGTAGAGGAGTGCGAAGAGATGACTCTTTTTCGCATGAACAAAGTTAACTTATATTAAAAATCGCTGTGTTTAAAATCACAGATGCACTCGAAAGGAAGCCAAAAGAGAAACAGAGATTAAAATCAGATTCGTGTAAAAACAGTTTATTTTTTATCAGATAACATCTCTGTTTGAATATAAGGGTAAAAATATAATGCTGTCACAAGCAACATCCCTGGTTAAACATAAGTCAAACAAACTTTACGTTACGTAGCGGAGTCGACTTACTCCTAACACATGCCACGAACTACTTCATCGAAGCATATTGTCGATAAGGTTTTTGGGTCGTGTGAAATGAATATGTGTCGACATAGCAGTGCGAACTCTCGGAATCGAAGTACTATGCCGACATGGCGTGTAAAAAGGACCGAACTAGTTCGTCGAAACAATTTTTTATGATGTTATTCGGTTTTAGTTGTTAAAATTTACAAATCGCCTAAAAAAGCAAGAATAAAATTCAATCTCCTTAAGCAAGAATTCAATAAAGCTCTGATCAACGCAAAAAAGTGGTTCTGGAGCATTAAAATTCAAATATTTTTCGGTCATTTTCACTTTTCATTTAAAATTTTACAACTCTACCATTTCACAGCTGATTTTGGCATGTACTTCTACGTCGGCGTATTGGTGTGTAAATGCCCATACAAAAGCGAAGTACTTTGTCGATTGTTCGTCCTGATCGGTGTGGCGTGTGTGAGGGGTATATATCACAAGTCACAAACTAGTACGATTGCATTGTATGTTTATTGGGTACGTTCGATAACAAAAATTCGACACTCGGACGAACGTTGATGTTTACACATCTTAACCGTGAGTCCTGGCACTCACACTTTTTTTTTTTTTTTTAATTTTAGCCTTTATCGTATAGTTAACAGTTGTTGATCTTCTAGCAAACAATTCATGGAAAGCTCACAATCTACTAGTGAATTAATCACAAGCGCCAATATTCCAGGCGCAATACATTTTATTAATAATGGTAGGAAGATAATAACAGAAAATTAACTTACTAATTGTTTTGAGAAATCGAGTTTCGAATAAACTTTGATTTCGGAAATAAAATTTCTATTTATGTTCCCTTGAACGGCCTACTCCTTTGCAGCGGACCAACATTTTTGCACCACAGCTGTCCGGGCAAGGGAGATTTCACTGTACTTCATATACATCGCAAGTAAAAATAAAAACACATTTATAAGCCGCAGTCCGCAAGATAATCATAATCTTTGGTATAATGTTTAAAATTCAAGATTAAAAATTATCTACACAAGAAATCTCATTTTGAGCACATTTACCTAATTGAATCGGTCATTTCAAAAACCTCATAAGTCATTCAATTAGAATTTTCAGGAATTAATAAAAACTGTTTCATGCACAAACAAAGGAGTTTTAAACGACTTTTTTGTATGCTTAATTAATTTTTTTACCACTAAAATACTTAATTAAGCATAAAAAAGTCGTTTAAAACTCATTTGTTTGTGCATGAAAAATTCTAATTGAATGACTTATGATGTTTTTAAAATGACCGATTCAATTATAAAACTTGAAAAATTCTCATTTAATTTTTATTTCTTTTTTGAACTTCATAATTTGAAGTGACCTCAAGTTCAAAATGCATTTCCATCAATCGAAAAAACCAGACCATCTATTCAAGCACTGCATAAGACAGATTTCATCAATGCAGTTCAACATAACACAACATTTTAACAGCTGTCAAGTCCCCCCCCAATCCCAAATTGAAACTCACAATCAGAAGCTACATTCGTGAAAATTTGAAGTTAAACAATAATAAATTAAATCAATGAACTCGGATATCACTGTTCATGGAACAGCGGTAGTAAAATTGAAATGTAAACAGAAATGTCAGGAAGTAAAAGTTTCCCCCAAGGTGAGTGTAGGAGTTTTACAGCATAAAATATTCCCAAGAGAATTTTCGTAAGATACACTTTGAAGCATTTATTATATTTTTTTTTATTTGAAAAAAAAAAAACAAAGAAAAAAAGGTAATAAAAAGCGTTTAAATGTTTTCTTCTCCATTTTATTACCAAATAAAAATCTGCTTTTGAAATGTATGGTTTGTATTTAAGATTTTTAGTTTAGGTACCTACTTTCTTTAATCACATATTGCTAATACATTTTATGTTTTATATTTGAAAATTACTAAAGTAAGTTTTGATGGCATTTCAAACTTAAGATACATTTTGCAAAGTAATCATTTTCCATGACTTTTGCAGTTAAATAACTTTTTAATTTTATAATTTTCCTCGAATAAAACTCAATTTTCTTACATAAAGGAACACACACTCTAAGAACCAAGTTGGCAAGTTGCAATTTTAGACGTTAAAATATATAGAACACCTATCATAAAACGACGCAAAACGAATGCAGATGTTTTCAATGTGAAGTCTTTATTTTAATGAACATTCAATTTTCATGCACACGGGCTTTAGTTTGTTGTTTTGAATTCATTTTAATTGGAATAGTTTGCTTACGACTAATGTTAAGCGTTTTAGAGCAGAGGATTTATATTTTTTTAGTTACAGTTGAGAAAAATCTGTGGATTTAGGATTATGTCAGATCCAATAAGTTTTACTTAGAAACATGACGCTGAAATTGCACAGTAAAAGGTTCGGTCAAAGACTTTATATCAATTATTAGTAACAGAGTGTGACACAAAATTTTTCTAAAATCGAACGGGCCAGCTGTGTTGGAACTGCAACTGAGTAAAAATTCAATAAGTTGAAAATTCTGATAATTTAATCTATTGGGTATAACTTGGTGCCTTTATTCATCTCTCACCATGGTCTTGCCACAAATGAATGTAAATTAGAAACTATGTCGCTAATTTCAACCTCATGCTTTTTCTGTTCTTCCACTAATTTCAATTTTTATTAGATTCAAAATTTCGGTAAATAAGTAGATCATTCATAAATGTGTTCTTTAAAGCCCTAATTTTGATAGAAATCCAAGTTTTAAGGAGTTCGATGCTCTATCCGGTATAATCTAAGAATTGCTTCCAATTACTTTCACATTGAATTAGTGAATTACAGGTGATTTCAAGTTTTCAGCTTTTCTGGCCAGATAACACTCAAAAAAAAAATAGACATATTTAGGACTTTGCTCATTAAACCAACTGGCTCATCTTGTTTATGAAACAACTCGAATCCTTAACTATGCTGATCAATCCAAAAAAAAAAAAAAAACTATAGACTAGTTTCTTATCGCCTCTAGGCTCTTGGCATATCAGACCATTGTGACGTTGAGCAATACATGAAAGCCAACTGTAACGTTTTCAATAGCTCCTTCGATAGTGACTCCAGTGCAGATTACAAATTCCTTATGATAAATTTAACTCCGCATAGGAAAAAATCTATCAAACCGAAGAAAAAACTATGGTTTGATTTTAGATGTAAAAAAGTTTCCAAAGTAATAAAGCCAACTCGACTGAAAAAAAAACGGAAAACATTTAAACAAGCTAGAAATATCTGTAAAACCCATATTCAACGAACTTGAAGCCAGAAGTTAAGAAAAAAAAACCGTAATAGCCCAAAGGTAGTAAAATTTGTTTGTCACATGCAAAAAATATACGAAATACTGCTTCGTCTTCAGTTCCCACGGATGTCTTCTTCAGCTCACTAGAGAAAGCAAATGCAAATTCGTTTGCAGTTTCCTGTAAACCCGCTGCTGCAAGAAAGTATCATGCTCCTCTTACTCTACAAATCCACTGGCCCGGAGAGTATCCCTCCTATTGCTCTCTAGATGTGTTTGTCAACGATGGCAAGACCACTGCGTAAGCTACTACTCTTCTGGACTCCTCCGAGTGGATGGAAAACAGAATTTCAAAATGGAGCTTTAAAAAATAATGGATGATAGAATTATAATGGACACTTTAATACTGCTCGAGTACGGCCGCAATGATTCAATTAGTGACGTATAACGTAAATTCGTTATACAGCTTAGTAAAGAGGACATCATTCAAGATATTCATGAAGAAAAACACCCCCGATATTGCCTTCATCAGCGAAACCAAAGTGACAAGGAGGAATAATATCAAGATCACCGGATACAAAACCTTCCGGCAGGA
Source organism: Philhelius festivus (assembly GCA_963931855.1). Classification (NCBI taxonomy): domain Eukaryota; kingdom Metazoa; phylum Arthropoda; class Insecta; order Diptera; family Syrphidae; genus Philhelius; species Philhelius festivus. The sequence continues at coordinate 64,160,349 of OZ007556.1, forward strand.
CAAAACGGAGAACCGAAAAGGGACGGCCATCTTTATAAGGAATAAGATTTCACCCAACACCAGCGAAACCATCATTACAGGACTGCAAACTAGTGAAACACTGGAAATACATATAAGTAACGACCTGCATATTCCCAACCGGACTCTAAAGCAGACAACCGACGGACTCTTTTGCGGCGATTTTAATGCGAGGCATCATCAATGGCTGGACACCTCTATCGACCCACAAGGAAAGGTCATCATGGACTGGATCGATATCAACAGCGAAGAACACTCCTTGGTTGTTGTGTCGCAGCCAAAACCTACCTTTCTTAGGACTCCATCGACTTTATATTTCTTCTTACTAACCTTTAATTTTATTTATTTAATTCCAAGAAGCAGCAACCTCACTTGCTCAACCTTACCCAGTGACTCAGACCATGAAGCACTAAAACTCTCCATTAACCTCAGCCAACCTGTTCTGCTGACAACAGTCCCACCTGAGAACTACATCAACTACAGAAGACTGGATATTGAGAAACTCCAGAAGGACATAGGAGACAACGTTTCAATGCCACCCTTCAACAGGAACTTAAGAAATGAGGAAATTGATAGTGCCATCGACCGCCTGCAGTCTGCGGTCTTCAATGCCGTCGAAGCCCAAAAAGTGCCCAAGACGTCCAAAGGTAGGTACGAACACCTCCAGAAGTATGTATGAAATCTCTATTCCCACAGACAAAGGTTGAGAAAACGGCTTCAAAGGATACACCAAAGAGAACTTAACACAACCAACAACGACTACCAGGAAGTGAGAAGCATAAATGTAAACATAATGTTCCGCAACTCAATCCAGCACCACAACAACATGTGATTCCAGAAGAGACTACAGGCCATCAAACTAGGACCAAACGCATTCAGCGAGATAACTAACTGTCTAGGGAAACCCGACCTATGCCTGACGTCATCATCAGCAACAACATTGAGGTGACAACAACGGCAGACAAAGTGGAAGTTTTCGCGAATCACTTCGAGGAAAACTTCACACCTGGCCCATCAACGGACCCTGTGTTCCTGAAAGAAATCAGGACATCCGTCCAGTTGACTTTACAGCCAAATTTGGAAGGAGTGGAGTCTGATGACCTAGTTGCCCAACGGACAACCCTCAACTAAGCCAACCAGAGGAAATTGCGGAAATCATAATTAATTCCAAGCCAAAGAAGTCAGCAGGACCGGATGGAGTCTCCAACTACGTCATCAGAAGGCTTCCACATGCATTGATGATACTACTCACAATCATCATAAGCACCTGCGTCAATAACTGCTATTTCAAATAACCTGGTTTTCAACTATAGGCCTATATCCCTCCTCAACAATATCAGTAAAATTCTGGAAGAAGTCATACTAAGGAGTCTGAAGAAGTACTGCAATGAAAACAGCCTCATCCCAGACATGCAGTTTAGCTTTCGGGAAGGGTATTCGACACTGCATCCGTTACTAAGGCTCCAGTCTGACGTCTCCTCAGCACTCAACAGCTATCGTGCCACCGTAGGATGGTTTCTGGATGGCGAGAAAGCATTCGACAGCGTATGGAATCGCCACTAATTATCACTTTCATCTCTTTCATAAAATTTTTCGTTCAACTGGACAGCTGCCAGTCTTCAATCAAATCCATCAAAGCCGGAGTCGCCCAAGGATCGAAGATAGGTCCTTTCGTATACAGCCTGATGACGTCTGATCAACCCGTGCCAACTGATTGCGAGAACCTGCTTTTTGCTGACGACTCACTGACCTATGCCTCATCGATAGCGCCAACAATCGCAACTCGGAGAATGGAAGATCACGTCTCCAGACTCTACGAGTATTACATAAAGTGAGGTATCCGAATCAACACTGCCAAATCTGAGCATGTGTGTTTCAGAAGACCTGCCACCAATGGCAGCCGCTGTCGTTCTGCAGCCACTTCGTGCAGAAATCTGACCCTGAAGCTCCCCGATGGTTCAACGATAGCAGCCAAAAGAAATGGTTAATATCTCGGAGTCCACCTTAACGAGCTGTCCAAATTCAACTCTCACTTAAGGCAGGTACCTACTAAGGAAGGCCAACTTCGCGTTTCATCGCTTGCACCCATTGCTAGCCAGAAGAACCGGACTAAGCCAGCCAGTGAAACTACTTAATATATACAAGCAACTAATCAGACCTGTCATCAGCTATAATTTTCCTGCATGATACACCATTTCGAAGACAGCAATGCAGAAGCTCCAACTCTTCGAAAGAAATATTCCGAGGATAAGCACCGGACTAACCTTTAATCGACAGCTATAGAAGCACTACAGCAACGAAAGAATCTACGAAGAAGACAAGATCAAGCCACTGAACCAGTTTTTCGTGTAATTGGCAAAGCAGCTTATTCACAACACCGCAAACCACCCTAACCCACTGATGAGAAGGATGACCACCCAGAAACGACATCCAGAGCCTAGATACCTTAGTGCTTTGGATATGATAGAAAGGATCCCAACCGGCAACGAAGAAACAGTTCGATTTTACTCTGACGCGGAGTCAGTATACCACCGTGGCTGAAAACATCTAAAACAGAAACCCTCAACAAACCCACCAACTGGCCAACCGGGACGGAACAACCCGACAGCTTAGACCCTGTAAATAACTGGAAAGACTTTCAATGTTATAAGTTATAACACTGTTGCTGTTGTCATTAGTAAAGCTAATACAAAATTGGAAACCTTTCAATATTTTTGTCTGAATTATAGCTTTTCACTACGCTCGCGATGACACCGGTTTTGTGTGTGGAAAAAGAGTTCAAAACCATATTGTATTAAATAAAATGCACGACTGGGTCGCACTAACTTGCTCTTATGTAATAGAATAAGAATTTCAAAAATGAATGTTATTAGAGAAAAACTGTTCATAAGCATACAAATTATTTTTTTAAACGACTAAAACAACTTCTTTAGTAGTTGGAGGCAAAAATAGAATGCCATGTGATTCAAGAAGGTTCATGCAAGAACAAAAATTATAAGTCTTTGTAGTGGTTTCTTAAAAAATAAGCTTTTATATACAAAATTTTTAAAATATTTTTAAGAAAAAATTCTGGTACGCCAATTTAAAGTTTTTATTATTGTTTGAATAAAAATTAAATTTACAAAAAACTATTGATCCGTTTTCGACATATTGAATTTTCAAAAAAAAAAACGATTTTTTTTTCAAAATTCAAAAAAATATTTTTCTTAAAGTTTTGAAATGCAATGTTTTTTAAACTTTTTAGGAGCTTCTCTCTAAAAAATTTCATTAAAATCCGTTATGCCGATAGTGAGAAATTCAAAATTTAAAAAAATCGCTCTATGGTAGGTACAGTCAGTAATATCTTGTTTTCATTTTTTTTTTTATTAATTTATAGATCTCAAAAATTAATTGAAAGAAAACAAATTTAAGTAAAATTCTCGGAACCGTTTTCGAGAAAAATACGATTTTCGAAAACGATTTTTTAACATTTGTTTGGAGGATACCGTTATTTTTAGGTAACACAATTTTTTTTTTCTTAAACCTTATAATCTATATTAAAAAACTTTTATTTATCAAGTTTTGAAAAAATCGACAATGGGGTTTTCGAAATATTGAGTTTTCAAAAAAAAATTTTGAATACACAATAATATTGAAACTGCTGGAAAGCCTTAACATAAACAAAATGATCAAAATCTTTGGTACCGTTTTAGAGAAAATCAAAAACAAAAAAAAAAATGATTCCAAGGGGGGTACCAAAAATAACAATTTTTTGTAAAATTTTTTTCAACCATTACCTAGGTTTAACTAAAAGAAATTTTATTAATTTTTTTTTAAAAAACCTGTGAGACAGTTTTTGAGAAAAAAAAATATTTATAAAATTTCGAAAAAAATTCGTATGGCAGGTACCGTTATTTTTGGTCTTAAAAAATCAAATCAAAAAACATCCGGGGGGAAAAAATTAAAACCCATATCTACCAAGTTTGAAGAAAATCGGCCGATCCGTTTAGCTGCAATCGAACGGACAGACAGACAGACAGAATTGCGAGACCCACTTTTTTGGTCTTCGCTATCATCGTAATGTCAACTTTGATCAAAATCTCGAGTTCGATTTTTTTTCCGAATGCATAACTTTCCTTATAGTACCTATGTATAAGTCGCAAGTAAAAAAGGCATAATCCAAACAGGGACTATGGCATCAACAACAAAAGAATATCCCAACGCCATATTTAGATAAATTGGTTTGATTTTCAAGCCATTGGAATAATGGAATTTCATACATACATATTATGTAAAACAAAGTAAAATATTATGGTGTAAGACTCATGACTTCTACGTATTTTTTACAAATAAGCTTTTATAAAAACTGACTTAAAGAAACATCTGCTTTGCCCTTGAACTCTCTTTTCTTAATGCTAGAAAGAAATTGATATTTTTATTTGAGGAAGAATATCAACAACATCAAACAAGGCGTCAACAAATTATAAGTCACACTAGTCAACATCACTAAAATAACAGAAAATAATATCAACGAAACGTAATTATTTTTTTTATTAATAAAATTAATTAGAAATATGAGTTGAGTATAATAAATATTATTGCTTATTTTGAAATCAAATATATCATGCGAAGAAGAATTTCAATTATAAACGTCTATTTATAACTGCAACTCCTTTTTGGTTTCTTAAAAAAATATAACTAACGACTTGAACGTGTCACAAAGATTCAAAGCCAGAAACACCACTATGAATAGCTAATTAAGCCAAATTGTCTTAGGTTATTGAAGCTTACGAAAAAGAAAGCTTAGGTGTTCAAACTATTTGATTCTTAACACACGACAAAATCTATAAAAACAGTGGCATTGACATTCCAACGATTCAGTCTTTTATCATTCATCGTAAGTCGGACTTTTAATTTTTTTTTAATTCTAAGAAGTTCTTATCGAAATAATTTTGTTCGATAACTGCAATGACGGCAGTTGAAAATAATTTGTTATTGGTGTTTTCTGTGCTGTGTGCGATCTATGTGTGGATAAATCGGGGTAGATTTAAGCTTATATGGCAACTTAATGGAGCACGCGGTGTACTGCAACAGCCATTGCTGTTTTTAATTATGTGCTTTATACTTGATCCAAAAAGTTTGTAAAAAAAAAAAACAAAAATTGTGATTTTACGAAAAACACAAACGAATTGTTAATTCGATTACTTATTGCAGGATTATTGGAAACGTTACGATACATTCGGAAGTATTTCAAAAGACCGTTGGCATATTTATTCGGAATTCAGTCCATATTGTATGTGGACGACCCAGTTTTAATGGAGAGAGTTTTAAATTCTCCCGAATGTATGGATAAAACATTTTTTCAAGACGGATTCTTCGTGCGCAAAGGATTACTTCATGCAAGGGGTAAGAACTTCAATGTTTTTAACTTGAATGTATTCAAGACAAACCGGAATCTTACACATTATTTAGTGGAAGAGTTATCCATGTATTTGTACTATATATATTAAGCAATTTACCATTTTAGCATGGTCATTCTACTAACATAAAAGTAAATATAGGTAGAAACGAAAGCCATGTCTAGCTGAGTGACCCGATCAAGACTTAAGTGCAGTTTGAGATGTTAATACAAAATTGGCTTGAAATGAAGGAATTGTGAATACATCACCTAAAGGGCCAGTGTCATCACCATCGACAATATCCCAAGCTAGGCTTTTCGTTTCTTGGCTCGAAAACGGATACAATCTGATCCTCCTTGTTATCTCCATATGATAAATCCAATGAAAGCCATCAACTGTTTACAAAATCAAACATATTCCTTAGATTAAATTCAGCGACTATATATGTTATGGTTTTGGTACGGTTTTGTCTTATAAGATCAAGTATAGGAGACGAATCTTAGAACATAATTGGATCTCAATCCGCGCACTAAGTCTAACTAGGCAAATTGGTGATTTGAACAAAAGAGTAATGTACAATGTGCGCAATGAAATCTTTCAAAACTTAATAGCAGTCTGTAGTCTGTTCCCAGTATTAAGACTTTGACGAAAAACACGATACAGAGTTCAAATCAGAACTATTTCGCCTTGGTGGGAAAAGAAATGAAGTCCTTGATCGTCAGTTCAGAAAGTTCATAAAGATCATCAAAAACTGTCTCGCCTGACGTATACAGAGGAAATGCGTTTTTCTACTGATTCCAAGAACAAGAACAGCGAGTATTGAGGGGCTTACCCAAATTAGTCCCATTGTTTCCTATCTAATTCCTACTTATTTCATTCCCAATATTTGCGTCGTGAAAGGCTACGACAGCATCTAATGAGCCCAGTGTCTTACCTGGGAGAAATGCACTTTGGAGTTGAAGTCATGTGACCTCATTAAATTCTATTACTCCATCTAAACAGAAGTAATTTTCTAATTTTGTTAAATTTTGTATTAATCAACGGCAGAACTCACTCTGCCAATTATGGTTTTCGAAGTAGGGGTGCATATGGGAGTACAAACGTCAATTTTCAAACATATTAAATCAAGATCTCTTTTAGAGTTCAAAACTTCTTGGCCAGCTTTATCTAAGAAGTGATTTTTATTTTTTTTAAATACAAGCTTATAATTTTTAAATGCCGTTTTTATTATATTAAACAATTTTTTCCCTATTGCAATTATGCCTTCAAATTAATTTATTATTAATTATAATGAAGAAAAACAAAGAGGTAAAATTAATTTATTTTGTAAAATTGAATGATTTTCTATTTATTTGCCATATATGCCATATTTGTCAACGTTGTAAAATAAATTACCTGTTTTTAAACTCAAAAGTATCTGAAATTATCTGGTACTCGATTTTGTACTTGCAAAAGAAGTCTGTCTGTCTTTATTTCTGTTTGTATATGCCTTCATTTACAGCCTAAGCTTGAGTATAACTCCCATATCTGGGTAGGGGCTCCTAACACTCACCTGCACCTCTTAGACAGAATCCAAAACAGAGCCATTAGACTAATTGTAAACTTTTGTTTCTCTCCAGCACCGTCTCTTGACTTACTTTGTTTTATCGCTTCTTCTATAAACAGTGCTGCATTCCTCCCTTGAAACAATTTCGCCGTAATACTCGTCTTGCTAGGAATGCTCATCTGGTTTTTTGATTTTCCACTTTCTTATTAACGGCTTTAACGATTTTGACCAAAATTGGTCTTTAAATTTGAAAAATAAAACTGTTGTGAATACGAGTACATAATAATTAATTAATTGTATACCATTAAAAGTTTTGATATAAAATTTTTCTATAAAAGTTTTAAGAAAAATTTAGTATATAAGAACATATTTTACTATATCTGTATGACGGTACCTCAACATATGTATGTACGGCTTAAAAGGCTGGAGCTATTTTCTTCAAACTCGGTACTTAAAGGTCTTTGATGATTTCCTTGAGGAGAAATTAAATTTTTTATTTGGCTGAAAAACTCTCGAAAAGGGCTCTAACGATTTTGATAAAAAAAATAGGTGTGATATAATGGACATGGACTAAATTTTGGTCAAAAAAAAAAATTTGGCGGTACCTGTAACCTGTCATAGAACGTTTTTGTTTTGATTTTCGAAATTCTCATCAACGGCTCTAACGATTTTAACCAACATTTTTATGCAGGGGCTAATTTGCATTTGAAAAAATATAATTTAAAATTTTTTTGCGAAAAAATTGTTTTTGGATTTAAAAAAAAATAAACAAATTTTTTTTTGAAAATTCAATATCTTGAAAACGGATACATGATTAAATTCTTAAATTACGTTTTAAAATGTATTTCATGATATACTAACAATTTGCATATACATTTTTTTATAAGAATTTTAAGAAAAAATTATTATATAGTTAAGGGTCTGTGGTGATTCCCTAGAGGGAAAGTTGATTTTTTTTTAGCTCCAAAACTAATGGTACCTCCAATACACCCGTAATGCAAAATCTTATTTATCTCGAAAACGGCTCTAACGATTTTGATTTTGGTCAAAAAAAAAATTGGGGGCAAAATGTTATTAACGGTACCTGTCATAGAACCGCTTTTTTGATTTTCGACTTTCTCATTAACGGCTCTAACGATTTTAACCAAAAAAATTCAGCAGGAGCTCCCTTAAGTTTAAAATAATATTGTATATACAAATATTCGAAAATATATATTTTTTTTTGGAACAAAAATTCCAAGTTTTTTTTTTTTGAAAAATCCATATCTTTGAAACGTGTGAACGATTATTTTTTAAAATTATTTCCTAAAATCTTTACTACTAAATACTTAAAATTGGCATCCCAAATTTTGTTGTGGAAAATTTTTAAAGAAATTTGTTTTATAAAAACTTACTTCAATAATAAAACGATTTTTAAACTTTGTTTGCATAAATTCATACTTTTCCGGAAATCAGACGACAATTCCATGCATTTGAACATTTTTATGTCATTAAATCCATGTTTTATATTTATAAAATGTATTTTAAATTCCAAAGTACTTTTACATAAGAGCAAGTTCGTGCGATCCAGTCGTGCATTTTATTTTTTTTGTTTTGAAAAATTTATATTTTGAAAATAAGTGAACGATTAGTTTTTGAAATTATTTTCTAAAATGTATATTATTAAATACTTAAAATTGACATTCGAAATTTTTTGTTTAGAAAAATTATATTGAAATATTCTCTATACAAAATTTATTTAATAATTACACGATTTTTTCAACTTTGTTTGCATAAATTCATACTTTTCTAGATTTAATTTTGCTCTAATTAAATCCATGTTTTTATATTTTTAACAAATATTCAAATTACAAAGGACTTTTATACAACAGCCAGTACGTGTGTTTCTGTAGTGCATTTAATTCAAATAACTTTTTATGTAGAAAATTCTTAAAACATTAAAAACAAAATATTTTGGTATACCAGTTTTAAGGTTTTTATTATAGTGGAAATAAGAATCAAATTTCAAAAAAATAAAACAGAATTTTCAAAAAAAAAATATTTTTACTAAAATCAAAAAAACAAGGCCACAAGTGATTTAAGCCTTTTAAAAACCTATGCAGCCGAATTTTACCAAGACAGAACGTACTTTTTACTTGCGACTTATAGGTACTATAGGGCAAGTTATGCATTCAGAAAAAATCCAACTCGAGATTTTGATCAAAGTTCGACTACAGCCTAAGCAGCTCGGCAGATTTTCTTTTTTTTTTTTATTTTATCAATGGGGTGGCAGTGGCGCGATGGTTGTGTGCTCGCCTGTCAACCTCAATATCACAGGTTCGATCCCTGCCGTCGTCTATGTCGTCTTTAATTCCATTAAAACCTTCTATAAATTGTCATCAATGAGCTGCTGGTTTACTCATTACATGTTGTTCAGGCATAACACTAACAACATGTAATTGAGTTAAACTAGTATGCCCAACAAGGATGAAAAACGAATAAAATAATGCGAATTATGTTGAAACATTAAAAGGGTAATCATAATCCCTTGAGCGTGAGTAGATTATAAAAAAAAAAAAACAGTACAACCGATTTTGATATATTTTTTTATGCTAAGGCTTCCCAAAAGTTTGAATATTATTGTGTATTCAAATTTTCCAAAATTAAAAAAAAAAAGATTCAAATTTTTTTCAAAACTCAATATTTTGAAAACCCCATGATCGATTTTTTCGAAACTTGATAAATAAAATTTTCTCAAAATAATCTACAAGATGTCAAACAAAAATTATTTTGCCTAAAAATAAGGGTACCCACCATAAAAATGTCAATAAATGATTTTCAAAAATCCTATTATGCTCGAAAACGGAGCCTAGAATTTTAGTAAAATAGTTTTTCTTTCGATTAATTCTTACGATCTATAATTTAATAAAAAAAAATTTAAATTAACATATCAGTCAGTAATATGTTAATTTACCACATAACCATTTTTTCGAATTTTGAATTTCTCATTATCAGCAGAACGAATTTTAATGAAATTTTGTACAGAGAAGCTTCTAAAAAGTTTGAAAATCATTGTATTTCAATAAATATTTTTTTGAATTTTTGAAAAAAAAAAATCTTTTTTTTTCGAAAATCCAATATCTCAAAAACGGGCCAGTATTTTTTTTTTGAAATTTAATTTTTATTCGTACAGTAATAAAAACTTAAAGTTGGGGTACCAAATTTTTCTCTTAAAATGTTTTTAAAAAAAAATTTATATAAAAGCTTATATTTTTATGAAACGATTTATAATTTTTGTTATTGCATAAGCTAATATTTGCTTGAATCACATGGCATCCTGTTTTTAGATCTAACTACTTTAGGAGTTGTTTTAGTCATTTAAAAAATGAATTTAATGTTCATGAATATTTTTTACTTGCGACTTATAGGTACTATAAGGCAAGTTATGCATTCGTAAAAAAAATGGAACTCGAGATTTTGATCAAAGTTGACATTACGATGATATCGAAACCAAAAAAGTGGTCTCGCAATTCTGTCTGTCTGTCTGTCGGTTCGACTACTTACAGCCTTAACGGCTCGGCAGATTTTCTTCAAACTTGGTAGATATGGGTTTTAATTTTTCCCCCCGGACGTTTTTTTCTATTTTTTTTAAGACCAAAAATAACGGTACCTGCCATAGGATTTTTTTTCGAAATTTTATAAATATTTTTTTTCTCAAAAACTGTCCCACAGAATTTAAAAAAAAAATTTGAAAAAAATTCATTTGGTAAAAACTAGCTAATGGTTGAAAAAAAAATTACAAAAAATTGTTATTTTTGGTAGCCCCCCCTGTGACCATTTTATTTGTTTTTGATTTTCTCAAAAACGGTGCCGCCGATTTAAATCATTTTTTTATGCCGAAACAAATTTTAAAAAATGGTTTTCGAAAATCGTATTTTTCTCGAAAACGGTTCCGAGAATTTTGCTAAAATTTTTTTCTTTTGATCAATCTTTACGATCTATAATTTAATAAAAAAAAATGAAATCTAAATATTACTCACTGTACCTACCATAGAACGATTTTTTCGAATTTTGAATTACTCATTATCGGCATAACGGATTTTAACGAAATTTTAACGAATTTTTTTTATAAAGAAGCTCCTAAAAAGTTTAAAAAACATTGCATTTAAAAACTTAAAAAAAAATATTTTTTCAATTTTTAGAAAAAAAAGTATTTTTTTTTTGAAAAATTCGATATCTCAAGAACGGCTTAGTATTTTTTTTTTTGGAAATTAGGCTTTTATTCGTACAATAATAAAAACTTAAGGTTGGCGTACCAAAATTTTTTCTTAAAAATGTTTTAAAAATTTTGTACATAAAAGCTTATTTTTTAAGGAACCACTACAACGACTTATAATTTTTGTTCCTGCATAAACTCATATTTGCATAGCATTCTGTTTTTATCTCTTACTACTAAAAGAATTTCGAAAATTCATTTTATCCTTATGAACAGTTTTCTTTAATAATATCCGTTTTTAAAATTCCTAGTCTATTACATAGGAGCAAGTTCGTGCGACCCAGTCGTGCATTTTATTCTTTAATAACATTCATTTTGAAATTCCTTGTCTTTTACATAAGAGCAAGTTCGTGCGACCCAGTCGTGCATTTAATTTTATTCTACAGGGTGTCCCTTAATTCGTGCATAAATGTCTCAGGTTTTCTCAGGTATCATAAAATCTAGGGCTTTTTCCGCAAACTTATCAATGAGTTTTATTTTTATTGTTGTTACATTCATACAATAAAAATAGTAAAACGGTATGTTTATTACGCATTTTGTGGAGAAAATCGAGCCCAAAGTCAAGAAATTAGCATTGGCCGGAAAAACCGATATAAAAATTTGAGGTTGGCCCTTACTGTAGAACGAATTTTTTCTTAGAATATACCCAAGAACCACAGCTTAAAATATTATGTTCGAATTAAATACACCCTGTATTTTGATTTATGACAAAAATTCAATCTCGTGAATTACATTGAAAAAACGATCCGCCGCCTTGTTTTATGCATCAGGTATTATTTGAAAAACTTCATAGACTTTCGCTTTTTTGGGCTGCACGATTAAGTCTTCACATTCAGTCTGCATCAGCATCAACTTCATCGTCACTAACGGTTTCCACTTCATCAGACACTACTGAAAGCACAATTTTTGCATCAGAATGGAAGGATGCATTTTATGCATCTTGCATTTCTGTGAACTTTTTTATGGACACACCAAAGTCTGCGTGAATTCCTCTTCATCATCGCAAAGAGAAAGTTTGCCAAAATTTTGCTTTAAAAATAGAATTTCGTGTTTTGGAGTTCTTTACATAGCAGTTCCATGAAATTGAATAATTTTGTATACAGTCCAGTAAGGTAATTCGAGTGATACAAGGATTTGGCTGATGATTCTTTTTCTGAAGACGCACTTAAGATACTGTATCACACCTTAGTTCATTGGCTTTCAAGGCTTCTGTCATTTGGTGGGAAAAACCAAGCTAAATAGACTTTAAGTTTTTTGGTGATTTGTGAGCGCTACAATTGTCAACACAAAACCAGAGGCCAAATTACCGCATTAGTTTTCGAGTAATACGTGACTGAATTATGTGAGTTTGGCATTACCGCTTACGTCATCGGGCGATCGATTACTCTAATTTGATATTTTCATTCGATCACTGATGGGGCTCACTCACTCCGCCACTGAAGCGATCATTTGGCCCCAGGACTTTTCGTAAATGTATATCAAAAGCTTAAAAAAATATTTTTTTGTTTTTAACAAAATATTAAAATACTTTTTTGAAAAAATAAAGGTAATGACTTACAACTCTCAACTAATTCTGTGTTCGTGTTTTGGAGAAATGAGGGGAACCTACAATTTTCTGCGGATTCCGAAATCCGAACGGCTAATGAGCAGCACTTTTTATGAAAAGAGATTGTCATGGAGGATTTGTGAATTCCTCGCAAGAGGTATAACACCTCTGAAAAATTTTTTTTGCAGCGGCTGATAATCAACCCAAGACCCTCTACATGACATATTGAAAAATAAATATTTAAAAATGGGTTACTGATTTTCTGTTCCAATTTTTTTTTAACTTTTTTAATGTTCAACATTCTTTTTGTGGATTTTGAACAATTTTCTCTTATACGAGTAACATCAATGTTTTTTCACTTACAAAAAAAAAACGAAAATTGATTCGATTTATTTTAAGCAAAAACCATCAATCAATCAAGTGTTTCAACAACTCAGATTTTTGCTGTACCTAATAGCTTTTCACGTTTGACAAAATATAGGTGACAAAAAACTGTGCCTTTTATATACATATATAGATTTGTATATATGAACATAAATTCACTCATTAATTTGATTAAATTTTAGATATCGATCATTATTAGTCACTCGTTATATTGGAATCCCACCGCACTTGAATCTAAAATAAAATGCACGACTGGGTCGCACGAACTTGCTCCTATGTAATAGAATAAAAACGAATGTTATTAAAGAAAACTGTTCATAAGGATGAAATGAATTTTTTAAATTCTTTTAGTAGTACATATAAGTATATTATATATATATATATTATAAGTATGGTAGTGGTTCCTTAAAAAATAAGCTTTTATGCACAAAATTTTTAAAACATTTAAAAAAGAAAAATTGGTACACCAACCTTAAGTTTTGTTATTGTACGAATGAGAGTTAAACTTCCAAGAAAAATATTAAGCCGTTCTTGAGATATCGAATTTTTCAAAAAAACACGACTTTTTTTTCTAAAAATTGAAAAAAATATTTTTTCTTAAGTTTTTAAATGCAATGTTCTTTAAACTTTTTTGGAGCCTTTTTATAAAAAATTTCATTAAAATCCGTTATGCCGATAATGAGAAATTAAAAATTTAAAAAAATCGCTCTATGGTAGGTACAGTCAGTAATATCTTGTTTTCAAAAATTTTTTTTATGAAATTATAGATCTCAAAAATTAATTGAAAGAAAAAAAATTTTAGCAAAATTCTCGGAACCGTTTTCGAGAAAAATACGATTTTCGAAAACCATTTTTTAAATTTGTATGGAAGGTACCGTTAGTTTTAGATGAAACAAAATGTTTTTTTCTTAAATCTTGTAGATTATGTTAAGAAACTTTTTTTCGTCAAGTTTGAAAAAAATCGGGCATGGGGTTTTCGAAATATTGAGTTTCCAAAAAAAAATTTTGATTTTTTTTTTTAAATCCAAAAAATTAAAAATTGAAAATTTGAATATGCAATAATATTAAAACTTTGGAGGAGCCTTAGTATAAAAAAAAACGATTTAAATCGGCTGTACCGTTTTCGAGAAAATCAAAAACAAAAAAAATGGACCCAGGGGGGCTACCAAAAATAACAATTTTTTGTAAATTTTTTTTCAACCATTAGCTAGTTTTAACCAAATGAAATTTTTCAAATTTTTTTTAAAAAATTCTGTGGGACAGTTTTTGAGAAAAAAATATTTATAAAATTTTGAAAAAAATTGTATGGCAGGTACCGTTATTTTTGGTCCTAAAAAAAAAAAAAAAAAAAAAAAACGTCCGGGGGGAAAAAATAAAAACCCATATCTACCAAGTTTGAAGAAAATCGGCCGAGCCGTTTAGGCTGTAGTCGAACCGACAGACAGACAGACAGACAGGCGGACAGAATTGCGAGACCCACTTTTTTGGTCTTCGCTATCATCGTAATGTCAACTTTGATCAAAATCTCGAGTTCGATTTTTTTTCCGAATGCATAACTTGCCTTATAGTACCCATAAGTCGCAAGTAAAAATTGAGTTTCTCAAATCGATATTTTTACTATCGTATGGAAATGAAACGTTTGGTTGTTTTTTCTGACCCAAATAAAACAAACAAAAAACCAATTAAAATGCACCTTAACATAAAAAACATTTTTTTTGTGGGAAGTACTTATGGCACTATTTTTATATTTTGGTTTGCTTATTGGGAGCTAATCCAATTGAGTCCCATATTATCCTTAAAAATAAATATTCTTATTATCATCAAAAAAATTATAATTTTTCATTTAAAGGTCAGAAATGGCAAATAAGGCGAAAGCAGCTAAATCCAACCTTCAGCTACAGTGTGCTCATGAGTTTCTTTCCAACCTACAACAGCGTCGCCAATTCACTCCAGTCTAAATTCAATGACTACCTAGGCGTCCAAGCGTTCAACGAAATAGAGGACATCATAAGCAGAGCAGTTTTGGTCACCGCGTGTCGTAAGGCCTAGCCTCTGAATACAATGGAATTAATTAAAACAAAACTTAACTATTGTTATAGAAACCACTATGGGAACGGAAACAAATTTCTTAGAAAACGACGAACACGAAATCGCTCAAACCTACAAAAAGTATAAGCACAGAAACCTGCTAAGTCCCAATCATATTCGTTTTTTATTTATCTTTGCCATCGCCGTTATATTTTTATTTTCTTATTTAACTTGCAGGCTCTTGAGGATATCATCGATAAAAACAGTCAAACCATGGTTACAAATTGATTTCCTGTTTCGAATGACTAAACTCTATAACACAGACATAGAACTCAATAAAATGGCCGCAGATTTTGTCAAAGATGTGAGTATATACACCAAGGACATCTCTCACTCTAAGTAAATATTATTATGGAAACTTTATTGAAAGATTGTGAGCAAAAAACACAACGAATGGAAAAAGAACGAACGGAATACAAGGACCATGGAGGACGCTGACGCTGCATGGGATGAAGCACAGGGCACGCAGCGCAAGAAAAGAAATTTCATCGAGCAAATTTTCCACTTGGCAGAAAATGGGGAAATCACGTTACAGGATATTATGGATGAATGCAATTCTATGGTTTTGGTTGTAAGTGCTCGAGATTTGTATTTCCATAAAATCTTTGGTGAGATTTAAGTTCCCTCAGGCATTCGAAACGGTCTCGAACAGTATACTGTTGGCATTGCTGTGTCTGGCGATGTATCCGGAAACTCAAAAGAAATTACGCCAAGAGATACACTCAACATTCCCAAATGGCGATGTCTCTAGTATATCGGGTGATAACCTGAAGGATATGAAGTATCTTGATATGGTTATTAACGAGTCTCTACGTCTGGTTACAACCATCCCTATGGGATTGAGAGGTGTCAGTGAGGATTTTGTGTTGAAGGACAACATCGTTATACCCAAGGGTACCTTCATCATATTGGACACATTTAATATGCAACGAGATTCGGCCCTTTGGGGTCCATTGGCAGAAGAATTCTATCCTGAGCACTTTTTGCCAGAGAATGTAGCTAAACGCCATCCATACACATACGTACCCTTCATGAAGGGATTGAGGTTTTGCATAGGTAAGTGGGTCTTCCTATTTAATCTCTGGAGGATCTTATTTTGATCAATGCCTAAGCTGACTAATACACATTTTTACCTTTTTCACTTATCTAAGGATGGCGTTATAGTCTTATGCTGACCAAGGTTATAATAGCTAAGCTCATTCATTCGTATAACTTTGAGACTGAGACAAAACTTAAGGATTTGAAGTTCATCCAAGGTATTTCATTGAAAATAAAGGATTGCGATAAGATAACATTTACTGTGAGTAGGGTAAGAAATTAGTTAAGTTCGAAAAAATGTTATATAATAGGTTTGAAGTGTACACATAGAATATTGTAAATATTTAATTGTAAATACATACATACACCAGAACTATTTTATTTGAATTACATTTATAGGGTTTTTCAATTGGCGCGGGTACATTTTGCAGTCTGTGGCGGCCATGTTGTTTTGGTGACATGTGTCAAATCTGTTGTTTATTATTTAGTTGCGTATGGCAAATCATTATGGCAAGTCTTCGTTAGTGCAAAGATACCAATAGACATTTAGAAGGCAATACAATAAACTTGAATACCACAATCAGAAGGATTTTCCCATAAACGAACACAGGATATGAATCGGTTAGCAGTGAATGAATTCTTTTTTCAAACTAAGAAAGTCTTGACTGAAAACAACCGAATCGACCGAATTGGGTAACATATTCAATATGGATGAAAGTGGCTTACATCTCAATAACAAACCTGGAAAATTTTAGAAAAGAAAGGAGCTAGGGATGTCGCAATATTAAAGAAGAAGGGAAAAAACATTATAGTTTATGGGGTAAGGGAACATTTTTTGTCTCCGTGATAGGAGTTATGAAAAAGGTAGAATTCGAGGATAGTTTGACAAGTGGTTACGAAGTGTATATAAAAAATGAAATATCGTACACCAATTGTGTCACCAGGTAAAACGTTTTGATATAAGATGACCATATCTCTAAAATGGCAAAAGCCATTCAATTAAAGGCATATTTCAGCTTGATAGATGCTTTTTAAACTGTTGAAGGTGTTTTTTTTTATAACGAAGACAAAGAATGGATGAACCATCACAAAAACAGAACGATCACGTAATATCAGGTTAACCATTTTATTGGAAATTCATGGAAGAAACCAGATTCTAGAGCATTTGGAATTCACCCTTTATTAATCAACAACCCCAACTTCAGATCCACACGATTCTTATTCTGACATAAATTTTTTCCAGCACTTAATGACCAAAAAGTTACGGAGCTCTTTAGCACTTGAAGGAAACAATTCACAGAAGTGTTAATATCCTCATAAACTGTAAATAAACTAACCGACACCACAGTATCTTAATAAACCTTAACCTTATCTTAATAAACTTCAACCAAAAAAGAAGCTCGGCAATTACCATAATGCCCATTGAACCATTTTTGTTATTTTTGATTTTCTCAAAAACGGTGCTACTGATTTTGATCAATTTTTGTATAAATCTTTTAAAAAGTTTCACAAAGTGTACCAAAATTTCAAAAATTGTTCAAAATTTTTGTTGGAAAATATAATACATAGTTAGAAAATCATAAATCTCAAAAGAGCGACATCGATAGTTTTAAAAATTGATATGGAAAGCTGTATTTTTCTGGAAACTGACTTCAAAATAATTTTGATAATTTAAAAAAAAAAAATAAAATGCACTACTGGGTTTCACGCACTTGCTCCTATGTAATAGACTAGGAATTTTAAAAACGAATGTTATTAGAGAAAACTATTCATAAGGATAAAATAATTTTTTTAAATTCTTTTAGTAGTAAGAGACAGAAACAGAATGCTATGCAAATATGAATTTATGCAGGAACAAAAATTATAAGTCCTTGTAGTGGTTTCTTAAAAGAAAGCTTTTATATACAAAATTTTTAAAAGATTTTTAAGAAAAAAATTTGGTATGCCAACTTTAAGTTTTTATTACTGTACGAATCAAAATTTAGTTTCCAAAAAAATGTTGAGCCGTTTTTGAAAAATCGAATTTTCCAAAAAAAATTTTTATTTCTTTTTCAAAAATTCAAAACATATTTTTTTTAAAGTTTTGAAACACAATGGTTTTAAAACTTTTTAGAAGCATCTCCACACAAAAATTCATTAAAATCCGTTATGTCGATAATGAGTAATTCAAAATTTGAAAAATTAGTTCTATGGTAGGTACAAGCTGTAATATCTTAATTTCAAAATTTTTTTTATAATATTAAAGATCGTTAAAATTAATTGAAACTTAAAAATTTTTATCAAAATTTTAGGCGCCGTTTTCGAGAAAAATACGATTTTTGAAAACCATTTTTTAACATTTGTATGGTGGGTACCTTTATTTTTAGGTAAAATAAAACTTTTTTTCATTCATCTTGTAGATTATGTTTAGAAACTTTTATTTTTTAAGTTTTAAAAAAAATCGAGCATAAGGTTTTCCAAATATTGAATTTTGAAAAAAAAATTTGAAATTGAACAGACTGACAGCCAGACAGACAGAATTGCGAGACTCACTTTTTTAGTCTTCGCTATCATCGTAATGTCAACTTTGACTAAAATCGGGTTAATTAATTAAATTCGGGGGTGGCCGTGGCGCGATGGATGTTAACCTCATGATCACAGGTTCGATCCCTGCCGTCGTCTATGTCGTTTTAATTCCATTAAAAACCTTCTAAAATTGTCATCAATGGGTTGCTGGTTTACTCATTACATGTTGTTCAGGCATAACACTAACAAAATGTAATTGAGTTAAACTAGTATGCCCAACAAGGATGAACACGAATAAAAATAATGTGAATTATAAGGAGCATATAAATAAGACACGGCATTCTCCGCTTTAGTTCAGCCGCCATCCCTGGAGATAAAATATCTGAGACAACAACCTTCATTCTAAGAAAATCGTGCCACACATCTTTTCTATCCTTCTTTCTCTTCCTTAACTTCACGCCCGCGCTGTGTTCAAACATTTAAAGG
Organism: Philhelius festivus; assembly: GCA_963931855.1. Classification (NCBI taxonomy): domain Eukaryota; kingdom Metazoa; phylum Arthropoda; class Insecta; order Diptera; family Syrphidae; genus Philhelius; species Philhelius festivus. Next base: position 64,179,593 of record OZ007556.1, read on the forward strand.
GTAATCATAATCCCTTGAGCGCGTGTAGATTATAAAAAAAAAAAAAAAGAAAGACTTATAATTTTTGTTCTTGCATGAACATATATTTGCTTGAATCACATGGCATCTTATTTTTACCTCCAACTACTAAAGAAATTGTTTTAGGCATTTAAAAAATTAATTTTATGCTTATGAACAGTTTTTCTCTAATAACATTCATTTTTGAAATTCTTAGTCTATTACATAGGAGCAAGTTCGTGCGACCCAGTTGTGCATTTTATTTATTTTAAGTTTTGAAACGCATTTTGATTTTCAATAAAAATAAAAAATTTCAATAAAATTCTTTATGCCGAAAATGAGAAATTCATAATGAAACAAGTAAAAAATGGTTCTATGGTAGGGTAAATTTGGGTGATATGGCACCATGGTTATGGCAGCCTTTCAATATCTTCCACTTAATGAATTTTCTCAAAAACAAAGTGATCAACATATCATTCAATTTTACGAAAGTTTTAAGTGGATCCCGTTGAAGTTGCTGTAGCCCTTGAAATTAAGTATTTACAACCGAAGATAAAATAAAATGCACGACTGGGTCGCGTAGTGGGTTCTTAAAAAAATAAGCTTCTATATTAAAAATTTTTAAAACATTTTTAAGAAAAAAATTTGGTACGCCAATTTAAAGTTTTTATTATTGTTCGAATAAAAATTAAATTTACCAAATCAAAATATTGAGCCGTTTTCGAGATATTGAATTTTGCAAGAAAAAGAGATTTTTTTTCAAAATTCAAAAAAAAAAAAAAATATTTTTCTTTAAGTTTTGAAATGCAATGTTTTTTAAACTTTTTAGAAGTTTCTCTCTAAAAATTTTCATTAAAATCCGTTATGTCGATAATGAGAAATTCAAAATTTAAAAAAATCGTTCTATGGCAGTCAGTAATATTTTGTTTTCAAAATTTTTTTTATTAAATTATAGATCCTAAAAATCAATGGAACAAAAAAACAGTTTAAGCAAAATTCTCGGAACCGTTTTCGAGAAAAATACGATTTTCGAAAACCATTTTTTAACATTTGTATGGAGGGTACCGTCATTTTTAGGTAAAATAAATTTTTTTCTCATATCTTGTTGATTATTTTAAGAAACTTTTATTTATTAAATTTTAAAAAATTGACGGTAGGGTTTTTGAAATATTGAGTTTAAAAAAAAATTGAATTTTTTTTAAAAAATCCAAAAAATAATTTGAACATACAATAATATTGAAATAAAAAAATTATCAAAATCGGTCATACCGTTTTTGAGAAAATCAAGAACAAAAAAATGGTTCCAAGGGGGGTACCAAAAATAACCATTTTTTGGAAATTTTTTTTCAACCGTTACCTAGCTTTAACTAAATGAAATTTTTTGTTTTTTTTTTAAATCTGTGGGACAGTTTTTGAGAAAAAAAAAAATATTTATAAAATTTCGAAAAAAAATTCGTATGGCAGGTACCGTTATTTTTGGTTTTAAGAAAAAGAAAAAAACGTGTGGGGGGAAAAAGCAAAACCCATATCTACCAAGTTTGAAGAAAATTGACCGAGCTGTTTAGGCTGTAGTCGAACCGACAGACAGACAGACAGAATTGCGAGATCCACTTTTTTGGTCTTCACTATCATCGCAATGTCAACTTTGATCAAAATCTCGAGTTCGATTTTTTTACCTACAAGTCGCAAGTAAAAAGTGAGTATATGTGAAGCAAAAACTTTTTTCGGTATTAGCTTTGTATATAAAACTTATAGTACTCTCATGAAGACGAACGATTGGGACGACATCTTAAGGATAGCGATAGTACTTGTTAGATTTGTCTCTGCTAAATTTAGTAATAAAATATTCTTATCCTGCTCTCCACTGTAAAATCATGCTCTTATTTCAGCGCCATGACCAGGATAGCGTTGGTAACACAAAATCACGCTCAATGATAATAATATAGGTAATACATCCAAAGGTATTAGTGAAGTACGTGTAACTACAAAAGTATTTTATGGCCAGTGTTCATTTCAACAAAAAAAAAAGAACGTTTAATAGTGTGTGTTTGTATTTGCTTATTGTAAATAGCAAATGTGTTATATGGTAAAGCAGAAGTAATCTCAAAAGGGAGTTGTGGCACCTTGGAAAGTCGGGATATAGGCACCAGTGCCATTTCACTCGCTCCCAGTTTTATACCTACAATTGCACAGAATCAATTATTATTTCGTTTTTATTATTATTTCGTATTCTTTTTAATTCCTTTCACTACCTTAAGAATAATTCTTAAAGGGCTAGACACTAAAAAAATCCACCTTGAAGACTACACCATCACTGCAAATTATCATTCAGGTAATGTTTTGTTGAAATTTAACGTCTCTTCGATAACTTTCAATACTTCAACTACACACCAAGATGTTCCCGAGATGGACTTTATTAAAATAACTCCACGCAAAATGCGTTGCCAGCAGTACTTCAGAGGATGAGAAAATATCCCTACATGATGACTCATAAGACCAGAAAAAACATTTTTGTGGGCTGTGGCAAGGATTATACTCGAACCACTAAGATAGACTAGAGAATTAAGTGCCTAATATGTCACTTTTGGTGCCATGAATTATGCACCGCATTTATTAAAACTTGTAACAAATGTGATTAAAATTTAAAATCTTTTTTATTTTTAAAGTTATAAAGAAAAACAAAAATGGGTGCCATATCCCCCGACTTTACCCTACCCAAATTTCAAGAATGGATAGACAATTTTTTTTATTGAAACTCCATTTTTAGCAGTTGTAGTTTTTCTTAAGTTTGTCTGTTTATATAAGAACTTCTTTATTTAAATTTTTAATATTAAAAAATACGACCAGACGGGTCGAAATCAATATCTTCATAAGGCAACCAATGTTTATATTCAAATATTGTCAGATATAATGCTCGGAAAGTGTAGTTAGTATTCTAACACATGAGCAATATAAAAGGTTTGTTGGTTCTTTACTTGAACATAAGGATGTATTTGCATTTAAGATACCAAACACAATAATAAAAACTTAAAATTTGCGTACCGATTTTTTTCCTTAAAAATATTTTAAGCAAAATATATTTTCCTGAAAATCTACTTTAACGATTCAAACATTTTTGCAGTTTAAATAAAATGCACGACTGGATCGCACGAACTTGCTCCTATGTAATAGACTAGGAATTTTAAAAACGAATGTTATTAGAGAAAACTGTTCATAAGGATAAAATGAATTTTTTAAATTCTTTTAGTAGTAAGAGATAAAAACAGAATGCTATGCAAATATGAATTTATGCAGGAACAAAAATTATAAGTCGTTGTAGTGGTTCCTTAAAAAAATAAGCTTTTATGTACAAAATTTTTAAAACATTTTTAAGAAAAAATTTTGGTACGCCAACCTTAAGTTCTTATTATTGTACGAATAAAAGTCTAATTTCCAAAAAAAATACTAAGCCGTTCTTGAGATATCGAATGTTTTTAAAAAAAAAAAGACTTTTTTTTCTAAAAATTGAAAAAATATTTTTTCTTAAGTTTTTAAATGCAATGTTTTTGAACTTTTTAGAAGCTTCTTTATAAAAAATTTCATTAAAATCCGTTCTGCCGATAATGAGAAATTCAAAATTCGAAAAAATCGTTCTATGGTAGGTACAGTCAGTAATATCTAGATTTAAATTTTTTTTTATTAAATTATAGATCGTAAGGATTAATCAAAAAAAAAAAATTGAGCAAAATTCTCGGAACCGTTTTCGAGAAAAATACGATTTTCGAAAACCATTTTTTAAAATTTATATGGAAGGTACCGTTAGTTTTAGATAAAACAAAATTTTTTTCTCAAATCTTGTAGATTATGTTAAGAAACTTTTATTTGTCAAGTTTGAAAAAAATCGAGCATGGGGTTTTCGAAATATTGAGTTTCCAAAAAAAAATTTTGATTTTTTTTTTAAATCCAAAAAATAAAAAATTGAAAATTTGAATATGTAATAATATTCAAACTTTGGAGGAGCTTTGGCATAAAAAAAATTATTTAAATCGGCTGTATCGTTTTCGAGAAAACCAAAAACAAAAAAAAATGGACCCAGGGGGGCTGCCAAAAATAACAATTTTTTGTATAATTTTTTTCAACCATTACCTAGTTTTAACCAAATAAAATTTTTCAATTTTTTTTTTTTTAATTCTGTGGGACAGTTTTTGAGAAAAATTTTTTTTTTTTAAATTTCGAAAAAAAATCGTATGGCAGGTACCGTTATTTTTGGTCTTTAAAAAAACAGAAAAAAACATCCGGGGGGAAAAAATTAAAACCCATATCTACCAAGTTTGAAGAAAATCGGCCGAGCCGTTTAGGCTGTAGTCGAAAACCGACAGACAGACAGACAGACAGACAGACAGACAGACAGATAGACAGACAGACAGACAGAATTGCGAGACCCACTTTTTGGTCTTCGCTATCATCGTAATGTCAACTTTGATCAAAATCTCGAGTTCGATTTTTTTTACGAATGCATAACTTGCCTTATAGTACCTATAAGTCGCAAGTAAAAATAAGTTTTATGATATTGAGTATCAAGGACACGGTAGTGCCCAGCCAAGTTCTACACCATTTTTACAGAAAAAAACTCAGGCGATTCTTGACCCCCCCCCTATATTCAGTACCAATGAAGTCAGAAACTTTAAATTCCGAAATTTACTAAGCTAGTCAGACACAGGCGTCTTACCAAATTTCAATTTTCTAGCATAAGCAGTTCCTGAGATATAAGGCCTCAAAAATCACAAAAACCGTAAATGACTGACCACTGACTGACAGATCATCAAAATTATGGAGCACTTCCCGACATCGTAGAATCTTGTAATTTTGCACAACGGTAGGCCTTGTCATGCAAGTAGAGAAAAAAGTCGAAAATTTGACGTTTTCCATTAAGGGGGCGTGGTATCCGCCCACTTTCTCCGAATTGTTGTTGGTTGAATGGAGCACTTCCGACTGCTGTAAAACGATGAAATTTGGTAAAACGGTAGGGCTTAAATTGCATATGAAGAAAAAAATATAAAATTTGAGGTTGAGGATGTAAATTATATGGCACACTTCCGATTGCTGTAGAATGATGAAATTTGGTAGAGCGGTATAGCTTAATGTACATTCAAAGCGAAAAATAGAAAATTTAAGATTTTTCATTCGAAGTGTCTTTTTATTTTCATTTTGAAACTATACATGCATCTTGAGAACTCATGACTTTTCTTAGAACTACTGAGTGCTCGATTTGGTATTCTATGTTATGTTAACATGAATGAAAAAAGAAAACATTTGTATACCTGAAAAACTTATGAGCTTACATTAAAAAAACTCTTAACTGTGATGTGAACTATAATAAAACCACTAATTAGGCTATTAATTGGTGGGCTACCTTCATTTAAATTGACTAAAATTTGATGGCGTTACTTGGCAATTTTTTTTTATGCCCAATTCGAAAGGTTTTAAGAACTTGACCAGTGAACCCATCAAATTTTAATCAGTAATCATTAAATAATAAAAATTCTCTTTACATTGTAGATGTTTCAATATTATTTTACTTTAAATATTCGGTATTAAACCTTCATGAAGTAAGAACTTGGGGTATTTTTAGATCTCAGTACTTTTCACGGCTGACTTGTTACACAAAGATTTTTGTATAAAAGAACTTGGCTCTTTTTTAACATTTATGTTTTTGGTCTGATTTAACTCTCATAAAATCCAAGTTTTGTATAACATTATTTTTAAAATCCTAAGCCTCTTGAACATAAAGAGCATAACGTGCCACCCAGACGTGTCCTTTATTAATTTTTGTTTCATTCGTTCTATTTGGTTATGTCGTAGAATACATTTTTATACTTTTATAAATTCAAATAGAGAATACTTCTGTTTAACTGAAGAGTCCAAAAAACATCGAAACTCGATGTAAATCTATAAGAGTGCTTTTCGTTTTCAATAAACCATAACATATTCATTTTATCCCAAATTCAAAACTCAGAACCTCCAGTTCTGGTTTTCCAAAATCAATTTTTCAATAATTTATTGAATCCCACCACATTATTGACGCATTGGCGGACGAATCAAAAACAAATATATTATTCCACTCACGAACAATAAGAGAATCGGCTGCCAATTTTATTTCATTGCTTTTATACTTAAGAAAATCAAACGTTAAATCGAATCAGAGGTTTATTCATTGCCCGAAGCCATAATAATGGATATATTTATCTATAATTTCTATCAACCCCAGTGAAAGAAAAAAAAAGAAAAATAAACATTTTGGTATTAATGCAAACAAAAAACAAATATACACAGACACACCCCAAGGACAATATTTCTTTGGACACTTTAGCAAACAAAAGCCTTGTTCCCTGTTGTATTCGCATAATATTGGCATAATATTTAAAGACTGATAAATCCAAAGGATGATGATTTCTTTCCAACACATCATCTCTCAAAGGCATCAAAAAGTTTATTCCATAAAGAAATCCGATACGTATTCTTTGGCATGGCATTATCTCTATGAAAAAATAAGAACACACAGAGCACACATCAAGCTGGAAAATGTATCTAACACACAATAGGTGTATTCTATCTCATCCTTATGCATTCAAAAAATAATAATAATAATAAAAAGATATGAATATACTCTCACTGTGAATTATTGTATGGAAATGAATAGCATCCTCTTAACCCCGAATAAGAATCAACAAGCTTTTGAATGCTCTAACAGCCAGCAGCTCTAGGCAAGTGTCTCAGCTCACCGAACGAGCCATCACTACACTATAGGTAGGCACCTGCATTAATTAAAGTGCCTAAGTGATGTTTTAATGCAAGTTATACATAAAAGACAACAAAAAAAGATAAAACAAGACTCTTAGGACATATTTGTAAAGTAGGGCATTGTACCCAAGGACAACAACCCAAATGATAGTGACGAGCACTGCCTAGATTCAGGTTAGATTTTCTTTTCAGAAATTTCCGACTAATATGGCTGTTCGAGAATCTGATGTGTATTTATTTGAAATTAACTTGTCAGCTTATTCAAAAGACAACATCAATAAACGTAAAATTATTATAATACAAAAAATCGAATAACTGAAGTCCTCGCAATCTAAAAGGCCCAACTATACATAGCCAAGAATCAACCAGATGAACCCGTGAGCCTAAATTGTTTTTATCAAAATCGGTCAAGCTGTTAAGAAAGAAGAATTAAGAAAACACGCACACGGGTATTTTATATAACAGAATTAATAAATACAGCCTCTAATTTATTTGTTTTGTTAACGTCTTGAAGTTTTTCTCGTGACATTGACGAAAATGTGCGGAGCAGTGGAACTCGCGATGACTGCTTAGTTGAAACTAAGAGCTGTGGGATCGCGGCACTTCTTGCTGTAGAAGGGTCACCTATAGTCCAAAGGTCGAAGTGGAACAGGATGTGACTAGTAAATACTCGTACTCTTTTACGAAGGAGTGCTTCCAAAAAAGGACAGTAGCGAAAGAAATCTCTAGAGTCCTGATAACATAAACGGTGGCTTCTCAAGATTGAGTTGGACTGCCATGCCGAAGGTCAAGGTTCTAACCTTAGTTGCTGCCACTTAAATAAAATGCACGATTGGATCACACGAACTTGCTCTTATGTAAAAGACTAAGAATTTCAAAAATGAATGTTATTAGACAAAAACTGTCCATAAGCATACAATTCATTTTTTAAATGACTAAACCAACACCTTTAGTAGTTAAAGCTAAGCACAGGATGGCATGTATTTCAAGCAAATATTAGTTTACACAAGAACAAAAATTATAAAAGAAAAAAAAAATTAGCAAAATTCTCGGAACCGTTTTCGAGAAAAATACGATTTTCGAAAACCATTTTTTAACATTTTTTGGAGGGTACCGTTATTTTTAGGTAAAATAATTTTTTTTTTTCATATCTTGTAAATTATATTAAGAAACTTTTATTTATAAGGTTTTGAGAAAATCGAGAATAAGGGTTTCGAAATATTGAGCTTTCAAAAAATTTTGAATTTTGAAATTTTGTTTAAAAATCCAAAAAATTAATTTTTGAGTTCTTGAGCAAATCAAAACAAAAAAATGGTTCCGAATGGTAACAAAAATAACAATTTTTTGGAAAATTTTATTCGAACATTACCTAGCTTTAACTACTTATATGAAATTTTGTGTTTTTTTTTTAATCTGTAGGACAGTTTTTGTGAAAAAAAAATATTTATAAAATTTCGTAAAAATGGCAGGTACCGTTATTTTTGGTCTTAAAAAAAAAAAAACAAACGTGTGGGGGGAAAAAATTAAAAACGATGTCTACCAGGTTTAACGAAAATCGGCCGAGCCGTTTAGGCTGTAGTCGCACAGAAAGACAGACAGACAGAATTATGAGACCCACGTTTTTCGTCTTCGCTATCATCGTAATGTCAACTTTGATCAAAATCTCGAGTTCGATTTTTTTTACGAATGCATAACTTGCCTTATAGTACTAATGAGTCGCAAGTAAAAATGAATTTTAATCAAGGACCAGGGTTCCGGCTTTACGATGATTAGGTATTCAAGCACTGGTAAAAATACTCGTGCCCTGCAACGAAGGAGTGCTCGTGAAGACAGTAGTGAATAACATTAACGGTGAAGATTCAGTTAGACTGATCTACTTAGTAAACTCATAGTACCCCTCAGTATAATGTTTAGTGCGTTCGATAGTCATACCAAAGATTAAGTTTCAAACCTTAGTACAAACCCATGAGTACTGCCTCTTGCAAGGAATTGAAGTTTCTCTTTGATGATTAGTGCCTTTTGGATTGGTCAAAAGACTGTAGGTTATCTCCATTCCTGCCGACAATATACTAACAAGAATAGTTGCGAGTTCGAAGTCACAGGTAAGCAGAGGTAAGTAGTTGTGCCTCTTATTTATTTGTTAAACACATTACGAGGGCTGGAATACTTAGTGTTGAGATCAGTAAAGATTTTTCAAGCCAACGACATTGCATTTCTTGTCCTATCCTAGGGTAAATCAAGGACAAGGGCTCCGGGCTTAGGATGGGTGTTACGTCGTCGGGTTAACGAACCTTCTTCGTTGACTATGAAATAGACACAATTAGCCTTGGCTAATGATGAGGTACTCAAGGTCATTGCTTCATGGGATCCGGATGTGTAAGTATTGTCTTATCATGGAACAAGACATCTTTACTAATGTTCCCAGTTATACCTTATTTTATTGCTTATTCTTGGTTGAGTGGTTTTGTGAATTAGAATAAGAGCGAAAAAATATTACGCATACGATTAAACCCAAACAAATTTACTGTTTATCCCATTGTATGTGTCCGTTGCATTTATTTCAACAAAAATGCACCATACACAACAATTAATGGAAAGTTTTACTGAAGATAAGTTGGAAGTATTAAACCTTTGTGATTTGCGGTTTCACCAAGATAAGCTTATTGCTACACCAATTTCAGTTAAAATAAAAAAGGATTTCAAATAGAGGTTTCTGAACTTTAACAGGCGCTGGCTGTGACCATATTGTTGAAGTTTAATCTTTAAAATTGTTTTTTTTTTATTAAGTCTGTCTTTTCAAATTCTGAAAAAGAGTAACAGCACTCAATGACATGTGCAAATGATTAAATTATTAAATGAAAGTGGTTTTTCTGTTCAAGCAACATTTCCCGTCTATTTTACGGTCACCATAATCGCCCTTCCGAGATAACTATTTGCAAAATGATGGATAAACTGAACTAAGGTCGAATGATTCAGTGAACAACAAAAACACCCGTATGTTAACGAAACACAATTCTGCCGACAATATATCCCCGCTGCCCATAAGAGTGTACAGAATCTTAAGTAGTCAATTCCACGCCTCGCACAAGAAGTCAGCGCATCGCAGACCACAACTTAGCGAATTTTGTGTCATGACTTTGGTCTTCACCCTTCAAAACTTCAGGATCCAGGAGCTCAAAGTTAAAGACCATAGACAACGACATGTGTTCCCTAAGTGGCCTATCGAACAGATGAAATTGGCGACGAAATTCATTTCTGTATTAGTTCCTCAATAAGCAAAATTGTCGAATTTGGGCGCTTCGTGCCACACAGCCCGTTTAACAATGAACATTTTGTACTAGCAAAATTGAGCAATTTTTGATTATGGATTTATCCCAATAAGCGAGAAACTCAAACCTGTCTTACAGTAGATATTTATTGTAAAATCACTGGAATTTCTGCTGAGTTTTCCGAAAAAGTCAGAAATACTTGGGTTCAGCCCATCCACTTTTTCAAGCATTTATCGTCAATGGACTTTGGAATAAATTCTGGAATGTCTCTGGTTGATAATAATTATGGGTTTATATTAAAAAAAATGTATTTTATAAGATAAGAAATCAACTTCAAACATCTGGGTTGGAAATTTCGAGTAAATACAAGCAAATTTTTGTTTTGAATACAATTTGTGTTCTAAAAAGCGCTCTTTACTATCCTTAAAATAGTAAAACAAAGGACTTACATTAGGAAATCAGGGAACTATTGATGATACCGATCAATAGCAATGAATATTAAAATGGAAGGGAAAAATGGATCCATATAAAGAAATCCACATTCGACTAGTGCGGCTAAGGAAAGAATATCTATACTTCATAGTACTTGGAATATTAGTCTTAACCGCATTCCTAGAATTACGATTATTACCATGAAATTGTCTTAGCGAAAAAATACAATTGGATATTTTAGATTAGTACATAAATAGTGATAAAATAATGATAGACATAAAAAATCATTTTAAAGGTCTATTTTATATTCTACCAAAGAAACTCAAGTTAGATATGAAAGTTGGGTTAAGGATGAACAAAGGTCACATCAGAAGCGTTGACAAATTTCTTGGATTGTCCAAAAATCCTAGATATTTATCAGCATTTTTTGCGACTCAAATATGTTATCATTTCGCAGAAGGTATTATACAAATTGCGAGGATTGAAAGCGTTTCTGTTTCCTGGATGCAGGTTTCACTTATTGATAGCATGGGATTCATAAAAGACAGAATTGAATTTAAGAACTTTTAAATTCTACTCTTACTAACCGATATGGTTCTATGGTCCATATTGTATATACCCCTTTAGTTCTAAAAAGCTGTTTTTCTGCGCTGAAAAACCATTGCGTAAGATTTTCTATCTGTCATACGTCACGCTCTTCCCGAGTAGATGGAAAATGGCATTTATCCGGCCGGCGCACAGTGGGGCACCTTGTATGGGAGACCGGAAAAAACTCAATTAAAACTAAACTACTGAACCAATTTTCATGAAATTTGCAGGAAAGGTAGACAATAGTAAGACAAATCTACACCAATGACCACCCATTGCCACGCCCACTCAGAAAAAAATGACATTAAAAACACTGAAAACTAGTTTTTGTTTTTTTTTTTGGATATTTAACCTAAAAATAAAAATCAATGATTGTGCGCCATAAAATGTTTCAATTTTATTTTGAAATACGAGTATATACATAAATTCAATTTGAAATATTATGTATGTATATAAAAAACAGTGATGCTATTTAACAAAGAGCAAAGCTAAAGACATTTAATCATAATGCATACGTAACGGCTTGCGTTTGGGACTTGAGAGAACATATATTATAATAAATGAAACCCCTATAAGAGCTACCAAACCCAAACTTTTCCATCAATTAGCGGGACATTCTATCATATCATTCTATCTCTGTTGGAAACAAGTAAAATTAAAGAAAAGAGAGGCTTCAAATAACCGGTTTTACTGTATTCCGAAAGTTGTAAATAATGTCAAAAAATTGGGTTAATGAAAAAAACATTTATTTCAATAGGTAAATGTGCAATGCAGGTTTCAAATACAAAGTCCTGATGCCAACAGCGACATACAAAGAGAAAATAATATATAGTTTCTTTGATCGATCTGATCTTTCTAAATGTATTTTGGTATGCTGAATCTGAATGTGAAATCCATTTTGCCCAAACACCCCAAAATGTTTGACTAACATGCGAAAAACTTTAAAATTGTGGTTTTTTTTTATTGTTTTTTTTTTGCAATTTAATCAACAATTTTGGATTGTTTCGCAAAACGGACTTCACGCTCAGATTCAGCATACCAAAATATCTACATTTAGAAAGATTTGTCTGGCCAAAAGAGCTGCTCATTTTTTTTGCCTTATTTTTTTTTTTTGCTTTTTTGGATGACTTTTTCAGGTTAAAATTGCTTTAAAAACCAAGTACGGACGTCTTCGGGTGAGATTTTTTTGAAAACTATTGCTGAGATTCAACACTATCTAACGAAACTTATCCGCCAACAGAGGCAAACAGAGGAAGTAGTTAAAACCTTATGTGAATTTAAAAAGTCACTAAAATTGAATGTTTTTTTGTCAAAAAAATCTTATTCAATTCTTTTTTGTTAAACTAATGTACCATATTGTTTGTCTATTTATTTTAAGCCTATTTACAAAAAAAAATGGTTTCAAACCTTAAAATTTTAGAGTAAATGGATTATTTTAAAACTACCCTTTTTTTTATCAGTTTTCACTATTTTCAACTTTGAACGAAAATCTCCAGGCCCACAAATTTTTTTTTGAAAAACTGTTTTCATTTCCTGATTCTTCAACTAATTTACTGTTAGAAACACGTGCAATATCAAAATAAATCCTACTTCCGAAATATGGGTTTTTTCCGCCGTTTCCCCACTGTGCGGCGGCCCTTAAAAAAGGCGAATCTTCATTTCCCTCCAATTACCGACCGATTGCACTAATGTGCAATATCTCCAAAAAACGTATCTTATCGAAAAGTGGAACCAATCCTTACATCATTTTAAAGAAAGAAAAGTAATTACACTTTATATTTCTAAATATGATGGAGTTTGACACGAAGTTTTTTTTTATCGAAAATGCGTGCATTTGGTATCGAAGAGTCTCTCCTTCGTTGATTTTAAAATTACCTTTTGGACCTCTAAATACAAGTTGTGTTGGACGGTTTCAAGTCTCATATTCATAAATAAAATGCTGGTGTGCCCCAAGAATCCCTTTTGTTCTCTGTACTTTACCTTATTTTCATAAATGATCTTTTGACTGAAACTTCTAATCTACTTCACTGTTTCGCTGACGGCAGCACCCTCTGCTTTTACTCGTAATATTCGTTTCCAGACTCACAAACCTGTTCTTCGGCTATGAAACTGAAACGGAACTGTATGATAAGCCTATTAGATTCTGATCTTGACAGCATTTTACAATGGGGTACTAACAACCGCGTATAATTTATTCTTCTGTCTGTCCAAGCGAAATATACCACCCATGCCATTATCCATGAATGGTACTTACATCAAAGAAACATAAAAGCTTTCCATAGTCGATATGTATGTATGTTAATGACCATCTCTTTTGGAATGATCATATATTCGACGTAACTAAAAACACAGCGAAATGCTTAAGTTTTCTTAAAAGATGCAAGAAATTATTTTCCCCTATTGATCTGACTATCATCTATAAGGCTTACCTCCGCCCAAAATTTGTGTATAACCTCATTTCTGGGCGGGTGCCCCCATTTCTCATTTTAATCTGTTGGACAGAATTCAGAATAGAGCTCTAAGACTTATAGGTGACACATCCATAGCGGAAACTTTTGTTTCTCTTGGTAACCGTCGTAAAGTCTTCTGTATTTCACTGTTTTATCGCTTTTACTATCGCCAATGTTTAATTGAAAAAGCCAGTTTCATTTCCTCCCCTCAAAAAATTCCACGGTAATACTCATCAGTTTACCCTCGAATCTATCTTCGGACCTACTGTCAAATGTAGAGGTTCTTTCTTTAGCCGCACTACTAGAATGTGGAATACTCTGCCCCTCTCGATAATTTCCCATTCCTTGTTACTCGTATATAAAAGCTTTCGAGACCAATGTGCATCATCATCTCTTAAACCTCTCCACTTTACTTAAATGCTCGCACTGTGTTACACCATAACATTATTACGGTATACAAACATAATTCCTTAAGTGTTTGCAAATTATAAAAAAAATAAAATGCACGACTGGGTCGCACGAACTTGCTCCTATGTAAAAGACTAAGAATTTACAGTTATTAGAGAAACTGTTCATAACACAAGTAGCACATAATTACTTAACGAAGTCTTTAAGAATTCTAAATCTGTATCTGACATCTTCTTTAAGAAGGATTTAAGTTCATATTAAGTAGAGAAAAGGCGCAAGTGGGCGGTCCTATAGAAGGAAATAAGAAGATAAATACAAAAATACCTAATAAAGATCATATTAAGATGGAATTAAGTAGGCATAAATTGACATACCTAATAAAGAAGGAATAAAGTATGAATTAAGAAATGTGATACCGAAATTATACCATTTTGTGCTACTTGTGAAGTATAAAACTCATTTTTTAAATGACTAAAAAAAACTTCTTTAGTAGTTAAAGGTAAGAATAGGATGCCAAGCAAAGCAAATATAGATTTATGCAAGAACACAAATTATACGTCTTTGTAGTGGTTTCTTAAAAAATAAGGTTTTATATAAGAAAATTTTAAAACATTTTTAAGACAAAATGTTGGTACGCCAATTTGAAGTTTTTATTATTGTATGAATAAAAATTAAATTTACACAAAAAGTACTTAGCCGTTTTCGAGATTTTGAATTTTCAAAAAACAAAAAAATTGATTTTTTTTTCAAAATGCAAAAAAATATTTTTCCTAAAGTTTTGAAATGCAATGTTTTTTAAACTTCCTAGAAGCTTGTCTCTACGAAATTTCATTAAAATCCGTTGTGCAAATAATGAGAAATTCAAAATTTAAAAAAATCGTTCTATGGTAGGTACAGTCAGTAATATCTTGTTTTCAATTTTTTTTTATTAAATTACAGATATTAAAAAATAATAGAAAGAAAAAATAATTTAAGCGAAATTCTCGGAACCGTTTTCGAGAAAAATACGATTTTCGAAAACCATTTTTTAACATTTGTATGGAGGGTACCGTTATTTTTAGGTAAAATGAATTTATTTTTCTCGTATATTGTAGATTATTTTTCCAAACTTTTATTTATCAAGTTTTGAAAAAAACGAGCATGGAGTTTTCGAAATATTGAGTTTTCAAAAAAAAAATTTTGAAAGTTTTTTTTTAAAAATCCAAAAAATATGTTTTGGAAAATTTGAATACACAATAATATTCAAACTGCTGGGAAGCTTAAGCATAAAAAAAATGATTAAAATTGGTGGTACTGTTTTTGAGAAAATCAAAAACAAAAAAAATGGTCCCAAGGGGGGTACCAAAACTACTCATTTTTTGGAAAATGTTTTTCAACCATTACCTAGGTTTAACTAAATTAAATTTTTTGAATTTTTTTTTAAAAAATCGTTGTGACAGTTTTTGAAAAAAAAATATTTATAAAATTTCGAAAAAAAATCGTATGGCAGGTACCGTTATTTTTGGTGTTAAAAAATCAAATCAAAAAACATCTGGGGGTAAAAAATCAAAACCCATATTTATCAAGATTGAAGAAAATCGGCCGAGCCGTTTAGCTGTAATCGAACAGACAGACAGACAGACAGAATTGCCAGACCCACTTTTTTCGTCTTCGCTATCATCGTAATGTCAACTTTGATCAAAATCTCGAGTTCGATTTTTTTTACGAATGCATAACTTGCCTTATAGTACCTAGATATAAGTCGCAAGTAAAAATAATGAATAATTGTTACTTAGGCACACATACATTTCTCTTTATCAAAATCTTTTGTTGAGAAATATAAGATTTTCTTTAAACAGATGTGAGGTAGGTCCCGTAAATTTTGTATCTTGGAAGAATATTTTAAAAGTATTTTAGATAAGATTTAAAAAACCGTTAAATAAGTAGTTTCAATCAAATTGAGCAAGTCGTTTTCAAAATATTGTTGTTTCAAAAAAATAATTAAAAGTTTTCGAAATAGTTTTTATAGGCTGTTTCTAGACTTTTTTCGATATCTGTTTCGACTTATCTTTTTTCTCCATCGTGATAATTGATTTACATGTCAAATTCAAAGCCTCGAACAACCTTGATCCGGGACTGAGATTCCAATGGAAAAACTGACAAGTAATTACTTTGAAAAAATCGAACAAAAACGATTTTACCATCATAATCTAAAATATCCATCAAACTTGTGAGAAATTGTACGGTCAGAAACTTTTTCTTTTAATTTGTTTCAATTCTTTTAGTTTGTAGAAAAATAGTCTGGAGTCAAAAAATATTTACCTTGAAAATCTAAAATTTCTAGACATTGATCAGCAATACTTCCAATATTTCCAGTATTTTCGTGTATTAATTAAAAAATGGTTTGACCTATACCAAAAAGCACGTTTTTCGCCAAGCAATAGGAACGGCAATAGAGAGGTTTCTTTAAAGTTAAAAATAAAATGCACGACTGGATCGCACGAACTTGCTCTTATGTAAAAGTACTTTGGCATTAAAGATACATTTTATAAATATAAAACATGGATTTAATGAGATAATAATGTTCAAATGCATACAATTGCCGTCTGGTTTCAGGAAAAGTATGAATTTATTCAAATAAACTTAAAAAAATCGTTTTATTATTAAATAAATTTTTTATATAAGAAATTTCTCTAAAAATTTTTAAGAAAAAAATGTGGGATGCGAATGTTAAGCATTAAATAATATTGATTTTAGGAAATAATTTTAAAAAATAATCGTTCATAGGTTTTGAAGATATTGATTTAAAAAAAAATAAAATTTTTCAAAAAAACCCAACATATATTTTTTCTAATATACAATATTATTTTAATTTTTTTTTGACCAAAATGTAGCCTATGTACATAATATCGCACCTAATTTTTTCTATCAAAATCGTTGCAGCCGTTTTCGAGATAAATAAGATTTTGCATTACGAGTGTATGGTGGGTACCGTTAGTTTTGGAGCTAAAAAATAAATTTCAATTTCTCCTCTAGGGAATCACCGAAGACCCTTAACTACCGAGATTGAAAGAAATAGGTCCAGTAGTTTAGGCTGTAGTTCGAGGTACAGACATACAGACAGACGGAATTGTCGGAACCACATTTTCGTCTTCGCTAGCATCGTAATGTCAACTTCGATCAAAATCTCGAGTTCGATTTTTTTTCCAAATGCAGAACTTGCCCTATAGACTATAGTACCTTTATCGCAAGTAAAAATTAAGTAATAGTGGTTAATTTCAATTCAATTTATTTAAGTCTGCTAAGGTGAGTACAAATAAGACGTAGTCTTTTATAGTGTGTCAAAATGTGACACCAGAGGTCTGGTCATCAATTTTCAGGGAAAGATACTGTATCGTGCGAGGAAGTGACAAATACTGTAGGATTTTCATACCTTCTTTCTCATCTAAGCAATTCGGATTCAACAGAAAATTTTAGGTCGCTTTTATTCCTGCCGTGTCATCAGAAGTACACAGAAATGGTTGAGAGAATGGTAAGTCACTAGACCCTGGTTCTCCACGACCCGTCAACCAAACAATTTATTTTTAAGCACTTACAAAACATGGTTCATTTGATTTCATAACACGTTTTTGTCAAACGAATTTTTAACGTCGTTAAATACATAAAACTGGTGCATTATTCGATAAGGTTTTAAGACCATGTCAAGTGCTTTTTCTTTATGATATTTTTTTGTGTCAGAATTCCACATCAACCATTTTCCTTCCTGTTAAATTCGTAAATTTAGTGGACAACAAACTTTGGGTGGGTTATAAGATATAACAATCTGCCATTTGAGATGTTTTGGTAAGTGCACGCAGTTCATTTAAAAACACGACATCGAATGCCCATCGCTAAGCCCATTAATCTCTATTTATTTATTTATGTACGTTTGCTGAACTTTAAAGCCGAATGGATTATTTATAAGAAAAAGTTTACAAAAACATTTCGTATGATGCCATCGCGTGGAGCACTTGAAAAGAAGTATTTCCTAACTGGCTTACAATCTGCTTACATATCCATGAGTAATTGAGTTGTTTCCTATAAAGTAAATTGCCAACATGCTCTCTGTGAAAACCCCAGGATAAATGTCTCGTCCATCTGCAAGATAAATTCTCCTTACCCTCAGAGTTCATTCTTCATTATCAACTTCGCTCTTCGTCATCACCGCTTAGTCTATTTGGAAATTCCTTTTAGTGTAATTCCAAGATGATCTCCCATGAGGAGGCATTTCAAGAATTCAGCGTTTCAACCCAATCTCCTTAAGTTTTCACTTCACTTTATACGAGATAAAGGGGCAGGTGGGGTTGAGGATAAAGAGATTTTCTTCTTTTGAAAAAGCAAAGAATTTTTTTAAGAATTTCATAAGGACGATGATGATGCCCATTGCCATTTTAATAAATGCACGGAAAACTTAACCAAATAAAAGTGAGGAATAAGAACATTCCTGAGGATTTCAAACGTGACATTCGATGTCATCGTTACGAGGATATTTGATGATAAGTAGAGCCCCTTTGCTGTCGTCTGAGTGGGCTGTATTGTGTTTCCTTCGTCGTGTCGAACTCATCAAATTGGCGGCACATCATCACACACAATGGATGTGGAAGCTTTTATTACGATTAGATCGAATCCTGATGGAATGGTTCTCATATTATTCTTCCCACTAACTTTCTGAAGAATGTGCTGAACTTGTTTTATTATTTGCCAAGCACACACACTCACATCTAGAAAACATCTCTCTTAATCGACCTTTTCTGCTTCGTTTAATGAAATTCCTTTGATGCAGTTCGAGGGAATTATTTTCGTTGGAAGAGACAGACGGCAGAAGGCATTACTTTGGAGGTTGAAACGTCTTGCAATTTTACACGCTACCAACCTGCTGCATAATTGAATGCGAATCGGAATTCCTGATTGGATTGCGGGTGGGGGTTTATTACAGACAAATCTATCTTATTCCTATACCTACTCGTATTATATTGAGTTACTTGGGAATCGGAAGTACATGAACAATTTCAGGTCAGATCTTGCCCTTGTAATCATTTTTTTTTTCGTTTGATTTATAAGGAAAAAGTATTGGCTTGGTAGAAATACCACATTAGGGAAAACTTTAAGGGAAATAGCTTCAGAGACCTGTTTGATTTGTTCTTTTCTGAGCTTCAAAAGGAAGCAAACATTGGAAAAAGTACATTAATGTTAAATTGGAAAAAGTTCTTCAGAAATTGTCTGTTTCTAATTTGCAAGTGCTTAGTTAAAAATGTAAAAAAAATAATAAAAACTTTTTCCTCTTTGATTTGTGTGTTCAATTTGTTTCAACAACTTAGAACTATCGGTTACACAAAATTTTAACAAACGGATGAAGGTATTTTCGGGATATTAGAGAATAACCAAAAAATAATGCATATTCAAAAACAACATACATATGTATTTTCTTGAGGGCTCTATAAATTTAAAACTTTAAAACTTTAAAAGTGTTTAAAGAATTATTTAAAATATTATCCATAAATAGTTAAATAAATAGTCTCCTGCTGTTGTTGTTTCATTTAAATCTTTCACTTGAAGTATCGTTGGGGATAAGACCATTCACAGCTAATTACAAACGATTTCGTGTTTAAATAAAAACATGGATTTTCTTATTCAATTCTGTAAATATCAACTTTTGAATAAAATAGTATTTTTCAAATTTAGTTTATGGTTTTAAAAATATTTGTATATACATATAAGCCTCTGATTTGGCTGAACCAACTAATTAAAAACCTAGAAGAATATCAAACAAAAAATTACGGTTTAGTTTTGTGATGTGCGAGTACGTAAAATGGTAAATATTTTGTCGGAAATCCTCGCTGCTTCAAAACTGCTGCACAAAGTCTTTGAATTGACTCGATTAGGTTTTGTCATCTTTTAACAGGAATCAGGCTCCAGGCTTCTTTCCGTTTTTCGAATAAACTGTCAAAGTTTGGAATTGTTTGCGTCCTTACACAATTTTTAACTTCATCCCATAGATGCTCGTTAGGACTTAAGCCCCGACTTGAATAAGACCAGTCAAGTACCCGATAAAAAATAGTTTTTACTTACGATATAGGTACTATAGGGCAAGTTCTGCATTTGGAAAAAAATCGAACTCGAAATTTTGATCAAAGTTGACATTACGATGATACAAAGACGAAAAAAGTGGGTCCGGCAATTCCGTCTGTCTGTCTGTACATCGATCTACAGCCTAAGCCACTGGAGCTATTTGCTTCAAAATCGGTACTTAAGGGTCTTCGGTGATTCCTTAGAACTTAGAGGATTAACTGAAATTTTTTTTTTAGCTCTAAAACTAACGGTACCCCCCATACACCCATAATGCAAAATCTCATTTATCTCGAAAACGGCTCTAACGATTTCGATAAAAAAATTAAGTGTGAAATTATGGGCAAGCGATTTCAACCAAAATGTTTATGCAGGAGCTCCTTTGCATTTTAAACAATAAAATTTAAAATTTTGTTCGAAAAAATAGTTTTTGGATTTCAAAAAAAATAACACACATTTTTTTTTGAAAATTCAATATCTTGAAAACGGATACATGATTAAATTTTTAAATTACATTTTAAAATGTATTTTAGTAAATACATACTAACAAATTGAATTTTATTTTTTAGCTCCAAAAATAACGGTACCTCCCCAACACCCGTATTGCAAAAATTTGTCTCGAAAACGGCCCTAATGATTTTGATAAAAAAATTAGGTGTGATATTATAGACATGAGCTATATTTTGGTAAAAAAAAAAATTGGGGCAAAATGTTACTAACGGTACTTGTCATAGAACGGTTTTTTTGATTTTAATCAAAAATTTTCAGCAGGAGTCCCCTTAAGTATAAAATAATATTGTTTAAAGAATATTCGAAAAAATATTTGTTGGTTTTTTTTCGATATTTTTTTTTAAATCAATATCTTCAAAACAATTATTTTTTGAAATTATTTCCTAAAATCAATATTATTAAATACTTAAAATTCGCATCCCACATTTTTTTCTTGAAAAATTTTAAAGAAATTTCTTATATAAAAAATTTATTTAATAATAAAACGATTTTTTAAAGTTTGTTTGCATAAATTCATACTTTTCTAGAAATCAGACGACAATT
This sequence comes from Philhelius festivus, assembly GCA_963931855.1. Taxonomy (NCBI): domain Eukaryota; kingdom Metazoa; phylum Arthropoda; class Insecta; order Diptera; family Syrphidae; genus Philhelius; species Philhelius festivus. The sequence goes on from OZ007556.1 coordinate 64,200,654, forward strand.
TTATGCATTTGAACATTATTATCTCATTAAATCCATGTTTTATATTTATAAAATGTGTCTTAAATTCAAAAGTACTTTTACATAAGAGCAAGTTCGTGTGATCCAGTCGTGCATTTTATTTTTGTGAGTTTCGCAATATGCTTCGGGTCATTGTCTTGTTGAATAGAACAAATATCTGGCATATTATCTTCAGCCCATGGTAGCATTATGTTTATTTATTTACTCGTATTTCATCTCCCAGCAAAGCCTTACAGATTACAATATAATTAAAGAATAAAAATTACTTAATCTACTATTTACATAATTACAACAACGAATGGAATAAAATGTTTTTGAAGTATTTTTTTCTGACTGATATAAGTCCATTCTTCAACATAATTCATTAAATGTTGAAATAGCCCTCGATATTGGCTTATTTTGACCGTAATTTGTTCAATGTAAAGGCAGGAAAATAGGAGGACTTTTCACATGATACTCGTAACATAGCAAATCTTTTATAAATATGGTTTTATAAAAATTTACATCTTGCATCATAAGATGCTAAAAAATTCCATCTCATTTTCCAAAAAAAAAATATTTTGTAAACCTTCTTTGAACATTTTCAATGCGATGCGAAAAAATTTGATAAGCTGGATTCCACATAATATCAGCGTATTCAAGAAAGGATCTTACTAACGATATGTATAACGTTAAAAGTGTGTGAGGATCAGTGAAATCTTTAGAATTACTTTTAATGAAACCTACAATTGAATTCGCCTTTGATACAATATGGTCAATATGTAAATTGAAAGATAGCTTAGAATCAATAATGACGCCAAGGTCTTTAATTGTATCTTCTCTTCCAACAATTACTTAAACACAAATTTGATAGTTGATATACTCGAATGTCGTGTTGAATGAGAAGGAAATAGTCCATGGATTTAATTTTCAAAAAGAGTTTGAGATCGTCAGTATAATCAGACAAAAACAAAACACCAAAAAGTAATGGTCCGAGATGGCTGCCTTGAGGTACTCCTGAAGAACAGCAACTTGGCATTGAACATTTATCATATATTATTACTCTTTGGCTTCTACCAATGAGAAAGGAAGACATCCTGTCCACCATTGCAGAGTTTCTTAATAAGTAAAAGATGGTTAACTTAGTTAAAGGCTTTGCTTAAATCAGTATACATAGCATCAACCTGGTAACCATTTTCAACTTCGTTTAATATTGTATTAATTGAAGTATGCTATAGTATGTATAGTTTTGGTATTGACGAAAGTTTTCAAATGCCTCTGTAATTTTCAACACAATTTTTCGAACCAGATTTGAAAATTGAAATTAGAAAAGATGCTTTTCATTCCTCAATAAAAGTTCCATTTAGCAGCGAACTATTAAAAATGAGGTACAGAGGTTGGGTCAACGTGGCTTTAAATTAAAAAAGTACTGTTTCAACTTCAGTTTTCAACTGAAGTGAACTAATATCAACCCAAGGTATAACGCAAGATTCAAAGTTAGAGTTGGAATTAGCCATGTTTGGATCCGGTGAAATGTACTTAAGGTCAAATTCTTTACATTTTGGGTAATTTCTGGCGTCGGGACCAATTTGATTTATCTTCGTCTCATGGCTCCACAATAAAATTTTCCATCGATTCATCCTCAAGTCTTTTGGCAAACTGGATGCGTCGCTGTCTTTCCACTTTTATGAGCATTGGTTTCTTGCGTGAAATTTGTCCATGAAGTCTAGCTTCAACTAATTAAAGGGCAACAGTTCTTTTTGATATGCGGATATCAGATTCATCCATTATTTGGCGCTGGGATCTGCTTTCGACAGCTGAATAAAATGTGGTTTTCCTTGGTCTATTTTGGCGCGGAACATTTTCTATGGTCTTATATTACAGAAATGGGTAATACAATAGCACCGAATAGCATCTTTTTGGAACAGTTAAATTAGGTTGCAATAAGTTGATATGATAATCCAACCTTATTTAGTTCAATAACTGCCCATAGGATTTTTGGCGCAAACCTTCTGCCTTATCCATTGTGAAAACCACTAGCCGCACGGTTTTTTTTGTTAAAAATGGACATTTTTCAACATATTCAGTTGAATATTCACCTTTTAATTCACAATAATGCCAAAAATTTCGATTATTTTTACATTAAACTGAATGGTTTCTAATTAGCTGTCAACCAAAAAAAAAACATTTCTAAACTAAAATCGTAAAGGTTTGCAAAAAGTTTTATCTATCAAAATGCCTATTGTTTTAATGAAAAAGAATGAAAGATCATGAATAGATCACTATATGCACCGTTAGGTTAGGTGAGAGACAGTTCTCATCGTGACGCTGTCGGGTACACTCACGTCGAGAGTTTTCTACAAGTATTTTCTTATTTTTATTCAAGTCAATTGTAAAAATAATTTTAACCTAACATACGAGTACAATGTCGCGAAGAGTTTGTCGAAAAAAACCCGCTGGTTCGGAATTAAAAGTGGAGTGCAGTGACTGCAATAAGTTTTTTCATGCTAAATGCACAAAATTAACAATAAATGAAATCGATTTCGTGAAAAAAGCAAATAAAGCATATAGGTGCAATTCCTTTTGCACTCAGCGTGGTGCCTGTATGTCTGGTAATTTACCATTGCCTTGTACAAAACACTCTCCATCATCCGCCACACCAACACCAAACTTTTTAGCACCGACCTCACAATCTGCCCCAGCATCTACCGTGTCGCCACATATGCACTCACTTCCACCACCACTGTTGAATAGCTCCGTACACCTAGTTCACTAACTTACTCAAATATTGAATAACCTCGTACACTAGTTGATAAACTTGTTCGATTTTGACAGAAAAAAAGTTTTTCGAGTTGATCAACTGCGTTTTCGATATGATTGCTTAACCAGTTGATGAACGAGTTGATACCTTCGTACACTTAACCAAGGATCACTCGTTGGGGAACGCGTTGAACGCACCACGATAAACAAAAACCGCAAACGTTAAACCTGAAATAATTTTGACTTCAGTTCGGTACATTAGGCAATTGCATTTTCGAGGAAATTTGAGACCAAGCCAATTCCCTGGCATCTCGATTTTTATAAGAGGGGCTCTTAATGTCCCATATATTGGGCTTTTCCTCAATTGCTGAAATCAATTGCAAAATTAATTTCGTGGTCCACTCTGTTTTTTTATCGCCTTCCATGACGAAAAACCAAAATAAACTACAGTTTGCAAGTTTCAACAGCAAGTTCATGGCAATGCAATAGTTCAACCAATTAGACACATTTCAATGCAACCAACGCAACGCAACACAATATTACGTCAAGAAATCCCAAAGAAAATTAAAAAGTTGATCAACGCGTTGAACAAATAATGTGCAACACATTATCTTGAAAATGTTGCTCAACGTGTTGATCGAACATTTTCAAGGAGCAACACGAGCTCGTACACTACCCATACACTTGTTGCGCAATTCATTGAGCAACGGCCAACAACTAGATCCAACCCGTTGGTTGAACAGAATTGAAGCCACCGTACATTAAAGTTGAATGCGTTGAATTCGAAATTTGTGCGTTGATTGCCTAGTGGACGACCGGCATTAATTCAGCTCAAGCTCAGAGCAAAAGGTACGTGCAAATGGAGTTTTTAGTACATCGGTTTTTATACAGAATGGAGTTCCACAGGGATCTGTTCTGGGGCCATTATTAATTCTTATTTATATGAACTCCCTATTTCAACAAAGGTTTAACGGTAATCAAATAGCTTTTGCTGATGATATCGCTTTCACTTATGCGGAAAAAACACCTTTCGAATGCATAGTTAGGATGAATGAGGACCTTCAAATGTTCAGAATTTTAAAAAATTTAGTTTACCGCTACATATTTGTGTCGCTCAATTTAATAGTGAAGTATCTCCATACAAATGAATTTCGAGATAATAAGGTTTTTGCGAAATGATGAATAGACAAAAAAACAAAATCAATGCGCTTTAGGTTAATATTTTGTATTATTCGTAAAAAGTACAAGATTATAATAACCTTTACAGATTTTATTAATTATTTTACTAAACGGATTTGTGACTTACTTAATTTTTATAGTTAAATAATAAAATCACTTCAAGAACAAAAAACATTAATTATCGGAAATATAATTCGTATTTGGAGTAGATTCTCTTTTATATTGAAAGATATTAACAAATATAATACCATTAAGCAAAGAAATCCATTTTTAAAAAAAATGGATTTACACCACTTTTATAATGAACGACACATTTGTAGAAGAGACAATTTCGAAGGTTATAATCTTTGCTCGAAAACCTGTTTTAAAATTAATTCTGTTGATTCATTTAAATATTTAGGGGTACACATCGACAAAAAACTGAACTGGAAGTGTCATATTGAAACAGTAAGAACATACCTGACTTTAGTAACTCGAAAGATGTATCTTTTAAAACCTTACTGTTCACGTAGAGTTTTGTCAACGATTTATTACGGACTTGTTAACTCAAAACTGCAATATTGATCTAGTAACAAATGTGTAGAATGACACAAGCAATAATTTATTTTTTCAAAACCACTCATTGCTTTTGGGAAATTTGCAATAAATTAATTTTAATTTCTTTTAGCTACTCCTTAAAACCTTAGCCATTGCGTTGCTAAAATTAAAAGCACTTTAAGGGAGGGCTTAAGACGTGCAAATAAATGTATTCACGAATCTTGTCCAACAATTTTTGAAGTTTCTTTGGGCTTTATTTTATCTTACTTCTTGGCCTACGCAAATATAATAATTTGTTTTAAAGAACTATGTATCTAAACATATATAACCCAAGCAACCGAAAAACAAATTGTGACAAATAATATAACATTCGGCTTAAGAAAACATGTTAATCTAAGCCAATATTTGTGTGGGAAGAATTTATAGAAACATATCATTTGGCTTATAGAAAAAGTATGCTTTTGATATTTGTTCATTTTTTCTCCATGTCGTATTTCTACTTACTCTCTCCTACCTGTCATCTATGTATGTATGTACGAATTAAGTAAAAAAATAAACACCTCAACTATTTAAGAGACAAGAGTGTCGAGAGCTTAATATTTAATGGACCTGCTTGAACTGGGGACTATACAAGGTGAACTAAGTGTAGGTATGTTGCCATCTTTTATGTTGTTATGCGACTGTTTGGCCGTATAACAAGCGACGTGGATGGTCTAACGGGAATGGTTTGGTTTTTTCAGTCAAGTTTACTTCATATACAAACAAATGCAAATCAAAGGCCAAAATGCTGAGCGCGATTGCTAAAGGACACAAGTGCGTTTCGGTTACACTCTCTCTTATCGCTTCAACCAGTTCATTTTTGAATGTCTTGATCAATGATAAAGTCTATGTTGACTTTCTTCCATTGTTCTGTGCTCAACAAAATTCGACATCAAAAGCCACTAATGTTGTTAGACGGTGGTGCTTGTTGAGTTAGAACATTTAAACGACTTTTTTCAAAGTACAGTGTCACTATTTCGGCGCGTTGTTTAGGGATGAAGCAGTTCATGGTTAAAATTGTTCTCAGTTGAAGTTTTTTGTTTACTCAAATCAATCGGTTAATTAATGTCAACGTTATTAAATGTTTACATAACGACATAAACAAAATTGTGCACCCTTCATCATTACCTAAAACATTAGAAGGACCTGAATAAAATATGTATTTGTTTTCCCTAAGTGAAACACAATATTGAAATATTGAATATGTTTTTATCATTTTTTATATTTCAAATTAGTGTCAATATGTTTTTCAATTGGGAGAAATCATTAGTTTTCTGAAAGTCTTCAGAAATGTTTGAATTTTAAAAAATGTAAATAATATTTGTATGTACAAAAACAATGCTTTCTGATTCTTGAAAAAATAAAATCAACATCTGGGTCGGACGAACTTGCTCTTATGTAATAGACTAGAGAAAACTGTTCATAAAATTAATTTTTTGAACTCTTTTAGTAGTAGGAGATAAGAACTGAATGCCATGTGATCTCTTAAGCAAATATGAATCTATGCAAGAACCAAAAATTAAGTCGTTGTAACGGTTTCTCGAAAAAATAAGTTCTTAGAATACAACATTATTATTGTAAAAGCAAAAACTAAATAAAAAAAAATACTGATCCGTTTTTGAGTTTTTAAACACAATGGAGAAAGATTTTGAACAGGCTATTACTAAGGTATTAGTATGATACTACTTAGCTATTTGCTAACTTAAAAGTAGTTTACTAGCTCATTCTTAGTTTTAAACATTTTCTAAGGCAATTTTCTTAATAAATTGCTTCTGAACACACCTAAAGTACTTGTAGTCCATTCAAAAAACTAAGTAAAAAGACCTGTTTTGATGTCTGTAAATGTCAAAAAGTCATAAAATTAGCACGATACTAAAAAAATATAATAGTTATTCGATGATTTTAACTTTAATAAAAGGGTAGAGAAAGTATGATGCTATATTCGATTACAAATTGCAAAATCGTAGTTTTAACCTTGTTTCATACTAAAACAGCTTTAACATCGTACTAATGCAACTAAAATTTTGCACCAATATTTCTTAAACTTCTAAGAAGATTCTCTTTAATCTTTATTTTTAGATAAAATATTTTTTTTAACATCTTGTAGATTCTAGTAAAATAATTTTAACTGTCAAGTTTTAAAAACATTGATCATGGTGTTCTCGAAATATTGAGTTTTCAAAAGATTTTAAGTAATCAAAAAAAAAATGAAAATATGAATGCACAATACTATCCAACCTGTTGAGAAGCTTTATAGCACACAAGAAATTATCAAAATCGGTTGAACCGTTTTTGAGAAAACTAAAAATAAAAAATGCCCCTAGAACCATTTTTCGGAAATTTTCGTTCAGCCATTAGCTAGCTTTAACTAAATGAAATTTTTTTTCATAAAATTTCGAAAAAATTCCTATAGCAGGTACCGTTATTTTTGGTCTTAACAAAAAGAAAAAAAATCGGGGGAAAAAATTTAAAAATGACATCTAATAAGTTTAAGGAAAATCAGTTGAGTCGAACAGACAGACAGGCAGGATTGCGAAACCAACTTTTTTCGTCTTCGCTATCATCGTAATGTCAACTTTGATCAAAATCTCGAGTTTAATTTTTTTTAACGAAAGTTATGCAACTTGCCTTATAGTACATTTTAGTTGCAAGTAAAAATATACATTTATGAAGGAGGTGTTATATTATTAATTAATTACTCATTAACAAAATTTCTTTAACTTTTCTGTTAAAAAAGGATGGTATCTAAATTTTAAGTATTAGTATTCTACATTTAAAAACTTTGTTTTGAAAAAAATATATCCACCTGTTTTCGAAATATTGAATTTAAAAAAAAAAACATGTTTTTTTAAAAAATATTTTTTCCAAGTTTTTTTTTATAATACGCTATTGTTCAAACTTGTTTCAAAGGACTTCTTGTTTAGAAATTATGATTAAAATGGGAAAAACCGTTAGTCCAAAATAAGAAACAAGTGTTAATTTTTTTTTTAAATTTAGTCTGTTTGTATATTATTAAAAACTTAAAACTGGTATACCAAACTTTTCTTAGAAAATGTTAAAACAATTTGTAATATACAAAATGTGTTATTAATAAAAATGATCTTAATGTTTTTTAAATTGTATTTACATTTACATTTTGACTCTTTTCGATTTTATATTTATATTTTCTGATTAGTTTTCCACGTTCATAAAAAAAAATCACTCATACTTCATAAATAATTTTTAAAGATATTACATGCGAAATACAATTTCGAGACTATAAAGTTTTCAAGTTACAAGAAATTGATATTTTAATATAAGCCAAAACAATTTTTTACGAAAATTTGAAAAATTCTTAAAATTTAACACAAATACTAAAATTGGTTTTCTGCATTAATTTTGTTGTTGATAAAAATATCGAAAGTGAAAATAATGCAAAAACCTGAAAAGCAAGATGAATAAGCCACGTTCTTACTTACTTCCTTAGACTTTTCAAGATATTGGTTTCATGTAAAAAAGAAACAATGTTTTAATTAGATGAAGAAGTTCAAAAAAGTCGCTATACCATCCGTCAGCGCACAAACACGCCCACAGCACAGCCATCTTTATTCGTTTGTACGTCTGTATGTTCATGTAGAGCTTGAGCTTATATGGCGAACGGATTTGAAAAAACAAAATTTCAATGAATATTTGTATGTGAGTTCCTAAAAGAGAAATAAAATTTTCTTATAAGCTCATCTAGAACAAGAAGCTGTTTTATTTTTTTAAATTTTCCCAGAAACGGCTTTTATAATTTTGATTAAACTTTACTTCGTACCTGCAATACCTAAAGCTATTCCAGATATAAATATCAAATCTTATGAAAAAAAAAATTGAAGGGAAAAACGAGTAATTTTGAACTGACAACTTATATTAATTATTAATTCTATGAACTTGCTGTCAATACGATTCACCATATACAAATACAAGCTGTGCCTGACTTTTATTATGATTTCGTTCTGTTCGGCTATTTAAAACTTCCTCACTTTGCTGACTAATATTATTGCTTTCAACTCTTCTTCCACCAAAAAATATTCCTTCGGTTGATGGCCTTTCAGATTCTACTCTGTACTCTAAGATCCTAGAGAACGGAGAGAAAATCGATGTTTATTCAAATTTAAAAAAAAAAAAAAAACAATTCTAGGCTATTACTTTTCAAATTTTCAAACCTTAGCCTTATACCTATATTTTTGAAATGGATTTGTTCTAATTTGGAAAAAAAAAGTAATACATTTCTAAATTTGCTTCAGATCTATTTTATATGAAGCTTGCAGAGTCCCCAAAGACAACTACTAAGATCCTCTTCAATTCATTTTTACCATTACCGATTTAATATCCTATTTTATTCCGACAAAACCGAGTCACATGATTCTACACTTTTTCAACTTGACATCGACAGTTTGCTTGGAGCTTGTAATTGGCAAATACCAATCACTCAACTTTTCCCTGAAATGCAACAAATCTCCTCTTCGTCTCTATCTTCTCCATAATCAACCAACTTCCACTTTGCGGTCGAATTGGAATTTTGGTGTGTTAGTTGACCGAGAACTGAACTTCTTTACGCAATTCAACGATATAATTCTTAACCCAAATAAGCACTTCGTTTTGTGAAATGGTCTAAGGAATTTTCCAACCCCTACGTGACCCGACCTTTGTTTGTTTCCTCTTTGACGAGTATGCCTGTCAAGAGTGACATACTGTTGTGTGTAAATTATAAATTACTTAAACTTGCCAAACTTATTTTAATAAAATTGTTAAGGAAATTTTGCAATTATACAAAGTGGGCCAAGAGTTGTCTTTGGCTGAAATGTTTGTATTTTTTGAAAAACTTTTGTTCGAAACAATTAATTATTTAGTCATCTTATGAAGTATTGTGAGTCATGTCCTGTTGACGTGTACCTGCTTATTTCACAAATGTCAAAGTAGAATTGACATTTTCCGCCATTTGCCAAATTAATAGCATCTTTGCGAAAGCATGCCAACTTTTGCATCACCTTTTATTATAAAATATTTAATTATGAATATTGGGAGCAGGATCATAAAACATCGCATTTGTATAAAGCCAACACATCAACCTTAGTTCGTAATTTGATCATGAATGATTTCTAATAGTAAAAGTGCATGTTTCCAGTTTTACTACTATCAATTCTTTTTTGTTTTTGAGAAATACGAAGCTCCAAATGTTTCATTTCGATTCGCAATAAAAAATTTATGATTCAATTCGAATCGGTTTAAGTTTTGAAATACCATCCAGACAAGAAGTAATAAAATAAATTTGATGTATGGTTTGCCATAATTTTTCATCTTCGTCCTGTTCAGCTGTCTTGAGAATGATGGTTGGCTTCTGGTCTGGTAATGTTCGTAAACATCATCGGTGGTGGGACACTCAATATAATATATACATACTTGACATGGTAAAACATATTGATTTGACTTTATTCCTTGAAAGGTCACAATTTTTCAAAGTCTCGTGTCTTCGAGGACGACTTGAGGGGTAAAACATTTGAGAGTCTGATATGTGGAGTTAAAAACGTAACAAATTGCTGTCACTTATGTGTTCAACATTTTCTGACATGATACCCTTCATTTTGAAAAAATAAACCCGAACACAGAAAACATGATGATGATGATGCTAGTACACTCTTGTCAAGGAATTGTGGTTAGAAAGATGTATGACTATGAAGATATAAGGCAAGATTAAATTGGGAATGAAGACATAAACTTCTCATCGCAGCTGTCATCAATTATTTCCATCGTATTCATTTTTAATCGACTGTGATGGAGAAAGTTCCAAGTGCATCAAGCAAAGTTTTCTCCTGGCAAGGGAACTCTTTATAAATTTTCAAGAACTTTGTGGTAAACTTTATCAGAAGATATCTTGCAACGTATACGAGTGGCAAGGATATTTAATGTCTATAGGAGAATACTGTAATAATGATGTTTGGTGAAATGCTTATTCGTGTGCAAAATAATTGCTTGTTTTGGTATTTGTCTCTTTTGAAAACTTATGGTATTCATAATGAAAGTAACCATTAGCATGTGGCTATTGCCAAAGAACATTCTTTGGTTAAGGGTTAGTTATACATAGCTGCAACTGCATCATTGAACATTTTAATTTTCAATTTTGAAGAGTTTATAAAGGATATTCAAAAACAGTGGATATACCAAACTAAAGCTTATGACTTTAATTATTCTTTTAGTGAAGAAATATTTAAATTAGTTTTACTATTTCAGTGAAAGCACTGATCGACTTAAATCGTTGTTTCAAAAAGTACCGAGGTAAACAAAATAACTCTTCTAACTTCTCATTGAGAAAAATAAAATGAGAAAATTAATCGCTTGTCAATTTTTGTATATCTTTGAACAAACCAGAGTTTTCGTCGTCATGATTTAAAAATGGAATTCGCTTTTCGCTATTTCGTTTAAGAGAAGAAGGTTTAGAGATATTTTGTTTTTTATAGATAGGTTTTATTAAAATATAAAAAGGTCGTAGATATAACGAAAAATTCAACAATTCCAAAATTGGGAGTTATGAAGTGTAAAGTTCAAAATTTACCAAAAACCAGGTTAACATTTCTACGATGTACAAATGTTTATATGGAAAATACAAAACTATTATATTCATGTTTGGAGAATTTTTCTTTTTTTTTCTTTTTGACCAGGTAATTTATTATCAGACCAAAAACATAAATGTTAAAAAAAAGAGCCAAGTTCTTCTATACAAAAACCTTTGTGTGACAAATCAGCCGTGAAAAGTGCTGAGATCTAAAAGTACGCCAAGTTCTTACTTCATGAAGGTTTAATATCGAATATTTAAAGTAAAATAATATTGAAACATCTACAATGTAATAGAGAAATTTTATTATTTAATGATTACTGACTAAAATTGGATGGTTTCACTGGTCAAGTTTTTAAAACCTTTCGAATTGGACATAAAAAAACTTACCAAGTAAGCCCATCAAATTTTAGTCAGTAGTCATTTTTATGATTTTAATGAAAGCCTCTAAAAAGTTTTAAAAATATTGCATTTCAAAACATAAAAATAATTTTTTTGAATTTTTGACAAAATAAAATTACATCTTTTATTGGCGTACCAAATTTTTTTCTTAAAAATGTTTTAAAAATTTTGTACATAAATTCATATTTGCATAGCATTTTGTTTTTATCTCTTACTAATAAAAAAGTTTAAGAAATAAATTTTATCCTTATGAACAGTTTTCTCTAATAACATTCGTTATTAAAATTCCTAGTCTATTACATAGGAGCAAATTCGTGCGACCCAGTCGTGCATTTTATTGGTTTATTTTTTACTTTCTTATTAACTGCTGCACCGACTTCAATTAAAATTTCTTAACAAAAAATCCATAAGAGTTAAAAACTAAAATTTTTGGTTTTGAAAATTTTAATGTCGTGAAAATGAGTTGATGATCTTTTTGAAATTATATCTTCAAATAAAATAGAAGAAATTTTGCATAGATATACAAAATTTAATATAAAACTCCTTTGTAGATATTATTTTTTTTTCGGTTAGTTGCTTATTTACTAAAACAATCGAAATGGATTTTACTGTCTGAGGTTAAACTATTGATAAGTTTCTATATATGTATATGTACATATGGTGTCGTTTGGGTTTTTTTGGTAATTTTTTTTAAATGAAAATAAAACAAATCAATTAAATTATGTTCCCATTTTCTGTATACAATGCCTTTTTGTTTCAAATGTTTGCCATACATTTAAACATACACATTTCAAAAGTTTAAAAAAAAAGAAGATTTTAGTTTAATTTATTACTTCTTGTTAACGTACTAATATATTTTAGGACAAACATAAATTACAGGGTGATTGCGGAAGAGATATAAGGCTTTTTTAAAAAATCAATGTAATTTCTTAATTACCTAAATTAAACCTTATTTTAGGAACAAACTTAACAACAGATTTATATTCCACCATAAAGAAACACTCATTCTAAAAAATATAACAGCTTTCACAAAAAAATGTGTTTTATTATTAAATAAATTTTTTTATGTAAGAAATTTCTTTAAAATTTTTCTAAAATAAATAAAAAAAAAGAGGCTGGGTGCGACCCACACTGATAACTTCCCATTGTGGTAAGAAAACCTTGAGTAGAATTTTACATCTTTTTCATGGACAAAAAGATAAAAACATATTGTGACGTTTTCTTCAATTTTACCATAGCTATTAATGGAATTTGAATATGTGGGACTTGGGTACAACTGAACAACCTTATTCATATACGTATGTACAGTACATACATTCTTCTAAAAACTAAGTTGATAATAAAATTATAAAATTATGTATTATATTATAGAAATTACTTTATTATTTCGGTTCCAAACATTTTAATTGAAAAAAATTTAAAAACGAAATATTTTTGTTAAAACTGTCAATTCGATACTTGTCAAAATTTAACCATATGTTAATAATTGTATTATGTCGATACCTTCCCGTAAGAATGTACTAAGCGACACTTTTTTCGAAAATGACTTTTTGATGAGGAAATATACTATATGTTAAGGGCCACGTTTTGGCCTGGGTTTCGCCAACCTATTAATCATGAAAAGGAAACTAGAGTACAAATAAAAAAAATTATCAACTGCCAAGTTTTCTCATTAAAATAATGTTGCCCCCTGAAATTTGTATTATCCGCCAAAGAAATTATGCTAAGCGACATTAATAAAGATCTCATTGTCGTGAGCAACAAAAAATTTTGTTAGATGTCACTTAGTTTAACAAAAATTGTCTCTTAGCACACTATGATTCAACTAGAACTTTCTTCGTTTTTTTCGTTTCCTGAACAATTTTAGAAATGTCGCTTAGTAAACATTCTTACGGGGAGGTATCGATGTATAAAACAACATACTTTAGAAGGCTCTATCGGTGTTCATTCCCAAGAAATTCGACTTGAAATACAATTTTAACTAGTTTTCACTAGAATTTTTAAAAGTTTTTTTATTTAAAAAAAAAAACTATTAATTCAATATTTGAAATTTGAGTCGAAAAACAATTTTTACCAATTTTCAATAGAATTTTATATAGTTTTTTATTTTTTGTAAAAAAACTGTAAACTGATTTGTTTTTGAAATTTTCACCAGTTGTCAAACACATTATTTTTCGTAAAATAAAATTATTCTCAGTTTCAAATTGTTTTCCGTTCTTAGAATATCTGGGTTATGAAATTATTTTTTTCAGTTTTTTTTATTTAAAAAAATAACGGTATGTTCATTTTTTTCCAAATTCATACCAAATTTGTATGACCTTATAGTGAGTACATTAAATTTTATTTGAAATCAATAGCATTATTTTTTCGTGAGATATTTGAAACTAATCAAAATTTTTACTTTTTTTTTTTTAAAACCATTATAGTGAAAAAACTCCTCACTAAATTTTAATAACAGCCCTTTCAGCCTCTTTCGAAGTTATTATCTATTAAACAAAATTTATTTGAAGTCGATATCTTTACTCGTTCTTGAGATATCGACGTCGAAAAATGGTACCAGAACGTACGGACGTACGAACGTACGAATGTACACTTAACAGTTGTGGTAGACGTCTTATTAATTTATTTGAAGATTTTGGACTTTTTGTCTTGAATGGAGTAACTAAAAGTGATTTGAGAGGTGAACTCACTTTCGTTTCAACTTTGGGTTGCTCGTTGATAGATTACTGCGTTGCTAATGGTGAATGGATGAGTGTAATTGAAGACTTCACAGTACAGTCCGCGAATTATTCTGCACACATGCCAACCATAACAACGTGTCGATTTCAAGATCTACAACCAGCGGTTCAAATTGATACTGTTGATAAATTGAGATGGATGGCTTATGGTATAGATCTGTACAAATCACGATTAGATACGGCGGCAAACATTTTTGACCTTGAAAATCTTTCTTGTGAGCAAATGGCGGAGAAATTACTGCAAATTGTTAAACAATCTGCGGTTTCCAACAACGCAAGTAGACAAAATTTTAAATGTAAATGGTATGATTGGGAGTGTCAACAACTTAGGAAAAAATCTTTTCGCTTTTTGAATCTTTTTAGAAAAACTAATTCTAATTTCTTGAAAACTCTCTATTTAACTATAAATAAGGAATTTAAACGTATATGTAAGACCAAGCAAAAGGACTACTTAGTCAATATAGGCAAGAGCTTGATAGAATGTAAGGATTCAAGGTCATTCTGGTCCAAAGTAAGAAAGTTAGGGGGCTGCAAAACCTCCTCTTCACCATCTATGAATGCTGATTCTCTGGCAACATATTTTAAACAGCTTCTTAGTCCCGCGTCCACACCTTCTTGTTTTCATTATGCCCAGCCTGAAATCTACATAGCACAACTAGACGATCCAATTTCAATGTCTGAGCTCCAAGAAACTCTGAAAAGAATGAAAAATAATAAGGCCTCAGGAGTTGATGGAGTTCCAATTGAATTTTTCAAATACTCGACACCAGCATTTTTAAACCTTCTTTTGAATTTTTTAAACAAAATATTGAATGAGGAGATAATTCCTAAGTCCCTTCTGAAGTCGTTAATCTGTGCAATCTACAAAAAAGGTGACTGCAACCTCGCAGAAAATTATAGAGGAATTTCCATACAACCGGTGTTGTACGAACGTACGAACGTACGAACGTACGAACGTACGAACGTACGAACGTACGAACGTACGAACGTACGAACGTACGAACGTACGAACGTACGTACACACACACACAGACATCTCTCTAAAAATGATTCATATAGCCTCTAGGGACCTTGAAACGTCGAGAAATGTCAAAAATTCCAATTTGACAAATCGGACCGATTACAATAACTCTCTATGGGAAGTTAAAAAAGCGTTCGACATATGTTTTACCGTTCTTGAGAAAATCCAAAATAATAAATGCTTCTATCGGAGATACCCACCATTAATAACCATTTTTTGAATTTTTTTTTAATCTAGCTTTTATTTAATTTTTTGATTTTTTTTTTCAAACTAATCTTTGAAGCAGTTTTTGAGAAAGAGAAATAGTTTTTTAAATTTTTTGGACATTTTGGGACAACATTGTACTCGAATTTGAAATAAAATCGTTGACTAATTTTTCTAAACATACTTATTGAAAAATTATGAAAAAATGTCAGTTCGCTTTCAGTTTCTGTTCTGTTAACATGGAGTTGGGCGTTAAAGGAAATAGAATCGCTATAATAGCCTTGCAAAAGTGCGGAAAAAGACCACTAAGAATTAGGAATTTTCTTATTTATCGGACCTTAGGTTGGTTCGCTGAATTTACAAGAGTAGAATTCGCTTTCCACACGTCGCACTATGGGACCAAATGGTGCAAACCATCTCAAAAATCCATAACTTTTTCGTTTCTCAATATTTTTTTTTGAAATTTTGCACACTTATACTTGTATAACCAAGAATTTAAAATATTAAAACGTTTTAAATAGAGATTAATTATTTTATTTTTTTTTAATAAAATAAAATAACAAATTTGTAGATTTTGTTTAATTTATACGCGAAAAATTTGTTGAAGCAAGAATTATTGCAACAATTTGGATGAAATTTGTACAGTTTTTTTCTTTTACCGGTGAAAACATTTGAAAGTAGTTTTTGTAAAATCCGCCCACTACCACACCCATATTTTTCTGATTTTTGTTATTTTCTTGTTTTTAGTGAACAGGAAGCCAAAAATTTGTATTTGAGGTTGTTTAAACTTAAGACATCGCATGTATATTTTTTCTGCCCACTTTCCCGCCCACTTTCACTCTCCTTTTTTTTTTTATTTTCAGCTTAAAGTTCATTTAAAGCAGGCATAATTTTAAATTAAATTTGTATATGTAGAAGTGAGTTTATGTGAGTAATGAAAAGTGTTATTTATTTTTAGTAAAATCCGTGTACTGCCACGCCCCTTTTTGATATATGAAAATTTTTCGCCCTTAAGACAAAAAAAAGGAATTCAAAAGTACACCTTATTACTAGGTATATTAATAAATGTCTAAAAGTTCTTTAGCCTCGTCAAGCAATGCTTTGGTATCATTTTTTGTTCTTGGTTTTCCCAGACTAGATATAGGTATGCGGATCAGATGTATATAATAAAGTGTGTAGAACATCTTCGTTTGTAGCTGATCTTGAACATTTCCTTGCAAATAAATTCTCTCATTTTGTTTTTTTTTTAAATTTAATCCGAATCTTTCAAACGCTTTATTGAGAATAAAAGCTTAGTAATCATCTCAGTACATTATCTATGAATTTTGCCTCTTGATTGATTAATGTTACAACAACAATTCGGCTGTCCCATGCCAACTCTATCAACTTTTAGACTCTTTTCGGATGGTTTTGTTGTTGCTTTTGGTATTGTTTACTATTCAGTTTCCATATTGTATGGAGTTCTCTTTTAAGTGAACTGTTAACTTTTTGTCTTCTTCTGTTTTGTGTTCTTTATACCTATGTACCTACATTTGTATTATATGCAACATATCCCACACACACCCTCCCACCCTCAAATGCTTGGCATTTATTTTTATTTAATTATGATTTTTTTAATATAAATGTGATTAAGGAAGTATAAAATTGGAAAAAAAAATATTTTATTCTAAAAATAAAATTTTGGATTTTAATAATATTGGAAATAACTGATAAAAACTTATAAATTTTGTGGAAACATAGTCACTTATTATGATGTTTACGAAAATGTGTTACACATGTTTTAACAGTTATATTTTTTAAATTTTGGCAAAAAATAACATTTTTTTTTAAATTTTGAGCTAAAAGTAATAAAATAATAGTCTAAAACTTTTTGGAATACACATTTATGTGCGTCAATAAAGTACCACATTTTTGCCAAATATTAATTTTTTTTCATCAATTAACACTAAAGTTATAAGAATACGAATTTGTATTCTAAAAACTTATTTTTCTTTCTCATCATACGTTTTTTTCTTCTTAAACAAAAATGCATGAAAATGCGAAATTTTTTATTTTTTATTCCAAATTTAGAATATTTTTAGAATACAAAACAGCCATTAACTAAACGAAACGGAGGCAGCCGGAGCTAACAGAGAAAACTTCAATTGAAAACAAAAAAATGAAAAACATACTGCACCTTACTCATTTTTTTTTATTAATTTACTGGTGAACTTAATTTTAAAAAAATATAACTGTTTTGTAAAGAAGAGGGGTTGACCTTTTCAAAAAGGTATAATACTTATACATTCTGTCCAGAAAATTACGAAATAATTGACTTCAAACTCTCACTTCTAATAATTCTAAAAAATAAAAATATCGAAATGTCATTTTTAACGGTAATTTTAGGTACCTAGAACAAAAGTAAGTTACAAAAAATTTACTGTGTTTGCAAGAACCCTATTTCTAGTATATAATCCCATCATTAGACTTTTCAAATTACGAAATTCACCAAAACCATTTTTGAGATGGATTTCATCATTTGGTCCCATAGTGCGTCGCCGC
Source organism: Philhelius festivus (assembly GCA_963931855.1). Taxonomy (NCBI): domain Eukaryota; kingdom Metazoa; phylum Arthropoda; class Insecta; order Diptera; family Syrphidae; genus Philhelius; species Philhelius festivus. Next base: position 64,218,646 of record OZ007556.1, read on the forward strand.
CGCCGGTACAAGTGCCTTAATAAAAGCAGTGTGTGACCGAATTGTGTAAAATCCCTTCCGGAAGCAAAAGATAATGTCCAGAGAATTGTATATATCCACCAGATCTATTTCTAATCTGTTTAGGGATGATCTGCACATAAAAGCCTTTCGACGATCGAGGGGTTATGTGTTAACTCCTCAACTGAACAAAATAGACTGAAAAGAAACAAACGACTCTTGAAGTGGCACGCGAGAAATGGGCATGAGAATATCCTGTTTTGTTACGAGAAAATCTTAACCGTTAAATAAAAACTTAACGAGAATCAAAAGATCTAGTTCCATCATGCATTTGTTCAATATAACTTGAGCTTTAAATTATTTAAGTTCTCATATTAAAATAATAACTATAATTAACAAAGCATTTCCCAGAAATAAAAGACTGAGAATGTGCTTAAATTAGAAGAATGATAATTCATTTCAAAGCTATGTGCGGACGGACGTGTACAAAAAAAATATAGTCACTCACCCAGGAAATCATTGCAGTGCAGTGCTATATTTCCACAGAACACAGCACAACCAAAAAATTTCTAAAGCCCCTTTGGTGTTTCTAAACTGAGAAAAAAAACACTACTTCCTCCATATACAATCTGGGTTATCTAATGGCCGCTCAGTCACTGCAACATTGATGTAAGACAGACAGGATGAAATTTATATGAGATTGATTCAACCAATATCCCTAACGTAGGTTGATGGTCTACTCCAATTCTGCTCCTGGCTGGTAACACAATTCAACCGCTGCCGTTGTTCTGCCAAGTTCGACCGCAATATCTGCCCATCACATAGAGGGTGATTAAATTTTGATGAATACTCCCCCGTCCCTCTATCCAACATCCTCGCAAAACAGATGTGTTTCGTATAGAATCACTGACTTCCGATGGTGACGACGCCAACGACGGAAGTCAAACTTTGTGATTGTGTGCTCAAACTTTAGCACCATAGGAGGACTTTTGCAAGTCGCACCAGCCAGCCTCGTTCTCCAATCCCACCCGAGGCCACAATATTTTTCCAATAAAATGTTGATGGCAATTTTCGGGTCAAATTGTGAACACCATCCTGACAACCTGTTGTGTTGACAAATTGCTCAGGGTGTTTTTAAGATTGAAATTATAATTAAATCCTTGAAAATTCACGACCATGGTTTCGGGGAAAGAGTGAGAGATACCACAACCCACCAAATTCTCGCTAAAACTCGTTTATTGGTACATTACTCTGCCTAACATTTGTTTAACATCGCCCCCTTCTGCGGGTCTAGCTAAAATTCAAAGGCTCGCGCAGTCCTTTTTTTTTGGGTAAATTAACTTAATTTAGCAAATTTGTGTTTGGAACACAAATTCCCTTGTATAGGTATACAGATGTCCTTTTCACTGCCAACATGGTAGTATTGGTGCATCCTTTGACTCTTTAGTGGAAAACTTAATGAGCGAAACAATTTCCAATTTAAAGGTGTGCTCCGGGTAATTACAAATTTTGTAAAATTGTTGTAAAGGGCAGTTAACGTACAATGGTTGTCAATTAATGAGTCCTTGATAGGGAAATAATTTATTGCAAGAGCCCAAAGGTTGACTTCATAATACAGTGAATGATGAACTTAGAACCTAGGTATGCACATAACCTTAATGAGTTAAACTAAGTGCGAAATGTTCAACTTTATACAGCTTTAACTTGAATATATATGTAGATTCAAATTTATACAAAATTGTTTTTAAGTATTTTGCTTTCGTTGGGGTTAATTAAGCAATTCCAGTAAATCCTTTGAAAACAACAGAGAGACAGAGAAAATATTAATATTCATAATATACACAGAAATAATTTGTAGAACCTTTTTCTTTGGCAAAAATGACCCCAGGGAACGTTGTCTTCTTCTAAAGGCATGAGTATTTGTGGGATTTGGTATGAAATTATTTGCATATTTCTGTGGCATAGGGAGGAATGTTCTTTTGATGTCATTTATAGTAATGAAAAGGTTATGATATCTTATCTTTGCTATCTCATCAGGTTAGTAGATATAATAGATAGTGGCATTTTTATATAAATACTTACACATACGGAAGGCAGCTCGAATTGGAATGTCTTTTTCATCAAAAGATTAAGGATTCTGAGCTTTTAGAATTCAGATTGTTCCCAAGAGTCTGAAAACCACATTCTATTTGACAATGAAAATTCAAAATTTCCTTATTAAGGATGAATTAAAAAAAAATTAAAAAGTATAAAGCGAAATTATCCGGAGATTAGGTGAGAGTATTACGCCCCTGGTGAAGTTACATCCCTGGCATTCGAGTTTGGCATTTATGAAATGATATTCGATCGACTCTTTTTTTTACCACGACCACTGAACTGAATTTGAAACTTCACCATACAAAAGAAGACCGAAACGAGTGTGATTGCGAGTGAGAGGGTATATGTATGTTTTAGAAACTAGTCATTTCGTTTCTATGATTTATTTTGTGTACAATTTCAACTGTAATTGTTTTTGTTTGGTTTTGTCGAGTCGGCCGAAGTGGAGATTTCGGGAGTAAACTTAACTTTATTTGTTAGTATATACATATTTACTTGTTTTCAAAAAATAATTTCAATAATGCTTTAGATACTGAAGTCACTGAAATTGATGAAGATGCTATAATGGCCATAATTATTTGTGATTGATTATTTGTATAATAGGTATTTGAAGTTATTATTAAAACTTCTTTACTTTTTTATTTAAAAATGAAAAGTAGTTATTGTTATATCTTCTAGACTAAATTTGGTTTTGTTTTTTTTTTTTTAGATTTTTTTTGTTAACTTAATGTTTATAAGTTTTTCTTTACTACACAAAATAATTTTTTTGTTATAATTGAATATGTTTTTTTTGATATTTGTACTGACATTTTTAGCATATCTAGTGGATTTTTAAGGTCGATCTAGCGACTCTTTTTTTTGGCTTGCGGCAACACTGTTGATGAGTGGTGGAGTATTTAATGGTGACATGAAATGCGAGTACACACAGACTTCTGTATTTATATAATTTATATATATTTATATTAATTTACCTATGCCGAAAGACGTGTTTGAACTTATTTAAGTTATAAGGAAAATCCACTTTAATTTTTTACCTAAGTTCTTAGGGAGCCTATTTGAATAGAATTGCTCTGTATACAATGTAATGTTACCCTCAACTAGGAGAGATTTTACGCCAGACATGGGTTTATTAGAATTAAAAGTTGTTATTTATAAAAAGGCTAAATTTTTGTACCTGATGTGGAGTGGGATCTTCCCATTTACTGATCGAACTCGTATGCTCTGAGCCCAATTTTGAAGATTGATGTCACACATTTATGAGTCCTAGTTGTTAAGGAACTGGAGTTTTAAAGTTAAAAAAAATCATTCGAGATTTACAGAAAATATTTGGTGACTTACAGTAGTTATTCTTTTGAAGTAGTAAATTGTGTTAAGAAGACGTACAAAAAATAATATTGTCTCATAAATTAGACTTAAGCTGCCTTAATTCATTCAAATCATTAATTAATGCACCAAGTATCGTGTAATAAAGTACCAAGGTATTAATTTATTTAATTCATCTAAACATTAATGAAAATAATTTTGGATTAGAAATTGGTTAAGCTTCTCTTTGCTTCCTGGATGTAGGATTATAAAATTTCGAAAAGAATATTTTCTGGTAAGTCGTTCGCTTATGATTGCTTTAACAACAATTGAACGAAACACTTTTTTCTGATGTTATACAAAATATATTTTCTTTTATAAATTCAAGTTGAAATAAACATTCCTCAATGATTTCGAAAATACTACTGGCGAAGTAAAGTGTGGTTAAATTTTAAGGGCCGATGTTGATTTTGAATAAAACACAAATTATTTAGGAAATTATTGTCATTTCTTATTATTATGATAATATGGTATGGTTCAATTATGTATGGAACAAAATATCGGCCAAATGGCCGCCGCGACCTCGCCGGCACATCTCCATCCAATGGTCCAAATTTTCGATGACGCTGAGGCATAATTGAGGTTCTATGCCGTTAATGTGCTGAATTATCTCATCGTTTAGATCTTGAATTGTTGCTGACTTATCGACGTACGAGTACACCTTTTCTTTCAAATAAACCCAAAGAAAGAAGTCCAACGGTGTCAAATCACATGATCTTGGCGGTCAATTGACATCGCCTCCACATGAGATAACACGTCCATTGAATTTGTCGCTCAAAAGAGCCATTGTTTCGTTAGCTGTGTGGCAAGTGGCACCGTCCTGTTGAAACCACATATCGTCCACATCCATATCTTCCAATTCGGGCCATAAAAAGTTCGTTATCATCTGACGATAGCGAACACCATTCACAGTAACTGCCTGACCGGCCTCATTTTGGAAAAAATACGGCCCGATGATGCCGCCAGCCCATAAACCACACCAAACAGTTGCTCTTTGTGGATGCATTTGTTTTTCGACAATCACTCTTGGATTTATCATTCGTCCAAATGCGGCAATTCTGCTTATTGACGAATCCACTGAGGTGAAAATGTACCTCATCGTCATCACTGAAGATGATTTTCTTCGAAAATTGATTATCCACTGTTGCCATGTCTTGCCACCATTCTGACCATTGACGACGCTTGAAATGGTCAAGAGGCTTTAGTTCTTGAGTCAATTGCACCTTGTAGGCGTGTAAATGCAAGTCTTTATGCATAATGTTCACCAACGACGAGCGTGAGAGGTGCACTTGTTGGGCACGACGACGAGTTGAGGTGGACGGCTCTTCAGCCACACTATCGCGAACAGCAGCAATACGAGCATATGCACTGATGTTTTCACATCTCCTACAGACTCGGTTTGCTCAAATTTTTGCACGATTTTTCTGATTGTACGCACATTTGGACGATTAAATTGACCGAAAAAATTACTAGGTGCACGATATGCATTTTGATTTTAACGCCCATTTTCATAATAAGCCTGAATAACATTAACGCGTTGCTTGATTTATGTATCTTTCCATGGTTCAAATTGAGTTAGTCTGAAATTGAGAAATGTCAAATGAAATGCAGAAAAAAACTTGACGTTTAGGTGTGGTTCACATTCAACATCGGCCCTTGAAATTTAACCACCCTTTACTTAAAATACTATTCAAGTTATTAATTACCTGATACTTATTCTTGTACTTGAGAGGACTGACGTCCTGAAATTCTTAAGTACCTTACAGGTCTGCTAAATTTTATCACAGATTAAAGATCATAATAACCAAACTTTTAAATTAGAGCAATTTTGTATAAATGGCGCAAAATTAATCATACAAATTTGTTTTGGAATAACTTTCTTGCTACAGATAAAAAAATGATTTTGTGTGATGGAAATCTTTATTTGGAATTTTGCTAAAGTTAGTAAAGTGGAAAAGATGATATCCGTCAAGTGGGTCCCGCCAGTGTTCATAGACATTTGTGCCCGTTTTATAGCATTTTAAATAACTTTCCGCAATATTTCCGGTGATAACTGTTCGCATTCTTTTCGAATATTCTCTTTCAGTGCTGCGATTGCCTGAGGCTTGTTGACATAAGCCCGCGACTTCAAGTAGCCCCAAAGAAAGAAGTCTGCGATAATGAAATCGGGTGATCTTGATGGCCATACCAAATCATCAAAACGGGAGATTACGAGTCCAGGAAATGCTTCCTTCACAATATCCATTGTAGCTCATGCTGTGTGTGCGGTTGCACCGTCTTGTTGAAAAGATAGTTCAGTATGCTCCACCCATTCGATTCCTGCAGTAAGAAGTAATTTATCATGGCCATTAACAGTGATATTGACCGTATTGTTCATGGCGTCCTCAAAAAATACGGCCCACTCCTTCCACGTGAATGCAGCACCAAACATTGGCTTCAAGTGGATAAAATAGATGTTCGTGCATCACATGCGTATTTTCAGTACACCGGAAACAATGATTTTGCTTATTGACGTAACACAAAATCGTCCTCGTCGTTGTTGAGATTGAGGATGGTTTGACAGTAATTCACACGCGATGGAAGGTCAGCAGGCATTAGCTCATGTACTGGTTGCACTTAGCACGAAAACATTTGTAAGTCTTTCACTAAAATTCGCTGTAGGATCCTGTAAGTCTGGTGACTTCCAATTGCGTGGCCCGTGTCGTCTGGTTGATGTTTCTTCGTTTTCAGCCACATCGGCACCCACAGCTGCGATATTCTCAGCCGAACGACTAGTCGCACGCCCTGTATGGTCTCCTGTGATTCCCGTCTATTGGAGTCGAAATCAACGTTGAAATTCACGCTGCACTTACACTTCCGACCGATTATTATTGGTCAAAAAAATCGCTCTTGAGGAGTAGAGCGCTCCATTGCTTGTCTATTTATATATGTACTTCAGCTGTCTAGTTCAAAAATGTCAAAACGTATGGACAACGTCATTTGAAAAAATTATAACATCTTTCGATAGGGTGACTAATTTTATGCCACCTTCTACATAAGAGCAAGTACGTACGATCCAGTCGTGCATTTTATATGTATGATGTATATTCAAGAAGGTTCACTACAAAATGTCCACAAAAAAAATGACTTGAACCAAAATTTTTGTAACTTAAAATGGATATTTTTCCAGAAAATATAGTAAGAAAATATCGAATAAGTAATTTAATCTTTTGTTTACCTTTTTCCTTTTTTTTTATTTTTTTTTTTTTTTGAATATTTTGGTTACAGTAAAGGGTCTTGTTCGTAGATTATGTACAAAATAAAATGTCCTCATTTATGTGGCATGCAGTGGTCATCGATGGTAACTTTCATTGGTTCAAAACAAACATTTTTGCTTTTTCATTGATTAATTGTTGAAGTTAAGTGAATTGCAAAAATTAAATTCGAGTTTATATGTAGTTATTAAGATTTCAAGAAAGTTGTTTGCCTATTGAACGTGAACAATTTTCAAAATCGAAAAAAAGGAAGTGTTGACGTTAACAAAGGGGGTCAGAATGAGAGTGCAATAGAACAATACATGTCAAATGCAAACAAAAATGAATGTACAAATACTAAGCCAGTGTTTGTCTGTCTTAAGTTTGACTTTTAGTCACCCCTTAACAGGAAGTCTTATCTGAAAAGAAGGAAAGTTTCGTGCTGCCGAATAGAAATTGCAAGGACGAACGGAACAAAAATTGTTTATTTTTTGCCCAATGGAAAAACACGTCTTGAAAAACGCACAACTATTCAATGAACGCAGCCACCGAAATACATACAAGTATCAATCGCATCAACATATTGGAGCAAACCCACAAAGTTTCCTTTTGATACTCGAACAAAGGTCGAAAACCCATCCGTAGAAGGATTCAACTTAAGAATAATGTTTGTCCTTAAGGGAGCTCAGGGTCAATTGTTTGTTATTATTTGTTATTTTGTATGTTGTGACGTTTCGGATACGATTACACCCTTCTTCAGACCTGTTCATGAAACAAACTTCAAATTCAAAAGGATTATACTTACAACTTTAACAAATAAAAATATTTATTTGTTGGTTTGTTTTTGGTATCCGTGTTTTTTTAAAAAAATCTTTAAAAAGACATTTCAAAATTTTTCTTGTATGTATTTACATGTACTATATGAATTTTTTGAATTCAAAAAATTATTTTTTTTTTTAATAAATTCAAATATTTTTATGTACGTATGTATAATATATTTAACCATTGAGTTTTGTTAAGATAGATATGGTTTGATAATTAATAAACTGACCGTAAATATTACTAAGTTTATCACAATCTGAACGTCTATTATTGTTATTTTCGGTGTTTCTAATAAGTAACGGTTCTAAAAACATTGACTTTACTGAAGGTTCTATTGACAATTTTCCGATATTAACCTTTTTTTTGTTTTAAATATTTTTAGACTACAGCAAAAGATAAACTCAGACTGATAAGCATTCACATTTAAATTTCCTAAATCATAGATTTCTAAACAACATATCTATGAACATACCTACCTACGTGTGATATAAAAACATCAAATTTATAATAATTTATTGAGCTCATAAATTTAACAATGCAAGCAATAAAATTTCCTGTCCTATGTAGATATCCGAACTAGATAAACAACCAATATTCAAAGAGAAATCTCAAACGATGTAGGTACCTAGTTTTAATGTTGAGTTCGTTTCATTCATAAATCGAGCATATATACACATATATACATACATATGTACTGACTAGGGTGGTCCGTGAATTTCTTTCCTTAGATTTAGTGATTCTCAGATATGTTAAAATAAACTAAGCTCGTAGAGAACCTAATTTTAGATAGTTATAACTCTTAACTATTTCTGTGTCCGTGTTGTCACCCAGCAATAGACAGGATCTACAATTTTCTGCCGATTGTGCGGATAGGATGAGAAGCACTTTCGCGACAAGCGAGATACTCCTGAAGAATTTATCACTTCTTCGCGAAGGCCAACACTTCTGACAAAAAAATATTTGTTTTATTTATTTGGTTTGAGTGAAAGCGACTGGGAATCCATTTCAGACCTTTGCCTTGACAGTCTAATGCACAACGCCACTAAGGGTACTACAAAGATATATCCAATTTGTTCCAGATTTTTAAAAAAATACTGATTTTCTAAAAATTTATTTGTATACTATATATTATATATTATTATTATATATTATATTATATATTATTTCATTAGAAAAACATACGTCTTTTTAATAAATCGAAAAAACAATTTCTATTGATTTAAACTTTCAAAATGGATACTTAATTAATAAAAGCCTGTTTTTTCACTTGAAACTATTCATTAATATTATTATTAGAGGTTGCTTTCCTAGATTCACTTGATATAAGCACAGCCAATGGTCTTGATGTTACACCCCTTTTTCTTCGGAAAAGGTGTTCTTCCTCGCTGGCAAAACCATTACGTCAGCTTTTCCATTGCTCCTACTGTTCTGGAATCTTCCTTAGAAAATGAAAAACAGCATTTGTCCAGATTGCTCCTAAAAATGCTACACTTCTTCACCCTCCTCCTACCGACCAGTTGCAATTACGTCCCTTCTTTCCAATAACATGGAAATGCTAATCAATCATCAGCTCAAGAAATATCCTTTGGATCAAAATGTACCCTTTATGCCATTGTCCTTGAATGGCACTTAGGTCAGGTTAGGTTAATGGACTGACGGTTGATCTTGTTACCCTCACACATAGATCAATGTATAGATTCGTTGTGAGACCCCCATGTATTGAAACCTATGATAATCCTTTAACCTATATCATTAAAGACCGTTAAGGATTTTGATGAGTTTCAGCAAGCTATAGTCTGCAATGTCGGAATCGCACTTGCATCGAAGAAATCGAAATGCTTTCAGTAAGGAATGACCACATTCTCGAAACCACCGAAAACGTTATTAAATGATTATGATCTGTCTACAATTACCCTTGGACAGTCTGTCAGAACAGAACTATCATGGAATAATATCCAAGTTTTTGAACAACGTCGGAATGTTTTATGTATTTCCTCGTTATATCGTTTCTTTCGCAAGCAATGCTCACACGAAGTAGCCAGTTGCATTTCTCCCCTCAATCAATTCACCCGTGATACCCGTTTCGCTAGAAATGCTCATCCTCGAACGTCGAGCCTAATTTTAGTCGTACCGTCAAATATAGAGATTCGTTTTTTAGTTGCAGAACACGATTATGGAATACTTTACCCGGCACGGTTTTCCCTTGAAATTTAAAATTTTAAAAATTCAAGACCAATGTTCATCGAAACTCCCTTTCTGTACTAACCTAATTTCCCCATCGCTTGTGCTGTGTTTAACATTATAGGTGTCTCTTAAATAATCCTTGAGTCGACTGTGAGGACCTTGTCCATACGCATTTTTTTTTTAAATTCAGTTCATCTTACATCGATTTTTTGAAAAAAATCCAAAGTCCAATAATAGTGCTAAGTTTTCTACTCGGCTGATTTTTTTCAGTAGTAGATAGAGTTTGTATTATAAAAACCTTCAGACAATAAAAGTCGTTTTAGCGATTTCTTAAAAAAATAAGTGTTTATATATGCCAACTTTAAATCTTAATAATTTAAAAAAAAATCATTGCCTTGTTTTTTAGATATCAAATTTTCAAAAAAAAAAAAAAGATTTTGTGTACAGACGTACGCGCGGTAGGAGTAAAACTTTTTTCCCTCAAGCAAAGCCTCTGTAAGACTCCAACACATAAAATGTTATTAACGGTACCTGTCATAGAACCGTTTTTTTGATTTCCGAATTTCTCAGCAAGCTCCCTAAAGTTTAAAATAATATTGTATATAAAAATATTCGGAAAAATATTTTTTTGGGTTTTTTGAAGTTATTTTTTTTTTGAAAAATCAATATCTTTAAAACGTGTGAATGATTATTTTTTGAAATTATTTCCTTAAATCTATACTACTAAATACTTAAAATTGGCATCCCAAATTTTGTTCTTGAAAAATTTTAAAGAAATTTCTTATATAAAAAATTACTTTAATTATAAAACAATTTTTGAGAAATCAGACGGCAATTTCATACATTTTCATTTTTGATGTGTAAACATCTTTCCCGGCGGTAGAGTGAATTGAAAACGTGTGTAAAACTTATACGTCCCGGTTACACGTTCCGGTTACACGTTACGGTTACACGTTACGGTTACACGTTACGGTTACACGTTACGGTTACACGTTCCGTGTAGCAAGCTACCTTACCGACGATTGCATTTAACACCATGTTTACATTGTAAATATTGCGTACTTACGACATCGTGTTTACATTGGAGACTTTGAGTAGTGAAATCTCGATTTTATTACTTTCCATTGCTGGCTAGAACTTAATTCAATCCCTCAACATTTCTTCACCTCTCGACCAATTAGGCCTATTCTGCCACATTTGTTATTCTGCTACAGATTTTCTGTTATGAATCATAAAAGATTTCCACCTTAAAAGATCTTTTATGATTGGTATTCAGAGGTTCGAACTTTTATAAAAGTCTGTTAGGCTAGTCGCGCTGTGGCAACTGTGATCGAAATCAAATAGTTTAATCACCAGTTGAAAGAGAACCGCGCACTGGCAAATCTTTACTCTCGCTAACACTCTTGCGCTTATGGAAAACAGCTCAACTATTACGAATTAATTTTAGGCAATCGTTTAGTTTGTGTCAGAACACAAACTTTTCAGTTGCTCGAATCGAGTTGCTTTAAGTGCGCGGTGTCCCATATAAGCCCATATGTTTCATTTTAGCAACTAAACAGTTGCGAAACTAAAAATTGAATGTGCGCGCCTGGCCTTATGCTACTTCGAAAACGAGATCTGTTATAAAACTGAACTTAATCTGTTATCATAATCAGCTGTGATTATGTAAAATATTTCATCTGACATAATTGAAATGGATGACGAACAAAAAAGTAAACTCTTAGCCTAGGCGCGCACATTCAATTTTTAGTTTCGAAACTGCTTGGTTCGAGCAACTAAAAAGTTTGTGTTTTGACACAAACTAAATAATTGCGCGCACATTCAATTTTTAGTTGTACAACTGTTTGGTTGCTTATAGAAAACAGATGAACTATTTAGTTGAATGTCCGCGCAGGTGCATATAATTATATGTTACACAGAATAGCGAACTCATTTTAGGCAATCGCTTAGTTTGTATCAAAACACAAACTTTTAGTTGCTCGAACCAAGCAGTTGCGAAACTAAAAATTGAATGTGCGCGCCTAGCCTAAGGCCATTTGGTGTAACATATAATTATATGCACCTGCGCGGACATTCAACTAAGTAGTTCATCTGTTTTCTATAAGCTACCAAACAGTTGTGCAACTAAAAATTGAATGTGCGCGCCTAGCCTTACACAACAAGGGTATCCATACAATGGAACACGATTTTATCTCATATGTTTCTGGGAATACCATGACCATTCTCTACTTATATGTTTATATGATATGTGTTTTGATATATTTTCTTTCATTTGTCTCCTTTAAAGAACATTTCATTGACGAAATAAAAGATAAATATTCATTATTACTTGATGCACCTGTGTACTTATTGAAATCTTTTATGCTATTCGTAAAAGATTTTTTCTATGTTCGAACGTTTGACAGTTCATAAAAGTTTTCTTAGCAGATTTTATAACAGATTTTAGCGTGCTGAATACCAAAATTAAAATTTATAAAAGATTTGTTGACAGTTAAAACATTTGTATGGAAATTCATAGCAGAATAACAGAATAGAAAAATAAAAGTTCTCGCCGAATAGACCTAAATATGTGAAAAAGACGAAAGACAAATCAACTGGTGTAAAATTTCATAGCGGGTTCATTTGATGTCTTAAAAAATCCACTTCACGTTATTGAAGGACGATAACATTTTATTTTATGCTCGCAAAAAGTCAAAAATTGTTCTTCAGGGCAATCAGTTGACCACAAACAGCAAGGTGAACCTAGCGACACGTAACACCTATAAACTTTCCCAAAAGTGTGCATGCCAGTCCCTGGGTTGGCACGACTGGAGATCACCGGTGCCGTAAAAGAGAGATCAAATACAAAACTGGAGCATGCACACGTCGATACTCGATAATTTTGTGAATTCAAGCATTATGGAAGTACTCGTCCGAAATGACACTACCCCGCCAGGCACTACCATTGTTACACATGGTACTGATCCTGGACCGAGCAGCAATGCTCGGGTCAGAGCTAGACGGATTCCGGGGGCTAGCAAAGTAATGCCGCAGATTATACAAAATCTGAGAGTTGCGAGTTGGAACGTTGGCAGTATGACAGGTCGAAGCTTCGAGCTGGAAGAGATGATGAAAAGAAGGCGAGTGGACATCTTATGTGTTCAAGAAACAAAATGGCGAAACACGGGAAACAGGGCCCGTTTCTTGGATACGAGGACAAAAAACTATAAGATGTTCTACTATGGAACGGAAAAGGGTAAAAACGGAATCGGAATCATCCTTGAAAAACATCTATTAGGCAGCGTATTGACCATTTCGAAATCCAGCGACCGTTTGATGTCCCTTAAATTGGTGATTAAAGAAAAGTTGTGGAATATTGTCACTGCATATGCTCCCCAAATTGGATGTGAGCAGGTGGAAAAAGATGCATTTTGGCTAGACTTTCACAATCTACTTAAGGACATCCCAAAGGAAGAGTTTTTGTTCGTGGGCGGAGATTTGAACGGACATGTCGGCAAGACAAACGAAGACTATGAAGATTGCCATGGAGGCCTCGGATACGGCACCAGGAACCCTCCTGGTGAAGACATCCTGAGCATGTGCAAAACATACGGTCTTATCGTACTAAATACCATGTTCGTCAAACAAAGCCGACACCTGGTCACTTACAGCAGTGGTGGAAATGAAACCCAGATTGATTACCATTTGGTATCTAGTTTCATGAAACCCCGGGTAAAAGATTGCAAAGTGATACTAGGAGAAGCGATCGCCCACCAACACCGTCTCCTACTGACAGAATTTTTTATGGAGACAGTGAACGACAACAAACATACAAAAACTTTTGGGAAGATCAAATGGTATAATCTGGATAAGGAAAAAGGCGAAGCTTTCATTTCGAATATGCAAAACGTTCTGTATAACAACACGGATATAGTTCGAAATGAAGAGAGTACAGCACAAAGTATGTGGGATCTCCTACAGAGAACTTGCAAAGAAAAAGCCAAAACACTGTTAGGGGTTTCAAAAGGACACAACCAACAAGGCAAAGAAACATGGTGGTGGAATGATGAAGCTAAATCAGTTATAAGTAAAAAGAAAATGGCTTTCAAGGCTTGGTCGAAGTGCCCCTCTAATGATACAGAGCAAAAGTCACGCCTCGAAGTGGAATATAGAAACTGCAAGAAAGAAGCGAAGAAGAAGTGCGCCCAAATTCAAGCAAAGAATACAGAAAACCTGTATCGGGAGCTGGATGAAATTTCTACCCCGACAGCTGGTGCTATTCAAGAGCTACGGCAAAACACGAATAAGGGCGCAACTATCTTCAAAATAGCCGCTCAAAGAAGAAGAAATGCCCAGGAGATTTGTTCGCCAAAGTTCATTAACAATGCTCAAGGCCAACTTCTTGTGGAAGACAACGAAATTCTTCACAGGTGGCGACAGTATTGTGACGGACTTCTAAACGAACAATTTCCAAGGCTGTACTTTCCAATAGCTTCACCTAACTTAAGCGAAGTATCCGACGTCACAGTCGAAGAAGTTAGTGAGGCGGTAAAATACTCCAAAAAGGGAAAAGCTGTTGGCCCAGACGAAATACCCTCAGAGTTTTGGAAAAAGATGGGAGACATCGGGTTTAGATGGCTCATGATTCTTGTCTCCAAACTTATACGAGGTGATCGCATGCCTAATCAATGGAGGGAAAGTTACCTTCTTCCAATTTATAAAGGAAAGGGTGATACTCGAAGCTGTGATAATTACCGTTCGATTAAGCTGATGTCACACACCATGAAGATCGTTGAGCGAGTCTTGGGTAGCCGACTGCGAAAAATAATTAGGCTATCTGATGACCAGTGCGGGTTTGTCGGGGGTAAGTCAACCACGGATGCAATCCAGAGTATAAGAATAATTATGGAAAAACATCGGGATTCTTTGGAGGATTTGCATGTAGTATTGGTTGATTTTGAAAAAGCATTCGATCGGCAACCACGAGATCTAATATGGGTGGCCCTCAGGCAACGAGGAGTTCCAGAAACCTATGTGCGGATAATTATGGACATGTATGATGGAGCAGTTACTAAAGTAAGATGCGCAGCTGGAGTCACCGAAGAATTCGAAATCACAGTAGGTGTACACCAGGGAAGTGTCTTGAGTCCCCTGCTCTTTATTACAGTTCTTGATTACCTGCTTGAAGGCAAAGTGACGGATCCAAAAGTGCATCAGTTATTCTTTGCTGACGATGGAGCCATCATAAGTGAAGACCCGATATCCCTACAACGAGCACTTGACGTATGGGTGGATGTTCTAGAAGGAAGTGGGTACCGCATAAGCGCGAAAAAGACAGAATACCTATGCTGCCCATTTTCTGATCCACACAGGCCTATTCCAGACATTTATTTGAATGGAGTAGTGCTTCCCAAGTGTGAAAAGTTTAAATATCTGGGGTCTATGATAAATAACGAAGCTACTTGTGATGACGATATCAATCATCGCGTAAGCGTAGGGTGGATGAAGTGGCGGGAAAATTCTGCTATCTTCTGTGACCGAAAAATGCCCCCTAAGCTGAAAGGAAAGCTCTACACTTCAGTTGTGCGTCCAGCACTCACATACGGTTCACAATGTTGGACAATGTACAAAAAGTATGAGAGTAAGCTAACGGCAGCTGAGATGAAGATGCTTCGTATGACAGCAGGAGTTACAAAGCTTGATCGAATTAGAAGTACGAAGATCCGAGGAAGCCTTCATGTTAAAAATACCATTTCCCAAAAAATTGAACACGACCGACTTAGTTGGTATTGCCATGTTCAAAGGAGAGATCCTGAGAACCCCGTCAAAAAGGCAATATCATACAACGTTCCAATTCGGAATAAAAAGAAAGGTAGGCCTAAACACTCCTGGTACAAACAAATGCAAAAACACCAGCATTCAGTTGGCCTCAGAAATGGAACAATACAAAACCGGGAGGCTTGCCGCCGATTTCTGAGGTCAACCCGGCGAACCCCACAGGCGGATCACTAGTGTGAAGCAGATACGTGGGAGAGTTATGATCCCCTCGACATCGAGATCATAACAGCGCTGAAACAAAGGAAGAAGAAGAAGGGCAATCAGTTGACATCTGCTATGAAATATTCTCGATACGTCAAAATTTAATTTGTCCCTTATCTGTCATACCATATAATTATTTTAATTATCGAATTAGATATTCTTTATTATATCAAAATATACTTTTAGCATTCACTATATCAAAATATAGATCGTTCTCCATCTGTCAAGCCATGAACTGGATGATGACTACGACTTCAATGTATTAAAAAAATTAGTTTTTGCCACTTATAATTCCATTACAAGGTGGGAATGATGTCAATCGGTTTGTAAATCTCTGACAGAGGGAGTAAGATAAAGTACAGAAACCTAAAAAAAAGTTAAAGGATTGGTTTGATTTTGATAAGGTGAACGCTCCATCTAGTGGTTTTTTTCAAAAAAAAGTTTTGACTTTTTCGCTGCATGACAAATATATTTGTTAGCGGCGTTAAGCCAGATATACATTTTTCAAATGCATGAAAAGCACGTGCAAGTCTATTATTTCAGTGGCGAGAGAACGTTGCCCTTTGTGTTTTTTTTTTTCAGCAAAATTGTGTTTTTACGAATTTCTTTCGGATTTTTGTAATTTTATCCGAGTAATTTGTTTTATTTTGTCTGTCCATTTCATCATATAATTTTCGTTTGCTGTTTTAATATTTTAATCAGTGTTTATTATGCTGTGCTGTGTTCTCATCTCTTCGACGTACTATACGCAAATGAACCAATAAATACATGATCAATCATCAACCTTGCATATACAATATTTCTATGCATTACGATAGATTGTAAAGATTTTGATTTTTCTTCAAGCCTACATCCAATTTATACATGTGACTTTTTCATTAATACATTTACAATTGCTGAGAAAAATGCGGAGTTATCGTTCATTCTTCTTTGTGATTTTCTTTTTTATATTTGGCATTCGCTCAGTGCAATTCGCTTAACTGAGTAGAGTAAGGAGTGCGAAGAGATGACTCCTTTTCGCATGAAAAAAGTTAACTTATATTAAAAATCGCTGTGTTTAAAAGCACAGATGCACTCGAAAGGAAGCCAAAAGAGAAACAGAGATTAAAATCAGATTCGTGTAAAAACAGTCTATTTTTTATCAGATAACATCTCTGTTTGAATATAAGTGTAAAAATATAATGCTGTCACAAGCAACATCCCTGGTTAAACATAAGTCAAACAAACTTTACGTTACGTAGCGGAGTCCACTTACTCCTAACATGCCACGAACTACTTCATCGAAGCATATTGTCGATAAGGTTTTTAGGTCGTGTGAAATGAATATGTGTCGACATAGCAGTGCGAACTCTGGGAATCGAAGTAGTATGCCGAAATGGCGTGTAAAAAGGACCGAACTAGTTCGTCGAAACAATTTTTTATGATGTTATTCGGTCTTAGTTGTTAAAATTTACAAATCGCCTGAAAAAGCAAGAGTAAAATTCAATCTCCTTAAGCAACAATTGAATAAAGCTCTGATCAACACAAAAAAGTGGTTCTGGAGCATTAAAATTCAAATATTTTTCGGTCATTTTCACTTTTCATTTATAATTTTACAGCTCTACCATTTTACAGCTGATTTTGGCATGTACTTCTACGTCGGCGTATTGGTGTGTAAATGACCATACAAAAGCGAAGTACTTTATCGATTATATCGGTATATATCTAAAGTCACAAACTAGTACGATTGCATTGTATGTTTATTGGGTACGTTCGATAACAAAAATTCGGCACTCGGACGAAAGTTGATGTTTACACATCTTAACCGTGAGTCCTGGCACTCACACTTTTTTTTTTTTTTATTTTATTATATTCATAATTTTTAAATTTATAAAATGTATTTTAAATTTCAAAGTACTTTTACATGAGAGCAAGTTAGTGCGACCCAGTCGTGCATTTTATTTCTTTTCAAAGCGGAGCAATTTCCTACCTTGAGTCAGAATTTATTACACTTTTTATTGAGAATGAACTTCACTTATGCATATAAGTCTACCCTTAACTAAGGCACCTAGTTGCAGAAAAAATTCCAGAAGATTCAAGGTGAGAATTCACTCAGCTTTGAAAAGTGAAACAAATTCCTACTGAAAGTCAAATAAATGCACATGTATATATGTTTTAGCTCAGGTGTGATGAAAACATCTTTACTAAAATTCTTCTTCATTAAAATCTAAAGGCTACCTGAAACAACGAAATTTTTGAACAGGAAAGCAATACTTCATTCATTGTTCTTCAAAGTATCAAGCATAAAAAAACTTGGTGTATACTCGCTCTCCCTTCTGAATTTTCTGAATCGATCTATGATAATTCCTATAAGTTGGAGAGAAATAGAGTCTACAAAGATAGAGAGCGGGAATTTGTCCACACATCGGATTCTTTATAGGTATATTACTCTAAATGATTTTTGAGAACTCAGCCCCTCCCTATCTTTGTAAGCAAAAATTCCAGGGCGTCGCACTTAGTATAAGAAATATTTAAGGTATAATATTTTTCGACTTTTAGGAATTGAAATAAAATGCTTAAATAAAAAATAAGGTGAGCAAGAGGGAGTAATCGGAAAATTTAAAATTTCTTTGTGTGCTTGAGTATTTGAGAAACAATAAAATGCAAATTCCAGCCCGTTGAAAATAATTGCGATGTTAAAACATAGTTTCACTGTAAACCTTATTGAGAAACCTAAAAGCATGACGCGGACCACCCTAATACAAAACTATTCCAGGATTATTGAAAGGGCTTAAAAAAATTTCACTCGATATACTCTATTCGCTTTTGCAAACTTAATTGAAAGAGAAATCCATTTAAACTCAAGCCCTATCTGTCCTAACCTAAAAGCATCGTTTATCATTTCTATATATATGTATGTAATGTGTTTACGTAAACCTGCTAATGCTCTTTTTCATCGTATATAATATGTAAAATTTGCTTACCCTGCAAATAGACAAATATCCCAAAAGCCGTAATGAATCATCGTTTTTTTTTTTGCTCTACCTCCCCTTATCATATTTCTGCCTATGTGTTGTGCACCCACTAAGAACTCCTAGTCCTTAAATGCTGGGAAAATTCATTCGTACCTACCATATAGGAACAGCCCACACTCTTACTAAACGGCTTTTATAGTTCCCTTTTATACACGAAAGCAAACAGGTCCTTTTCAACAATGTACCCCTAAGCTTTGATCATATCAACACACTGAACATTGTTACACAAAATACACAATAATGAAACAGCAATAACAATAAACGTTAAATGCGTTATAAGACGCAGGCTTAAATTCACGGTATTTGAGCTTTATGGTGAAATTGTATAATTTTAGGGGCTCCCTTTCAAGGCCAACTTTTGAGTTGGCATTTTACACTTTAATATTTACATAAGCGCTACGAGTATATTACGGACTTGCTGTTTGGCATTAATTACTCGTAGATTCCAACACGGAAACAATTTAATGCCAGTGCGTGTGGTGTTTTATGCTTTTATGCGAAACCGAAAGATATATTAGCCCGATTGGAAACTGTCAAACCACATATCCACTTTTGGGCTAAATAGATGTTGTGGCGATATCTTACTTAACCTTTTTGATAATTGTTTTTGTATTAACAGCACATGCTCAATTTATATTCTAACACTGTCCCGTTTATACTATACTTTTGCCTACCGGGTCCGGTTCCGTGGTGAAATTTCAAGCACAAATGAGACAAGGACTGAAATTTCAAAATTTCATACAGAAATTGTTTGTGCTATCCTTTTTCGTTTACATGGTGTAGAATTGTAGAAGACGAATTTGATGTCATCGCCTGGATTACAAAGAAACACATGTTACAGCGCCAAAAAAGGGTTAATTCGGATTATGTGTGGCACATTTACATACACATTTGTACGAAAATGGATAATGTGAGAATTTTCTTGGCTGGTCGTAGGATGTTCTTGGTAGTCGGCCCCTTTGTTCCATGACCTTTATTTTAAAATTTATTTTTCATGGCTTTCGGTTTGGGCCAAGAAATCTGATGTAGACAATGTCGAAGTGGTGTTTTCAGTGATAATCGATAGTTTGAAGGACACAGAATATGGTACAGCCTGAATAAGACCAAATCAATTATTATGGTTTCCTCTGACCAGCCAGCCAAGGTCTTAATAATAAAATAAATCTGTAAGGTTTTTTTCATAGCTTGGCAACATGTGCGCGCCTAAAAGAAGTATTGCACGTTTTGAAAATCGTGTTGTATTACTACGTTTTATTTATTTAAAAATGGGTCAAGTTAGTTAACGTGATGATTGATGAGGCTTTCAATCATACGTAGGTTCGCTTACTTTGTAATATGAGAACGTTCAGTTTAAGCAGGCGAAATTGGGAAGGAAATATAATGGAGGTCAAAGGGTTATTTAGTGGGAATGAAACAAAAACTCATTTTAAGGAATTTAAAGGCTTTAGCTTTATACAGATTGTGGATTGGTGCTAAGAAATATGAAATAATTTTTATTTTTCAAAGAAGGTTTTAGGATTTTTGAGAGACTGGTGTTAAAGCGAACAAATGAACAAAATGTAAATGAATTATAGTACTGCGGTTTGACCAGGACATCCGTTTTCCATTTTCCATTTTCCATCGCAATATTTCCTTTTCTGTTCCGGATCTTAAATGGTGGCATGATTCAGTGGAAACCTGGGCTCTCAGTCAAGTAAGGTACAACCTCGAAAAAACATCAAAACATCAAAACAAAACGAATAAAAATTCTGTGGTAGGCAGGTGATGGGAGTACCTTCCCCAACGACAGTTGTGTGACACGTTGTCCAGTCTATATAATATTGAATGATAATTTTCATTAGCAATTTTTTAAATGAGAGATCGGATTGCGTTTATCTACGGAGCAGTCTTCTAGCCAATTGGTAAAGTGTGTCGTCAACTCCGTGACCGAATTCGGCATTTAATGAATGTTTTAAGAAGAAAAAGTGACAATTGCAAGGAGTAAAGGTTTCAACCATTCGGATTTTTAGAGAAATTTTGTAGAAACCAGGCCCTGGAATAGTTAAAAAAAACGCGAAATCAAATCTGGAAAAGATAGTATTTTTTAATATGTATATTTTTTTAAAAATGCGATAAAATGAACAAAATTAAATTTTTCATATGTAATATGGCTTTATTAGTAGGAGCAAATATTCCCATTAATTCGGTCATGCACCTTCAATTGCTTAGTCAGTTGGACCTTGTAAGCGAATTATCCGAGATCTTTATGTAGAATTCTCCTCAGACTAGTGCGTGAATTTTGAACTGTTGAGATCGATGGCAGGTTGATGTTCGTGAACTGAGTATCAGACTCTCGGCTACAGCAGCCACATTCTCGTCTGTGCTTACCGTACGACGATGGGGACCATGCATGTTGTCCACTAGCATATCAGTGAGACGAACTTTTTGCACAAACTTGCGTACAGCAGGTGCGGTGGGTGCTTCAGTTCGGGCAAGAAATCTTTTCAAAAAACGCACTGTTTGAGCTTCAATTAAAAAAAAAATAAAATGTACGACTAGGTCGCACGAATTGGCTCTTGTGTAAACGACTAAGGATTTCAAAAATGAATGTTATTAGAGCAAAACCGTTCATAAGCATAAAATTAATTTTTTAATAGACTAAAAAAACTCCTTTGGTAGTTGGAGGTAAAAATAGGATGCCATGTTATTAAAGCAAATATTGGTTAAAGCCGGAACAAAAACTATAAGTCTGTACTGGTTTCTTAAAAAAATAATAATAAATAAAAAATTTTAAAAACGTTCTTAAGAAAAAAAGTTTTTATTATTGTTCGAATAAATTTTGAGATATCGAATTTTGCAAAAAAAAAATTTTTTTTTTTAAACCAAAAAATATTTTTTTTAAAGTTTTGAAATGCAATATTTTTTAAAGCCTTTCTTTATAAAATTATGATTAAAATCTCTTATTTCGATAATGAGAAATTCTAAAAAAATGGTTCGATGGTAGATACAGTCAGTAATATCTTCATTTCAATTTTTTTTATTAAATTATAGATCGTAAAAAATAATCAAGAGAAAAAAAATTAAAATACGATTTTCGAAAACCATTTTTTAACATTTGCTTGCAGGGTGCCGTTATTTTAGGTAAAATAATTTTATTTTTTTATATCTTGCAACTTATATTAAGAAATTTTTATTTATTGAGTTTTAAAAAAAATCGAGCGAAATTTAAAAATTTTTTTTAAAAATCGAAAAAAAAAATTGGAAAATTTTAATATAAAATAATATTAAAACTGCTGGGGAGCTTAAGCATAGAAAATATATCAAAATCGGTCGTACCGTTTTTGAAAAAATCAAAAACCCAAAAAATGGTTCCAAAGGGGGTACCAAAAATAACCATGTTTTTGAATTTTTTTTCAACCATTTCCTAGCTTTAACTTAATGAAATTTTTTGAATTTAAATTTTTTGAAATTAAAATCTGTGGGACAGTTTTTGAGAAAAAAAATATTTATAAAATTTCGAAGAAAATCGTATGGGGCAAGTACCGTTATTTTCGGTCTTAAACAAAAAAAAAAAACGTGTGGGGGGACAAAACTAAAAATACTATCTATCAAGTTTAAAGAAAACCGGCCGAGCCGTTTAGGCTGAAGTCGAAAAGACAGACAGAATTGGAAGACCCACTTTGTTAGTCTTCGCTATCATCGTAATGTCAACTTTGATCAGAATTTCGAGTTCGATTTGTTTCCGAATGCATAACTCGCAAGTTAAAAACAAATTGAAAGAGAAAGAAATTCATATCATTGCCGTACCGTGATTAACTTCAAACCATGTGACAAATTACAGCTCACGTATTTACAGTTAATAATTATAAAAAAAAAACATATTTTTAGTTTTTTATTTTTAATTTCTTGAGTTACCTACACTATTTTGTTCTTGGAAATAGTAAAAATTCTTCTCCTAATATTAATTCAAATGTATTTAAAATATTATGGACACTAGGGCGTATACGCAACATAAAAAAGTTACATTTTCTACTGAAAATAGAGGAGATGGAGCTTTTGGATCAAGTGAACAATGTATAAATGAAAACTTGACTTAATTTATCAAGGAAGTTTCAAGCGAATTTCTACGTTTTCTAGATTCAACAGTATTGAACTCAAGACGTGAAGAATTTAAAAAAGAAAGAGATTTAATTTCGAGTTAAGTTGCTCGAACTATTAACGAATCTCTCACAGTGAATACTCCTGATCCTCGTCAAATTTGCTCTGTATGATATTAAGATAAAAAAACATATTAAATTCATTTAAATTTTCAGCATTATCCATATCATTCTGACAATCCGACTTACAGTGAAAATGTAACAACTTTTGTTTCATGTATCGAAAATTTAAATTTAAATTCAGAAAATTCTTTTCCTCTGATCGACCGTTCGTTTATCTAAAAAGTTTTAGATTTTCAAAAAAAAAAAACTGAGTACTGAAATTTGACAATGAGCTAATGAGAGTTGATGATTTTATTTTTAATCTTAATAAATGGAAGTCATGTTATCAGGTTTCTTGGGAAGAAATTTTTCAACAGTTCCATATTTGCTTGTAAGCGAAATGTAAGGCATTAAAAATTGCTTTGGTTGAAAAATATAGAAGTCTCGAATCTGACTTATGAACTTACGAGACAAATGTATGATAGTGATAGACAACAAGGACTAAATGAAAGTTTTGATGACTTCTCTTATGCTTTACAGGAATTCAACAATCGTCTTCAATTTCGAGCAAGTACAAAATTAAAATTGAACACATTTGAAAAATTGACCCTTTCTTTTTTTAGTATTGAAGAATCCAATTGTTGTACAAGCAAAATCGAACAATCTATGTGATTCCATTTTATACTTAGCATGTATTCTTTTCACTCTTCGTCGCTTTTATCATAAATAAACAAGCTTAAGATAAATAGATGAAAAATAAGTTGGGGAATCTGAGTTAAGCGAAATATCATCAAGTTCTAATGAGAAAGACAAACCTGATTTCTGTTTCTTCTTTGTCTTCGTCATTGTGAATTAAAATGTGCCTCAAAAATTCTATGGAGTTTGGTCCTAACAGCATGAGTCCAAAATCTTCGTTTTGAGATAAATGCATTTTAAAGTTAAAAAAAAATTCCTCCAAATCCAGTTATATTTAATACATATACATATATTGGGATGCAATTTTTTTTAAATAATAAAATGTACACGAATATATGTAATAACAAATTTTAATTTTTAAGCTTGTTTATATGTTTTTAGTGAGATAAGTTGTTTTGACCAAACTGTTTTTCATTCAAGAAAAAGTTTATTTCGAGTTGTGTCCATAATACCCATATTGGAATAAGTTTTAAATTAATATCTTTTATTAAAAAACATTATTAACAAAATAAAACAAGTAAACCTTAAAAAAAAAAAACAAAACATTTTAATAAAATTCAGTATTTAAAAACAGAAACGAATAGGAAACTTATAGATTTTTGGTTAAATTTTTAAAAAATTATTTTCGTCATCAAATGAATAAGATAAATCCGGATCTATATCCTCTTTTCCATTTTCCGATTTCAAGGTTTTATAGAAATCGTGGAAAGTTGTTGAAGAGATATTATGTAATTTTTTTTATAATATTTTATCAAATCTGCGAAGGCCGTAGACGTGTCTGATAGAGTTACACTTACAGTTACTTTTACAGGATGCATCACACTTCCCATTAATTTCGTATCCATCAAAATTGTAATAATGAGTGACTTAACGAAGATAATTCGAGGTTTTATTAGATTGTAGTAATGAGATGTCCATAAGAAGCGAAGCGCGCCTTAAACTTTTCCTCCGTCTAAGCTAACCTGATGGTTACTGCATTAAAAAGGACGGATGGTGGAAAGTAAGAAGTGGACACAGGTTTTTTTTTGTAATAAGAATAACAATACACTTACACTTCTTCAAGTTAAGTAAAAGAAAATTTTTCTTGGACCAGTTAGCGATGTTCATAAGATCAGAATTAATTTGGCTTACAAAATCTTCAATAAGTCCTAGGGGACAAATTATTTGTAGTTGAGCGTCATCTGTATAAATCTGAATAGGGGAATTGGTAACAATAGATGGCAGTTCGTTGATATATAAGGAAAACAGAATGAGCTCCAAGATAGAACCTTAAGGTAACCCGGAAGGTACAGCAATAAAATTTTACCAAGCATTTTTTTATGAAAACAGCTTGTTTTCGACCGGGTAGATAGGAAAATAGAAGTTTGGTAGCATCAAGTGAAAAATTGAATGTATTTAAAAGTTTGCAGCAGAGAACAGAATAACTGACGGTATCAAGTGGTCGTAAAATTTCAAGTAGTAAGAGAAATGTAACTTGCTCAGTAGTTTCTTTGATTTCATTAACAACGGTCAGAAGAGTGGTATGGCAGCTATGTTTTTCTCAAAGCCCAGATTGCGCAGGGGTGTGCATGTTGGTATTTAAAAAAGAGTTAATTTGTACCTGCACAATTTTTTCAAGAACTTTCGACAGAAATAAAAGTATGTTATTAGGCCGAAAAACTTTACCACTTGAGTTCTTAGGAACTGGTATGATTTTGGCTTTGTTCCTATACTTTGGGAAACACTCTAGTTATAAATATTGTGTTGGAGGCAAATTTATTTCAAGAAATTTAGGGTGGACACCATCTATTCCGATGGAATTGGATTTAACACAGTATGCTTTTAGGCTTCAAGGGTCTTATAAGTTTTGTTTGCTTTGTGGGCAAATGAAGCTTTAAGCGTGTTTCAAATATAAAATACTATTACATATTAAGAACACACTGACATTCCCTTGAACTTAACTTTATAAAAGTGTAAGAAAATATATAAATTAGAGGCCATGGTCTGCGCAGCAGAAGAAGACCCCACCTCAGGTGGGGCACACAAGTGGAGAGCGACCTCAACCAACTTGGAGTGCGTAACTGGAGGCAGCTAGCTAGGGACCGAGCTAGCTGAAGGGGCTTGTTGGTTGAGGCCTTAGTCCACCCTGGACTGTGAGCGCCATCTAAAGTAAAGTAAGTAAGAGGCCATGACGGCTCGTAGTGAGCATAAGCCAAGTGACTTCCAACTCTCAACCATTTCTGTGTGCCTGTTTGGAGAAAATGAAGGGGCCTCAATTTTCATCGATTTCGAACGGCTAATTAGCAGCACTTTTTCATGACAAGAGATACCCTTGGAGGATTTGTCAATTTCTCGCAAGTGGAAATGCACCCCCGAAAAACTTTTTTGCAGCAACTGAGAACCGAACCCAAGACTCTCTGCATGACAGTCCAAAGCACTTTTCTTAAATTCTTTTTATTAACATTAATCTTAAAAATATCTTAAAGCTAAAAAAAAATTCATAAAACCTAGCCAATAACTTACAACTAACTTATTGGCCCTATTCGAGCGCTCTAAGCTAAACTATATCTGAATTCTCATACCTTTCGGTCTAAAAACTATTTTATCATTTTATTTATTTATATTTTTCTCGAGAAACTTTAAGAACTCGGATTCTTTTACGGTGTTTTTTTTTTTTTTTTTTGCTTATTTATAAAAATTAGAAACTAAATTAAGACTAATTAAAACTACCTAAAACTACTTAAAGCTATTTAAAATAAACTAAAACTACTTAAAACTAGAACAGCCACAGCATTAGGCTTGTTTTTTATATATACATACTTCTATAAACATATATGTATTATGTACACATTTATATTTTTTTTTCTTTGTGCCACCCTGACTGACTCCCTACCAAAAATACAATTAAGTCTATGTAAATCCGCCGAGACATAAAAGCCCTTTCAACTTTCAGATAACCACCAGAACCAGTTCCCTTGTCCCACCCTGTCCTTCCGGCCCCGATCAGACAAGGTTCTGCTGAAGATGAAGACTCTGCTCCGTTTTGTGCTAGGACGTCTCGACTGACTATAATGGAGCCGCCTATTCACAATCCTACGGCCGACGTGGTAGATTAGCGGAATCACCATTCTATTCTGGACTAGCCCTCGACTGTAGAGAAATGCATCGGGTCTGATGACGTCGCATAGACGTACACTTTCATAATAATCGTTGTTAGTAAAGTAAGTCGCAAAAATTAGGCTGTTGGTTGAGGACATCACTCCTGCAAGGTGACCCCGAATCAGCCTTATCAAAAAACTATCAATTCCGTTTATAGAACCTGATTGGAATAATAATGTTTGTATTCCGACTCTGGTGTTCTGTAAAATCCAAGGCAACGTCTAAGATACTACCTCTCAAACACCCAAATCTTTTCCATTTGAGATGGGGCGATGTTGAACCACACCGGGCAACCTATGCAATCATCGGGTGGATGAGAACCATGTAACAAATCACCGTCACCCAGCTGTCAAACCGGCTGCTGTAAAACAACCGTTTCGTCAGGGTAAAGGCTCCCCTAGTCCTGGTCAGAGCAGCATTTATATGTCTATCAAAATACAGATACCGATACAACCAGATGCCAAGGTACTTTACTAAACTTTTACTCGCCAGTGGCTTTTCATGTGGCCCTACGATCACCAGCTTGCGCCAGGTCTTTCTCGTATCCCTGAATTTCAAATTCCAGTCATCGCAATCTCGCTGAATTTTGTCCGGTCTTTTGTGCAAAAGAATTCCGATGACCTCGACTTTTGGAGCTCTTCTGTAAGCTATCTATCAGATCGCTGGTGTAAATGCTGAATAGAATCGGCGAGTTGACCGCTCCCTGCTGAAGACCATTCTTAATATCGAAGATTGAGGTAGAAGTTACATTGCCACTTTTGACAACAAACATTTTACCATGTATGTACTCGTAGCTAGTTAACCAATAAACTTCTTTTAACAACTGCTCATGACAGCAGTGGTCTCCGTCCACAAGGATATCAACAAGAAATGTGCACATGGAAAGAAAGCTTTTTCATAAATTGCAATACATTACATGTTAAAAGAAAATTCCATAATTTGGAACACATCCTTTATCTATGTATTTAAAATGTACTTAACTTTTATTATATAAAAAAAAATTGCAGGAATTCTGTCGAAAAATGTATAACTGAACATATCGATGCATAATTTTGTTTATTACAAAAAAGTTACAAAAATCTGATCTTCAAACTGAGATGTCTACTTAGACAAGGACTAAGGCGTATTGTCAAGTAGACTATTTGTTGTTCTTTTTCATAAAAAAAACAAAAACAATTAAAATAAAATACTTTTTCCAGTTGAAATGGTTCAGTAGCAAACTTAATTCCCAGGTCAAACGTCAATGTGCTCCCTTTAAAAAAAAAAAAACCCTTTTTACCTACAGTGGTTTGTTTGCAAAGAGGAATAGACTGAACACTAAACATGTTAACGTATTTTGCTCACCTTATGTCACCGACTCTGTTTAATTAATGGAAAACAATACAAACACACATTTAAACACTCCCAATGCCCAGGCTATAGCTTAAAGCTGTTTTTTTTTTCAGTTAAAACGATTCACACATTCACATGCTTCAAAGGAAAGTCTTGTTCCATTAAGTTTTTTTAGTCCTTTTTTCCATTTCAAAGTGGAAAAGAAAAAAAAGTGAAATGAAAAATATCGTATCGGAATGAGAAACGGACAGGAAACCGTTAGTATAGAGATGTTAAACTGCTGCGAGCTGCTCCCCTTTTCTATTCCTTTTCCCTTCAATTTGTTTTCATTTCTTTTAACAGAGTTGTTTCCCGTTCTATTTTTCAATTTTTTTTGTACTATACACATGGCAATTGTTACTGAATTGCAAACATTCCCGTTTGCTTTTGTGGATTGTAGAATCCAGATCCAGCTCCAGCACCAGAGTTCTTTCTTGGATGCATGACATAGCATACGATTGATTGTTTTTGCTCATTCGTTGAAATACTTTCTAAATTTTATTTGCTGTTTGCGGATTTGAAAATGGTGTTTAACACGTTCTTTTTTTTTAAGTTTTTAAATTAAATTACTTATCGTAGAGAACATTAGATACATTTTTTAAACTTTTTATCCTTTTGTTTCAGAGTATAAATATTTAATTTTTTGAAAATTCCGTAAATTTGGATGCTCGATAGATTGTTGAAATAAAATAGAAATGTACGAGTACTGTGTTTTCCAAACATATCCGTTTGCCTTGTCTTCTTAGAACTTTGAGTTTTAGTGTTAGTGTACACGAACAAAAAAAATACCATATGTGACGAGTAATAAGCCTTGACGTTGCGGGACTTGTGAATAACGATTTTGAAACTTTGTTTTAGATAAGGGCCATCTACCCACGTTCGACAGGTCAAAATGGAGTGATAAAGGGTGGTTCAACCATAATTCACGATGTTAATTGTGAGTCACACTTTAACGTCAAGTTTTTTGCCCAACTTAATTTGACATTCCTTCGTTTTAGTGTTTGACAAATTCAACCATGGAGAGGTACACAATTAAGCAGCGCGTTAAGATTGTTGAAGCCTTAACGAAAAAGGTAAATGCATTTCGTGCACTTCTTGATTTTTTTGGTGAGCATAATCGACCAAATGTGTCCACAATCGGTAGAATTGCGCTCAAATTTCAGCAAACCGGGTCTGTAGGAAATGTGAAGCCTACTGACCATTTCAAGCGTCGTCAATACGTCGAATGGTTGGTTGAACAGACAGAAGTGAATGGTGACTTTACATAGAAAATCATCTTCAGCGACGAGGCACACACACAAATGAGAATCCAGTGAGTAATTGTTGAAAAGCCGATGCATCCACAAAGAGTGACTGTTTGGTTCGGTTTATGGGCTGGCAGCCCAGCGTCATCGAGCGGTACTTCTTTTGTGCGAGAAATTCAATGGCTGTGTTATCTCACGTCGCGTGCGTCGTGGCGATGTTAATTGGCTGCCACGATCATGTGATTTGACACCATTGGACATATTTCTTTAGGATTATTTAAAAGGAAAAGTGTACGTCAATAAGCCAAGAACAAATCAAGAGCTAAAGGATGAGATAATTCGATACATTAACGACATTGAACCTCAATTATGTCTCAGAGTCATTGAAAATATGGACCTTCGGATAGAGGTATGCCACCGAAGCCGTGGTGAGCATTTGGCCGATATTTTGTTTCACACATAGATCTCTCTATCATAATAAAAAATATTAAGATAATTCTCTCAAAACTTTTAGTTTTATTTACAATTAACATCGTGCGTTTTCATTGGACTACCCTTTATATAGCTTGTAATTTTTCACTACAAGATAGTGTGCCCACTAAGGGACTCTCTGAACTGAAAGCATACTGTAAATGGGATCAACCATTGGTGTCACCTCCATTTCCAGTTAGGGGGAACACTACTTATCTGAACTAATCAGAGTTTAGGTCCAATAAGGATCAGTTCTCCCAACCCAGTTCATAAAAGAGGTATAACAAAAGACCCAGTCTTATACCCAGACCCAGTCCTTGTTGCGAAGGACTAGGACGAATTTATTGTTGACAATCCTGCTAATCGGAAAAAAGACAAAATCAATGTTCGGGTCCTGAAATTCAAGAAATTCATTTGAATTGACCCAACAAAAAAAAAAAAAAATACTTTGATATTTACTGAAATATATGTACTTGCTATTCACAGAGGAAGAGTAGCATCTATTTTGGTAACTGGGTTGCAAGTACTTGCTCTTATGTCCAATTAGCTTAGCAGTATATTATAAATTGTGTGCTATATTTTATGTCGACATGACATAGACATGTTTTTGAGACGTCAATTCAGTTCAATTCTCACCATGAATTGCGTCACAACGAAATAACTTGCATTGAAAATAGTCGTTCAGTTGTGTTAACGTGCAAATCGTCGAAAATATCATGGCCAACAAGCAACGTCTGACAAGACTATTTTTTTCTGTCTAATGCTGTTGAGCACGGAACGGCGGGAAATCGTAGAAATGTCATTCATTAGGCCCAAGACGTTTAATGAACAAGTTGAAGCAATAAGAGAAAGTGTTACCGAGTACCCACGTGTGTTGTATCATCACCTAAGGCCTCGGCTGACGCTCAGCATTTTGTAGTCAATGGACTCGACCTTACGGTGCCTTT
The DNA here is from genome assembly GCA_963931855.1 of Philhelius festivus. Taxonomy (NCBI): domain Eukaryota; kingdom Metazoa; phylum Arthropoda; class Insecta; order Diptera; family Syrphidae; genus Philhelius; species Philhelius festivus. The sequence goes on from OZ007556.1 coordinate 64,249,418, forward strand.
TGGAGCATGTCCACAATCAATTGATATAATGGCCAAACAGTCGCATACCGACAAAAAAGATGGCGCACCATGTATATCTACATAAAATCATGGATGCTATTCGAGGATAATACTACCTTTTCACCAAAAGATAATACGAAATTTAAGGCAATATATTTATGTGGTGCTTTCACCGCAAAAAAATATTTAAAAGACTTTGGCAGCACCTATTTCAATCTTTGCTTCAATTTTTTTTTATAAAATGCAAGTAAGAGAAAGAAAGTTCCAAGGTACCAAACGACGAAAAATCATCGAAATAATTTGGCATGATATGGATATAAATAGGTCAATTAAAAGCTCAAGTGAATTTAATTGATCAAATTTAACAAGATTAATTTCTAATCTGTTAGATTAACGAAATAAATGTGTATGGCAAATCTTCGAGACTTCAAAAAGATCTATGGTAAATCTACTTAAATCCTAGTCAAATACTAGTTAAAACGTATAAAATAATAAATTCAGATTTTCCAACAGGCAATGTAACAGTTTGACACGTATCTTGGTTTTTTTAGTGTGAAGTGTGACAGTTGGACAGTGTTTGATATTTGGTTTTTGAAATGTGAGAGTATAATATGTAAGAGTTTGAAAATTGAAAGTACTACAGTTTAAAACTATGACAGTGTGGAAGATGACAGCATGATAGTGTGAGCTCGAAGTGTTGCAGAGTGAAAGCGTGAAAGTATAACAGATTAGCAAGGTGCCAGTATCATAGTGTAGACAAAAATTATCGAAAACAATTCTTTGACGTTAGGCAAAAGGGTCCTAAGTCAGAAACTGCAGTTTTTCGTAAAAACAAAATTAAATCGAGATTAAATTTGTTAAAAAAAAAATAAGCTCTTAAATGAAGACCTATGATGATTGAAGCAGTTGTGTTAGGCTTAAGTAGTTAATACTAAACGAAAGAGAAAAAAAAAATGATTTGAACCCAATCAAAAACCAAAAATTGCAAAATGACTTAGGACCTTTTTGCCTAACGTTAAAGAATTTGTCTTAAATGAAACTACGCTTTTCTAAAACTAAATTTTTGGCAAAATGCAATTTGGAAATCTCTGCAGACTTTTTGTATTATTTGCAGATTTTTTCAAGCAGCAACGTTTTTTTGTTATTTTGCGATATTAGGTACTAGGAAGTTTTGCATTTGGAAACGGCTCCACGGATTTTTAGAATAAGGAATATGCATAATTTAGATATGGTCTACATTTTGGTCAAACAAAATTTTAAGTTAAATTGTTATTAGTGGTTCCTGTCAAACGATTTTTTTGATTTCGACTTTCGCATTAACAGCTCTAACGATTTGGATCAAAATTTTTAAACAGGAGGTCCGTTTTTGAAAATTCAATAGATACCATGAAAACTAGTGAACAATTGATTTATTCAAAATTATTTTTTTAATGTACCTACATATATTATTAAATTCTAAACATCGGTATATCGAATTCTTTTTGGGAACAATTTTGAAGAAATTTCAAAAATACAAAATTAATTTTATTAATAGAACTTCTCCAACAAAAATTTCTTATTGTTTTTGATTGTCGTGTCGAGGGAGGAACTTATCAACTTCAAAGAAAATCTACCCAGCAGCTTGATCTGTAGCCCAATAGATAGGTTGAAACACAGATTCACTAAACCAATTTGTTCGTCTTCTCCAGAGTAACAATTAAAAATTTTATCAGAATCTCGTGTTCCATTTTTATGAATCCATAACATTTCATGAACATGAATCGTAAATATTTTGAGCCACAAGAGGAAGTTCGAGTCACTTAGTCGTGTACATTTTGTCTTGCGACTTGTAGGTACTATAAGGCAAGTTATGCATTCGTAAAAAAATCGAACTCGAGATTTTGATCAAAGTTGACATTACGATGATATCGAAGACCAAAAAAGTGAGTCTCATAATTCTGTCTGTTTGTCCGCCTGTCTGTCTGTCTTTTCGACTACAGCCTAAACGGCTCGGCCGATTTTCCTTAAACTTGGTAGATACGAGCGTCATTTTAAATTTTCCCCCTAGACGTTTTTTTCTTTTTTTTTTAAGACCAGAAATAACGGTACCTGCCAAAAACTGTCCCACATATTTTTTTTAAAAAATATTTATTACATTTCATTTAGTGAAAGCTAGGTAATGGTGGAACAAATTTTTTAAAAAAAATGGTTATTTTTGGTAGCCCCCCTGGAACCATTTTTTTTTTGTTTTTGATTTTCTCGAAAACGGTACAACCGATTTACATAATTTTTGTATGCTAAAGTTCCTTCAAAGTTGGAATATTATTAAAAATTCAAATTTTCAATTTTTATATTTTTTGGATTAAGAAAAAAAAATCAATTTTTTTTTTGGAAACTCAATATTTCGATATATTAAAGTTTCTTAATATAATCTACAAGATTTGAGAAAAAAAATTTTGTTTTACCTTAAAATAACGGTACCTACCCACCATATAAATGTTAAAAAATGCTTTTCGAAAATTGTATTTTCCTCGAAAACGGTTCCGAGAATTTGATTAAATTTTTTTCTTTCATTTAATTTTAACGATCTTTAATTTAATAAAAATAAAATGCACGACTGGGTCGCACGAACTTGCTCCTATGTAATAGACTAGGAATTTTAAAAACGAATGTTATTAAAGAAAACTGTTCATAAGGATAAAATGAATTTTTTTAAATTCTTTTAGTAGTACATAAGAGATAAAGACAGAATGCTATGTAAATATGAATTTATACAAGAACAAAAAAAATAAGTCATTAAAAAAATAAGCTTTTATGCACAAAATTTTTAAAACATTTGAAAAAAAACCAACCAACCTTAAGTTTTTGTTATTGCACGAATGAGAGTTAAATTTCCAAGAAAAATATTAAGCCGTTCTTGAGATATCGAATTTTCCAAAAAAAAAATGACTTATTTTTCCAAAAATTGAAAAAATATTTTTTTTTTAAGTTTTGAAATGCAATGATTTTTAAACTTTTAAGGAGCTTCATTAAAATCCGTTATGCCGATAATGAGAAATTCAAAATTCGAAAAAATCGTTGTATGTCACTTACAGTCAGTAATATCTAGATTAGAAACTAGATAACTGATTGAATCATATGGCATCCTATTTTAACCTTCAACTACTAAAGAAGCTGTTTTCGTCGTTTAAAAAATTAATTTTATGCTTATGAACAGTTTTTCTCTAATAACATTCATTTTTGAAATTCTTAGTCTTTTACATAAGAGTAAGTTCGTGCGACTCAGTCGTGCATTTTATTTTTATTTGTTGCCTTCATGTATAAGTGTTTCAATACTCGATGCTCTATAAATCCCAAGCAAGGACACCTCATTGGTAAAAAGTCCTGTTGCCAATCAACCCAAATTTATTGTAACGAATCCTATTAACCTTAATGTTAACAACTTTCAACAACTACTTCACATATGTATATATTTTATTAATGTCGACATTCATTCATTAGATGTACAAGTATCTTCTAAAAGCCAAACATGTATGTTTCTAATTCCATATGATGGGATTTGGCTAATGAATGTAGCAGTTCTTCGTATAATAAAATACACTTAAGGTTGACGGATTCGATTAGGCGAATTCGATAATTGAGTATATAAATAATTAAGAATGTGTGTCTGTCTGAAGCTATACATTTATAGTTCTACTTAATTCATGGCATAACACGAGCATTAGCTAAGTGCAAAGTATACACATATTGAACCACCATCATGTCTACGGAGATGGGTAGAAATTGTAGACATGACGAAATTAATTAAGTGGTAAACAAATTTTAATTAGGCACTAAATCAGAGCTTCCGGAAATGAGCCCTTGCTCTGGTATTTAAATTATTTATCACTGACTTTTGGTTCAGATTAGATTGCTTTAATGAGTCGTTCATCTCAAAATTGTATACTTTTGCATTTACAAAGATTGTTTTGTGCAGATGATAGATGAGATCGGGCTACGAATTTCAACTAACAAAAGAAATATAAGGTATTAAAAGGCGAATTATAGGTATATAATTTTATTTTTGTTTAAATTAAAATTTCTCAAGAAGAGTTCGTACTTGTTAAGAAATTGTGTTCTGTTTTCCAGTTCTAAGATGTGATAAGACAAAAGGCAAGATTGTGTAGGTTAAGTGGATAGAAGGATAAAGATTTCATACATAAAACATGAATTGATATAATAAAAAGAAAGTTGAAGAGTTTAGAATTACTCCTTAGTTAAGTCCCTGTCTGATTTCTTCAAAACGAAAATGTGATTGTGATTTCTTAAGAAAATAAAAATGAATGCAAGAACAAACATTTTTAATCTTTGTAGCCATTTCTTAAAAAGTCTCTTTACTTGCAGCCATTGACAACTAATTAGAAACATTTTTCTTATTGAATTCTCTAAATATATCAACTTGTATTTATTATGATTATAAAATTTTAAATAATTTTTGGAAAATAAAAAAGTACATTTCAAGTTTTCATGGGGACATATGGTTTCAAAAATATTTTTGTATTTAAACCTCTAATTTGGCTGAGCCAACTAATTCGAAACTTGGAAAATATCGATTTAAATAAATAATTTGTCGGATATCCTCGCTGCTTGGAAACTGCTGAACATCGTCTTTGAATTGATTCGATTAGATCTTGGCATCTTAACTGGAATCGCATTCCTGACTACTTTTATTCTCTCAAATAAAGTAGCCAAATTTAGAAGGCATTTTTGACTTCATCCCATAGATGCTCGATAGGATTTGAATCCAGACTTAACTATGGCCAGTAAAGTACTCATATATCATTTCGATCGAGAAAATGTTTTGTAAGTTTCGCAGTATATTTCGGTACATTGTCTTGTTTAAAAGACCAAATAAAAGGCACATTTTTTTCCACTCACGGCAGCATTAGGTTTTCAAGTATTTCAACGTATTTCTCTTATTAAAAATCCCGTCAATACGATGAATGTGTCCCACACCGTTTCAAGAAAAATACCCAAGAAGCAGATTGATCCCACCGCCATGTTGAAATGTACTTCTGTCGTTGGAACCAATGCGATTTATCTTTCTTTTATCGCTTCACAATAGGTATTTCCATCGATTCAGCGTCCCATCGGAATGTCTTTTGGCAAACTGGATGCGCCACACTTTTGTGACCATTGAATTCTTGAATGAAATTCTTGCATAAAGTCCAACTTCAAGCAAATGACATGAAACAGTTCTTTTTGATATGCGGACATCAGATTCATCCATTATTTCGCGCTGAATGACTGCTGCACTTTTTCTGGAATCTGGATAAGTACTTAGCTTCACCGCCCGATGGTGCCAGTACCGCAAGAGAGATTTACCATAGTCTAGTTCATTTTCATTCTCTTAGATGGCGGCTACTGTCAAAATTTCAGCCGTAGTTTTATTTTGACCACGTGTGGCAGCTAGCAAGAGCAACATATGTCGGTCATTCGATTCTTGTTTTTGGATGCTGTGTACGGTGACTCTTCTCCTTCGATGGCAACCTTAAAAAATTGGTATAACGAGTTTCAACGTGGTCGCATATCATTTTTTGATCAGCCGTGCCCAGGTGCCCCGAAAATGGGTACCACGGAGGATACTTAACGATCAAGTATTGAAGAACGCAGATTGAAGATGCGCGAGATAGCTGAAACAGTAGGCATCTCAAAAGACCGCGTGAGTCATATTCTCCATAAAATTTTGGGGATAAGAAAGCTGTCAGCGCGTTGGGGCCGCGTTTGCTCACTTGCTTCGGGTCACACCTCCGCCGTCGCCACGGCTAAACTGGTCGAATTGCACAAACTGTTGCACCATCCACCGTATTCTCCAGATTTGGCCCCGTGCGATTTTTTTTGTTTGAAAACTTGAAAGAATCACTCGCTGGGCAGACATTTGAGTCGAATGAAGAGGTAATCGCCGCCACGGAGGCCTACTTTGCAGACCTCAAGAAAACCTATTTTTCGGATGGGTTAAAGAAGTTGGAGCATCGCTGGATCAAGTTTATCGATCTAGACTCTAGATTCTAGAGGAAGACTATGTTGAGAAATAAACCACCACTTTTCCAAAATGTTTGTTTTTTTTTTTACAGGCTAGGTACTTATCGGCCCGCCCTCGTATATTTACGGAAATGGGCAATGGCACAGAACACCATCTTTTTGTAACAGTTAAGCTGGGTTGGAATATGCTGATATGACAATCCGGCCATATTAAGCTAAACTATAGAGCTTCGGTTTATTTTATTTATTTTATTTATTTATTTATTTACTTATAACTCATATAAAAAACATAATTTAGCTCTAGGCTATAAATGGATTTTCATATTTACATGTTTTACTTGAAAATAATAAGTGTTTTTCATATAAATATAACTGAAACAATAAAGATAGGTACATTCTGTAGTTAGAAAATAGTGTCGAAAGTACCGAGTTAGAAAAATTCATATTAAATGATTTATTTATTATGAAGTTATGTTGTGGGGTTAAGGGTTAAAATGAAAAGAATCTGTGAAAAGGAAAAGAAAAACAGAATAACTCCTGCCTGTGGCCATTGTAAAAAACGCCTGCCCAACAGTTTTTTGTTAGAAATTGATATTTTTGTGTGCGTGTTAGGTAGGATGAATCGAGGAAACCTACAATTTTTTCCAGAGTTCAAAAGATTATGAAGGTACTCTTTAAGGATTTATCAAGAGGCATAACCCCACTGAAAAACATTTTTGCACTGACTGAGAATTGAACTTTGGGGGGATATGTTATTAGGGGTAGTTGTCATAGAACGTTTTTTTTTATTTTCGAATTTCTCATCAACGGCTCTAACGATTTTTACCAAAATTTTTATGCAGAAGCTCCCATGCATTTAAAAATATAAAATCTAAAAATTCACATAATAGTTTTTGGATTTTTAAAAAAATAATACAATTTTTTTTCGAAAATTCACTATCTTGAAAGCGGATATACGAATAAATTTTTAAATTACGTTATAAAATGTATTTTATTGAATACTAAAAATTTGCATATCAATTTTTCTTGTGAAAATTTTAAGAAAAATTTAGTACACAAAAAACATGTTTTAGTGTGTCTGTATGTCTGTACCTCTCCCTACAGCCTAAACCACTAGACCTATGTTCTTCAATCCCGGTAGTTAAGGGTCTTCGGTGATTCCCTAGAGGGGAAATTTAAATTTTTTTTTTAGCTCCAAAACTAAAGGTACCCCCCATACACCCGTATTGCAAAATCTTATTTATCTCGAAAACGACTCTTACGATTTTGATAAAAAAAATGAGGTGTGATATTATGGACATGGACTACATTTTGGTAAAAAAAATGTTTGGGGCAAAATGTTATTAATGGTACCTGTCATAGAACTGTTTTTTTTTTATTTTCGATTTTCTCATTAACGGCCTTAACGATTTTAACCAAAAATTTTCACCAGGGGCCCCCTTAAGTTTAAAATAGTATTCTATATAAAAATATTCGAAAAAAAAAAATATTTATTTTGTTTTTTGAAAAAATAAATTCCAATTTATTTTTTAAAAAAATCAATATCTTGAAGAACTGTGACCGATTATTTTTTGAAATTATTTCCTAAAATCTATATTACTAAGCACTTAAAATTGGAACCCCAAATTTTGTTCTAGAAAAATTTGAAAGAAATTTTTTATATAAAAAATTACTTTAATAAAACGATTTTTAATCTTTCTTTGCGTAAATTCATACTTTTCCGGAAATCAGACGGCAATTCCATGCATTGTAACGGGTGATTTTTTTGAGGTTAGGATTTTCATGCATTAGTATTTGACAGATCACGCGGGATTTCAGACATGGTGTCAAAGAGAAAGATGCTCAGTATGCTTTGACATTTCATCATGAATAGACTTACTAACGAGCAACGCTTGCAAATCATTGAATTTTATTACCAAAATCAGTGTTCGGTTCGAAATGTGTTTCGCGCTTTACGTCCGATTTATGGTCTACATAATCGACCAAGTGAGCAAACAATTAATGCGATTGTGACCAAGTTTCGCACTCAGTTTACTTTATTGGACATTAAACCAACCACACGAATGCGTACAGTGCGTACAGAAGAGAATATTGCGTCTGTTTCTGAGAGTGCTGCTGAAGACCGTGAAATGTCGATTCGTCGCCGTTCGCAGCAATTGGGTTTGTGTTATTCGACCACATGGAAGATTTTACGCAAAGATCTTGGTGTAAAACCGTATAAAATACAGCTCGTGCAAGAACTGAAGCCGAACGATCTGCCACAACGTCGAATTTTCAGTGAATGGGCCCTAGAAAAGTTGGCAGAAAATCCGCTTTTTTATCGACAAATTTTGTTCAGCGATGAGGCTCATTTCTGGTTGAATGGCTACGTAAATAAGCAAAATTGCCGCATTTGGAGTGAAGAGCAACCAGAAGCCGTTCAAGAACTGCCCATGCATCCCGAAAAATGCACTGTTTGGTGTGGTTTGTACGCTGGTGGAATCATTGGACCGTATTTTTTCAAAGATGCTGTTGGACGCAACGTTACGGTGAATGGCGATCGCTATCGTTCAATGCTAACAAACTTTTTGTTGCCAAAAATGGAAGAACTGAACTTGGTTGACATGTGGTTTCAACAAGATGGCGCTACATGTCACACAGCTCGCGATTCTATGGCCATTTTGAGGGAAAACTTCGGAGAACAATTCATCTCAAGGAATGGACCGGTAAGTTGGCCACCAAGATCATGCGATTTGACGCCTTTAGACTATTTTTTGTGGGGCTACGTCAAGTCTAAAGTCTACACAAATAAGCCAGCAACTATTCCAGCTTTGGAAGACAACATTTCCGAAGAAATTCGGGCTATTCCGGCCGAAATGCTCGAAAAAGTTACCCAAAATTGGACTTTCCGAATGGACCACCTAAGACGCAGCCGCGGTCAACATTTAAATGAAATTATCTTCAAAAAGTAAATGTCATGGACCAATCTAACGTTTCAAATAAAGAATCGATGAGATTTTGCAAATTTTATGCGTTTTTTTTTTTAAAAAAGTTCTCAAGCTCTTAAAAAATCACCCGTTATTTATAAAATGTGTTTTAAATCTCAAAGTACTTTTACATAAGAGCAAGTTCGTGCGATCTAGTTGCATTTTATTTTCGACAGTAAATATCTATTCGACTAAAATCTATTTTCCGATTTTCTTTAAACTTGGTAGATATCATTTTTTAATTATTCCTCCAGATAGATATTACTGAATGTACCTACAATAGAACTATTTTTTCAAATTTTGAATTTCTCATTATCTTGAAAATTTTTAATAGAGAAGCTACTAATAACTTTGAAAAACATTGTATTTCAAAACTTAAAAAAAAAATATTTGAAAAAATAGAGAAATGTAAGATTTTCCCTTATGGTTATGTCTTAAAATTTGGAGCTAGGCACAAAAAAATGAGTGTCAAGTTTTCAAAAGGCAACCATATGATTTTCGAAACAATTTCCTTTTTTTTCCGAAATTTGGTTATTGATAATATAAGGAAGCTTGTGCATACAAAATTGAACAAAACCAGTTGAATCGTTTTCGACTTAAATGTAACTTTAACAATTTTTCAAACCAGTCGTTTAGGATGGTCCTTGTCATCTTAATATCAAGTTTGATCAAAATCTTAAGTTTTACTTTTTAACGAATTCATTATTACTTATCATATAGGAGTATTGTATGCATCATAGATTAAAAAATTATTATGATTGCTGCCAAAAGATGGTCTACAAACTTTTAAAATGGTAAAATGATACCAATTTCAAAATACTTTAAGAAATCTATTTTTCTATAGGCAACAAAATTAAATATCTTAAGAAAAGGCTCAATTAAATCTTCCTCTCTTAAATGGACTCCAAAGATTTCTTGGAGGAAACATCTCTAAGAGAAATTAGTAGAAGCAATTAACTATAGATGGAGCGGAGTTATCATCAGAAACGACTTTGCCCCGAATACTAAATAAAGAGTTTTCGAATCAGTGATGAGATCAATCATGCGATATGCGGCACAAGTTTAAGCCAGCTTAACAAGTTGAAGAAGTTGAGAAGATACTTCTTCAGTTCTTGATGCAGCCTGTGTACTCATCGGCTTACATTTAACACATTTCTCCCGTGAATCGAGGAGACTTGGAAAGGAGCAAATGTTTTGGTAAAGAATGGAAACAATGACGCTTGAAGGAATATCTACAAGATCAGCTCGAAAAAATGGAAAAGTCCTTATGGGCTAAGTTTCGGCTTTAAAACCAAGAAAGCCAGTCAAGGAACACTTACAAGCTTCTTTGTCATGACCTGGGACCTGTAAATTATTTTCGAGACAACTAAAATCTTGATATGATATCTACCATCTTCAAAGCTATAACCGAAGTCTTACCGCCACATACAAAACTGATAAAAATCAAGGGTGCACTCTATGCAACCTTAGATCAACTAAAGATATTCAGCACAAAAAATATAAAGCGGTGAAACACCAGTCGTCCATAGCAGCATAAAGGTAGGTGTATTTTCCGGAAATCGAAAGATCTTCCTGAGAAAGTATCTTGTTATCTATTTTTCTACTTTATCAAATTGTCGAAAACCCCAAATATGCCCAGCACAGCACATAATAAATGGCATCACCACTAGCGTTTTTCGAATCTCTCAGATTACACTGTAGATAATTTTGAAAGCAAGTTGTGACGTTATGAGTACTCCGAGATATTTATGCCATTTCAGGTGGATTATTTTCGCAGTTCCATTTTTTGCCTTTTGCACATCTGCCTGTTCCTTTTCAAGAAATCAGTATTTTGGATTTGTTAGTAACGGGAGATTTTTTTGAGGTTAGGATTTTCATGCATTAGTATTTGACAGATCACGCGGGATTTCAGACATGGTGTCAAAGAGAAAGATGCTCAGTATGCTTTGACATTTCATCATGAATAGACTTACTAACGAGCAACGCTTGCAAATCATTGAATTTTATTACCAAAATCAGTGTTCGGTTCGAAATGTGTTTCGCGCTTTACGTCCGATTTATGGTCTACATAATCGACCAAGTGAGCAAACAATTAATGCGATTGTGACCAAGTTTCGCACTCAGTTTACTTTATTGGACATTAAACCAACCACACGAATGCGTACAGTGCGTACAGAAGAGAATATTGCGTCTGTTTCTGAGAGTGTTGCTGAAGACCGTGAAATGTCGATTCGTCGCCGTTCGCAGCAATTGGGTTTGTGTTATTCGACCACATGGAAGATTTTACGCAAAGATCTTGGTGTAAAACCGTATAAAATACAGCTCGTGCAAGAACTGAAGCTGAACGATCTGCCACAACGTCGAATTTTCAGTGAATGGGCCCTAGAAAAGTTGGCAGAAAATCCGCTTTTTTATCGACAAATTTTGTTCAGCGATGAGGCTCATTTCTGGTTGAATGGCTACGTAAATAAGCAAAATTGCCGCATTTGGAGTGAAGAGCAACCAGAAGCCGTTCAAGAACTGCCCATGCATCCCGAAAAATGCACTGTTTGGTGTGGTTTGTACGCTGGTGGAATCATTGGACCGTATTTTTTCAAAGATGCTGTTGGACGCAACGTTACGGTGAATGGCGATCGCTATCGTTCAATGCTAACAAACTTTTTGTTGCCAAAAATGGAAGAACTGAACTTGGTTGACATGTGGTTTCAACAAGATGGCGCTACATGCCACACAGCTCGCGATTCTATGGCCATTTTGAGGGAAAACTTCGGAGAACAATTCATCTCAAGGAATGGACCGGTAAGTTGGCCACCAAGATCATGCGATTTGACGCCTTTAGACTATTTTTTGTGGGGCTACGTCAAGTCTAAAGTCTACACAAATAAGCCAGCAACTATTCCAGCTTTGGAAGACAACATTTCCGAAGAAATTCGGGCTATTCCGGCCGAAATGCTCGAAAAAGTTACCCAAAATTGGACTTTCCGAATGGACCACCTAAGACGCAGCCGCGTTTTTTTTTTTAAAAAAGTTCTCAAGCTCTTAAAAAATCACCCGTTATGAACCTCGAGGTCCACAGGCGACACAGTAGGTTTAAAATTTTTATTTATCATCATTTGCGTTATTTGTGGGGATTCAGTTAGTAGAACGATATCGCCCGCATACATAAGCACTTTGATGTTAACTCCAGCAAAACTAATTCCTCCAATTAAAACCGATGAGAGGTCAACCGCCAAAAAGAGCGAAAAAATAAGCGGACGAAGCAAACAGCCTTGTTTAACTCCAGTAGTCGTATGAAACCAAGCGGACCCCTCGTTGCCTTTAGCATTTTTGTGGAAATTCCAAGGCAGCTTAACTTGTAAAAGAGGGTATTTCTATCGATTGAGTCAAAAGCTGCTTTGAATTCAACGAAGAATCCCTATAACTTTTGTCCTTGTCAAGGTAAGATCATTCCTAAAACCTGCTTGAAAATCACTCAGTAATTCGTTTGTTATGCCCAGGTTTGCCTTTGTCTAGAATGACGCCAGTCAATTTTTTCATTACCGAGTTCATAAACGGTATGCCTCGATAGTTATTATAGAGTCGTTCACATCACCCTTTTTGAAAAGTGGCAGTATAATATTTCTGAGAAAACTTTATATTTTAGTTACATGCCTCGGTAATTTTTTCAATAAAGTTCACCGGTCCGTATTTGAACAGTTTATACAGCACCCGGTCTTCTCCTGGAGCTTTGTTAAGACTGCACCGGTGTATCAACATTGTAACTTCTTGGACAGTGAAAGTACGGTCAAGTTCTTAATTTTCTAGAAGTGGTGGGGCATAGAGTATTGAGTATTTGAACTTACAGACTTACTGATCACCATTGAGTAATCGCTCTGTTTTCAAACCTTAATATGTAGTTGCGTATAAATTATGTTTTTCCTCACAAAGCCTTTTGAAATCCTTGTTCGCCTCTTGGTATATGCTTTTCGATAAGTTTGAGTTTGTTGCCTTTAGGAGTTTCAGAAAACCGAAAGATTTTTTTTTTACTGCTTCACAACCTCTGTCAAATGATAGTTCCTTTTTGGTTGTTTAAAGATTGAAGGGGCTGTGCTGCATGTGAGATGCAAGAGACCATGATGCCCGTGTTAAGCTTCGAATTATGTTGATTATAAATCATTGAATTAATAAATTGTAAAATATTTTATTTTTATTTTTAAAACGTGATTTCATTAATGCATTATTTCCTCAACTAGTATGTTTATTTATATTTTCAAATTCCCAAACCCACTTTTAAAGTTTAAGTTTAATTTCAAAATGTGGAGTAAATACACATTTATGTAAGTACTTTCAACATGAAATAAATTCCACACCTACACAAATACTCGTAGTAACGAAATAAATTTAAATCTTCACCTGAAGGTCACCTTTCATTCAAAGGGTTATACATGTTCTGGCACTTTATTTAAATTAAAATCACTCGAAAACCCAATCCCGTTCAAAATAAAAATAATGAAAAAAAAATAAAAATAAAAAAAAAACTATATTTACTTAACTATGTTACCACCAAGTTTTGCAAAACTTATATTTCGACAGAAGATAGAAAATAAAGTTTGATCCATGTGCTTTATTTTTTTTTTTATATCCTGGCATCGGTAAAATGCAAATAAATCTACATGAATTTTATTTTTCGATAAGACGAGTATACGAGTACATGTGTAGAGGTGTGTGTGTAATAGATTTTGTATCATTTCCCCGGGACGCCCACAAACTGTGGCATCCTCTTAAATTTATTATGGTTGGTCGATGTCGCAAAAAGGATATAGTTGCTCTTTATACCGGCAGCTAGTTTTCTCGGCAATCTAACCACCTTTGCGTTATGTGCTTTCCTGTGAAGCGGCAACGAAAGAGGTTAATTGGAACTAACGTTATGTTACCGACTTAGGTTATAAGGGCAAACTTTCAGAATGAGACTTTGACACGAATATCCGACATAACATCGGTGACATCCTTGCTGATGGGGTGATATAAATGTGTAGGTAGTAATAGTAAGTCGTTGAAGGTATTTGAGAAGTTTTCTCGTTTCACACTATGGCAGAGATGAATAGATCAAATATAACTTACCTACGCTGTTGAAATAGGAGGGTTTAAAGGTGTCTTTGTAGGTAGACAGGTATGCCAATGGTTAGCTCTCAATGGAACTTCTTATTTGTTTGAACAAATATAATTGACTATTCACATGTTTTATGTTCAAAGTAAAAGTATTCACAATAAGAAATAAAATTGGAATACAATTTCAAGAAAGGAAAATGGTATCGGCAGGGAGAGAAAAGTACTGACTTTGGATATCCAGATATAAGAAAATGATCTAAATACAGGATCATGTCCCCAAACTGTCGGGATATTGTTGGATACTCGCAGCCAGATTCAGATCCTGATCCAGTTTGATGAATTAAAAAGTATTCTACTTTCTAGAAGTGTAAATAAAGAAAGAACTTCTATATATGACAGTACTTCCGAAGTAAGGCCCAAAGGTAAACTGATAAGCATTCCCAGCTAGACGAGTATTACGGCAGAATTCTTTGAGGGGAGGAATGCAACCGGCTATTTCAATTGAACATTGTTGATACAAAAAAGCGATAAGACAGTGAAAGACAGGAGAAGTGACGGTGTTCAAGAGAAACAAACGTTTTCGTTATGGATGTGTCTCATATGAGTTTAAGCTCTCTATTCTGAGCTTATCTAACAAGTTCAAATGAGTAATGGGGGGCACTAGCCCAGATATGAAAGTTATACTAAAGGCTTGGGTGAATGTATGTCCAACAGATCGTAGACAGTTTAGAAGGGAAACAATTTCTTGCATCTTTAAAAAAAAAACCTAAGCATTTCGCGGCGTTTTTGGCTAATATGATCATTGCGTAAGAGATGGTCATTAAGTCATTAACACACATACCGACTATGGACAGCTTTCAGTTTGTTTGATGCAAGTCCCATTCATTGCATTGGTGGTACCTATATGTATTTCGCTTGGCTGACAGAAGACAATTTTGTGTTTTCGAAACATTAAATTCCACAGGGTTATAAGTACCCCATTTGACAAGATCCGAATCTAATGAGTTTATCATACGCTGCCGTTTTAGTTCCACAGCCAAAGAACAGATTGTGAGTCTGGAAACGAATATAAAAAGCTGAGGGTGAGCTGGAGTCAGCAAAATTGGGAATTGGATTAGAAGTTTCAGACAAGAGATCATTTATGAAGATAAAGAATAAGAGTGTCGGAAACAAAACGGAGCCTTTGGACACACCAGTCTAAAAACAATCCTAAAATATCTAGGTTGCAAGAGTTTTTTCATTATAGAGGGGTAGGGGGAGTTGTAGAATTATAAAACTTTATTTCGGTACAACTTTCATGCTGAATCTGAATCCGGCTGTCCGACACTATCCGGATATTCAGATCTTAACTCATATAATTATCTGATTATCCAACACTATCCGGATAGTTTAAATTTCAAGATATCTGATAGTTTGAGGATTCAGCATTCGGATATTATTTAAAGCACAAGATATATTTTTTATTTGAGAATTAAGGCCATATTAGATTAGAGGTCAAATTGAAATTTTTTTTTAGCTCCAAAACTAACGGTACCCCCATATACCCGTAACACTTATTTATCTAGAAAACGCCTCTAACGATTTTGATAAGAAAAAATTAAGTGTGCTGATATGAACATGGACTATATTTTGGTGAAAAAAAAACTTTCGGAAAAAATGTTATTAACGGCATTAACGGTATTATTTTCGAATTTCTCATCATTTATGCAGGAGCTCCTTTGCATTTGAAAAAAATATATCTAATCTTAAAAAAAAATTTTCGAAAAAATAGTTTTTTGATTTTTAAAAACATACAGGCGAATCTATAAACAAATCTTAAAGGTTACTTAACTTTAAAATACCTCTAAACAGCTCTTAAGTATGAAATTAGTATCTATAATCAATTTTCACATTTAAGTAACGTAACTTAAAGGCCTCTTAACTTAAACGCCATCAACCGCGTTTAAGGGTCACTTAAAGGCATTTTAAAATGTATTTTGACATATCGATTGTCATCTTTGAAATTTTGAAGTTTCAAATTGTGAGTTTGTACGTATTGTTTGTTGTGATATTATATTTATTATAAAGTGCAACGATTTAAGAAACATAAAATTTGTATTGATTAAAGTATGTGTACGCGCAAAGAAATTTCGTCCACGCTTCCCGCTTAGCCTTTGAAGTGTTTGTATCTACACTTTCTTCCTCGTTGTTGGAAGAGAATCTGTGCATAGTGCATGATATAATTATGTTTTGTAGAGTATTATTGCAAATTCTAAAATAAAAAAGTTTCCTTGTAGGAGGCATCCCAATTTTCAGATCTTTTTCTTTTATTTGTGGCGGCGGGTGTGGGGGTGTGTTCGATAGCCATTTTTTTTTTTGATTTCACAAATAAAAAAAATTTGTCTTCCAATTATTTACTGAAAGAAGGTGTCACAAAACAGCTGTGCTGTATAAAATGCAGCAGCATTTGTTTTTTTTTTTCTGTACTAGATTTTCACATTCTTTTACGTTACGTGACACAACCATTGTTTAGTTAAGTACCAATGAAAAATCGATTATAGATACGAATTGAAGTTTCGTCATTTAAAGCCAAATTAAATATTTAAGTATGCTTAACTAAATAACCTCTAAGATGCAGTTTAAGAAAATCTTATAGATACGGCTGATAATACATTTTTTTCGAAAATTCAAATTCTTGAAAACGGATACAAGATAAAATTTTTAATTTACGCTTTAAAATGCATATCATTAAATAGGTACTAACAATTCGCAAATAAAATTTTTTTTTATAAAAATTTTAAGGAAAACTTAGTAGACAAAAAACATGTTTCAGTATGTCTTTATGTCTGTGGGGAAATTGAAATGTTTTTAGCTTCAAAACTAACGGTACCCCCACATACACCCGTAATGAAAAAAACTTATTTATCTCAAAAAACGGCTCTAACGATTTTCATCAAAAATATTAAGTTTGCTATTATGGGCATGAATTACATTTTAGTAAAAAAAAAAATGTGAAAAAAGTTATTTACGGTACCTGCCATAGAACCGTTTTTTTTTTTTTTTTTTATTTTCGACTTTCTCATTAACGGCTAAAACGATTTTAACAAAATTTTCTTAGCAAGAGCTCCCTTAATTTTAAAATAATATTGTATATAAAAATATTCGAAGAAATATTTTTTTTTGGTTTTTCGAAAAAAAAAAATCATTTTTTTTTGAAAAATCAATATCTTCAAAATTTGTGAACGATTATTTTTTGAAATTTTCTCCTAAAATCTATACTATTAAATACTCAAAATTGGCATCCCAAATTTTGTTCTCGAAAAATTTGAAAGAAATTTTTTATATAACAAATTAATTCATTCAATAATAAAACGATTTTTAAAATTTGTTGGTATAAATAATTTTTTACTAGAAATCAGACACCAATTTTATGCATTTGAATATTTTTATCTCATTTAATCCATGTTTTACATATATTAATAAAATGTATTTTAAATTCCAAAGTACTTTTACATAAGAGCAAGTTTGTGCGATCCAGTCTTGCATTTTATTTGTTATTGCAACCTGTCGCTTTTTTGTTAAACATATCTCCTTTAAAAAAAAAGAAGAATTTTAATGTTTGACTGATCAGTTTAATCAATCAAAGGATGAACACGAATAAAATAATGTGAATTATAAGCGACATAGAAATAAGACACGGAATTTCTCCGCTTTAGCTCAGCCGCCATCCCTGGAGATAAAAATATCTGAGACAACCACCAACAGTCTCAGAACATCGTGCCACACATCTTTCCTATCCATCTTTCTCTTCATTAACTTCACGCCCGCGCTGTGTTGAAACATTTAAAGGGTAATCATAATCCCTTGAGCGCGGGTAGATTATAAAAAAAAAAAATCAAAGGTCATGACTTCAACTAGAAATAGCATTTCGAATCATTGACCTCTCTGAGCTTAATATAGGGAAAAATCAATTCTTGAATTGAAAAATTTCGAATTTGTAGATTCTCAAATAGGTATTAGTTTTACTGTCGTCTTTTATTTCAAAAAATATAACATTTTCATATAGATATATATATATATATATATATATAATATAAAATATAAAGTAATAGGTTTCATAAGTCGTATAATTATGGCTTAGACTGACTAAAGACTGACATTTTCTAATAAAAATACATTTTATAAAGCAAAATTAGCAAAATTAATAAGAATTTTTGTTCTACCTTTAAAACACTTTTTCGATAATAAGTTTAGTGTAGCAACAGAATAATTACATATATAGTGAATTCCAACCATCTTCTCCATTTATAGTGGCTCCTAGGCACTGATAACCTGGCTTCAGATTCATATCTTCTGTACAATACTTTTCCAATTTTTCTAAAATCATGTTCAACTTTAATTGTAGCGGGGCAGTTGTTCACTTGGTGCTGTTTCGAGATCAATACCGCATTTGAAGCAAGGCTCTTCCACTCTTCTAACCGTCTATATATTGTTAAATTTATTTCCTTATCTGCACATTTAATGGTAGTTGAGTTTTTTTTTTAATGTTGGGTAAATTTAAAATTTGTACGAAAACTAAAACTATTCCCCCTCATTTTATAAGGGTGTCATTTATATATATTTTAACCAAAAAAATATTAGAACGGAACTGATCGATTGCATTCAATATTCAAACACAGTAGTTCTGCCAATTTAAGGAAAATACTTTTTTCTTTTAAATGATAACGATTGAGTGTTATGGTGATTATTTAAGGAAATTGGTTGATTCTATAAGCCAGCCGAAAAACCAATAACGAATAATGTTTTAAACATAAGTAAGAACAAATTTTATATTCATTTATTTATTCAAGTTTAGATCTTTTATGTAAATCAATCAAGTTTAAATATCTCACAAACTTTCTCGATTTAAGTAGCAGAAATCTCTGTCCTTGCATTCAATTTATTTTCATAGACTGATACTTCCAAATCATCCAAACAATTCAAACCCTTATTCAACCCCTTACTACGAATGACATCAAATGATTTTTGAAAACTTTTTGCCACCAACTATAGCGAACTTATTACTGAGATAGAGATTCACCTGATTCAACTTAAGAACCACTAGAAAAAGAGCAACTTTTTCTCTATCCCACGTTCACACAAATTTTTCACTGCCCAGTTGAAGTGGTCCGACTTAAGTTTTCCTTTGTCGATGATTGAGAAAAAAGAGAATAAAATACTTTTTTAGTTCTTGGACTTATCCTCTTCAAAACACCACTTGTAGCAAAACCGTAACCAAAGTATGTTTGAATTTCAAGAAAGAAAATTCATAACAGCCAACCTCTTTAGTTCTTTAATAAATAAAAAAAATGTATTATATTCACAATTACTCGTAGTTTTCTCCTTCCTGCTTCCTGCTGCCAGTTAGTCAATCAAAGGAAACAAATTTAAATTATTTAGATATAAAAAATGTATGCAGTTAGCTGATACAATGACAATATAAAATTTTTAATTTTATACGTATAAAGTTTGACTCTTATGTGGCTCAAATAAAAAGTCATCAAATGAACCAATTCACCCTTTGTTTCGGAAATTGTTTTAGAAACATCGATATTAACTAACGGACAGTAACACTATAAATGCTAGAGTTTCTTATGAAGCAAATGAGACTATGTACATACATATATTAACTAGATCACTAGGATTATTGTAATAGAAACTCCTAGACAGAGCCCATATTTGTGATTGAGCAGGACGTATGTATGCAGGATGATTCTTAATTAATGCACAATAATTTATTTGAAAAATGATTCCTGGCTATGTTCTCAGAAAAAAAAAATGATCGTTTTATTTATTTTTATTAATTTATCTAACCTAACACAAGCAAGCCCTATAAATCTAGATTTTGGGTTTTCGTTGTTTTTTATTAATATTATATAATTTATCTGGGCACACAGGACCACCAACCACTTTTTTTAAAAATAAAAACATAAAAATACCACCTTAAAAAATACTCGTAAATAAGAAAAACAGGGGGTTTTGATTGGGACGAGTTGTATAGGGATTTTCGGAGTGAGGCAGAACTAATACAGAAGTCAAAGATTTCCTAGGAATTATTGGCTAAGCGCAAAATTATTGAGATTAGTTCAAAGTGGCGGATTAAAAAGTCGGAAGAGAGGAGTGAATCGGAGGTTACGTGTGGGTAAGTATCAATGGGAATCATTTCCAAAAGAAAGAACGAATTAGTAAATCCTTTGAATCGGTTAACCACCAAACTTGAAGCTTTTGTTTTTCACTCCCAGGTTCTTTAATGGTTATCTTTTTATTTAGAAAAAAACTAGTTAGAGTTATGGCAGATATTGACTTAAATGAAATTTAGTGTACATCAGGTGTTCCCCAAGGCAGGCACCTTGGACCTTTGCTTTACATATTTTACATTGATGATATCATTTGAATCTTAAAATATTGTAAATGACTGCAATATATTGACGATTTCAAACTATTTTTAATGATTGTGAACTTATTCAATCTGACCTTGATTTTGTCCTCTTTGGTGTTAGCTAAAATATAAATAAAATGTAGCACGAACTTGCTCTTAGAAGAAGACTAAGAATTTCAAAAATGAATCTTCTTAGAGAAAAACTGTTCATAAGCATAAGATTCATTTTTTAAATGACTGAAACAACTTCTTAGTAGTTTAAGCTAAAAACAGGATGCCATTTGATTCCAGCAAATATAAGTTTATGCAAAAACAAAAATAATAAGTCCTTGTAGTTGGTTTCTTAATAAAATGCACGACTTGGTCGCACGAACTTGCTCCTATGTAATAGACTAGAAATGTTAAAAACGAAAAATTATAAAGAAAACTTTTCATAAGAATAAAATGATTTTTTTAAACTCTTTTAGTAGTAAGAGATAAAAACAGAATGCTATGCAAATATGAATTTATGCAAGAACAAAAATTATAAGTCGTTGTAGAGGTTCCTTAAAAAAATAAGCTTTTATTTACACAATTTTCAAAACATTTTTAAGAAAAAATTTTGGTACGCCACTTTTAAGCTTTTATTATTGTACGAATAAGAATTAAATTTCCAAGACAAATATTAAGCCGTTCTTGAGCTATCGAATTTTCCAAAAAAAAAACGACTTTTTTTTCTAACAATTGAAAAAATATTTGTTTTCAAGTTTTGAAATGTAATGTTTTTTAAACTTTTTAGGAGCTTCTTTATAAAAAATTTCATTAAAATCCGTTATGCCGATAATGAGAAATTCAAAATTCGAAAAAATGTTTCTATGGTAGGTACTGGTCAGTAATATCTAGATTTAAATTTTTTTTATTAAATTATAGATCGTAAAAATTAATCAAAAGAAAAAAATGTTAGCAAAATTCTCGGAACCGTTTTCGAGAAAAATACAATTTTCGAAAACCATTTTTTAACATTTGTATGGAAGGTACCGTTAGTTTTAGATAAAACAATTTTTTTTTCTCAAATCTTGTAGATTATGTTAGGAAACTTTTATCTGTCAAGTTTGAAAAAATTGATCATGGGGTTTTCGAAATATTGAGTTTCCAAAAAAAAATTTTTAATTTTTTCTTAAAAATCCAAAAAATAAAAAAAAATGAAAATTTGAATATCTAATAATATTTAAACTTTGGAGAAGCTCTAGCATAAAAAAATAGTTTAAATCGGCTGAACCGTTTTTGCGAAAATCAAAAACTAAAAAAATGGACCCAGGGGGGCTACAAAAAATAACATTTTTTTGTAAATTTTTGTTCAACCATAACCTAGTTTTAACCAAATGAAATTTTTGTAATTTTTCTTAAAAAATTCTGTGTGACAGTTTCTGAGGAAACCAATATTTATAAAATTTCGAAAAAAAAACTGTATGGTAGGTGCCGTTATTTTTGATCTTAAAAAAAAAAGAAAAAAACGTGTGGGGGAAAAAAATTTAAAACCCATATCTACCAAGTTTGAAGAAAATTGGCCGAGCCGCTTAGGCTGTAGCCGAACCGACAGACAGACAGGCAGACATAATTGCCAGACCCTCTTTTTTGGTCTTCGCTATAAGCGTAATGGCAACTTTGATCAAAATCTCGAATTCGATTTTTTTTCCGAATGCATAACCTGCCTTATATGTAGTACATATAAGTCGCAAGTAAAAAAATAAGCTTTTATATACAAAAATTTTAAAACATTTTTAAGAAAAAATCTAAGCTAACTTAAGGTTTATTGCTTGAATCAAAATGAAATTTCCAAAAAAAATATTGAGCCGTTTTTGAGTTATCGAATTTAAAAAAAAAAATAGATATTTTTTTAATTCAAAAAAATATAAAGAAAGGCAATGTTTTTCAAGTTTTTGAAAGCTTATCTATAAAAATTTTCATTAAAATCCGTTATGCCGATAATGAGAAATTCAAAATTCGAAAAAATCGATCTATGGTACAGTTACAGTCAGTAATATCTTGATTTAAAAATTTTTTATTGAATTTAAGCATTTTATTGAATTAAGCAAAAAAAAATGTTTTCAAAATTCTAGGCGCCGTTTTCGAGAAAAATACGATTTTCAAAACAATTTTTTTACATTTATATGGTGGGTGCCATTGTTTTTAGGTAAGCAAATTTTATTTTTACTTGCGATATAGGTACTATAGGGCAAGTTTTGCATTTGGAAAAAAATCGAATTCGAGATTTTGATCAAAGTTGACATTACGATGATAGCGAAGACGAATAAAGTGGGTCCGACAATTCCGTCTGTCTGTCTGCATGTCTGTACCTCTACATGTATGTCTGTACCTACTGCAGCCTAAACTACTGGAGGTATTTTCTTCAAACTTGTTACTTAAGGGTCTTCGGTGATTCCCTAGAGGGGAAATTGAAATTTTTTTGAGCTCCAAAACAAAAGGTACCCCCCAAACACCCGTAATGCAAAATCTTATTCGAAAACGGTTCTAACGATTTTGATAAAAAAAAAAATTATGTGTGATATTATGGTCATGGACTACATTTTTGTAAACAAAATTTTTGGGGCAAAATGTCATAGAACGGTTTTTTTGATTTTCGACTTTCTCATTAACGGCTCTAACGATTTTACCCAAAAATTTTCACCAGGAGCCCCCTTAAGTTTAAAATAATATTGTATATAAAAATATTCGAAAAAAATATTTATTTTGTTTTTTGAAAGAATAAATTCCAATTTATTTTTTGATAAATCAATATCTTGAAAAACTGTGACCGATTATTTTTTGAAATTATTTCCTCAAATCTTTATTACTAAACACTTAAAATTTGCATCCCGAATTTTGTTCTAGAAAAATTTGAAAGAAATTTGTTATATAAAAAATTACTTTGATAAACCGATTTTTAAACTTTCTTTGCGTAAATTCATACTTTTTCGGAAATCAGACGGCAATTCCATGCATTGTATTCATAAAATGTATTTTAAATACCAAAATACTTTTACATAAGAGCAAGTTCGTGCGATCCAGTCGTGCATTTTTTTTTTCTTTTTTTTTCCAAATCTTGCAGATATGTACATAATATTATGTATATTTGTGGTGTTTGGTAGAAACATGATAACTCCATAAAATAATTTGCATCCTTACATTCACTTTATATCGAGCTCGAACCTAAACGGGTGAACCGATTTTCTTAAAATTTGGATCAAAATTTTGCAAAGAATATTTTCAAAAGTTTTCCAAATTTGAAGAAAATCAGTCAACCCGTTTCAGCCCATTCACTCCATGTGAAGTGAACGTAAAAACGCAAATTATTTTATGGACTTATCATGTTTGTACCAAACCCCACAGATATATTAATCGTCAAGTTAAATTTTAATGCACAATACAATTCAAACTTTTGGGAACATTTAGCATACAAAAAATTATCAAAATCGGTTATTCCATTTTAACAGAAATCAAAAACAAAAAAAAAAATGGTTCGATGGGAGGTACCATTATTAACCATTTTTCGGATTTTTTTTTTTAACCATTACCTAGCTTTTACTGAATGAAATTTTTTGAATTTTTTTTAAATCTGTCAGTTTTTGAGAAAAAAGATTATTTATAAAATTTCGAAAAAATCGTGGTCTTAAACAAAAAACCTATGGGGGCAAAATTTAAAAATGATATCTATCAAGCTTAAAGAAAATGTTTGGGCTGTAGTTGAACATACAGACATGCAGAATTGTCAGACCTACTTTTTTCGCCTTCACTATCATTGTTATGTGAACTTTGATCAAAATATTGAGTTCGATTTTTGTTACGAATGCATAACTTGCCTTATAAGTAAATAAAATGTTTAAGGCGATTTCTTTTAGCAGAAAATCACATAGTTTTCAGTACGATTATATTATTGAATCTGAAGCTATCGACAGGGTATCAACAATTAAATTTTTCTAACCCAAAATGTAGTCCATGCCCATAATAGCACACCTAACTTTTTTATCAAAATCGTTTGAGCCGTTTCTGAGAAAAATTAAATTTTACTTTACGAGTGTATAGAGGGTATCATTACTTTTGGACTCAAAAAAAATCAATATCTCCTTTATGAAATCACCGAAGACCCTTAAGTACCGAGTTTGAAGAAAATACCTCCAGTAGTTTAGGCTGTATATCAAGGTACAGACATACAGACGGATGGAATCGCTGGACCTACTTTTTTCGTGTTCTCTATCATCATATTGTAAACTTTGATCAAAATCTCGAGTTCGATTTATTTACAAATGCAGAACTTTCCCTATAGTATCTTTATCGCAAGTCAAAAATTCAAATGCATTTCACAAAACCCATTCTTAAAAAAATGTATTGGGGATTTTGTCCCTGGCTACGAAGCCAGATGTCAATTACTTGGAATAAAATCGTTAGAATTGATACGGAAAGTTCATGGTGTAGTACTTGTTAGAGACTTACTATGCTACCACTATAAATGCCCGCCGCCGCTTCTTGCATTAATACCAATTTATATTGTCACAAGGTCAATGAGAGCCTCACTTAACAAATTATGGTAGTAATGAAACGTTATCAATTCTATTTATACCAAGGATATTGAGCCATAAACGAAAGGTTCGTATCATTCAATGCTTGAAAATAGAAGAAATATTTGCGTGACTCGCTCTCATGTTATTCATTATTCTATCGTAAATTTTATAAACACTGCTATTTTTGAATTCTTCCCTTCTAGAAATGCATTTTTGATAATTTCTGCTTTGAAAATAAAACTACTATGGAGATTTTTTGACATCCCGGTCAATCGAGTTTCAACTGTATTTTAAAAGGACAGTAGAGACATTGTATTATAATTTTTTAATTGACATGAGTTTTTATATTTTTAAGCTACTTAAAACATCATTACCTCTCCGAAAATAATTATTAATTATTTTTTTGTTTTAAAAAGCATTAAATACCCACAAATCAATTAAATTTACACATGTTTCACTTTATATTGACGAGTCAACATTTTCCTCAAGCATTATGACACGAAAAAATAAACCTACGTATACAAACATACAAACGCAAACCCCCTTAGGAGTGCTTTTAACACTTAACATTTTTTCACAGCATGAAAAATTGGTTTCCTCTTAAAAAAGAAGTAGGTTTACATTTAAGGGTTGAAATGAAGGCATAGAAACACGATCGATAGCTACACCAATTAATAGTTAAAAATGTTTATTTTTTTTTTATTTTTATTTTCATTTTGGCACTCTGTTCGCTCTGCCATTTGTTATTTTTTTGCCAGAAGTCCTTATAGTATATTGAATAGAAAAACAACTTTACTCGAAGGTAGGTACCGTTTCAAACAAATTTTCATTTACGCCTCAAAAATCTAGCCAATTTAAAATTTTTGTTTCTTAGTTTTTTTTTATAGAAGTAATATTTTGCATAGGTGTTACCAGGGCTGGATTTATGGGTGTATTTACTTACCCATCTTGTTTTTTTACTTTAAAGTAGGTAGATACAACCATAATATTTACTAGGGTAGAATATTGAAAAGGATTAAAATAAAATAGTTTTTTAAATGATTGACAAATACACCAATCAATATAACGAGATACAATGGATAAATGCTGCCTTTGAGATATCAAACATTTTTTGATTTATTTGAGAGACCTGTCATTGACAATATGTATGAAATATGACTTCGTTCCAATTGGGGACCGCGGTTTCGCTGGGTGGCGCGCATCTGAGAGGTCAAATTTTGACTTAAGGAAACTTCACAAGAATAAGTCGCACGGTGTCAATTCGGTAGACCTCGGTCACCTTTGCGTAATATAACCCTGAACTCAAAAAGAATGTTCTCTGCGGCACATAGCACTCTTCTTTTCGAAGTACATGATTTTCACATCCTTATCTTTACTCCAAATTTCGCGGTCATCAGAATTCTTTTGCAGCATGACTTCGATAAAATTCAGTGATATTGGGATGGCTGGAAGTTGAAAATAAACTTTCAGTTATCTGAAACTATTCTATCTGTTCAGTAATCCGTTTCGTGGAGTCTCAAGGGATACGAGAAAGAACTGCCGCAGGCAAGTGATCGTAAGGCTACATGGACAGCCACTGGCGAGTTAAAGTCTAGTAAACTACATTGGCATCATTGGATCAGTGTTTGTATTTGGACAGACATATAAATGCTGCTCTGACCATGGCAAGGGGAACTGTTACCTTGAGGAAACGGCTGTTGTACAGCTTACCGGCTTGATAGCACGTTAAAAGTGTTTTGCTAAGTTTTTTGCCCCATCTCAAATAAAAAATATTCGGGTGTCTGAGAGACAGTGTCTTAGACGTTGCCTTGGATTATACAGAAAACCAGAGTGTGAGTACAAACAATATTATACCAACCAGGTTCTATACAACGGAGCCAACATACGAGTAAGCAGAGTTGATGATTTTTTTTAAAGCTGATTCGGGCTCACATTATTGCAAGAGCGATGTCCCCGACCAACAGACTAATTTATGGGGCTTACTACCCTAACGAAGATTATTAGGAGAGTGTGCGTCTAAGCGGCTTTATCCAGCCCGATGAATTCCTCTATACTTAGACAGTTGAGAGCTGGTCCAGGATAGAATGGCGATTTAAGTTAGATAATGAATAATAATAAAAAAATTCTTATCATCCAATTCGAGTCGCCAAAAGATCATCGTATGAATGATGCCATCGGCCCACAATCGATAACTAATAGTGACTTTCTGCGGATGCATACCCACTTGGTGGACCACGTTTTGGTTTGCACTGTCCCAAATGCAGAAATTTTACTTTTTGACTTATCTTTTCATACCAAAATGAATCTCGTCATTGAAGATATTTTTTTTTCTAAAATTGGAGTCCACTTCAAGTACCACGGCAAGTTGTTGGACGCTGTAACTTTCGATAGTGATTTTTTGTAGTTTCTGGAAATGAAAAACTATAAATACCCCCATGAACTGTTGCAATCTTGTCGATTCCGAAGGACTTAAAAAAAAAAACGAAGTTCTCGGGTACAGTAAATTAAAATTTCAGCATGATGCTCGGGTATCCTGATTATTTTTTAACATTTACCAAAATTAAATAAGATTTTGATTTTTTTTAATTCATTTTAATATTAGAAAATTAATTAGTTAATATAAATAAATATTTTGTTTTATATTTCCATTCATTTTGTTTTTTTTTGTTAACTTTGAGCTCATTATTGGCTTGTTAGAGCTAAAGTGTAAAGTCTTTAATAATTATACGATTCGAAAAATTTTAAATCCTCAATCTCCCTTAAATTTATGGCTTCGTTTTATTTCAGAAATTTTCATAAAACTCTTTAAGCAATCAACTAAATCAATTAGATAGGTAAAAAAAGCATTAACTCATTGTTTCTACGTTTTTTTTTAATTGTCATGTTATTGTCATTTTAATGTGAATTTTTCATCGCTTTAGAATAATTTTACACATATACTCGTATGTGAGTTATTTCTTGCTATAATTAAATATGTACTTAAGTAATAAAGCAACCGAAACGACATTTTATCAAGAATTTATCATTTTTTTTCAAATTAAAATCAAATTAAAAAAATAACTGATTTGATGAAAGTGCCCTTTTTATTTGCGACTTATAGGTACTATAAGGCAAGTTATGCATTCGTAAAAAAATAGAACTCGAGATTTTGATCAAAGTTGACATTACGATGATAGCGAAGACTAAAAAAGTGGGTCTCGAAATTCTGTGTGTCTGTCTGTCGGTCTGTCTGCTGGTTCGACTACAGCTCGGCCGATTTTCTTCAAACTTGGTAGATATCATTTTTAATTTCCCCCCCCCACACGTTTTTTTTTTTTTTTTTTAAGAATGAAAATAACGGTACCTGCCATACGAGTTTTTTTTAGAAATTTTGTAAATGTTTTTTTTTTCTCAAGAACTGTTTGACAGATTGAGAAAACGAAGATACAAAAAAATTTCATTCAGTTAAAGCTAGGTACTAAGTTCAAAAATTTTTTCGCAAAATGGTTTATGAGGGTACCCCCCGAAGAAGCATTTTTTTGTTTTTGATTTTCTCAAAAACGGTGCCACCGATTTTGATCATTTTTTGTTTGCTAAAGCTCCCCAAAAACATAAATAGAATAGTGTATTCAAATTTTCAAAAAAAAATTTTTTTGGATTATTAAAAAAATTAAAATTTTTTTTTTCAAAACTTAAACCTCATGCTAGATTTTTTTTAAACTTAAAAAATAAAAGTTTCTCAACATAATCTACAAGATGTATGAAAAAAAGTTTTATTTTACCTACAAAATTATAAAAATGGTTTTCAAAAATCGTATTTTTCTCGAAAACGGCGTCTAGAATTTTAATAAATTTTTTTTGTTTTAATTAATTTTAACGATGTTTAATATTATAAGAAAATTTTGAAATTAAGATATTACAGCTTGTACCTACCATAGAACCAATTTTTCAAATTTTGAATTACTCATTATCTAGAGATGATTTTAGGAAGTCTTAAAACCATTGCATTTCAAAACTTAAAAAAAATATATATTTTTTGATTTTTTGGAAAAAAAATCATTTTTTTTTTGGAAAAGTCGATATTTCAAAAACGGCGATATTTTTTTTGGAAATTTAATTTTAATTCGTACAGTAATAAAAACTTAAAGTTGGCATACCAATTTTTTTTTTTTTAAATCTTTTAAAAATTTTGTATATAAAAGCTTTTTTAAGAAACCACTACAAGGACCTATAATTTTTCTTATTGCATAAATTCATATTTGCACAGCATTCTCTTTTTGTCTCCTACTGCTAAAGAATTTAAAAAATTTATTTTATCCTTATGAACAGTTTTCTCTAATAACATTCGTTTTTAAAATTCCTAATCTATTACATAGGAGCAAGTTCGTGCGACCCAGTCGTGCATTTTATTTGTTACACTAACAGCTTATAAACCATTGGCACATTTTCAGAAGAGAGGTTATATCTATCAATAGTTTTCTAATAATTTTATTGTTTTTTAATTTTGAAATTTTTCATGAATTATGAATTTGGATAATCACAAAAAATTCTAAAACCCCTTCTTTAAAATGTTTAAATATAAAAATATCTCCGTTCATCGGTTTTTAAAAATTTCAAAATTTCATTTCATATACCATTCGCAAATAGCAAATGAATTTAATCTAAAAGCAAATAAATTTAACCCAAATTAATTTAAACTTTTAACAATTTAACTTAATTTGCTAGAGTTTACTAATAGTTTAAATCGATTAGCCTTTAGTTTAAATGGATTTTCGTTTGGATTAGATCTATTTTTTTTTCAGGTTTAATTGGTTTAGTATTTGGTAAAATAAATTTGCGAATGATATATTAGAATGTATTGCTTCATGTACTGCTGATATTTAAGATATTTCTATAAAAATATAAAAATTAAAAAAAAATCTCATATTGCTTACACTTTCTTGATGTAATCTAACAATCTTAACAAAAAAGTAAAGTCTCTTTTTAAAATTTTTGATAAAACAGATTTTCTACCTTCAGTTTCTGTTAACCCTATAAACCCTGTTGAGAACTAAAATTTCGAAAATACCTTCTTAGTGAGAGTCTTTCATGTAAAATTTTGTTTGTAATGCTATGAAAAAATGTTTGTGTGCGTGTTAGCCGGAATAGGGGACCTTTGATTTTCTGTCCAGACCATGCGACTAAGATAACAAAAGCTTTTCATGACAGGAATTACAGGTGGTGAAATTTTCACTTCCTCGCAAGAGGCAATACACACTTAAAAAAAAACTATACTACTATCAAAACAAAAATACCGAAACAAAAATTCTGTCTCAAAAAGTCTGTCATATAATGCATGAAATCAGAGAGTTTGAAAGGATTAACCCTCCGCAAACTTCATTCTAATAATCATACTCGTAAAGTGCTTCATGTAAAAAATATTGAACAGATTCACGAGATGATATTCAGTACTGGAATAAATCATTAAGATATATCTCTCCCTTTTTGAAATAAAAAAGAAGAATTAAATACATAATGGAAAATGTCGATTGATGAGTAAGGGACAATAATTGAAAACTTTGTAGGAGTGGCATAAATAATAAATGAAAAATATATACACATTTTATTTCTGGCACAAGAAATTCCCACCACTTTCAATAATTTAGTACTTTTTTAAATCCATATACATGTATAATTCAATATATTCATTCTTTTAAATTACTCTATGTGAATAACATTTATTATACTTAAAATACTTAAATGCACCACTGGGTCGTATGAGGTTTCTTTTCTGTTAATATAAACGAGAGACAAAGGAGTTTAAAAGTGTTCCATTTAAAAACATACCATTAAGAAAATTGTTCAAAAGCATGAAATTCATTTTTGAAATGGCCATGAGAACTGCCTAACTAGTTTGAGCTAAAAAAAAACGATCCCAAAGAATTTCTTAAGCAAAAATGAATTTATGCAAGATCCAAAATTTATAAATTAAAATGGTTTATTTAATAAACAGACTTAGACGAAAACCATGGGTTCCTGGAGTTATTTTAAGTCGTAAAACTTAATAGGTAATTTTCAAGTTTTTGCTTCGTTTCGACTTATAACGAATTTTATGATGTTTGGTGTCAAACCTCTTAACTGGCTCTAACTTTGTCAAGCAGTATCCGGTTCTTGAATATACACAAAAAAGCTGTTATAATAATTTGAAGGCTATTTTGCGGTTGTGCAAAACATTTTATTAATAGTTGTTAAATACTGAAATTAAATAAAAATATTAATGATTAAAAATTATATTTTTGTATGATAAGATTTTGATGATACTGAAAAATTGTAATAAAACTCAAATAAAATGCATGACTGGGTTGCACGAGCTTGCTCCTTGGTAATAGACTGTGAATTTTACAAATGAATGGAATTAGAGAAAACTGTTCATAAGCATAAAATAAATTTTTTTAAATCTTTTAGTAGAAAGACACAAAAACAGAATGTCTGTGATTTCTAAAGCAAATATGAATCTAAGCAAGAACAAAAATTATAAGTCGTTGGATCATTTTCTTAAGAAAATAAACTTTGATATACAATTTTTTTTGTAAAAAATTTGGTTCGCAAACTTTGAATTTTGATTTTTGTAAGAATAAAAATTAATTAAAAAAAAAAATACTGACCCGTTTTTGATATATTGAATTTTGCAAGAAAAATTAATTTTTTTCCGAAATTCAAAAATATTTAATTTTAAGTTTTGAAATGTAATGTTTTTCAAACTTGTAAGAAGCTTCTCTGCAAAAAATTTCAGTTAAATCCATTATGCCGAAAATTCGAAAAAATGGTTGTATGGTAGGAACAATTACGAGTACATAGTAACATCTTAAAAATCCAAAAAAAATTTTTCTTACAAATTTGAATGTACTATGCTATCCAAAATTTTGAAGAAAATCGAAAACAAAAAAAATAGTTCTGGGGTGGGTACCATTGATTACCGTTTCTCGGAATTTTTTTGTCAATCATTACTCTATTTTTAACTAAATGAATTTTTTTGTTAAAAAATCTGTGGAACAGTTTTGAGAAATATTTTATAAAATTTTGAAAAAATAGCAAGTACCGTTATTTTTTGTCTTTTGGCTATTTACCAAATTTAAATAAAGTCGACCGAGCCGTTTAGAATGCAGTCGGACAGACAGACACACACTTGTTCGTCTCCACTATCATTGTAATGTCAAAAGTCTGATCAAAATCTCGAGTTCGATTTTGCTTACGAACGCATAACTTGCCATATAGTAAGTAAAAATAGATACTTTAGTATTTAAAATATTATTTAATTTAGTTGAGTATCTGTCCATAGGAACTTTTTTAATTGTGATATACATAACTAGGCGAGTCTTGCATTCAAAAAAAATTTAAACTTGAGAATATATATATTATATAGAGCATGCAAGACGTTCACATTTGTAAATAACTATTAAAGGACTATCTAATTAAACTAATTATTATTTTTGTTATCAATCACACCCAAAAATTGTTGTAGGCTGTTGGTATTCCGCAGCATTGTAGTTGTGTATTGAACTGTAAGGCCAAAGGGCTGAGATCGGTCCCCAGCTGCTGCCAGTTAAATACAAAATAATGCCGTTCGGACTTCGGACTCGGGAGAAATAATTGTAAAGGTAGTTTTTCAATAATGGCGGGTAGATGTTGAGATCGAATAAAACAAGCTAAGCTCTGGGTGAGGTATTGACAATTATTTGTTCCCATGTATGCCGTTCTATATGGAATATGACTTCGTTCAAATGTCCATCTTCTTACAGTGGCTCGTTTCCGAGTGATCCAATTTTCTATAACTCTTCCGCATACATATATCTGGCTGAATTTGAGCGATGGCCTGTAATATGTTCACCTTAAGGGCTTCGGTCGTTTGCGGTTTATTGGCATAAGCCTATACGATTTTAGAAAACCCCACAAGAAAAACGGGGTCAAATGACATGACCTTGGTCACCACTGCGAGAGATAACCTTACCCTCAAATCTTTCATTCGTAATGTCAATCGTGGCATCCGCTGTGCGTCATGTCGTCTAGGTCCATTTGTTCCAAAAAAGAAATTGGTTACCATCGTTTTGTAGTGTTCCTTATTGACGGTGAACACCTACTCATCAGTGCTGTTTTCGAAAAAGTATGGAATAATGACACCAACGGTTACTTTTTAAAGATATATTTTCACCCTGTAAATCTCATGTGGGTTGGTGTTGTCGTGCCGTATATGGCAATTTAGCTTGTTAATGCAGCCATTCATTCAAAAATTCGCCTCTTCACCAAAGATGATTTTTCGGACAAAATCGGGATCCTCTTCCAACTGCTCCAAAACACAGGCAGTGAACAAACGGCGTTGTCTATAGTTATAAACTTTGAGCTCCTGGGTCAGTTGGTTGTACATGTGTAGGCCTATGTCCCGACGCAAAATTCGAAGTCTGCGAAAGGACGAGTGCATGGCGCGGAATCATTTGCCTTGAATTCTGCGCTACTCTTTCACGGATCGCGGCGATTATCTCTGTCGATCTTGCGTTTCTTTGACGTACAAATGTTGGATGATTGCATACCGAATGAAATTCGGCCACCAAACGTTGAAAAGTCGACTGTGAAGGGTACCTCTAACGTGAGCTAAATACGCGCAGTACTTGAACTAACCAACACCCATTTTAATAATAAAGTTTTATAATTTGCCATGGTGATTTTTCACTAACCAAATAGAAAAAAACAGATTTGACAGATGTCACCAAAAACAACATGCCCACCACAAGCCAAAATCTACTGGCGCCAATTGAAAAATCCTTTATATTCCAGTCCTGCCGACGCACGACATTTAGACATGAATGATTGCAATTTGTAAGTCACTAGATAGGGTCCCTACGAGATGTTGTGCCTCAGATTTATTTATATTCTTCTCGGCCTATTCAAAACTAAATTATTCTAAATCTTTTTTGAATCTTAGTGCCATCTTATTTATATCACTTCCATTACTGGAAACATATTTATTTTGCTTAAGAATGAATTCATCTGCACTTTTATTTTTGTTAATCGATTCAAAGCCGCTAAAAAGTTCAAGGTACCTAATTTGAATTCCTTGAGAGACGCATTGCATACCCGATGAACTTGCCCTAGTTTTTTTTTTTTATTAAAAATCCAGCTCTGAATTCTGCAGACCGATAGAATTAAATGTTTGCAAATTACATTGATTAAAATTGAGCTGGGCTTTTCCCTCGATTGGGATTCATTAAAGCGATCTATCCCTAATATGAAATGAAATTGTTCATTATGCAAATGTCTTTTCATTTAGTATACAAAATATGCTGGCGCTGGTTGTTGAAATAATCTCCTCTTCTATTTTAGTTTTAATTGCGGCGGAACATGAACACACGAGGTAGTTAATGTTGACTTTAAAATTTCAAAGCCACCATCACCATCTAATTTAATTACATAATATTGGTTCAGATGTATTCTAATTACTATCCGATGATAGCATACACACGCTCTATAAGTACGTAGCAGCGCTTAAACGTTTTTTGTATTACACATTGACTTAATGTGTTCATTCAGATACGGATACATAAACTAATGCGTTAAATTATTAGAAATTTCTTATAAGCCATAAAAGTTTAATAATGATTTACATTTTTACTTGCGACTTATAGGTACTATAAGGCAAGTTATGCATTCGTAAAAAAAATCGAACTCGAGATTTTGATCAAAGTTGACATTACGATGATAGCGAAGACTAAAAAAGTGGGTCTCGCAATTCTGTCTGTCTGTCTGTCTGTCTGTCTGTTCGACTACAGGCTAAACGACTCGGCCAATTTTCTTTAAACTTGGTATATATCATTTTTAATTTTTTCCCCCCACACGTTTTTTTCTTTTTTTTTTTTAAGACCAAAAATAATGGTACCCCCCATACGAATTTTTTTCGAAATTTTATAAACATTTTTTTTTCTTCAAAAACTGTTCGACAGATTTTAAAAATAAAGATGCAGCAAAATTTCATTTAATTAAATCTAGGTATTGGTTGAAAAAAATTTTCCGAAAAATGGTTATTGAGGGTACCCCCCATGGAACCATTTTTTTTGTTTTTGATTTTCTGAAAAATGGTTCAACCGATTTTGATAATTTTTTTTTTGCTAAAGCTCCCCAAAAACATAAATAGAATTGTGTACTCAAATTTTCAAAAAAATTTTTTTTGGATTTTTAAAAAAAACTTCAAAAATTTTTTTTCAAAACTCAATATTTCGAAAACCCCATGCTAGATTTTTTTTAAACTTGATAAATAAAAGTTTCTCAATATAATCTACAAAATGTGAAAAAAAATTTTTTATTTTACCTAAAAATAAAGGTACCTACCATACAAATGCTAAAAAATTAAAAAAAATGGTTTTCAAAAATCGTATTTTTCTCGAAAACGGCACCTAGAATTTTGATAAAATTTTTTTTCTTTCAATTAATTTTTACGATCTTTAATTCAATAAAAAAAAATTTGAAATTAAGATATTACAGCTTGTACCTACCATAGAACCATTTTTTCGAATTTTGAATTTCTCATTATCCACATAACGGATTTTAATGAAAATTTTTATAGAGAAGCTTCTAAAAAGTCTAAAACACGTTGCATTTCAAAACTTTAAAATAAATATTTTTTGAATTTTTGAAAAAAAAAATCTCTTTTTTTTCTTTTTTTTTTGAAAATTCGATATCTCCGAAACGGGTCAATATTTCTTTTCGTAAATTTAATTTTTATTCGAACAATAATAAAAACTTTAAATTAGCGTACCAAAATTTTTTCTTAAAAAGCTTTTAAAAAGTTTGTATATAAAAGCTTCTTTTAAAGAAACCACTACAAGGACTTATAATTTTTGTTCTTGCATAAATTCATATTTGCATAGCATTCTGTTACTACTAAAAGAATTTAAAAATTAATTTTATCCTTATGAACAGTTTTTTCTAATAACATTCGTTTTTAAAATTCCCAGTCGGTTACATAGGAGCAAGTTCGTGCGACCCAGTCGTGCATTTTATTTTTTTTGATTATATCTGTTTTGGTCCCTTGGATACAAAAACAAAAAAAAAATAATAAATTGCGGGCAGTTTTATTTCACGTATCCGATAATTTTTCTCAGATGAACAAAACTGAATAAAAATCTCGATACAAAAAAGTGTCTGGCTCTGACGTATGACCATTCTCTGCAGGCATCAACTGAAACAGAACAAACTTATGTGAGAGAATATGTTCTCTTAAACCCTCGGAGAATGACTGTTATAGTCAGGATTGTAGTGTTACAGTAGATAAAAGTCGAACCCGTAGTTTATGTCCGACATAACAGGGTCTTAAAAGTTTCATAGCGTTTTTATAACTGGTTTTTAAAACGATCTTGAAGGAAAATTCAAATTTTCAGTATCTTACATGTCAATTAAACCAAAAGTATATTTTTATATAAAAAAAAAACTAAGGCCAATATGTATTTCGTTTGAAACTATATAATACGTTGGCATATTAAATGAAATAAAAATGAAAAATTTTCTTAATATAATTAATTAATGATTATTTTATCAAGTTTCTAAAATATTGATTTAAAATAAATAAATAAGACATAAGATACTTCTTTATTATAATACAAAATGGAGCAGGTAGATTTTTGTGGCCTTTGGCAACCATGTTGTTTTGGTGAAATCCATTAATTTTGTCAAGTTACACGATTGAACAGCACGTCCAAATGATAAAACTTTAATATCAAAAGGAGCGTTCGTTAGTGCAAACGTTGCGCGCGTCGCTTCCATTTTACGGGAGACGTTGTGGCCCTTCAGAGTCGATTTTTCAACGTTTTGTAGACAAATTTGAGACGATCGGTTCGCTTGTCAATACGTGAAGAAAATGTAAGATCGGCCAAGAACATCGTCGCGGTCAATGAAAGAGTACAGCAAGCAGAACCCGAGGCAGTCGATTCCTCACCGTGCACAAGAACTCGGCCTTTCGTAGACTTCAACTTGACGAAATTTTCGCCTCGGGCCTATATCCGTACAAGATCCAACTGAACCACGAGCTTAAATTTCATGATTATAGACAACTCCGTTTGTTCGCTGAATAAGCTTTGGAGCGTTCGGAAAAGGACCCCAATTTTAGCCAAAAATCATCTTTAGTGACAAGGTGCATTTTTGGATGAATGACTGTGTTAACAAAGAATATTGCTATAAATGGGACGACACTAGCCCTTAATAGGCTCGACAGCTGACGATGCATCCTCAAAAAGTAACGCCAGGTGCGTCATTGGTCTGTACTTATTCGAAACCAACTTTTGTTAGAGGGGCACCGTGAATGGTGAGCACCACGATGAAAACAAATTTCGAATGGCCCGAATTGAACTATATGGACTTAGAAGATATGAGTTTCAGCAGGACGAATCTACCTACCACACAGCGGACGCTACGATTAAAATTCTGCCCAAATGATCTCTTGCAGAGGTGACGCCAATTAGCCATCATGGTCATGCGGTTTGCTAGACATTTTCTTGTAAAGTTTCCAAAAGTCACAGGTCTCTGCTAATGAGTCACAATCGACCTATGCCAATGAGCCGAACATAACACAGGCCATCGGCTAATTTCAGTCGGATCTATTTTGAAGAATCATGGAAAATTAGCCCACTCTGATTTGTGCATTCGTAAGAAGCCAGGACAGGCATTTGAATGATGTCAAATTCCGCATATGATATATATGGGCCTTTGAAATAAAATAATAATCCTGTTAATACTTTAATCATAGATTGTTTTATTTTATTTCAACATCTGACCGCCCTCATTGAAAAGCTACTAAATAAGATTTGTTGAGTTGTTATTTATTCAAAATAGGTTTACTTTTTTACCAGAGGCCAAAGACTTGGAGATAACTTGGATCCATAGTAATTGACAACTCTCAACTATTCCTGCGTGCGTAACAAGAACGGAGGGGACCTAAAGATCTGACGAGTCCGAACTGCTAAGTTAAAAGCACTTTTCATGACAAGAGATATTCTTCGAGGATTTGTCACTTCCTTGAAAGAGTTTTATTTAAATTTATTACAGAAAAACCATTTTCGGGCTCCACTCTATAGAAGAAGAAAATATATGAAACTATTTATTTTCTTATTTTATTCACATATTTCCATTACATCGCTTATAGATTTTGGGCTAACCAAATCAGCAATTTATTATCCAACTGCACTTTGAAAATAGTGTAAAAGTGTAAGAATTAAGTTGGAAAAGCGCATTGCAAGATTAATTATTGTGTTTAAAAAGTATCTTTTTATTGAATTTATAAGGATGAGTATGGTTTTTGAACGTTGTAAAAAGAAGTTTTGGTACTAAAGCATAAAATTTTTTAAGCTGACTATATTCCTCGTTTTCTTAGTTGGTTTTTCCTTTCTTCCTTTAGGATTGAAAAATGCGGAAAAACGACATCCCTGATCGACATCTCTTATTAAATCAGCTCAGCTATTAACACATGCATTTTTATATCTAAGCTTGGATAATAAACTTTATATATTCTAGTTCAAATGATAAAACGGCATTTTAAAAATAGTGAATAAAATGCATTGTGATTTTGAATGAGCAGAACTTTCAAGACCAGTGTAAGTTTTTTTTTATAATTAACGTACACTCAAAGGTTTTTCTATACCAGAGACATAGTGTAAGAATTTAGGATATTCGAGAACAAACTTCATGAATAAATTTCTGTGAAAAAAATACGTTACGACATCTAAAAAACTTTTAAATTCAACTTGAATCTTTTCAATTATTTCTAAATTTTTAAAGAAATCTTTTTTTTTAATTTTCATTTTATGTTTTTTTTTTTTTTTGCTTGCTCTATTAAATTCCCAAAATCCTACTGCAATGTAAGGAAAACATCCTGCATAGAAAGTCAGAATATTTATGATTAATTAATAAATATGTAAGTTATTTTAAATGTTTTTGACAATTTATGGTGGAACAATGCCTTAAAAAACGGTGTTTTTGAACTTTTACTTTCCAGTTTTCCGCAAAATAGAGCCAATTTGACAGTTTTGATATCAAATTACAATTCGAGACAACATATAATATAAATCAAGTTTTCTAAAACTTTTGAACCTAAATATTTCTAAGAAGGGAAATTGACAAATGACAACAAGCTTATTTATCTCCACGCTTTTTGTATGCAAACGAAAGGCTTAGATTAGATTGTTTAGATTTTAATTAATTAATAAGCTTAAGGCATAAGCATTTATTTTAAAAGGGTAAAAACTTACATACGATAA
Source organism: Philhelius festivus (assembly GCA_963931855.1). Classification (NCBI taxonomy): domain Eukaryota; kingdom Metazoa; phylum Arthropoda; class Insecta; order Diptera; family Syrphidae; genus Philhelius; species Philhelius festivus. The sequence continues at coordinate 64,288,659 of OZ007556.1, forward strand.
CAAAATATAAAGATAAATGATTAAAAATAAAATGCATAAAAGACTGGGTCGCACGAACTGTTCATAAGGATAAAATTAATTTTTTAAATTCTTTAAGTAGTAAGAGATAAAAACAGAAGGCTATGCAAATATGAATTTTTGCATGAACAAAAATTATAAATCATTTTAGTGGTTTCTTAAAAGAATAAGCTTTTATATACAAAATTTTAAAACATTTTTAAGAAAAACATTTGGTACGCCAACTTTAAGTTTTTATTTGTACGAATGACAATTAAATTTCCAAAAAAAAGATTGATTTTTTTTTTTAATTTAAAAAATATTTTTCTTAAAGTTTTGAAATGCAATGCTTTTTAAACTTTTTAGAAGTATCTCTAAAAGAAATTTCATTAAAATCCATTATGTCGATAATGAGTGATTCAAAATTTTAAAAAATGGTTTTATGGTAGGTACAAGCTGTAATATCTTCATTTCAATTTTTTTTATTAAAAAATTTTTTATCAAAATTCTAGGTGCCGTTTTCGAGAAAAATACGATTTTTGAAAAAAAATCTGTATGGTGGGTTCCTTTATTTTTGGGTTAAATATTTTTTTTTTCTCACATCTTGTAGATTATATTGAGAAACTTTTATTTGTTAAGTTTAAAAAAAATCGACATGGGGTTTTCGAAATATTGACTTTTGAAAAAAAAATTGAAATTTTTTTTAAAAATCCACATTTTTTTTTTTTTAATTTGGATGCACAATTCTATTCAAGTTTTTGGGGAGTTTTTCCGAAAAAAATGATCAAAATCGCTTGTACCGTTTTTGAGAAAATCAAAAACAAACAAAATGATTCCATGAGAGGTACCCTCAATAACCGTTCTTCGGAAAAATTTTTTCAACCATTTCCTAGCCTTAACTAAATGATTTTTTTTGTATCTTTTAAATCTGTCGAACAGTTTTTGAGAAAAAAAAAATATTTATAAAATTTCGAAAAAAAAAATTCGTATGGCAGGTACCGTTATTTTTGGTCTTAAAAGAAAAAAAACAAAAAAACGTGTGGGGGGAAAAATTAAATATGATATTTACACAAGATTAAAGAAAATCGGCCGAGCCGTTTAGGCGGCAGTCGAACAGACAGACAGATAGAATTGCGAGACCCACTTTTTTAGTCGAGTTCGATTTTTTTTCCGAATGCATAACTTGCCTTATAGTACCTTCGCAAGTAAAAATACGAGTACATTACACAAATCAAAAGTTTAAAAAAAGCAAAGAAAGAAATGGACATGAACCAAAAGTTATGTATATGTATTAGACTGGGCCAAAAAAATTGACTATTTTTTTTTTTGAAAGATATATCGAGAATATCATTCAGAATGACAAAAAAAAATTTTCGTAAAAGTTTGAGCCCTTAATATCAATTTTAAGAGGGCTATCATCGCTAATTTTGATTTTTAGTCATAATTTCATGTTTTGCGTCAGAACTGACAAAACATTGAAGTAAAAAAAATTAATTTTGACTTACTTTTATATAAAATTAAATTCCCTACAAAAAAGGTCTAATAGAAAATTTTCGTCAGACAAGCCGTTTTTGAGTAATTAAGCTTAATAAATTGTTATTTTTCTTCGATTTTACTTTTTTAATTTGGAATTTTGTAACTAACGAAAAATAACAATAACACGCAATTGAACTGTATTTTTATTCAAAGAAAATTAAAATGAGTAGACTCAATGTTAGTTTTTCTTTTAAAGAAACAAAATTTATATCATCTTAAACACAAAAATAATGTTTTTAAATTCGAAATAAGTCCAACTAAAAGACACAAAATCAGAATCAAAATTCCGATAAAAAAAATGTTCATTTCTCTCAGCTATGTATGTGCATATAGTAATATACAGTTTCTCAAAAAAAAATATAGTTCAAGTGTTCCTCATGGTACTAATTTTTTCTGAACAGTTTTTTGAGTCCAACTCAACGAAAAAACTTAAATAACCAATGTCAGCCAATGCCCCTCACATTTTGCACAAAATTCGCCTTTCTCTTTTGCCTCTGCTTTTTTATAGAACGGTTTATTTCCATTTTGCTTGCAATCAAAATAAACTTTAAGGTATAACAAAGAATACAAAATATTTCATTTCGCACATTTTTCTTTCAAGAGAAAGAATTTTGTTTCAAACCACCAAAGTTTGATTTATTCAAAAGAACTTTAACTTTAAATAAAATAAAAAATATGCTTGACTGGATTAGAAAAATTTGCTCATGTGATTCAACTCATGAGTGTGAACATAAAGTAATAGATTATAAGTATACCATCACATTGTACACGAAAGTGTGAAACAGTCAAAAGTACTAAGAAAAATAATATCATTTGTATCATTTATTAGTACGAGTACCTTTGTTCAAAATTTGATCCAATTATAAAATGTACAAGAAAGATCCAAAAATAAGATATAGGACATAAAAATCCATTTACGTCATGTGGATTTTACGCAAAAAAAAAAATAAAATGCACGACTGGATCGCACGAACTTGCTCTTGTGTAACTTTGGAATTTAAGATACATTTTATAAATATAAAACATGGATTTAATGAGATAAAAATGTTCAAATCCATAAAATTGCCGTCTGGTTTCCGGAAAAGTATGAATTTATGCAAATAAATTTTAAAAAATCGTTTTATTATTAAATAAATTTTTTATATAAGAAATTTCTCTAAAATTTTTCAAGAAAAAAATGTGGAATGCGAATTTTAAGTATTAAATAATATTGATTTTAGGAAATAATTTCAAAAAATAATCGTTCATAGGTTTTGAAGATATTGATTTAAAAATATATTTTTTTTTTTAAAAAACCCAACAAATATTTTTATCGAATATTTTTATATACAATATTATTTTAAACTTAGGGGACTCCTGCTGAAAATGTTGGGTTAAAATCCTTAGATCCGTTAATGAGAAAGTCGAAAATCAAAAAAAAAAAAGCTCTATGGCAGGTACCCCTAATAACATTTTGCCCCAAAATTTTTGCTGACCAAAATGTAGCCTATGTTCATAATATCACACCTAATTTTTTTTTATCAAAATTGTTAGAGCCGTTTTCGAGATAAATAAGATTTTGCATTACGGGTGTATGGGGGGTACCGTTAGTTTTTGAGCTAAAAAAAATTTCAATTTCTCCTCTAGGGAATCACCGAAGACCCTTAAGCCTTAACTACCGAGATTGAAAGAAATAGGTCCAGTGGTTTAGGCTGTAGTGAGAGGTACAGACATACAGACACACTGAAACCTGTTTTTTGTGTACTAAATTTTCCTTAAAATTTTTATTAAAATAATTGATATGCAAATTGTTACTATTTAATAAAATACATTTTGAAACGTAATTTTAAAATTTAATCGTGTATCGGTTTTCAAGATATTAAATTTTCACAAAAAAAATTGTATTATTTTTTTTTTAAATCCAAAAACTATTTTTTCGAAAAAATTTTTAGTTTATATTTTTTTCAAATGCAAAGCAGCTCCTGCATAAAAATTTTGGTTAAAATCGTTAGAGCCGTTGGTGAGAAATTCGAAAATCAAAAAAACCGTTCTATGACAGGTACCCCTAATAACATTTCCCCCCAAATTTTTTTTTTGACCAAAGTATAGTCCATGACCATAATATCACACTTAATTTTTTTTTGTCAAGATCGTTAGAGCCGTTTTTGAGATAAATAAGATTTTGCATTACGGGTGTATGGGGGGTACCGTTAGTTTTGGAGCTAAACAAAAAATTTCAATTTCTACTCTAGGGAATCACCGAAGACCCTTAACTACCGAGTTTGAAGAAAATACCTCCGGAAGCTTAGGCTGTACTTAGTTCGAGGTACAGACATACAGGCATACAGACGGAATTATCGGACCCACTTTTTTCGTCTTCGCTATCATCGTTATGTCAACTTTGATCAAAATCTCGAGTTCGATTTTTTTTCCAAATGCAGAACTTGCCCTATAGTACCTATATCGCAAGTAAAAACAAAAATCAAATCACTTTGAATAACAAATATTCGAAGTTTAGCACAAATCGTTAAAGCTGCTTTCGAGGAAATTCATAAAGAAAAAACCAAAAAAACTTTGGATGGCGACTATCCGTTAAAGATGAGCTAAAGCAGAATTTCTTCTCTAGAGAACTACAAAAAAAAAATTGTATTTATCAAATTTGAAACAAATCGTTCAATTTTTTGAAATTCTAGCTCGACGTATCGTGGACGCACAGGCAAAGAGGTCAACACCGACGGACGGACAGTAAACCACTTTGTTAAACTTTACCATCAACGTATTATTAAATTTTATCAATATCTCGATCTACACGATACAAATAGTTGCAATAAAAAGTTTAAGCTTTAGAATGCAATAGCTCACCCTACATATTTTAATAATAATCTACTTATTTATAATATAAGCATATTAATTCAAATTGAAAATTTTTTGATTCAATTATACATACTTCAAACTCATCAAATACAGTTTTGACAATATGTATTACATTTAATTAGCGTTTATTTCAAACCAAAATAATCAATTAAATACGCTAAGGGCCCACTTTTCATATTGAATAATAGAATTAACTTTTAACTAAAATGAAATATTTGGACAAAAACCGTCAGAATTTACCAAAGCTAACAAGAATTGTATTTATATTTAAATAAAAAATTCATTATTTGATTCGTGTCACTTTAAGTTATATTTCCTTAAGCCGTACCCTTTCACAACAACCCCCCAAAAAAAAAATACACCCACATCCAAAAGTCCCTTTTATATTTTTATGTCATTAAATAATATTTCTTGGCGTAATAAGGCAACTGGTTCTGCCACAGAACACTTAAAGTGCACACCTCTCCAGCTTCCTTCAAAGATGTTTCCTCTTTTGGGTCGGTTCAAAGAATTACACCCGAAAGTTATGTCTACCGGTGGAATACGAAAAAAATAATTTCACTACACGGTTATAGAATCATACCTATATCTTGTTGGGCTTCAAAGGCAACAAATAAACAGAAGATGATACAACTCATAAGCTCCTCAGGATTATTCTGTGCTGAGAGCGAAGTTAATTTACGTCCTCTGTGCCAAAGTCATAACCGCTGCCAGATAAGTACGTTCATATGGTAATAAAGTTATTTTCATTTTTACGAATTTTCAAATTGATCGTAAAAAAAATTATGATTTAAAATTTCGAAAGTAAAGTAATTTACAAAAGGAAAATAGGTACATTTCGTAGACACTTATATTTTACACCCAAGAGGAAGAAAGAACTTACTATTTGCATGATTTTTTAATGGCATGCATCCAAGCAGAATCACAGCAAGAACTCCAATCCAAAGCACCTGACGCGGCATAATGGGGACACAAGATGTTAGCGCAATAATTCGGTTAAATTAAGGACTTCTTAGGATAAAGCACTTGTTTTTATTTTTTTTATCCACTCAAACGCACAACAAGTCGATAAATGACTTAACCGACAATCGTCAATCGAACAAATTTGATAAATCGAAAATCTTTTATTTGATCTTTTCGTCTATCCCTCAGGAATCAGGATGTCTGAAAACGACACACGTTTTTTTCCTCCACACTTGTTTTTTATTTTGATTTATTTACGCTAGCGACACGCGAAAACGAGGACGAGGACGTGGATAACAACGAGACTATTCCACTCGACAAAAATACGGAACACACACACACAAAATATTACTCAAGTTAATAATAATGAATTGCTCCCGAAGGATGTGAAACAAGCGCGCAACACAAAACGAACAAAATTGAACGGAACCTAAGCTCGTAGAATGAAATTAGGATATCCTTCCATCCAGAACGACACGGATGGTCTGGCTTGGCTGGTGTGAACGCAAACGGATTTTGTGTCCTGTTTTGTGTGGCTGTGCGAGTTTTCTCAGATGGTTCAGTACGAGTACTTTATTTCAGTCAGATAGACACAGAGTTGCGAGCTTCGTCGTCGGCGTCGTTATCCTTGCACGCTTGCTATTCGAGTGCGATTAAGAATGATTTCAAAATGCTCACTGCCATTTATATCTTCATCCGTTGTGCGCTTCCTGTTTTTCCTGGCTGCTGTTGTTTACGTTTTTTTTTTCTGTGTTCTTGTTGTTTTGTTGTTTTTGTTTGGGGGATGGTTATTTTTTGTGCACTGCTATTTGCCAATTGGGGGTGATTTTCTCAATCATATGCAGGGTTACCATGTTAGGGAAATTAGAAATATGGTTCAAAAATGTAAAGCATAGTTTTTCAACACAATGGGCCGTACCAACAATCAAATTAAGAGACGACTTTAATATTTGAGCGAAATGGACCATTATTTAAAGAGCTCTATAAAGCTAACCATACATGTTATGAACTTAATATTTATGTGAACTCTTAATTATGAACCATTATATGGAACCTAAAAAATAAAATGCAGCATATATGGTCGGTTATATAGAGTCCATTAAATAATGCTTCATTTCGGTAAAATATTAAAATCGTCTCTTAATTTGATTGTTGGTAAGGCCCAATGAATAGTTAAGGATATGACATGCAAGTCGTCTGTTTGATTGGGCTTCAATTTTGCCAACATATTGCTCAATTTTATGTTACCTTAATTCAGATAAATACATTAAGTACTCAAAAGGATATAATGAATACTTTGTTATTTTCAAATTTAAAAAAAACAGATAGATTTAAAAATTAAATAAATGCAAAATACCTAATGTTGACAGTAAAGTCTTTTAGTTTAGCTTAAACAATTTGAAGATTTTGAGTTTTAGTTTAGTTAAAATAAATTCTTTCACCAATAGTTCTAGTTCAGTATTTTCCAACATATTGTGCCCATCAAGGATTCGTAGTATTTTATTGCCTTGCAAATTATTTTGACCAAAAACTGCTCTTCTTATTTCTCGTAAAACTGAACAAACCCCAAAAAGTGGCCAACATTTTCCTCTTCATTTAGGTTGCAGAGGCTGCATCAGCATCTTCCCTCTAACTTTGAATTTGTGCTGATGCCTTTCACTTGGAAATTTGCAGAAAATTAGCTCAGTTCGTTGAGAAGAATAGTCGTTTGCTATATGCAAGATACTCCTTAACGATTTGTTATTATACAGAACAAAAGGCTATTTTATACTGCCTCCGAACATACCTTAAACCATAACAGTTGGCGATTAAAAAAAAACTAAACAAACAAACCTTTTTGAAATTTGTAAACACCAAGGTCTCATGTAAAAGTAGTATTTACTTAATCAAAAATTTTAGAAAAAGAGTAATCCAAAATTCGATTCAAATTTGAAAAATCATCTTTTTAACCTAGTGTCATACTAAAATAGTTTTAACGTCCTTCTCGTCCACTCAAATTTTTGTCTAAGTTGTTATTAAAATATGTATTGTATTTTTTACTCATGTTATCGTTTACGTTTGGGTTTTCTGAGACGCTGCAAGATATTTTTCTCTCCTTCGCTATTTAGTCGTACTACGCGAATGTGGAATGCCTTACCACCATGTCTTTCCCTGCCATTGTAATTTTCAGGAATTCAAAGCCAATGTACACCGACACCTCCTTTCTAACCCCTCCTTTTTTTACTTGCGACTTATAGGTACTATAAGGCAAGTTATGCATTCGGAAAAATCTAACTCGAGATCTTGATCAAATTTGACATTACTAAAAAAGTGGGTCTCGCAATTCTGTCTGTCTGTCTGTCTGTTCAACTACAGCCTAAACGGCTCGGCTGATTTTCTTTATACTTGGTAGATATCATTTTTAATTTTTTCCCCCCACACGTTTTTTTCTTTTTTTTTTAGACCAAAAATAACGGTATCTGCCATTTCAATTTTTTTCGAAATTTTATAAATATTTTTTTTTCTCAAAAACTGTTCGACAGATTTAAAAACTAAAAAAGAAACTCATTTAGTTAAAGCTAGGTAATGGTTGAAAAAATTTTTCCGAAAAATGGTTATTGGGGGTACATCACATGGAACCATTTTTTTGTTTTCGATTTTCTCAAAAACGGTACCACCGATTTAGATTTTTTTTTGCCAAAGCTCCCCAAAAATTTCAATAGAATTGTGTTTTCAAATTTTTAAAAACTTTTTTAGATTAAAAAAAAAAATTTTTTTTGAAAACTCAATATTTCAAAAAACCCAAGCTCGATTTTTTTTAAACTTGAAAATAAAAATTCCTCAATTTAAAATTTATAAACAAAGGTTACTTAATATAATCTACAAGATGTAAGAAAAAAAATGTAGTTTACCTAAAAATAAAGGAACCCACCATACAAATGTTAAAAAATGGTTTTCAAAAATCGGATTTTTCTAAAATAAAAATTAAAAAATTATTTTTTTTTTCTTTCAATTAATTTTTACGATATTTAATTTAATAAGACCATTTTTTAAACTAAGATATTACATCTTGTACCTACCATAGAACCATTTTTTCAAATTTTGAATTACTCATTATTGACATAACGATTTTAATGAAATTTCTTGAAGAGATGCTTTAAGAGAGTTTAAAAAACATCGCATTTCAAAACTTTAAGAAAAATGACTTTAACTTTAAAAGTGACGACACTTATGACACAAAGTGTTTCCAAATATACACTTTTGGTTTCTTTTTATTCAAGCTTGTTTGGCGTTTTTGGAGAAAAATTTGAGACAACTCGTTTTGTTTTTACCATTGAGCTTTTTTTTAGGAAACTAAACCTAAATAGAAATTTTGTTTTTTTTTTCTTTTGCAACAATTTTGTACTTATTTAATGTTGAATTAAGTTTTTAATTATAAATTTGCCCTTTTTCGATTTTTCTTTTTAATGAAAGATCAAACATTTGTGTCCACAATCAAACCAACCACCGCTGAAGATACATATTGAACCTTAGGAACTTCTAAAGAAATTTGAAAAACATTTTGTTATACTTTGTTAAATAATTTATTTACATAAAATATCCGGGCTGTCAAAATTTGCGTAATATGACCAACAGAACAGTTTTCGACGTTAGTACATCAACTTAACGAAACATTTGTGATACTTAAAATCTAAAAAAATCTTAAGTACGATTGTAGTGGACGATCCTTCTCTTATGTTTCAAGGCTTTAAAACTAAACAATGAAGGTTATTCGGACTATCTCATTATTACAGAAAAAAATGATACCAAAGCGCAGTTCTGTTGCATCAACTTGATATAGCCGATTAAAAAAAAAAAAATCGAAAGAAAACAAGATTTGTGTATAACAGTTTGCCGCACATTTGTTTGATATTTTCCGACATTTTTTTATTGACTTCTTCCATAATATTAAAGTGACGATGGTTTTAAATAACTATTAAATTACATATGTTGGAGAAAAAAGATTGAAATTGAAGCTTTAATACTTAAATGCATACACAGCATATAAATACGAAAATTAAATATTTGTTGGAGTAACTAAAGAACAACTTCATTTGCAAAAATATACATATTTACTTTCCAATACTTTATTTGATTTTTCCGAAAATTGTTTCATTGAGTTGTTATCTACTTAGAAGATGCTTGTTTTTATTTTCTAAAAAAGGCACGGTTCAATATATATTAGCGTTGCTTATTTAAAATTAATTAGCAATAAACAATATTTTAAGAGAGGTATTTCTGTAAAATGAGAATGGAATTTATTACTTTTTATGCGTAACTAATTTTCAATTAATTAAGAAATAATTTGTGTATTCTGTAAACTGGGTTTGTCCACTTAGTTAATATTTATAACTTCGTAACAGAAAACACACTGCATAAAGGAATTAAAATTTGTAAATTTTGTATGTAAATACACTCAATGATTTTTTTATTATACCGTATTATACATTATACATCTAATATAAATTCCGTTCATAATTTTACTCAATAAAACTAAGTAAATTATGTGTTCCAAAAATGTAACTTATGAATTTAATGATATAACAGATTGCATAGGTGGAATACCTAACTCAAAACCATGTATGCTTGTGAAATAAGACCTGATACTAAAATATTTTTAGAACAACTTTCCTGCGAAAAAAGCATTTAATCATATTAAAATTTTGTATTCACATGAAGTATATTAATAATAAAATTGTATATACATAGTCTTTAAAATTCTAATTTACTTAAATTACAAAGGCGCAACATACATATGCCTATTGATAAGGCATTAGTATGATACTACTTAACAATTTGCAACTTTAAAGTAGTTTACTAAGTCATTCTTATTATTGTAAACATTTTCTAACAAGTATCGTACTAAAGCAATTTTCTTAATAAATTACTTCTGAACACACCTTAAGCAATGACATTTCGGCAAGCAACTAAGTAAACAAACCTTTTGTAGCATTTGTCAGTAGCACAATACTAAAAAAATATAAAATACTTATTCGATGATTTTAACTTTAATAAAAGGTTAGATAAAGTATGATGCTACATATATATTCAATTAAAATTAGCAAAATCGTTGTTTTAATCTAGTTCCATACTAAACCAGCTTTAACATCGTACTAATTCAACTAAAACTTTGCGCTATAGCTTTTTATCTCCGAATCAATCGAATTTCTTTTCGAATATTCTACTTAAATTTATATTCAGTGATACAATCATTTTAAATTCACATACATATGAATGTTTATCTTTATTTTAATAATTGACAATTAAATTGATTATTTAAATTTATTTGCACTATCTGGCAACCCTGTTGAACATCGTCCTTCTCCAACTTCAATGTGTGTCTCTTTCGAAGCACCAGCATGCTCTCCTCGTGCACTCTTGCATGCCATCACCATTGAACACGTTACTATTCGGTTTTCCCAAAGAGCATTGGCATCCTTTCCACCGAAGATCCTTCTTTTCCACATGATTATTATTTATTTACTCATATTTGCTTCTGTTTTTTATTTCACCTTCAAGTTATTGTGTTAGTTAGTTTTTATTTTTAGATAGATTGTCATCAATAGAACGTTTGTTCATTGACGATTGTCGCAACGTATAAAAGTGGCACAGGACACCACCAGAGAACCCGAGGACGACACCTGACTTATAACCTAGATCAGGTTTATTATATTTTTATTATTTTTTTTTCTGTTACGTATACGCCATGTATGCCGGCATTGGTATTGCTATTGTTTGTTTTGTTTTTGTTGTTATGAATGAAAAGAGAATCATCCCTTATTTATATGTGGATGGTAGACAAGTAGACAATTTGAATTCGTGTTGGTCCTGCAAGTCGCTTACATCGTCGTCCTTCTCGGGGATCCTCGTTGCCGTTGGTATAGTTCCTGCCGTTTTGAATAGCTATTATGAATTCGAATACAATGTATAAATTTATTAAATCGTTTGGACTTGTGTCTGTTTGTTGGTGGTTGGGGTGGTATAATTTAAATGGCAATTGGGAATTCGCATTTAAATGGTGGCAGAAATATCTTCGTTGAATGACATCGGTCAGGAAATGTGCGACCTGATGGTTTCTGTAGTGGCTCTCAATTTTCTTTTTATCTGCAACAACTTCGTAACATTTTCCACTCCTTCCGATGCCGATAGCCATTCATACCACCGCCGCCGACCGTCCCATTGCTTACCACCTTAATTGTTGATACTGGGACATAGACTGTGTCGCTTTTTGCCAACTTGTATCAACATGGGAATAACAATGTCCTTAATGAAGGATTTTTATTTTCTCCTTTTGCATTTTTGTAGAATTTAAGCCGGTTTTTTTTCTTGTTTATTGGTTGGTTTATTAGAATTTTTTTGATTGCTTGTTGTGCAAAAGGTAGGGTTTTCTAATGAATTCATCTCTTGGTCGTGTGTTTTTTTTTGTAAATATTTGCATTAAAATGTTTGCGTTGACAATATTGATTTGTTGAAAAATAATTAACCAAAGTGTATGCATATTATTGTAATCAAGATTCAATTGAATGTTGATGGTTTGTTATTTTAATCGGAAGTCACGTTTTGGTGGTAAAATGAGTTTCCAATTTTTTTTTCGTTTGCTTTCGTCGTGTGGTGAGCGGTATGTTAATGTTTATGTAATAAATTATTGCATAAATGATTGATATGGATTTGAAAATTTCTGGATACGAGAGAAATAAAAAGGACCCAATCAACCAAGATGGCACCTGATTAAAATTTGAATTTTAAATTTATGTCATGAAATGTACATTTTCCAAACCACATCAATCGTGATTAATAATGTTATAGATTGTGTAAAATTTTAAATGTATTTTAAGGTAGGTAAGTATTGTTATGGAGAAGCATTTGATACAAAAAAAAATCGAAAGCTTTTCTATTAGTATCTGAGTTATTTATTTTAAAGTTCAAAGCTTCTTAAAATAGGATTGTGCATGAAATAAATACTCCTTTTTTATAGGAAAATATTATAGTTACAACTCACTTTACACAAGAGTGAAAATTATGGTTATTTTATTGGTTTCTTGTGAATTAACTACTAAGCAATAAAATATTTATAAATATGTTGTAGTAAATACGATTTCATATTTTATAAGAAAAACGCCTTTATTGAATGGAAAACACAGATAAAATGATATGCAAAACAAATTTATTAGAATATCATTTATTTGATACATTTATTATTAACAACTTGATTTATTTAAGCAAATTAAAATCATAGCAATGATAACTACATTTAAGTAAATTTACAACATTTTTACAACTACCAACTTTATTTCTGATTTGATTACAAACTCGAATTGATGTGAAAATTCTGTGTTTTAAAAAGAAAAATTAGTGCAAAATCAATTTTATTGTTTAAAGAATTTAATTTGGCTCAGTTTTTTGTTCAAGAGCATTAACGATAAAAACCTTTGCTTTTGGTACTTATTATTAGGTGCAAACATTTTAAACTCATTGAAATAAAATATATGTGAAAAAATCTTAATCATTTGTTAAGTTTAAAAATAAAATACTCGACTAGATTGCATTTTTGCTCTTCTTGCGAATAGTATGAAATCTATTGTTTCAATTTATCGAACAACATCGGAAATTATTTAGATCCCAACACGATTAACGCCATCTATTTTTGTATTAGTTTTACCAATTTTAAATATTTGTGTCTTAGTTGTTTTGATTCTGTACACAGACTTGGTCAAAACTTTATCTTGACTTCACTTTAAAAAAAAACTCGCTATTATGTTTAAGAGACTTAGGGTTTTTAAAATGTTGTAAACTAAATAGTGGTTGTCATTAGAGCAAAATGTTCAAAAGCATGAAATTCATTTCTTAAATAGCTGAAACAATTCTTATAGTATTTTAAGCTAAGGACAGAATGCAATGTAATTTCTGAAGCAGATATAAATTAATTGAAGAACATAAATTTTAAATCATGGTAGCGATTTATTCAAAAAAAAAAAAAAAAACCAAGTTATTAAAACTTCTGTTACAAAAAATTTTGATAAGAATCTTATTACTGTGCAAATCAGCATTAAATTTTAAAAATTATCGCTAACCCGTTTTCGAGAATTGAGTTTTCAACAAAAAAAAATATTTTTTTGTTAAATTCAAATTTTTGATATGCAATTGTTTTTAAACTTTTTACTAACTCCCGTACAACTGATTAAATTTAAAGCAGAATGCTGATAGTGAAGAATTCAAAAATAAAGAAAATGCACAAACTTATTCTTATGTAAAAGACTAAAAATTTCAAAAAATGAATGTTATGAGAGAAAAACTGTTCATAAGCATAAAATCCATTTCTTAAATGACGTAAACAACTTCTTTAGTAGTTGGAGGTAAAAATAGGATGTCATGTCATTGAGGCAAATATTGGTTTATGCAAATTATATACAAAGTTTTTAAATTATTTTTTAGAAAAAATTTTGGGACGCCAATTTGAAGTTTTTATTATTATTCCAATAAGACTTAGATTTACAAAAAAAAATATTGAGTGGTATTTAAGATATTGACTTTTTCAAGAAAAAAAAATTAAAAAAATATTTTTCTTAAAGTTCTTAGAAGCTTCTCTATAAAAAATTTCCATAAAATCCGTTGAGCCCATAGTAAAAAATTCGAAAAAATTGTTCTATGGTAGGTAAAATCAGTAATATCTTGTTTTCAAAATTTGTCTTATTATATTATAGATCGTTATAATTAATCGAAAGAGAAAAAATTTTGGTAAAATTTTCGGAACTATTTTAGAGAAAAATACGATTTTCGAAAACCATTTTTTTAGGTTAAATAAATTTTTTCCCATACATGTATTGTAGATTATATTAAGAAACTTTTATTTAACAAGTTTGAAAAAATTCGAGCATGAAGTTTTCAAAAGATTGAGTTTCCAAAAAAAGTTTAGATTTTTGTTTTTTAGATCCAAAAAATAAGAAATTGAAAATTTGAATATGTACTCGTAATAATATTTAAATTTTAGAAGAGCTTTAGCATACAAAAAAATGATTTAAATCGTTTGAACCGTTTTCGAGGAAGTTAGGAACAAAAAAATAGTTCCAGCGGGCTACCAAAAAAACCATACATATTTTGGAAAATTTTTTTCAACCGTTACCTAGATTTACCTAAATGAAATTTTTTTGAATTTTTTGTTTAAAAATCTGTGGGACAGTTTTTGAGAAAAAAAAATATTTATAAAATTTCGAAAAAAATTCGTATGGCATGTACCGTTATTTTTGGTTAAAAAAAAGGAAAAAAAAGTGCGGAAAAAAATTAAAAGCGTTATCTATCAAGTTTGAAGAAAATCGGCCGAGTAGTTTAGGCTGCAACTGATGAAAATCTCGAGTTCGATTTTTTTCCCGAATGTGTAACACTTATAGTACCTGTAAGTTGCAAGTAAAAAACTGGCCTATGGTACAAACTGTTATGACTGTCTTAATTTTAAGTTGTCTTGAAGAAAGATCGTAAAATTAAGCAATACAAAAATGTTGAAGCCACTTTCGAGAAGAATAAGGTTTTTGAACGTTTGTTGGTATGTGCAATCATTTAAAATCTTTTTAAATCTTTGGTACAGTTTTTGAGAAAAAAATATGTTCTTTTATTTTTAAACATATTAATGGCATGCACGAACTTGTGTTAAATATTAAGAATTTTTAAAATTAATGTTATTAGAGATAATAACATAATGATTTTCAAGCAAATATGAATTTATGCAAGAACAAACATTTTAAGTCGTTCTAGTTGTTTCTTAAAAAAAATAAGCTTTTATACAAAAAACTTTTAAAAACATTTTTAAGAAAATATTTTGGTACGCTTACTTTAAGTCTTTATTTTTGTATGAACAAAAAATAAATTTCAAACACAAATTTGACCAGTTTTTTCAAAAATTAAAAAAATATTTTTTTCTTAAGTTTTGAAATGCGATGTTTTTCAAAATTTCAAATACCTTCTCTATACAAAACTTCATTAAACTCCGTCATTCCTATAGTGAGAAATTCGAAATTTGAAAAAACCATATAGTATGTACAGTCAATAATATCTTAATTTCAATTTTTTTTTTATTGAATTATGGGTAGTAAGAATCAATCCGAAGAAAAGAAATCTTATTATTATTATATCTTATATTAATTCGAGCCATTTTTTACCATTTGTATGGTGGGTACCGTTATTTTTAGGTCAAATTCATTGTTTTCTCAAATATTTTAAGAAACTTTCAATTGTCAAGTTTAAAATAATCAAGCATGGGGTTTTCGAAATACGTATTGAGTTTTGAAAAAAAATTCAATTTTTTTCTTAAAAATCCAAAAAAATATTTTTTTTTTTGGAAAATTTTAATACACAATACTATTAAAATTTTTGTGGAACCCTAGCATAAAAAAATATTAAAATCGGTTGTACCGTTTTTCAAAAAATGAAAAATAAATAAAATCGTCCCAAGGTACAATTAATAACCAATTTTCGGAATTTTTTGTTCAATCATTACCTAGCCTTAAAAAAAAAGTTATTAACGGTACCTTCATAGAACCGTTTTTTTTTTTTTTTCTTATTTTCGACTTTCTCATTAACGACTCTAACGATTTTAATAATAATAATATCAACGATATTAGCCAAACTATTTTAACAGAAGCCCGCTTAAATATAAAATATTATTGTATTTTATTGTTTAAAAAAAAAATTTTTCTTGGAAAAAGCAATGGCGCAACATTTTAAATGATTTAGTAATATGAAAGCCATTTTAGGAAGTCACTAAGGATTTTACTAATTTTAAACGATTTTAGCAGGTCTGACAAGATAGCAGTTAAGTTTTTGGTTGAAAACCTAAACATCCATGGCCGAATTATAAGCCGTGGGCTTCCTATTGCACCAGAATTTCAAGCACCTACTATTTACATTACACTTCTTTGTGAGATTTATCTATGAGGCTGATGCTGGTAAGCTTACTTCCTAATGGAACACAAAGGATATATCTACTCGTATGTACACCAATTAAGATTATAAAATCATTACGTGAAATGGTCCAGTCCACAGTTGGAAAAATAATAAAAACCATTTTGAAAAGATTGTCACAAATAAACAAATAACAAAATCAATTGTAGGTTGTCACTTTGGCTTATGAGTTTCCGACATTTCAAATTATTAGGTCCATTTCTCAGATTTAGTTTCGTTTCTTGTGTTAATTTTCACGAACTGTCGTGATTTAAACGTGTCCAGATGCACCGTTGTTGATAAAAGGGAATTAGTATTTTGCTAGTTAGTAAAACAAAAAAACGGGTTTAAAATTTTCGAAGAGCTAATAAGTTATTAAAAGTTTAACAAATTGCTAACAAGTAAAATTCTAAGCCATTAATAATAAGTTGTTTAAAATTTTGCCCCAATATCTTCAAAAAGTGTGAACAATTATTTTTTTATTCAAAATAGCTTTTTTGGCTTTTTTTTATTTTTTTAAATTATTTCCTTAAATGTATATTACAAAATACTTATAATTGGCAAAATAAATGTATCAGATAAAAAATTAATTTAATAATTTTAAACTTTGTTTGCATATATTCATACTTGTCTAGAAATCAGCCGCATTCATGCATCTGAACATTTTTATCTTTGTGTATTATATTTATTTATAAACAATTTTTAAATTTCAAAGTTTAAATTGCTAAGTTTCGACAAAAATGAAAATGTAGACAATGTTTATAATATTAAAACCATAATGAATATTGTTGTAAAAATTGAACCTCTTCGGAAGAACAAACGACTTGTTCCTCAATGCAAGCGCTGTCAAGGTTTTAACCACACTGCAGCGTATTGTCAGAAAGACCCTGTTTGAGTAAAATGCGCGCAAAAACATATGACCGATGAATGCCGTCTTAAAAGAGAAGCTCCGGCTATATGCGCGAATTGTAAAGGTAATCATCCAGCAAATTACCGTGGCTGTGAGGTCGCTAAAGAAATTCTAAAGAGGCGCCAAGAATTTAACAAGAAAACTAAAAAAAATGCCTCAAAGATAAACGAAGATCCAAAAATAAAAACGAATACTAATACTCAAGCGACGAGTAAAACTGACAGGAAAGATAGTAAAGTTACTATACCCTCAGAAAACATAAAAATAACAAAGACGAACATAAAACCGAAAAAGACGTACGCTCAAGTCACAGCGCCTGAGAAACTTAAAATCAATAAACCTGACTCCGTTCAAAATGTGTTGTCCCTTATAATTGAACGGTTAGAAGAACAAGGGAGAATTAATACAATTATTTTTGAGAAACTGGACAAATTTGAGTCGGCGGCTCTTAAAACACCAAATTTATTGTAAACATGGATCAGTCGTCAGAAAAACTCAAAATAATAACATGGAACGCGAACGGACTTACTCCAAAAATTGAAGAACTAGAAACAGTTCTTCTCAATGAAAAAATAGATATTTGTTTGATCTCTGAAACTCATTTGAAAAAAGACTCGAATTTAAGTATCAAAGGTTATTCGGCTTACCACGCATGTCATCCATCCGAAAGAGCAAGAGGTGGTTCTTCCGTATTTATCAGAGAAAATATCAATCATTCGTTTGAGATGAATATCGAGCTCGATGCAATGCAAGTAACTTCTATTATTTTAAAAGTTAGACACGTTCTTTTTAACATTGCGTCCATTTACTGTCCTCCTCGGTCCAAGATAGACAAACAGGAGTTTAAAGAACTCTTCAATGCATTAGGTCCAACATTTATTATTGGCGGCGACTTCAATTCAAAACATACATTTTGGGGATCACGATGCATCTCGACGAAGGGTAGACAACTCTACAAAGCGGGTACTGAATGTAACGTCGAATTTTTCTCTTCAGGAAAACCAACGTATTGGCCAACCGATTCAGCAAAAACTCCCGACCTTGTCGACTTTTTCATTGCAAGAGGAATTAACAGAAAATATGTGAAAGTAGATGATAACGTCGATTTTTCTGCGGATCACTCGGCCGTAATCCTAACAATAAGCAGTAACGTAATCGAAAAAGCAAAGCCCCTGTCTTTAACAAATAATAACACAAATTGGGACAAATTCAAAGAAGATTGCGAAAACAGTATTATACTGAACGTCTCCCTGCAAACTCCGTTTGAGTTAGAAGATGAAACCGACAAATTTATAAATATTATCCAAAAAGCAGCTTGGGATAATACACCGGTCTGTAGTAAAAAGTCAAGGCAATACGAAGAAAAAATTCCAGCAGATATAAAAGAATTGATTCGCGAAAAACGAAAAGCTCGAAAAACATGGCAGCACTCACGTGCTCCTCAGCATAAATGTGTAGTCAACTTTTTAACAAACAAAATCAAAAACTTGTTACGAGATTTTAAAAACAGAAAGAATTCTTCCTATCTTGAAAGCCTCACAGCAGACAAAAAAACGAATTATTCTCTTTGGAAGACGTTAAAAGGTATTAAAAAGCCTCAAAAAATGTCGGCACCGATTCGAAAAAATAATTCTGAATGGGCAAAAACTGATCAGGAAAAGGCGGATTTATTTGCTGAGTACCTCGAGGAAACGTTCAAACCATTCGATGGTCAAGAGTTTCCGACAAATGAAGGAGAGTTTCAACCAAGGCCGGACAGTTTATCTATAAGAAACATCACTTTGACTGAACTTGTCCAGGAAATAAAACGGCAGAAAAATAATAAAGCTCCTGGTTACGACCTTATTTATTTATTTATTTATTTATTTATTTATCTACAAGCTTAAAGCTAACAGATTTGATCTTAAAAATTTAAGTATTACAATATTATATTAAAAAGTAAACAATAAGAATAAATTGGCCTTAAACAAATCCCTAGAATTACTTAATTCAATAGACTGACAAACTTCATTGAATTGCCTTATAGATCTACAAATCGGCTCATTATTACCGTAGCTTGTTCTGTGAAAAGATTCAAACAGAAATTTTCTACCACGCAAAGCTCTTGACGGAACATAAATTGGTACAATTAAAAGCAAAGATGGACAACGTACGTGATAACATAACATATTAACAGTCGTGTCCTCAAAGAGTTGCCTAAAAAAGCAATGGTTAAGCTTTTACAGCTCATTAATGCTGCTTTAAGACTTGCGTACGTACCTTCGCAGTGGAAAGTCGCCGAAGTTATAATGATCCCCAAACCGGGTAAGCCACCGAATGAGAAAAAATCGTACAGACCAATTTCTCTCTTGCCTACAACATCTAAAATATTTGAAATATTGCTTCTTAAACGACTGTTACCATTCATTGCAGATAAACGTTTAATTCCCGAACACCAATTCGGTTTCCGGAAAAAACACTCGACAATCGATCAGGTTTTTCGGATAACTTGTGAAATTGAAAAAGCATTTGAAGAAAAGAAGATTTGCTCAACTGCATTTCTTGATGTTTCCCAAGCTTTCGACAAAGTCTGGCATGACGGGCTTAGATATAAATTAAAAGTCTTTCCAGAGCAAATATATAACCTTCTTGAATCGTACCTAGAAAATAGAATCTTTCGAGTTAAGCAAGGAACGGAGTATTCTGAGTTTAAGGAAATTAACGCTGGCGTGCCCCAGGGTAGCGTCCTTGGACCGATTCTATTTGTTCTCTATACTCGCGATATACCCCAAACAGAAGGTACAACTTTAGCCACTTTTGCAGATGATACAGCCGTACTCGCAATATCAGATTCAATAGAAACGGCGACCTCTAAGCTTCAAATGGCATTAAATAGCATTTCAGATTGGACAAGGAAATGGCGAATTGAACTTAACGAAGCGAAATCCACGCACATAACTTTTACGTATAAAAACGTAAACACCTTACCTATCTATATTAATTCCATGCAAATTCCATATACAAATGAAGCAAAGTATCTAGGTATGACTCTAGACGCGAAACTTATATGGAAGGCTCATGTTAAAAAGAAACGCGATGAACTCGAAAATAAACTCCGCGAATTGACATGGCTTATTGGAAGATATTCCAATCTAAGCGTGCATAACAAGCTGCTTATTTATAAGCAAGTACTGAAACCAGTTTGGACGTACGGTATACAACTTTGGGGTTGTACCAACGAAAGAAATATACAAATTTTACAAACATACCAAAACAAAGTACTTAAGACAATAGTTAATGCTCCATGGTATGTAAGAAATAGCAACTTACATAGAGACTTAAATATAGAAAGTGTAGAAAACGAAATTAAAAAATTTGCCACAGAACTAAGATCACGACTTAGAGATCATAGAAACAACGAAATCCGACAATCGCTTAGCGAGACGAACGTTTTTCGCGATTGCACCGAACAAGACCTCTTGATCTAGCGCAACAAAATTAATTTCTCCACTCGAATCTTGTGGAACTTTCAGGTCCTCCCGTTGGGGAGTTTCCTGACAAAATGCGAACGAAACTGCTGCCAAAACTACTTGTTAAGCTCGACTTAGTTGTAGTATCTCTATAGAAGATAAGGGAGGTGTTTTTTAGTCAGTAAAAATCTGACACTACTATAAGCATCGGGCTTATAGTGTCTTCCTGAAGATTTCTCACCTTCCTACGCAAAAAAAAAAAAAAAAAAAAAAAAAAAAAAAAAAAAAAAAAAAAAAAACTTTCAAAGTACTTTCACATTAAGGCAAGTACTTACGATCCAGCCGTAGATTTTATTTATTCTTAAACTAGGCCACCTATTGTGCAAATTTACTTTAATTCTTTAAAAATAATAAACTTTACAAATACAGAAGGAAACTAATTGGTATAGTGTTTATGAAAAATATTACCCAACTTTAAGTACCAAAATAGAAAAACATCAATCTTTAATTCATTTTCGGTTTATTATTATACGAGTATTTCGATGCAATAAAACTCACCGGACAGGTGAAGAAAATCCAAAAATAGTCAAAATGATGTATGCATTTTATTTTGTGAATATGAAAGAAAATAAATCAGTAACACATAAGCTTTATGCAACAGACACAATAATATAAATATTGATTAATGTTTTTAATTATGAATATTATGTGAAGATAAAATGACTACCATAAAAGAAACTTCCGTACGGAATGCATTTTCATAATTACTTACGATATTGTTATGCAACTTAATGAGATACTCATAGGTTGTCATAAATATGGCTTAGAGCGTTGGCTTTACATCATTGTCATTGTGGACGTTTTTTTCTATTATCTTGAAAATATCTTATGACATAGAAGCTTTTTAGGGTATATAATAAAGAATCACTTTTAATTATTCAAAAGAATGTTTTATTGATGTTTGGTTAACGGAAGCTATATTTATCATACTTTGCTGTACTTTATGTGGAAAAACTTACTGCTATGTTTGTTTTTATATTTGTGGGAACAAAAAGAAGATCAGTGAGAACTTAAAATGATATGTACATATGAGTAGTTATACAGGGTGGATATGAAGTTGTTACTTATTTAAAGATGAACTAACGCTTTAACGAAACGATAAAAACCCTTGAAATATGCAAATTAAAGATGAGATTATATTTCAGTTAAATTTTATATCTTACGTATGCATACTTAAAACTAAAATATCTATAACTGTAACTAAAATGAATAAATTTGGTGGTTGGATGGAGGTAACCTACAATTTTCTCCCAATTCCAAACGACTAATGACCAGCACTCTTCATGACAAGAGATACTCTTCATGGATTTGTCGCTTCCTCGCGAGTGGCAGTACGAGCCTAAAAAATGTAATTGTTTTTAGCGGCTGAGAATCGGATGCCAAGACCCCATCTGCATGAAAGTCCAACGCTCTTTTTTCAAATTCAATTTTACTAACCGATGTGTTTTACATTTTGAGAATAATTGTGTAATTCAAAAATAATTTAAACCTAAAAGAAACTTATACTGCTTAGAACATATTAAATTAGAATTATTTAGGCAGAGATGTGGATCAGTTGGCGGCTCAAGAAAAAAGAAAAAATATCCACTCAATTACTTCAGTTGTCAGATTTTGCATTCTTTCCAAGTTGGTTGATGAGACATGTTCAGATGTGAGTTCACAGGACACTTTATATCACTAACAATATACTTATAGCTATCTTAAAGCTATACAACAAATTCATAAGAACTAGCCTACTTTTCAATAACTTATACAACTAACTTACTGGACCTATGCGACCGCTTTAAGTTAAACTGAATCTTAAATATTAATATTAAATATCTTATAAGCTATCGGTTTATATTTTCCACCGAGAAGATATGTTAAAAAAAAACATAGCAATTCTTTTTTGTGATTGTTTTTTTGGTGCCACCCTGACCGTCCCTACATAAAATACACTTAGGCTTATGTAAGTCGGCAAAGGAACATACATATCCAAGACAACTTTCTTTACCAATTAGGTAACTATTTTTGTCTTATATCCCTTGAGGCCCCATGTAGAAGAGTACTAAACAGAATCGTTTCAGATTTCTGAAAGTTGATTTCCAACTTCCAGTCATGTATCGTATCGCTGAATTTTGTCCGGTCTTTTGTATAAAAGAATTCCAATGACCTGCACTTTTGTACGCTAACTATCAGAATGCTGGTGCAAATTCAGAATAGGATCGGCGAATTGACCCCCTGCTAGAGACCAATAAACTTCCTAAACATTGAGCATGTCATAGAGCATACATGTATGTATAATAGTAGTTGACTTATACTGAGTCTGGTCCAGCCTTAGATAGAGACCCTCTTAACATATGGTGTCGAAAGAATTCGACAAATTAACCAGGCAAGCCCCAGTACAATGCTTTTTATTTTTGTTACATTGGATATCAGAGACTAGTTTAGACGCGGCATATAATCATGTCCCGCCTTAAAAAAGTATGATATTTTTGTCCTTCGCCCATTCGGACAGAGCTTTATTAATAACTTTTTCGAATACCTTTTGACGGATTGAAGTTGTCATTTTTCTTTTTTGAGAGAGCTGTCTTTCACTCGCATTTGATAATATGCAATATTTAGTGCGTTGTTAAACAGTGTGATATAAATGTCCACTGCCTCCGAAGGTAGATGGATATGCCATCGACTCCTGATGACTTCTTTTTCATTTCTTTATCTATGTATCTTTTCTTTAATAAGTCAAAGATAAGATGGACCTCCTCCTTTAAAACTAACAGGAAACTGACAGTCAAACGCACTAACTATTATACCAAGGGGCTTGAGTGGATATGTCAGTTCAATGGGTACCACTAAAATTCTTGCAATCATCTGCTCTATTGATAGTTCTTCTCATGACTTTTTGAAATGTTTAAACATTGTTTTACCAAGTGGCGTTGATGCTGTTTTTGCTGACTTGTTTCTGACCTACAGGCGCTTGCTGAATGATATCTTTGGAGTAAGAAGAATACCCAAGTATACATAATTGGAAGTAATTCTTAAATTTTGTCGAATGTAGCTTTAAGATTCACGAACAACGCATACACTTTCTTTTTCTCGCCAAGTTTTATATGCACTATTGATGCCCAGTTATAAATATTATCAATAGTAGAGTAATTTTTTCCTGAAATATCAAATATGAATGTATTTAATCAAAATTCATAAATCATGTATTTAATCAAAATTCATATATAAAAACTAGCTTCCCCGGCAGACGTTGTTCTGCCCTTTTTTTCAACAACAACAGTCATAATACATATTTAGGAGTGATCACTTTTCATATTTATAGATTTATGTCTCCATGATAAACAACGATTACTTACAATTATAAGTGTCCTATTTTGTCAATTGCAAGACTTTAGTAGTAGTAGTAATCATAATCTGGTATTTTCAATGTAATGCCTTATCGTACATAATATTTTTTGTTTGATTACCTGGCGCGAAAATAAATGAAGCCAGTTTTCCGACGCGAGAACAGGCAACATACAACTGTCCATGAGAGAAGCATGGGTTTTCCAGATTGACGCCGCCAACACTCAACTACTGATTTATAGTCATAACGAAAGCAAGCCGCACTGGAAATTGCAGTCGTTTAAATTCAAACGTTACGTCAGTTGGTACCATTGGGATGCGTAGTATCAATACATCCTCTCCCTTATATTTTCCCCTCAGAATAGTTGCTTCTATCATATTGTTCATTAATATTTTCACTGCTAACCATGTGCCGTTACAAAGTCGCGGTTGGTTGATATTTCTTAGCATTATGACCACCGATATTTGACGACATCATCTTGGTTAGTTGCGCAATCAATTGATTTATATGTCCTTAATTCACCGGAAATTTCATTTTGGATTTTGAAATTTATTTCATTTACATCCGTGTTTTTGGCAGCTAATTCACTCAACCAACCATGATCTCTGTAATTTTGAGCTACGTTTGGGAACAATTTTTCTATAAGCTCAGTCTTTGATTCTGCAGACTGACAAAAATTGACAGCAAATGTAATGCAGCCTGTCATAACATATCTACAGGGATTTTACCAATGTCAATGAGTTGTTTTGAAAATATTTCTCCAGATCGATCATTTTGCAATTGGACACGCATATTCTTGCTCAAATTTAGTATCTTAACTTTTGTCCACAAAATGGACGACTTCAAATATGCATTCAGTTCATCTGCTGGTGTAGACCGTGGAATAATTGGTAATGTTTGACGAAAATCTCCTGCTAACAAAATCATCGCTCCACCGAATTGGTTTTGATTGCTTCGCAGATCTTTGAGAGTTCTGTCTAATGCCTCCAAAGACTTTTTATGTGCCATCGTGCATTCATCCCATACTATCAACTTGCATTGCTGCAAAACCTTTGCCATTACAGAGTTCTTCGAAATGTTGCAAGTCGGAGTTTCGTTGCTTTGAGTATTCAATGGTAATTTTAGCGCTCAATGGGCTGTTCGACCGCCTTCCAACAATGTAGCTGCAATATCAGACGAAGAAAGTGCGAGTGCAATTCCATTCTGTAAGCGAATTGTTGCTAAAATCAATGCAATTAAAAATGTTTTTCCTGTACCACCAGGAGCATCCAAAAAGTAAAATCCTTCAGTTCCATCATTTACAACTTTCATAATTGTATCAAATACATACTTTTGTTGTTTGTTCAACAACGGAACATTTATTCGAACCGATTCCCTTAAAGCATCGAGATCGAACAGTTTTTCACGATGCAACTCTTGATTAAAAGCGTCGTGCATTGGGCGATTAGGCGCTGCCATTTCTAATTGAGATAATAATTTGTTCGACATCATCAAGCACATGTCTTCATTTTCATGAACCATCAGCCGATAGGAGTAATAGATCACTGAACTAACTTTTTTATTAGTTTGAGCACCTGTCAATAAAATAATGTCTAAATGACAGTCATTCAACATGGACAAAAAGTTTGTACGATTCGGTGGCACATGATAATAGGTTTGCTCGTTGAGCCCTGAAGTCACCCTGGGGTCGCCCTAAATCGTTTTTGGAAAAACCTGCAGTCACCCTGGTGAGTAAACTCTGTGTTTTTTAGATCTGGGGTCGCCCTGAACTCGCTGAAGTAGATCGAGGTATTTTGCTGGGGCGAGTTCAGGTAACGGTCAAACTGTCAAAAGTCATATGAGATTTCATATGAGTTTATTTTGTTTTCGTTCATTTTTAAAACTTATTTATAACAAATTTAAAGTTTTATCAAAACACAAAATTATTTTGTCCGTCTTTTAGTTGTCAATAAAACAGTTGACAGCCCTTGGGTGTTTTTTGAAAACCGAAAATCTCAGTTTTTGTTGACAACTCTAAGGGTTGTCAAGAAAACCTGGGTAAAACCTGGGTAAAGTTGAATGAACGAACCTAATACATACTGTAGTCAATTGAAACATCGTAACTGAAAGCCGCTCGTAAAACTGTGAAAGCAGTTTGAACACGACGCGTTGCTCGTGTTTGTAATATCCTAATCCTTTCAATTTCATTTCTCTCTTTACGTTGCAGTGAAGTCCGATTTGATTGAAAATAAGCTTGGTTTCTAGCGTTTCGATTTCTTCGACTCAAATTGCTGCGCCCGCGTGTAAAAGGCGGCATGGTTCTAAAAGCAAACACACTCGACAAACCACAATTGGTTTTCGTTTTTATAGATTACCCTTATTTAAGTTCTCTTATTCTCGTTAATTTTGTTGTGTGTTGTAGAATTATTAATTATTATTTAAATGAAGAAATTATTTCCTTAGCTATAAAGTTTTCTTTTATTTTTTTTTTTTTGAGTCAGTGTATTTCAATAAGCAAACGATTTTTTGTAACACTTAACTTTCACACACCCACAATAAACGTTTTTTCTCTCCATAAGAACCTTCCATGAACCCTAACAAAAATTAAAAAAAAAAAATTAGGCGAATTGGTCGAGCCGTTCTTGAGTTTAACGCTTAGCAACACATTTTGCGATTCATTTTTATTTATATAGATATTGAAACATTTTTAACAAAATAATGTTAATACTTAAAGTTAAGATTTTTATCATTGTGCAACTTAAAATCCAATTTAAAAAAAAAATCATTGATTCATCTTTGAGATATCAAATTTTCAAAAATCCAAAAACATTTTTGTTTATATTTTGACGGTTTCAACCAAAAATTTTCAGCGGGAACTCCCTTAAGTTTAAAATGATATTAGTCGTTTTTTTTTTGGTAAATGTATAGGCAGCGCAGTAAAAACACAGTAAACAACAACAAAGGAACAGTGCGTAGAAACTAGGCAGTAATAAGAGTGCACATAATAGTGCTGATAAAGTTTTAGAGCATCTGGATTACTCAAATTGGTTGCAAAAGTTTGATTTTTCGTGAGGTTGGCAGGTTTTGTTTATTCGAGAATGTGTTCGGTGATATTTTTTCACAAGAGCCAAAATTATGTGGTTTGAAATATTAATTTACGATTAGACGGTAAACGTTAATAGTCAATGGTCAAAATGTTGCCTCTTAATGCGTGTGCATGTTCCCTATCTATCACGTGAGAGTATGAAATTCATCGAAGGATGGCTGCGATGCCAAACGATTAAAAAGGACATGAAAATGATTTTTTTCTGACACCGAGCCCTTAATTTGACTTTGTGTACATACGTGCCATTGAGATTTGATTTTATTAATAATTTTGCAACTTGTTTGACAACAAATTTTTCAGTGATGTTAATTCAGCATAAACCACATCAAAACGTATACTTTTCCAACGCATCCCTTAGCTTATTCAAAAGTGGATTGTTTATTCGTAGGTATATATTTTATTTTTAGTTTTCGTTTCCTTTTACTTTGTTCACTTAATGAGTCTGAAATATCTACTAAATTAAGATGATTTGTTAAAAGAAACTCAGAAATTATGTATAGCCCTTTACTGGTTTGGATCTTTATTCATTTCAATTTGTATTATTTTTGTAAGAAATTACATATTTATTTTACTTCTTTTCCAAATCAGCTGATTTTGACACGGCTATAAATGC
Organism: Philhelius festivus; assembly: GCA_963931855.1. Taxonomy (NCBI): domain Eukaryota; kingdom Metazoa; phylum Arthropoda; class Insecta; order Diptera; family Syrphidae; genus Philhelius; species Philhelius festivus. Next base: position 64,316,406 of record OZ007556.1, read on the forward strand.
AAAGCATACCAACTTTAAAATTTAAAGTAAAAGTGTATATGCAGTCAAAAAAGCATTTTATTCGGACTTCCATTGCTGCACTATGTATACATTACCAATAAAATAAGCCTATTGTATATAAAAATATTCGAAAAAATTTTTTTTTTGTTTTTTTTGAAAAAAAAAAATTTCATTTTATTTTTTGAAAAATCAATATCTTGAAAACTTGTGAACGATTATTTTTTGAAATTATTTCCTAAAATCTATATTACTAAGCTTTTAAAATTGGCATCCCAAATTTTGTTCTAGAAAAGTTTGAAAGAAATTTGTTATATAACAAATTACTTTAATAAAACGATTTTTAAACTTTATTTGCGTAAATTCATACTTTTCCGGAAATCAGACGGCAATTCCATGCATTTGAGCATTTTTATCTCATTAAATCCATGTTTTATAATTATAAAATGTATGTATTGTAATATTTTTCCAAGGTTCGTATTACTCTTTTCAGTATTTCTTCTTTATTCACACTTTCCAATTCAAAACAGTAAATCTCAATTTATAAACAACTCAAATACTTCTATTCAAATTTAAATCATACTTGTTTAATAACACAATCCAATAAGCAATACTTTTGCACACTTTCATAATCCAAAATCAACTGTGTTGTGCTCGCCGCGAGCACTCTTATATACTCATACTCATATACTCATGTTAGTTGTTCTCGAAAATTCGCGGAGCTTCTCGTCTTGGAATGTTCTAGATGGTTGGAATAAGGGGAAATACATTTGACATTGGAAAAGAGCTTTTTGTTTCTTCCATAAATTAGATATGCTATTTTCCAACAGATGCCGCTGTAGTAGTATAAAGCTCTGTTCACAACAGTATTTTAAACCCCAATGTACTTTTTCTTAAGAGCAAGTTCGTGCGATCCAGTCGTACATTTTATTTGTTTTAAAATTAAAATTAAATTTTGTTTAAAAATTTCCTGGCTATTCATTGTTTCAAAGAACGGCAATCAATACAAAAAATCTTCGGCCATAATCTCTTAAACATTCCTACATAAATAAGTTAAGGTTTTGTTACTTAACTCTATATGGATAGCTGTTTGCTTTTCTTATCAGAAAAATACGATCGACTTTTATTTGATAACATTGGAAACAATAAAAACAACTAAATATGTAACCAAATAACAGTAACTACTCTTTCTTTTCGCGATAAGTTCAGTCTTTAACTCGGCATATTAATATTAATGGAGCATCGGAACCTATCGAAGATTAACCTCTCTTCATCTGTACAACTTCAACTGGTTTCAAGCTAATGGCATGATTGTTTGTTACTATTATCATAAGTACACCACCATGGTAATATTAAAATTTCAATTACAACCGCACACCAGACTTTTGTATTCACTCCATCTCCATGGTCGTGGTTAGAGTGGCAGGCAACCAGTCATGTGCCTTTTCGATGTCACGATCAATTTTCTTTATATCATTTATACCACTATCTGATATTACGAACTACAAAGCAAACGTGCCCAGATTACGCCGACACGCGGCAAATGTTGAATGAACAATGAGCCATGCATTCATTGTAATGTCTTTGGCATGGGGCATCACTACATCAGTATCGGTTAGCTTCAACTTCAGCTTGAGCAGCCGCAAGCGTCCAGGTGAAAAGTGAAATTTTGCAACAAAATTCACCAAAAGAAAACTCTTCATCACTGTCGCTTTTTGTGAAAAGTGAATTAGCTTCAACAGCCTTGGAGGCGATTGGAATCTTTGTTGATGAATCCGATAGACATATAGTTGCGAGATGATGATGACGATAAGGAACTTGTTAGTTGCGTGATCTTTTATGATCTCAATTATGCACTCGTTTGCGTGGGACACATGCAACAAAAAATTCCATTTAAGTGAGTTTTTTTTTTAATAACTTCAGAGGTGCTAAAATGTTTGGAATTGAAAAAAATATTGTTTGTTTTCACTTTCCCTCTCAAATTGAAAGATCATTATCTTAAAAATACCACAAACTAGTTAGAAGTTACACAAATTATCGCCTTTCTGGTTGTTAATAAGTTAGTAAGGTAGTAAGAAGTAGGGAAAGATCCCAAAGAAAGAAAAGATCCCGATAACACGCACATAGGAATGTTTAAGAATTGTAAGTCATCAGGCTAATTTTTAAGATCACAAAGTAATATTTATTATGTGGTACTTTATTTAATCATTTTAAAATTTTATAAAATTTAATCATTAACAATCGAGTACAGTTAAGCATTGCTTAACAGTCTGCCGATTAAAATTCGTTTCAATATAATCATTTTATAAAAAATCGTTAGCTTATGTTTCGGTAATTGCATAAGACTGTAAATCAACAAAATTTGAACCACTGTATGAATTTTAATGAACATTTTAATGATAGAAATTAACATATTAAATAATCATAGTTTATTCAGCCCACGAACAACATGGCAATCCAACCTGCCAATTTTATCAAAATAATTTATTTAATTTTTTCACACACTTTCCTTTTTAAATGATTTGCTTTTATTTCAACAAAGTTCATAAATCAGCTCAATTCAGAAGAAAATAAGGTTACCTTTAAAGTGAACTGAACAATAACCTAAGCCATAAAGGTATATTCGTTTAACAGAGATACGACTTTGGTCGACTTATTCCATCGGTTGGAATGAGTGTCCATTTATACATTGAAATAGATCCTAAACGCTTTAAAGTTTTTAATTCATGTTTGGAACAGAATGTTTCTATTAAATTCTTTAGAGGATATTATGATATTCGAATTTTTAAGCTTATCCTGTTCTTTAAGTATCTTTCATACATATTTTTAATGCGCAAATAAATTATTTTCCTGGAAAACTGTATTTGAGGATTTAATCTAAGAATGTATACGTTGTCTTTTAAACCTTTAAATTAGTGGACTGATTATAATGATTATTTCACCATTTTATTTGTGTAGTAAGTGAGAAAATTCATCACAGGGTGATTGACATTAAAATAAAGAAGAAAATTTCAAAGAAAAACGCAATGATTGAGGTTGATTTTTAAACCCCAAAAGTACGCTTAAAATCGAATTACAGTCCAACTTTCTTATAACCTAATTCTCACTATAGAATATTTCACTTTGTTCCCTTTCCCCTTAATAAATATCTCACATGAATTAGGTTCTATACAGGGTTCGGACTTTATTTCAATCGTAGTAGATCTACTTCGATTTTGAGAAAAAATTCAATCTACTTCTCTTTGAAAAAATTCTAAGCCAAGACAGCGCTGATCACTCTGTATTTCATAAAAAAAAAGAGGCTGGGTGCGACCCACACTGATAACTTCCCATTTGTGGTCTTGAAAACTTTATATTAAGTTTTTTTCAAATAACCAAATTTTCAGCGAAACAAACTTTAGCTGTAAAATTTAAACAAACATTATTTTAAGATTGAAAAGCATTTTAATTATTTAAAGAGATTTGAAATTGAGATTGTTGATGTTAATCGTGAGCAACAAAAAATTTTGTTAGATGTCACTTAGTTTAACCAAAATTGTCTCTTAGCACACTATGATTCAACTAGAACTTTCTTCGTTTTTTTCGTTTCCTGAACAATTTTAGAAATGTCGCTTAGTATACATTCTTACAGGAATCTATCGATGTATAAAACAACATACTTTAGAAGGTACTATCGGTGTTCATTCCCGAGAAATTCGACTTGAAATGAAATAACTAGTTTTCACTAGAATTTTTAATAATTTTTTTATTTAAAAAAAAACTATTAATTCAATATTTGTCAACAATTTACCAATTGTACAAAATTATACTATGTATAAAATAAACTAAATTAGAAGTCAATATCACGACTAGTTCTCGAGAAATTTGAGTCGAAAAACAATTTTTACCAATTTTCAATAGAATTTTATATAGTTTTTTATTTTTTTGTAAAAAAACTTTAAACTGATTTTTTTTTGAAATTTTCACCAGTTGTCAAACATATTATTCTTCGTAAAATAAAATTATTTTGAGTTTCAAATTGTTTTCCGTTCTTAGAATATCTGGGTTATGAAATTTTTTTTCAGTTTTTTTTTATTTAAAAAAAATAACGGTATGTTCATTTTTTTCCAAATTCATACCAAATCTGTACGATCTTATGATGAGTACATTAAATTTTATTTGAAATCAAAACCATTATTTCTTCGTGAGATATTTGAAACTAACCAAAATTTTTACTTTTTTTTTTAAACCGTTATAGTGAAAAAAATACTCACTTAATTTTAACAAACGCCCTTTCAGCCTCTTTCGAAGTTATTATATATTAAACAAAATTTATTTGAAGTCGATATCTTTACTCGTTCTTGAGATATCGACGACGAAAAATGGTACCAGAACGTACGGACGTACGAACGTACGCACGTACGAATGTACGAATGTACGAACGTACGAACGTACGAACGTACGAACGTACGTACACACACACACAGACATCTCTCTAAAAATGATTGATATAGCCTCTAGGGACCTTGAAACGTCGAGAAATGTCAAAAATTCCAATTTGACAAATCGGACCGATTACAATAACTCCCTATGGGAAGTTAATAAGTTCAGTAGAAAATTTAATGTTTTCGAGATCACTTACAGAAAAACGTAAGGACATTTATGAGCTACTTTTTGAATTGATACAATTCATACAAAAATACAAGTTCGTTGATGGAAAATTTACTTTAAGAGAGTTATATATAATTACTATTTGCTTACAAGTCTGGAGTCTGAATTTACTTTTATATGTTATGTCTACATAATTTTTTTTAAGAAGTCTTTATTTACTCTTATATGTATATGTATTTAATTGATTTCTATTGAAGTCTGAAGTTTGTGTTTAGTTATATTTATTTTATTTTAAGTCTGAATTTCTTGTACCGTATATATTTAGTTACTTGTACGCAATTAATTATTTTTTTTGTAATGAAAAATAATCAAATAATACTGAATAATTTTGTTTCGAATTTTTTTTTTTGTTAATTTCCTAAAACTACTTCGAAAATTTTAGATCTACTTCAGTTTTTTTCCGTATTTACTTCGAAAATTTAAAACCCAAGTCCGAATCCTGGTTCTATATAATGAAGTTCTCTTTAGAAGGAACTTATTTTTGTTGACCCTTAAGTAAAGTTGTTTCTTTTTAATGAAAAGTCAATTTTCAAATTTGTAATCAAAGCCTACTGCGATTTTTGTTCCTAATTTTAAAAAGGAACTCCCCTTTATTCAAAAATGCCCAAGCGCAAGGCAATTTCAGTATCGGGCAAATTATCGATAATCGAAAAAGTTAAAAGGGGAGAAAAGATGAAAGAAGTTGCTGGAAAATTTTTAAATTTGTCCAATTGAAAATTGATATGTTTTTAATTAAAAAATAAAAACACATACATTTCTTTAAAATGAGTTTTTTTAGAGCACTTGCAGTATTTAAAATTACATTTTCTATGTAAAGAATTTTGCATGAAAATTCTTTCAAACCAAGCAATTTTTTGTTTCCTTGAATGTTGAAGTTTGACTGTATTTAAATATTAGTTTGTCGAAAAAATATTTTTAAGCTAAAAATTTTCCAAAAAAAAAAAAAAAAAGTCTTATTTATGATTTAATATAGATTTTTTCCAAGATGGTAATTAAGTGCAAATAATTCAATAATAAATGAGTAGTCTATGGTGTTCAGTAATCTAGTCTTTTTAGAAACTTCAAGTTACCAGAACCAAAAAGTTCCAGACTGCCAAGTTTAACTCTATTGGGCTTATATATAGCTATAATAAATATATGTTTTTGCTAAAAATAAAAAATTAATCTTTGCGAGTTGAAGAAAATTTCAATTCAATTTAATTTTCCAATTAAATTTTTTTAAAAATTTGGTTTTCTATAATCCATTTCTTCTTCATATTTATTCTATAAAATATTTAAAAAGTAGTTATTTTGTTATAATTTTAGAAGCACGAACTTCCTCTAAGCTTAAAGGTACTAAAAGATAATAATAATTGCCTTACAAGACTATTTTGGTAAATAAAATTGTACTGGATTATATGGCTGAAATAAATGCGGTTGATATAATGAATATTGTTTTTAATCATATATGTAAATAAATAATTTATATTCAATAAATACTAGTTTGCCTTAAAGGTATTGATTTAGTAAAAGAATTTGAAATTTATTAAAGAAAACAAAAATAGGTCTGAAGAAGGGTGTAAGCACATCCGAAACCTTAAGCCCACCTAAGGACAAACATTATTAGTTCTCTAAATTGATAAAATAATTTTGACTTCAAAACACGGAACGCCATCTGATTTCTTAAGTAAGTATTAAATTTTACAAAAAAGAAACTCTCAAAATAGTTGGATTGTTTTTTATTTTAATTGATTTTATATATTAATATAATATAATAGAATATAATTTTGATAAATTAAGAAATTAATCATTTTGTTAATTGTAAATTAAAAAAAAAATACATTTTCCTTTGCTGATTAAATTTAACTATTGGAACTACCCATTTGCGAATTTCATATGATTAACTTTGACTACATCCATATTTTATCTACAAAATTTTAAAAGTTCTTACCAACTTCTACTATAAGAACAAGCGCTTTATACATGCAATTCTGAAATCATGAATTTTCAAAAAATAATTTTTTTTTTTAAATAAAAAAACCATTTTTGTTTTCGAAAATGTCTGTATCGAATTGTGTTAAAACCTAAAAGGTCCTTCTATGTAAAGATTTTACTCAAAATCAGTCGACACGCAAACGCGATTTTCATAAATGGCAGGTACTTTTAATCTAGGTTTTGAATATTTTTTGCATGAAAATGTAAGCCATACATACAATAATACAAAGAATTTTTTGAATCCAAATTGAACCGCATTGAACCGCTTTTAAAATGAGTTATCTTTTTGTTAACTGTTATTTTGGCTACTTTTAAAGATAAATTAAATTTCTGGAATTACCTTAGAATCTAAAGTCTCAATTTGAAAACAAATCGCTCCGACAGTAGATCTAGATACAAGACATACAAACTGAAAGAATTCGGGATCCACTTTTTCGTGAAGTCGAGTTGAATTAAAATTTCGAGTTTGATTTTTGCTAACGAATCCAAAACTTGGCCCTTGTCGTTTTTTGGTTAGATCGGTGTTTTTAATTTGGAGCGAAACGTTTGGAGTGAGTACTGTATTGAACTCGCTTCATATCTATTATTTTTAAGCGCGACTAATTTGAAAACTAAAAATTTCATACTAACAAGTTGTTATCAATTTTATATCTCTTGAGATCTTCTAAAATATTTAATGGCACTAGGGATTCAATATGTATTGAAATGGTTCAATAATACAGAGAATACAAATACAAAGAAAGGCAAAAGTACTATAACTAATTTAAAGTTTTGGTTTTATCTTGTTAAGGAATTTTTTTCAAAATTTTTCGAAGGGCGTTTTGTGAATTTTGAGACAAAAAAGAAATAAACTTACATAGTTTTGTCTGGACTATTTGAACAGATATTTCTGAAAAATGCTCATGTAATATGTATTAGATTAATTGCATACAATCATTTTAAAAACATAGGCGCAAAATTTTAAACAGCTTAGTATAAAGTTATTAGTATGATACTACTTAGCAATTTAATAACTTTTAAGTACGAGTAGATTACTAACTCTTTCTTAATTTTAAACATTATCTTACTAGTATCGTGCTATGGCTATTTTTTAATAAATTACTTCTGAACATGACTAATGTAATGGCAGTTCATACAAAATAAAATGCACGGCTTGGTCGCACGAACTTGCTCCTATGTAATAGACTAAGAATTTCAAAAATGAATATTATTAGAGAAAAACTGTTCATAGGCATAAAATCATTTTTTTAAATGACTAAAACAACTTCTTTAGTAGTTGGAGGTAAAAATAGGATGCCATGTGATTCAAACAAATATAGGTTTATGCGAGAACAAAAATTGTAAGTCTTTGTAGTTGTAAAAAATAAAAATAAGCTTTTATATACAAATTTTTTAAAAAATTTTTAAGAAAAAATTTTGGTAGGCCAATTTAAGGCTTTTATTATTGTTTGAATAAAAATTAAATTTACAAAAAAAATATTGATCCGTCTTCGAGATATTGAGTTTTCCAAAAAAAAAATAGAGTTTTTTTCAAAATTAAAAAAAAAAAAACATTTTTCTCAAAGTTTTGAAATGCTTTGTTTTTGAAACTTTTTAGAAGCTTCTCTCTAAAAAATTTCATTAAAATCCCGATAATGAGCAATTCAAAATTTTAAAAAAATCGTTCTATGGTAGGTACCTACGTTTTCTTTTTCGAGAAAAAAAAAATTTTCGAAGACCATTTTTTAACATTTGTATGGAGGGTACCGTTATTTTAGGTAAAATAAATTTTCTTTTTTCATATTTTGTGGATTATTTTAAGAAACTTTTTGTTATCAAGTTTTAAGAAAATCGAGCATGGAGTTTTCAAAAAAAAATTTTGAAAATTTTTTCAAAAATCCAAGAAAAATTTTTTGAAAATTTTTAGTTTAACTAAATGAAATTTTTTGATTTTTGTTTTTAAATCTGTGAGACAGTTTTTGAAAAAAAAAAAGATATTTATAAGATCTCGACAAAAATTCGTATCGCAGGTACCGTTATATTTGGTCTCAAAAAAAAAAAAACAAAAAACATCCGGGGGGAAAAAATTAAAACCCATAGCTACCAAGGTTGAAGAAAATCGGCCAAGCCGTTTAGCTGTAGTCGAACACAGACAGACAAACTCTCAACCTTTCTGTGTGCGTAAACGTGATGCGAGGAATGGAGCGAACCTACAATTTTCCACCAATTCCGAACGGCTCATGAGTAACATTTTTCTGGACAAGAGATATTCTTGGATGACTTGTCACTTCCTCGCAAGAGGCAGTAAACGTAGAGTAGTGAAAATGTTAGTGTACAATATTATTTATTTTTTTAAAAATCGTATATAAGTATAAATTAAAAGAATGCTTGCAGTATACTTATCCTCTCTTCAATATTAATTTTTTTTCTATAAGTAGTGTTGAACCGATGTTAAGAATATTCTATACAGAAGTTTATAATCAGAATAAATAATACAGCACACTGTTAAAAAAACATACTTATAGATTAAAAAAATAAGGAAATCAAAAAAGCGGGAACATTCCAATTTTGGTTTGCTAATTTAATTTTATATTTTTAAATCACGTTTAAACTAAACTTAATGTAAAAATTTCAAAAAAGCTATTGCCATTATTTTTGAAATATTTATTTTTTAAAGCATATTTTCAAATAATTAGAAAGAATCTCTTTTAAGTATGTAGTATATTCAAAATCAATTTTAAGATTTAGTAAAATAATTAATGGTATTCTGCCCCTTTAATTGAATAAGTCAATCTTAAATATTTAATATCATTTCAGCAGCGAAATACAATAAACATAAAAACCGAAATCAAAATGATTATAATCAAAAAATCCCTAAAAAAACAGTTATTTAATTTTACGTATCACCCTGTTTCCTCATATCTCCATTTGGAATATTGCTCAGATTTCATGCTTCACTAAATATGTATATGTAAATGATGATACTCACTCGCAATAATTAAAAGTACCTACACGATAAAATCTAAATTCAAGCTTAAGCCTTGGAGATCCTACCATTTCCAATTATTCATTCAACAATCAAACAGATTTACATACATCATTCAAATGCACATCATTTAACATTTTCCAAGACTTTCATTATTTTATTATTCAGATTCACTGTTGCGTATACGTAACATAATTTTAACAATCAATAAACGCCCCTTTGAAAGTTTTATTTTAGTGTAACAGCTACCGCGACACCTCGGGATCCAAAACCTTCGGATAATAACTCTTTCACATTAATCTTTCTTTCAAAATACTTAATGTGCATCGGATAAGTTATTGTATTTTACAGTGCAACATCACCGTTTCGTTTCGTTCCATCATCGTCCGTAGCCAATCCACTTGCACCTGCAGCTATGACAGAGGTAAAAATACAACCGATAAGGCTTGACAAAATGTGGATAAAAAATTGATCCGCCGCCGATTAGGAAGCCAATACACTAGAGTCCCAATGCTGAATGGAGTGGTATTATAGCAGCACAACCATGTTAAAGATCATTACTCATGTCTTCGGTGTTCGGTGTGGGACTGGCGCAGTGCCATCTCTTTTTGTTGCCACGGAATTTTGGTTGAAACCCGCTGCAGCTGAAGATTACTGCCAACTCCGACGGGGATCTGTGGGTTCCGCTTAAGTTTTTCTTTTAAACAAGTGAAGGCTTGGAAATAGTGGTTAATAGATATTTCACTTTCAACGCGGTCGGTTCGGTGAGCGAAAGGTGAATTCCTAATTCTTTTTTTTTTATTTCTCACGTTAAATTTTGTAAACACGTTCAAGATACGTACAACGCGGTAAGCATGAACTGCCCAATAATATCGGGTGTGATTATTTTAATCGGTATTTTCACTGTTGTTCTCGTTGAGTGTCGGTGGTATCAGAGTGGTTTGGTGTTTTATGATACCTCGACCAAACAAATGATCCTTCCACCAACTGTTTCGATTCATCGTGCGCGAAGTTTGCGGATGCCAAATATACCAATTTTCTCCACGCTGGGGAAACCATGCACTTGTCAAGGATTAAAGTGCGGATGCTGTGCTGGGCTTGAAGTTCGAGAATATAATTTTAATCAAAAAAGTATGTGGATAATGTTAACAAATTTGGTTCGTGGTTTTTCTGCATTAAAAAAAAATAATAAAAGTTTCTTAATATGTAAATCAAAATCAGGATGATGCAATAACCCTCAAAAAAAAAAAACTCCTTTCTACCATAAAACTGTAGGGAACTCTTTTGATAATTTGTTGTCCTGACAAATGAAACATAATTTAAGTGCACGGATTATATCATTTAGTCTCTTGCGATATTGTAAGTAGGTTTACATTGGAAACTAAGGCTATCTTTACTTAAGTGGAAGTTGAATATGTTATAAATGCTATAAGTAGTATAAACGTCACATGTTCATTGCTATTATAGTAAGTGCGATTGACATTGATTTAAAAGAGATCGAAGGTAATTACCGTTATTAGTGACTTAAATGTTAAATCGGATGGGTAAAGATAATATCAGTCACACGGCGGGATACATCATGGGATTGCATTTAAATATATGATATTAGGGAGGAATGTTCTAAGCATCAGGACCACGGTAGGCCGCGGAGGGCAAAGCAAAGAATCTAGGATTAACAGCTTCGATTCGCTATTATTGAGTACGGTTATAAGTTGAAAATATATACATCATGTGGTTACTAACCGAACCTTCTTAAGACAAGATTTTGTTCTTGGTTTAAAATATTAATGCATATTAAATTTTTATATTAAAAATGTTTGTTTTAAAAATTCGATACTTCAAAAACGGGTTAATTTTTGTTTGAAATTTAAGTTCTATTTTCGAAATAATAAATACTAATAATTTGCATTAAAACAAATTTTCCTTAAAAATATTTTACTTGAGATTTTCAAAGTTGATATTACGATGATAACGAAGGCGAAAAAAGTGGGTTTCGAAATTCTGTCTGTTTGACTGCAGCCTAAACGACTTGGCCGATTTTCTTTAAACTTGGTAGATGTCATTTTTAAATTTTCCCCCCACAAGTTTTTTTTCTTTTCTCAAAAACAGATTAAAACAAAAAAACGCACGACTTTCTCTTATTAAAAAGACTAAGAATTCCAAAAATGAATGTTATTAGAGAAAAACTGTTCATAAGCATAAAATTCGTTTTTTAAATGACTAAAACAACTCCTTTAGTAGTTGGAGCTAAAAACATAATGCCATGTGATTCAAGCAAGTATTATTTATTATAAGCCGTTATAGTGGTTTTTTAAGAACAAATTTTTAAAAAAAATATTATTTACGAATAAAAATTAAATTTTTGGGATATCGAATTTTCCAAGAAAAAACATAGTTTTTTTTTCAAAAATTCAAAAAAATGTTTTTTAATATTATAGAAACTTCTCTATAAAAATTTCATTAAAATTGGTTATGCCGATAATGAGAAATTCAAAATTCGAAAAAATTGTCTTATGGTAGGTGCAGTCAGTAATATTTATTTTGATTTCAATTTTTTTTTATTAAATTATAAATCTTTAAAATTAATCGAAAAGAAAATTTATCAAAGTTTTAGGAGCCGTTTTCGAGAAAAATACGGTTTTCGAAAACCATTTTTTAACATTTGTATGGAGGGTACCGTTATTTTTAGGTAATTTTTTTTCTCACATCTTCTAGATTATATTAAGAAAATTTAATTTATCAAGTTTTAAAAAAATCGAGAATTAGATTTTCGAAAAGTTGAATTTTGAAAAAAATAATTGTTTTTGAAAATTTTAATAAGAAATAATATTGAAACTCCTGGAGAGCTTAAATATAAAAAAATAATCAAAATCGGCTGTACCGTTTTTGAGAAAATCAACAACAAAAGAAATGGTTCCAAGGGGTATACCAAAAATAACCATTTCTTGGAAAAAAAATTTTCAAATATTACTTAGCTTTAACTAAATGAAATTTTTTGAATTTTTTTTGGGAATCTGTGGGAAAATTCGTATGGCAGGTGCCGTTATTTTTGGGCTTAAAAAAAGGAAAAAACGTGTGGGGGGGAAAATTAAAAACTACACCTACCAAGTTTAACGAATATCGGTTGAGCCGCTTAAGTTGTAGTCGAACAGACAGACAAACATACAGATAGAATTTCGAGATCCACTTTTTTCGTCTTTGCTATCATTTTAATATCAACTTGGATGAAAATCTCGAGTTCGATTTTTTACGAATGCATAACATGCCTTATAGTTTCTATAATTCGCAATTAAAAATCACAAAATTTCATTTAGTTAAAGCTAGGTTATGCTTGAAAAAAAAATTCAAAAAATCATTTTTTTCGTTTTTGGTTTTCTCACAAACGATACATTTGATTTTGACCATTCTTTTTATGCTAAGGCTCTCAAAAAATTTGAATAGTATTGTGTATTCAAATTTAAAAAAAATATTTTGGATTTCAATTTTTTTTTTCAAAACTCGATATTGCGAAAACCCCATCGTCAATTTTCTTAAAACTTGACAGTTAAAAGTTTTTCAATATAATCTACAAGATTTGAAAAAAAAAAAAACAAAATTATTTTATCTTAAAATATTAGTACCCACCATACAAATGTTAAAAAATGGTTTTGGAAAATCGTATTTTTCTCGAAACGGCACCTAGATTTTTTGATAAATTTTTTTCTTTTAATTAATTACGAGTAATTAATTTTTATGATCTACAATTCAATAAAAAATTTAAATTAAGATATTACTGGCGGAACCTACCATAGAACCATTTTTCTGAATTTCTCATTATCGGCATAGCATGTTTTAATCAAATTTTTTATAGAGAAGCTCCATAAAAATTTGAAAAACATTGCATTTCAAAGATTAAAAAAATACTTTTTGGGATTTTTGAAAAGAAAAAACCGGTCAATATTTTTATTCATACAATAATAAGAACTTTAAGTCGGCATACCAAATTTTTTTCTTAAAAATATTTAAGCATTATGTATAAAGGCCTTATTTTTTTAAGAAACCGTTACAAGGACTTATAAATTGTGTTCTTGCATAAATTCATATTTTTCTTTTTATCTCTTACTACTAAAAGAGTTTAAAAATGAATTTTATCCTTCTGAACAGCTGTCTCTAATAACATTGGTTTTTAAACTTCCTATAGTCTGTTACATAGGAGCAAGTTCGTGCGACCCAGTCGTGCATTTTATTTTAATTGCATTTTATTTTCCAAGCGATTTTATTCAATATTTTAGATTATCAAGAAGTATGACATTTTTAAAGTTAATGAAACCTATTAATGTCAAAAATGAATAAAAGGCCTAACGTTTAAAGCCAATTTCATAAAATCAAAGGAAAAATAATAGCTGTGTACAACCATCCTTATTTGAATAAAGAATCAAACATTTTTCGTTATAATATTCAAACTATTAAAATTAGTTTGAGGCTTGAATGATTTCTATGAAAAATTATAGGAGATGGACGTGAATTTGAGAATGAGTATTGGAAACTGAGAGTAGATTCATCGGCAAAACAACGAAGTTTCAGTTTCAGACTTGTTTTTTTTAGATATTGAACTTAATAACAAGTTTTATATTTTTTTAAATACCTCAAACCTTATTTTCTTGAATATTATTTCAATTTTAAAGGAACTCCATTATAAAATGTTTGATTGAAATCGTTTGAAATATTGAAAATAAAGTCCAAAATTAAAAAGGGAGCGTAACGGAATCCCGCCTTTTTATAATCCCGTTTTTTTCAAAAATCCCGCAAAGTTTTAAAATACCGTCCTCTATAATTTCGTTTTTTTTTAAATATCGCGTTTGAAAATCCCGTTTATTCAAAATCCCGTTTTATTATAATCCCGCTTTTAAAATCTCGTCTTATACCGCTTATCCCGTTCTTTAGAATACGTAGCTAAAACTTATTGATTTTATGTTGGTTATTTTCCAGGTTCTTTAAATGCTAAAGAAACTTTGCATACACCTATCCCCGCACCTACCCCAAATCCTATAGTGTGCCCAAGCAGGAGGGTTGCATACCTCACTGTTTATACGTCGTAATAATAAGAAACGGGATTTAAAAAAAGCGGGATTATAAGAAACATGATTATAAAAAACGGGATTATAAAAACGGGATTTAAAAAAACGGGATTATAAAAAGCGGGATATCGTACCCAACCCAATAAAAAATGGTTCTCTCGCAGGTGCCGTTTTAATAGTTAGTTGTTGTTTTGGAAATAAAACGTATATAGAAATGATTTTGAAGAAAATCACTTTTATTCTGTAACCTTATTTCAGGACTGACTGAAATCTCGAATTAAAGTATATTGTCATTAAAAGAAGTATAAGTAAAGTGAAGCATTAACTTTTGGATCTTTTATATATACCCCCGAGGAAGCAGGATTCCATGTTGTTTTGGACTTACGTCAGATCATATTGATTTTATTTTGTCAACAATTTTGTTCGATCTTCAGATATTTCAAATGTATTACTCGTATAAATGTTTGAGCAAACTTTTCCAGCCTTTCATTTCTCAACTTAAAAATTTGATTTTGGTCAAATTTGACATAAGTATAAGATGATACAAAATATAAGTCGTCTGTGTGACTTGTGTTCGACTATAATCTATAATACTAAATCGACTTTCCTTTAACTTGATACCTAGCATTCTTCTTGGTCATACCTCGAAGTTTTTTTATATTCTTAGGAACAAAAATAACGGTGATATACAATTAATTTGAGTCACTAAAAAAACGATTTCTCATATTTTATATATGGTTTATTAAATAATTTTTCTTTAAAATATTTATTTTTATTATTTTTTAATTCAAGGAATAATCAAAAAACAATAAAAATTCGTGTTATTAAAATTAATTTCCATAGTTGCTATGTAATAAAGGTGTTTTCCCTGTTACATCATAAATTAAGACTTAATATTGTCTTCATAATTATAATCACACTTTCGTTGAAAGACTGCTGAGATTTTTCATTTGAAAAGAAATTGTTGTACATCAATAAAAATCATGACAGCTATTGAATTTTTATTTACACAAATTATAAATAAAAACTATAAAGAATTAATCATTTGTATTAATGCGTAGCTGGGAAGTGAAATTTGAAATTTATTTTATTCAAAAATTATTCATGAGCTAGATAATAAAGACTTCCAATATCACCAATTAAAGATCGTGTTTTACTAAAGTTAATCAAAATCAGTCAAAAGCATATAATAAAGCAAGAGATTTTTGTATGTCATTTGGTTAATTTTTTTGAACATAATAAATATACTATTAACATCATCTCTTAGGGTTTTCTTTAGGTGCATACATTGTACATTAATTGTAAATGCAAATTGGAATATATGTACATAATATTTCTAACTTTGAAAAATATTGTAAGCGTTGTCGGTATTGATTATGATAATTTGAACTAATTTATGATAATTTGATCGCGCGCCTTTGTTGAATGTTTTGTTTTATGTACATTACTTTGACTTTATTTACGTTGATCCTTAAGCCAGCCAGTTTTTTAAGTTGAACTTAAGCAACATTTTCAAAGTGGTTTTGATTTTGTATACTTAAATTGTATCCATTTCTATGTTGTTTTAAATATAAAAAAAATTGTGAGTGCCGGGACTTAGGGTTAAGATGTGTAAACATCAACGTTTTTCCGAGTGCCAAGTGCAGAAATAAACATACAATAAAAATAATGCAATCTTAATGTCAACATTGTTTTTTAAATATTCAAAACATTTTCTATGTATTTTAGTAGAATTTTATTTTTTTAGATGAACTTTTGACAGAACATCGGACTGAAAATCGTAGAAAATCACAGAATTTCAAAGTAAAGGAACGAACCTTGTTATTCCAAAAATTAAAACCTTCGGACTCCGCTACGTAACGTACAGATTCTTAGACTTATGTTTAAACAGGGATGTTATTTGATACTATAACTATTTGCTCGGAGCATTAAATGGGGCATTCACATTCCCAAATTTGTTTGACAAGCACGGTGTGATGAGTATTTGATGGATGAAAAACATGCTGTCAAAAATCACTTCTCATTAGAATTTTCAACATGGCGGATCAACTCAGAGCATAGATGAAAGTTTATATGATTAAATTTACTTGATTTTTATGTTCTAAGTGTAGAAAACTGATATTAGTCTAATAAAATCAACCTGAATTACCACTATTGCTTATAAAACTCATTTTGATATATTTTCTTACGATGTTCACTCGGGAACTTTATGTGAAATGAAATTGGGTTTAGACTCAAATATGTTTGTCTATCTGTCAAAATATCAAAACATTTTGAAATCTATTCAACATGCTTGGCAAGCAGCTTTAACATCTTCAAAATCAAGCCGTGCTTGTCGAACATATTGAAGAAGGTGAACGTCTCTAATGGTGCTCGAAAAAATTATACTTCAGTTTGACTCTTGAAGCGTGATTACACCATTCTTTTTTCGTTCGTTTCATCTTTCGTCTTTTTGACAATTTAGTCAAAGGGTGTAAAAACGTAACTTCATTCCACTAAACTTTTTCACCTCACACAAATATGTCAGAAAGACGAAAGACGAAACATTTGAAAAAAAAAATAATCGTGTAATCAGGACCTTGGTGTTTTTTTTCTGTATTAGACGGTGTTCACATACTGAACTGAATCCTCCGGCTTTTTTTTTTTGAAGTTTCTGTACTTTATCTCGCTCCCTCTGTCAGAGATTTATGGACCGATTTTTACCATTCTTATCTTTTAATGGAAATTGTCAAAGTAAATATAAGCTGAAAAAAAAATAAAAAAAATTAATCCATCACTATCCAGTTCATGGCATGACAGATGGGGAAGAATATATATTTAAATGTGTATCGTTGGCCATCTAGTGGTTTCTTTCTAAATCATAGGTTATTTTGACGCTGATAGCTGACAAAAAGTCAGTATCATACCTCCGCGGAATGAAATGAATCGCCTTGCGCTTGAACAACGTTGGAAAATATTTAAAACTTATTTCCAAAGTGAGTGCGTTTTTTGAAAAGAAGTTTTGGCCCATTGCGGTTGCAGCACGGAAGTTTGTGCAAAAAGTTCGTGAGACAGGTATGCTAGTGGACAACATTCAAGATCCTCCCCGTCGTCGTACTGTGTGCACAGACTAGAATGTGGTTGCTGTAGCCGAGAGTGTGAAGCTCAATTTACGAACATCAACTCGCCATCGATCTCAACAGCTCATCATTTCACGTACTAGCCTGAGGAGAATTCTGCACAAAGATCTCAAATTATTCGCTTGCGAAGCCAGTCTAGGCGTCGACTTGAACGAGGTTGTGTTTGTGTTAATTGGAATGTTTGCTCTTATTATATAAAGCTATTAGACATGAAAACAAATTTAAGTTTGTTCATTTTATTGATTATTGAAAATCGATTTTTAATAAAATTGACCTGAAGCTCACTTAACGACGTATAATAATAGAATATTCAATTCAAAATTTGGGATTATGTGTTTTGGAAGATAAGGGACAATTAAATTTATTAAATTAATTTAACAAATTAATTTTTGACAAATTAAATCGATTGGCCTGAAAATGCATTTTCCGGGGCATAAAAAATAAAATTCAATTGTCCACCACTAACGCGAAGGAGATTTGTTTAAATCTTTGAATGAACCTTTTTGACATACCTATTGAATGGTGAAGAAATATTGTGGAAATTTAGATATTTAGTTCTAACTGTCAATGAAAAGTAACAAAATCAAGATTTCAATCAACTGACAACATAGGCGAACTGTTTTTGAAGCGCCTCAGAGTTTCCAATGTAAACACGATGTATAGTAAGTACGCCATATTCCCATTTCCCAATGTAAACAGGGTCTTGAATGCAATCTTCCGTAAGGTACGCGGAACGTATACGTTAGACCAGTGTTGTTCCTGTACGTGTCGACTTTGATTGTCTACATTAATGCGTAGACAATTGTGTCGACAATGTAGACAATGTAAACAATGTAGACAATGTCGACTATGATGTCGACAATGTACACAATGAAGACAAAGCATGCCAGCCAATCTGTCATCTGTCATTCTTGATTTCTCTGTCACATTGTTTACTTCATTTAAGAAAATTTCAGGTGTTGATTTGAGTTTTTATTCAAATATTGGTCGACGAAAAAATAAAGGTTTCGATCAATTAGGTTTTCCTTTAATACAATAACAAATATGTAGCATATTCTCCAAAATACTGCAGAAAGCCGTCTTTGCAGCCACAGGTAAATAAAAATTTGTTAAAAAAAGCATATTCATATCCTTCACATTCATTTACGAAAGGATTGCCTGTAAGCAATCCCAATCACCTGCGACATCTGAATCCGGCGATGTCTCTATGATTGTTTTGATTGATGACAATGATTTTGGCTCGAGCTCTGATTTATTAGACGAAACATAATAAGAAAAATTGAATGTCTACGTTGTCTACATTGTTGACATTGGCATGTAGACAATCATGAATTGTATACGTTGAATTGTCTACACGTAGACAATCGTGTAGTCTACATTTTTTGTCTACATGGAACAACACTGCGTTAGACCCACGTTTTTGGTTTACCTTATGGCCAGCATAGACGTTTACACATACAAAAGTTGCAGTAAGAACTTGATTGTGCAGCAGAATAAAATGCGCTGGGTCGCAGGACAGAATGTTATTAGAAAAAACTATTCATAAAATTAATTTTTGAAGCTCTTTTACTAGTAAGAGATTAAAACAGAATACCGTGTGATTTCTTAAGCAAATATGAATTTATGTAAGAACGAACAAAGCTTTTGTATACAAAATTTTGAAAACATTTTTGAGAAAAAATTTTGATACGCGAACTTTAAGATTTTTTAATTGTATAAAAAATTAATTTCCAAAAACATATTGACCCGTTTTTAAAATATCGAATTTTATAATCTTTTTTTTTTTTAATTCAAAAAATATTTTTTTTTTCAAGTTTCGAAATGCAATGTTTATTTTATAACTTTTAGAAGCTTTTCTTTTAAAAATGTTGTTAAGATCCGTAAGATAGTAAGAAATTCGAAAAAATGGTTCTATGGTAGGTCAGTGATATCTTAATTTCAATTTTTGTTTATTGACTTATGAATTGTAAAAATTTATTGAAAGAAAAAAATTTCTAGTAGCCGTTTTCGAGAAAAATACGATTTTCGAAATCCATTTTTTCTTACATTTGTATGGTGGGTACCGTTATTTTTAGGTAAAATGAGTTTTCAAAAAAAAAAAAATTTTTTTAAATCCAAAAAAAAATCGCTTGAAAATTTGAATACACAAACACTATCCAAACTGTGGGGAAGCTTAAGAATAAAAAATTATCAAAATCGCTGGTACCGTTTTTGAAAAAATCAAAAACAAACAAAATGGTTATAATGGGGATACAATTAATAACCATTTTTCGTCAATTTTGTTCAAGCATTGCCTAGCTTAAACTAAATGAAATCTTGTGAATTTTTTTGGTTTTTAATTTGTGAAACAGTTTTTTTGGTTTTAACTAGATTACCTTCACCTGAAATATTCGAAATCTGCCTGACGTTAGGCAGACGGTAAGGCCATGTTAATGATTTTTGTAACTTAAATTTGTATTTTAAACAAGAAAACAAACAATAAATCTTAACCTAATCTAAATCTAATCTAATCTAATCTAACCTGAAATCTTGAAATGCTTTGAAATTTTCGTATAAAATTTCTTTTCAGAGAACAGCTGTTTTTTGTGACCTATTCTCCACAAAATACTAACATATGTCAAAATTAAAATGGAATATGTGTAGGTGTACCTCTCAATTCATAATAAAAATATTTTTTGACAGCAAACTTTGTTTAATATCTCAAAAACAGCTTATACACATTTTTAAACATTTCTTTTCAAATGCACTTAAAATTCGAATACTAAGTAATTTATTTATATATATTTTAAAATGATGAACACGAATAAAATTCTGTGAATTATAAGCGACATAGAAATAAGACACGGCATCCTCCGCTTTAGTTCAGCCGCCATCCCTGAAGATAAAATATCTGAGACAACAACCTTCAGTCTCAGAACATCGTGCCACACATCTTTCCTGTCCTTCTTTCTCTTCCTTAACTTCACGCCACGCGCTGTGTTCAAACATTTAAAGGGTAATCATAATCCCTTGAGCGCGTGTAGACTATAAAAAAAAAAAAATATGGGCGTATCTCACCAATATACTTTAATGATCAAAAGAACTTAGAATTTAAAAACAAAAAAAACTTTATAAAAACGTGGCATGAAAAGCATGAAATAAATTTTTTTGAATTGATTTCTTAACAAGCATGCATTCATGCAAGAATATTTAAAAAATGAGAACAAATAACTTTTTATATATAAAATTTTCAAAACTTTTTAAATAAAAAAAATTTGATACGACAATTTTGTGCATTATATATTATAAGAATTAAACTAAAACAAAAAACATCAACCTGTTTTTGATTCTTTTTTTTAATACAAAGAATATTTTTTTAAAAGTTTTGATATATTTTTAAAATTATTTTCTAAAATCCCTACTACTAAATACTTAAAATTGGTATTTTCAAAATTTCGTTCTTGAAAAATTTTAAAGAAATTTCTTATATAAAAAATTACTTTAATAATAAAATGATTTTTAAGCTTTGTTTGGATAAATTCATACTTTTCTAGAAATAAGATCGCAATTTTATGCATTTGAACATTTTTATCTCAATATATCCATTTTTTATATTTATAAAATGTATTTAAGGTTCCAAAGTACTTTTACATAAGAGCAAGTTCGTGCGATTCAGTCGTGCATTTTATTTTTATATCGGTGGAGAAATTTTAAATGGCAACACTGTTTTCTGTGACAGTGGAATTGATGTTTTGAGGATAGTTTGGCTTGGCATTGGCAATGCATCATGAATAGACCCACGCCGGGGTAACGTTTGTAAATTTTTTTCAAATTTATTTTGAAATACATGGTTCAATTCGATACACACTTCGGGAGACTTACGTACGTTTTATGGTGTCATAATCATCTAGCGCAATACGTTTACTCTAAATGATATCCCGTATGAAAACATTAGCCAACATTCGACACGTTATTACCTACTGCGAAGAGTGTGTGAAAGCTGGACCTCAAGTTTACTCCATATTCACGCCAGCCGCGCCCAAATTTATATTCAAACATTAATGACAACAAATCATCTTTCAAACAAAGCCAATTTTACGGATATTAAAAACATTTGTCTGTGTTTTATTTCAAATTAAAGCTCCTATTTAGAATCTTAGAGTTTTTAACATACTAAAACTCATTTTTTTCTTTAATTGTGAAACACAATATTATTCCAAATAATCGCACTCGGATAACCCAAAATCGATATTTTCCAAAAACAATCATCAACAACCTATTTTCTTACGTGATTTTTTCACAAACAAATTAGAGCTATATGGTTTTGTTGTTTACAGAAGGTACTAATGGACACTTGTATATTAGTAAAAAAATTAAGAACAAAATATTTTTTTTTGGATTTAAAAAAAAAAATATTTGAAATTAATTTATTTTTGAAAAAAACGCGAACGCTTGATTTTTTGAAATTGGTACCGAGTGGGTTTTTAACAATATCTAGAAGATTTAAAGTTAAAATCGTTCTTTTAGCTTTAATACCGATTAAAATAAAATTCTAAATATTTTGATAAGAACATTGATTTAATGGTTCAGACGATTAAAAGACATTAGCGCAAAATTTTAAACAGCTTATTATTAAGGTATTAGTATGATACTACTTAACAATTTGCTAACTTTATAGTAGTTTACTAACTCATTTAAACATGTTCTAACTAGTATAGTAATAAAAGAATTTTCTTAATAAATATAATATAATAATAATTTTTATATATACAATATTATCTTAAACTTAAAGGGGATTCTGCTTAAAAATGTTGGCTAAAATCGTTATAGCCGTTGATGAAAAATTCGAAAATAAAAAAAACGGCTAACAGGTAACAGGTACATTTTTTCCTAAATTTTCATTTGACTAAAATGTAGTCCATGCCCATATTAGCACCCCTAATTTTTTGATCAAAACTGTTAAAGCCGTTTTCGAGATAAATAAGATTATGCATTACGGGTGTCTGGGCGGTACCGTTAGTTTTGGAGCTAAAAAAAATTCAAGTTCCCCTCTAGGGAATCACCGAATCACAGTCAGACAGACGGAATTCCCAGAATTCCCAACTTTCATCAAAATCTCGAGTTCGATTTATTTTCCAAATGCAGAACTTGCCCTATAGTACCTTAAAAGTTGTTGTTATATATTACAAATTCAAACTATTTTGAATTTTAACACTTTAGTGCCAACGCACACAATAATTGTATTCGTGGACTTATTGTGCTAGTGGCTCGTTCAGATTTATTCAAGGCTCGAAACCAAAACTAAATGCCTTCTCGATGTTTGATGCTAAATGCTCAAAACAACTAATTTCTATTTGCAGATTGCATATTAGCTCCGTTATAGGTGTCCTTACTGGACACTGCATAATACTCGTAGGAAGACATGCTTCCCGTCTTGGAGTTCCTGCAAATGATTTTTTCAGAAGCTGCATGGATGAAGAAGAAGAGGAGTCAGTTTCTCACTTTCTATGTTCTTGTCCTGCCCTAGCACAAAGACGTAGACTCCACTTGGGAGACTTTTACTATAACGATAAGTGATCTAAGAAATATCGACATTCACTGTTTCAAACGCTTCATTGTTAGCTCCAAATGGTTTAACGAGTAAGGGTGATTTTTGAAATCCTGTGGTATCACAACGGACTAAATATTGGTCTAAGTGTGTTGACCTTTTCCGGTGAGCAGCCACCTTAACCTAACCTAACCTAACCTCGATGACAGTATTTATCAATAAATATCTAGTAGTTATTTAAGTAATTTGACCTAGGTTAAAAGTTCTTTATAACTTCCACTGCTTTTAAATTAACAAATTTTTTTTTTAAATTGATTTCAGTGTGTGCTAATGTAACATACGTGCCAGAGAAGAAAGAAGCCTTAATGGATGTGTTTCTTAACGAGATGAGCAGAGCTAGATACGGAGTTTCAACTCGCAATCCATCACCCATATGTGTCCCGATCATGATGCCAATTCCCATGGCAGCATGTGTTCAAATGACACAAGTTGGTCTCAAAGGTGATAATTTACACATGTGCATGGACTTTGTAATGCGCTTGCACACTACCGACGCCATGGAGCTTCATTTCAACTGCCTTTCCATGGGATTAGATGGCTTTCAATACCTCGATCCAAACGGCAACCCAGTTCTTCCTCGAATTGATGACAAAGAAGAAGATGAGGGAAACAGCATTGATGATGAATACTATGACAGTGCCGAAGAAATCCAGGAAAATTTAGTACCAGAGCAGGAACAAAATAACCACGAAGAAAGTGATGATGATGATCAAAAGAACTTCGTCGAAGAAACCGAAACAGATACTGAATACTATGAAGATACAGATGATCTGGAAAGTAACGAAGTAGATCTTAAAGAACAGAATAGCGAAGAAGAAGAGACATCGTCCACAAATAAAAACTCCAGGAATAGGGATAACAATCTAATCATAGTCTACGAGACTGTGTAGCTATTTCAAGAATCTGTTTTATAGTTTGTAGGTTTGTACAGCGAAGTTGTTAAGTTAAAGTAATTTATTTAATTTATCAAATAATAATTGTTATTTATTTATACAATTTATTTATTTAAAATAAAAAAGAGACTTAAAAGGGAAAGATTTCATATAAACTCCTAGGTGATGCATAGCCTCAGAGAAAATGTAGTAACAACTTTATTGTAAGTATCTACGTATGTATGTGGTTCTGAGAATGTTATTAAATTCTATAAATAAACTCAAAAGAATTTGAAATATTTTTGCGTCAACAATCTTAAGGCTTCATATTTTCCCTCAGAATGAGAACGTGACTTTTTCGCAACCAAGATGGAATATTTAATCGATTCTTATTCTGCGTAGGTGAAGCACAATGGAATATGTATCTCTAGTGGCGTAAATGTGAGATGATTCCCTTACGTGTAGTCATTTTCAAAAAGGATCAGAAGAAAGTAGAATGGAATTTAACCCTCAATAGCTCGCTCATATTGCATCCAGTTAATATTTTGTAATGTTGGAGTTCATTTGTTAGATAGGCATTATGTCACCATGTTATACGGCAACGAGAATTTCCTTTGAAAAAATTCCTTGACAACATTGTCAGTTGCTTGAGCAAACATTATGTAGCACCTAACATTTTATTTACATATTTAATTTCAATTTTACTACCAGTATCTGTTATCCGTACGCTTGGCTACACCACCACTCACAACCCCCGTGGGTATTCCAAAACGTTTTGAATTACAAAATAAACTTCTATGAAAAATTCATTACAGTTCGGTCAGCCATGAAAAGGGCCAATTACTCTAATTAAAGATTGTTTGGTAATTTTTATTTGGTAAAATAAAATATAACTATTTGAAGTATTAAAATTTTTCTATTGCCAATGATTTCTTTGTATTTTTTTGAATCCGCAAAAGAGTAATAAGACAAAAATTTGTAAAACTAAAAATAAGAAAATTTATTTAAAATGATCAAGATAAGTTTAATATTTTGTTTAAAAGCTATGTGAAGCTTATACAGCCTTTTGTTTTTGTTTTTAGTTCGTTCTTCATTATTGTGAATGTGAAGATTACAATCATTTTTTCTCCATTCAAGTATGCATTCTTTTGTATTTTTCACATTTTTCAGATTCAACACAACAACTTACATATATTTATGTAGGTTCATGAAGAACATAAGATTGAAAAAGAATGCATACAATGATCGCAATCTTTTTTAAGTCGAATGAATAGTAATTCCATAATTTGAAGTCGAAGTCTCAAAGCAAAGTCAACGAATGCAATCTTTTAATTAAATTTAATGAAGTCATTGATGGCATTCACAAAAGCATTCTCCTACAACCCTGCTCAGTAGAAACTAGGTGTACTGCGGGCTTTTTTTAGAAGAAAAAAAGGTCTGCGTATAGTAGCTTGCATTTCGTTAAATAAATAAATTTGGTGGTGCAACAGCTCGCAGAGAACCCGGACCTAGTGACTTACAACTGTTAACCATTGCTGTGCGTGTATTACCAGGAATGGAGGGGACTTACAATTTTCTGCAGATTCCAAACTGCTAATGAGCAGCACTTTTCATGACAAGAGATACTCTTGAAGCATTTGTCACTTCCTCGCAACAGACAGTATACACCTGAAACACTTTTTTTTACCGGCTGAGAATCGAACGCAAGACCTTGCATGACAGTCCAACGAACTAACCATTATGCCAAAGGATACTAGCTTGCATTTAGTGCTTTAACTATCGTTTAACAAATGTTTTAGGTTTTCAATTTATTTTTCTTGAGGACAAACAATTTGAAAAAACAATAGAAAAACATTGAATCGAAGGATACGGTTATGCCCAACCAAGTTTGTCTACACCCTTTTTACAGGAACAAATTCAGGCGATTTTTGACCCCCTCTTACATCAATACTAATAAAGTCAGAAACTTAAAATCATTTGCTTAGCTGATCAAACATAAGAGGCTCACCAAATTTCAATTCTTGAGCGTTAGTGGTTCTTCAAAAATCGCTTAAACCGTAACACCCATATTAATAAAGATGGTTTAGTGGAGGTTTATCGTTAAGTCCTGGACTAAGTGCGAAATTTCATTCATAAAACAAATTTTCTGTTAAGTGACGTTTACTAATTATGATTAAGTTAAACCACCGAAGTAGGTGGTTTAGCGAAGGAATAAGAAATAGAAATGTCCACAGTCAGACACAAGCAATTGACAATCAGTTTAGGTAGCCACAGAATATAAAAAAGAGATTGCTTACTTTTGTAGAAGATTTTCTTAAAAGGATTTTTGATAAACGTCATTTTACTATTCCGGGAACATTTTGTTTTTATTAATGTAAATACTTAAGCCATGGCTTAACTCCTATTCCATGGTTTAGCAAAACAATGGAATATACATAGGTGGAATAAGCGTTTTTTATAATAGAACCTTGTAATTTCACGCAGCGATTGTGCATACAAATTTGAAAAAAATAAAGTTTGTAATTTTTTATTCAGAGAGCGGGACACCCACTCACTTTCTCAAAAAATTATATGGCTTCAGATTTTTGTTAAATGATAAAATAAAAAAGCGGTGGGACTTCTACGTTTTTCATTGTCTTTTATATATATATAATTGATTTAAAAAATTATCTTGATATGCGGTCTTTGTTCGTATTTAGAATTCAATGGCGCACAATTTTAAACAGCCTATTATTAAAATATTAGTATGATACTACTTAACAATTTGTTAACTATATAGTAGTTTACTAACTCATTCTTAATTTTAAAAATGTTCTAACTAGTATCGTACTAAAAGAAGTTTATTAATAAATTGCTTCTGAACAGACCTAAAACAATGACATTTCGTGTAAAAAAGTAAGTACACGAACCTGTTTTGATGTTTGCAAATGTCAAAGAGTCATCTGAAGCTAGCACGATACTAAAAAAGTAAAGAAGTTATTCGATGATTTTAACTTTAATAAAAGGGTAGAGAAATTCTTATGCTATATTCGATATAAATTTTCAAATTCGTTATTTTAACGTAGTATCATACTAAAACAGCTAATTTAATTAAAATTTTGCGCCAGTGTCACTAACTTTACTGATATCTTACAAAATTTGCACAACAAAAAAACATAAAAAATAGTTGTCAGCAGTGAAAAGTAGTGAGATCCTTAAATACACCAATATCTAAGCTTATGAAGTTTAAAATTGCAATTTATTTATCAACATGTTCATTTTTTACTGTTTCGTACAGTCTGTCAGTTATGTACCTACATAACACATTAAAATGTCTCCTCTTCCCTTTCCTCGTATAGTACAGAACCGCGAACCATTCGTAATGTCAGGAATAAACTATGTTAAACTTTCCTTAAATCCAGCTCTAGTTTTGACTTCTTGAAATACACGACATTTGCTGACTGTAAAATAATTACAAACCTTTTATCCTTTTTATTCAACCATTCGTACAGTGATCACCCGCAAAAACCTGACCATTTTTGTTTCTTTAAAAGTACCCCACAAACCTCCCTCGCCACCGCCGCGCCGTGCCGTTGACATTAGTGTTGATATTAAGTTCGTTTGTTCAGCTTTAACCAGGGTTGACCTAGGTGTTCTTGACAACCTTGAGAAATGTCAAAAAAATTTGGGTTTTCGGTTTTCAAATTGTGAATAGTTTTGTTGACAACTAAAAGCAAGAAACAAATAATTCTGTGTTATGACTTTAAATTTGTTATAAATTAGTTTTAAAAATGAACAAAAACTATTTTGCGTTGTTGCTCAATATTTCAAATGATGTGTAGTGTGTAGAACAAAGATTCAATTGCAAACATAAACAATAACATGCAACATGCCAATCGTCATCGTCAAATTAACGACAACCAAAGACGGTGTTCACATTTGACTTACTCAACCTATTTATTTTGACGTAAGGCCACCCTGTCGTCCTCAGACACAAAAGTAGTGTGAACAATCCAGACTCACTTTGATGTCTTGTAGTTGTCATAATTGACAATGTTTACAAAATATAATAATATTTAAAATGAATTTCAACTCAAAACACAAACCAATAATAAATAAATAAATAACGGTGTTGATTGCCATGTCATATATGAGGAAATCCAGCGTACTTTAGGATTTTATGTCACTAGCAGATATAAAAATATAGTTCATTAAAATAGTTGTTATTGGCGTAATTTTTAAAAATAGGACTTAAATAGAAAGATGATTTATATGTACATATATTTCAACACAAAATGTTTCAATTTTGAATATATACAGCTATTTTATTACGTGAAAACAACGAAATTTAATAATTTAATTTGTCCCTTTTAAATGTTTTTTTATTTCAAAACTTTGTAACTTTTTGATGCAATGTTTGATCCACCTGAAAATTGAAATAATTAATGTAGTTACTTCACTAAGTATAAAAATAAGAAAAACACGTCCCTCGCTCTTTTTGAAAATTAGATCGTTACACTTTTCTTTTCATAACTTTTTGATGCATTTATATATCGTTTTATTATTTTATTTTATTTGTGCATATTCTATATAAAAAAACGAAGAAATTTAGCCCAGAAAAGTTAATGTGCCTCAAAAATTTACAAACTTATCGAGGAATTAAAAAAATGTTCGACAGAGTAATTTTTATTTTAGATGTAGAAAATTAAAGAGCACACTCAAAAAAAGCTTAGAAATGCCTAGAAACCTGAAGTTATCCAGAGAGTGAGTGCTGAAAAAGTAACTGTATTAAGTATCATTTTGTATTCCACTAAATAGAATGTTTAAAATGAATTTTTATTTTAAACGAAAATTGATAAAAATTTTTAACTTATTTCATGTACGTTTCTCAGACTTTTATTTTATTATTTTATAATTTTAAACACTAAATTGATGTATAAGTTATGAAATAAGGGCATATAGCAAAGAGTAAGTGATACTTTACTCTCTGACATACATGCATGAGGAAATTCACAAAACAAATCGGACGACCCAGGCATTTATGTCTCCGCAATGTGACCTGGACGCCTGAAGTTTTTTACGATTTGAAAAAAACTGGAGGGTGGTGGACCAATTCTAACTAGAAATTCAAACTCAGCGCGTTAAAATACGTAAGGATATGTAGGTTCGGTTTTTGAAATGAACTACTTTTTTATTTTTTTTGTGCACCTGTGTAGAAACTCGACATATTTTTATCAATTAATTTTTGATGCATTGATGAATTTTAGTAACACGACTTGATTTACAATTCTAACGTTATTTTGATTATAAAAACATCAACTGTTTTGGTGTGCTAATGATTTGATTTTTTTTTTTTAAACGAAAATCTTAAGGTACGCTGGATTTCCTCATATGTCACCAAAACAAATTTTAAAAAAATCTATTAATTTTCAATTTGTTTTAAGAATCCTGCCTCACTTTCTCGTCTCTTTCTTACCATGAAGTGCTAATTAGAAAAAACACAGAGACGACGTCAAAATAAATCCATTAATTTTCAGTTTGTTTAAAAAATGTGTCGGCGAAGTGAACGCCGCGCCGTCATGTGAACACCGTCAAAGATATATACTACGTTTATATGCAGTATCGTCAGATTTTCGACAAAGGTTTTTCGTCATTTGAGTTGAGAGCTCGATTTGGAGTTGAGTTGAAATGGTGTTGAGCGATTCTGAAACATTTTGTTAAGCCAACTCCTGGAGCCTCGACCCAGGTTTTTCGTCTCATATTTCGACTCGACACCGCTGAGCGAGTGAGATCGAGTCGAACGAAGCTCATTTCAACTCAATACCCGTTTACAAAGGGTCGAAGCGAGCTTCAAGCTCAATACCTCATATAAACGTAGTAATAGATTTGCGACTTTTGACAGTTTGGTCGTTATCTAAACTCGCCACAGCAAAATACCAAAATAGGGTGAGTTCAGGTATAAAAAAGCAATTTATTTACCACGGTGAGTTCAAGCCTGGACGGCTATATTTCTAAAAAAAATGTTCCAACTCCCTCTGCCACCCACTCGTAACATTATTATTTCATCTTTCACTGTTCTAAGCTATTTTCCTAAAACTATCGAAGATATTCTATAATTCTTCCCGTTTACAAAAAGAATGATGCTAACTACCGGCCTTCAACAAAACTTTCTTGTATTTCTAAGCTCTTAGTTCTAAATGTATTAGAGAAAGGAAATGAAGTGGTCGTAATGACGACAGATTTTAGTAAATGTTATGTCATGAAATTATTTACCTAAACTGTAATGCCTTTGGTTTTCCACCATTTTTGTTATCTCACGTTTCTCAGATAATACCTAGAAAACCGCCAATATGGAGCTATGTTTATGTTTTTAATATCCGAACTCCTTTATGTTACCTCCGGTGTTCCTTAAATGAGTCACTTCTGACTTTTCATTTTTGTTACATAATCATGTAGCATTTTATAGCCATTTACTCTTTAGAAAAAGTACCCACGATCCAGTCATATGTCAAACGCACGAAAAAAAATGGAAATAGATCTACTTTGGTGATGAAATGACGTTTGCATCATAAAGGTTCATTAGCTCCACTCAATATTTGAAAGCGTTGCAGAAAAAAAATGTAAAAAAATTATATGCCATTACGACTCGTAGAGAGCCCCAACTGAGTGACTTACAACTCTCCGACAGTCTTATGTGCGTCTTAGCAAGATTACAGAAGGCATACAATTTTTTTCCGATTCCGACCGACTAATAAAAAGCACTTTTCATGGCAAGAAATGCTCTTCGCTGATATGTCACTTCTTCGAATGCGCCACGGAAATCAAAATTGTGACTTACAACCACAGTAAGTGGACTTGGCTTAACTTTTATTCTGAATTGCTTTTTACAAAAATAGTTACATTAATGAGCACCAGATCAATTAATTGATAGCAAAACTAAAAGACATTAATGATTGAAAGTGATACTTTCCCATTTACGCATTAAGTGTCACTTATAAAATGATTTAATTCAATCAGCTGGCTCATAATATTTATTTAATCCCAACAACGTACTATGGGAAAGGATTGTAGATATTCATCAGCCAGCCAAGTGCATACTTTCATTTTGGTGTCACCAAAACGTTTCGTTGTTATTCAAGAAATGCCGTTTAATGTGCAAAAAAAAACTTTTCCTTTCATTTGAGGCATTGATGGGGTTTAAATGCGTATTACAAGATTGAAACGTGTTTTCTGTTACAGGTACAATAAATCCTACCATGTGTGGAATGATCTCGCAAGAAACTTATATAAAATGTATGTATGTACGGGTATATAAAGTCACTCTTAATTATATGAAATACAGGATTGTGTCGGTTATTTTCTTGATTTACAGTCGTATTTTTAAACTTCGTCTTAGGGGTCAGTTATAGCTATCATTGAAATGCATCATTGAAAATGTTCACTCCCAATTTTAAGACGAATAAACAAACTGCAATGACTTTAATTAGTACCAAAATGAAGCTAATGAGTAGTAGAATTTTTTACTCTATAAAATACAAAATTCTGATTTAAACTTTCTTTTAAATCCTCTTTTATTATTTCACTGATAGAAATCAATTTCAATGAACAGCTGATTTTCGTTTGTTTAATATGGAACGCAATCAGTCCACTGAATGTGTTCGATTCTCTTTCTATTCTCAAATGTCAGTTTTCCTTTCAACGATCGACTCAACCTCAAATGCATAGAATTGGTTGTAACTTGTAATCAGCCACTGACAGAATCTTTCACTTCACTGAAACCAATTTTTCAATGATTGCTATAACTGGCTTGTCAAGAAAATGAAGTCAGCATTCTACTGATTTGTTTCAATGATGCATTTCAAGGAAAGCTATAACTGGGGCCTTAATCTAACTAACTGCCCAGCCCAATTCCAAAAAAAGGAGACTAACAGCCGTATTAATAAAAACACACAATTTGCTCGTTAACACACGTTTTTTCCAACACACGGATAATGAAATTATCCCTTTGATAAATTAATATATTAATAAAACTATCGTTTTTTCATTTTATCTATTCACTGAATAACAAAGAAAAATTGGCAGCACTTCCTTAAATTATACTAAATATTCTAGTACTTTTTTCATTATTGAAAGCTGATATGTCATCTCAGTCATACAAAATAATTTTTGATGTCAAACATATTCGAAACGGTTATTTAATTCTTGTATCAAAGTTCAAATAAAATTGTAAAAAAATGGATGTACCAGAAAAGAAAAAAAAACGACTGAAAATCAGAGTTCTGGCGACAAGCTTAGTTAACACAATAGCGTATGGCAGCCATTACTTGGACACTTGGCGGAATGTGTATTATTAAATAAAATGTTTCTTCATATTTGACGAGCAAGTTAAAGATATCCGCTCGTTAATCACCAAAATCGGTGAGATAACTTATCCTCTCATTGTCAAACGTCATTTAAGACTAACACACATTTATTAGTAAGAATTATAAGTTAAAATACGTGTTAAAGTTGTTTCGCCTTCATTGTGTGCTTATTAATAGGGCTGTAAATGTTTAAATGGAATAAAACAAGCTGTGTTGAAAGGTCCTATATGGACCATTATGCTATTTTGTGTGAAATATCATATCATTCGAATGCTCTTCACGGCTTCTTACAATGGCTCGGATCCAAGTGGTCAAACTTTTAATGACTCTTCCGCCTCGATCCGGCTGAATTTAAGATATGGCCTGTTTTATGTTTATCTACCTTAAGGGCATCGGTCAATTGTTCATTCGCATAGACCTGCGACTTCAGGAACCCCCACAAGAAAATGTTTAGCGGGGTCAAATCGGATGACTTTGGTGGCCCAATTGACGTCACCTAAATTTTTCTTGATAGCACAGCAATTCATCCAAAATGCGTCTCGTCGATTTTCGGCAGAAATTTGCGTTCCCTTCCAAACATTAAGAATACCAGTGAGCTAACAAAAGGTACTATCTATGATCATGAACTTTAAGCTTTTGGGTCAGTTGGATCTGCTACGGATGTTGGCCCAAGTCCTTAAGCAAAATTCGCCAAGTTGAAGTTTGCGAAAGGCCCAATGCACTGTGACACCTGCATCGTGTTCTGCTGTACACTTCCACTGACCACGCCGATATTTTCGGCAGATATTCCGTTTTCTTGACGTACGAATATTCGCTGATTGATTACCGAACCGGTCGTCTCAAATTTGGCTACCAAATGTTAAAGAGTCGACTGTGAATGGCCAGCCACCACGTCTACCGTAAAATGGGCGAAACGTATGCAACGTTTGAACTAACGAACTCTACAAATTTGTTATTATCAAAAATGCACATCATTAAATATTTTAAATCAAAAAAGGATCCTGTTTTCTTACTTAAAAGAAGTTATAGCTAATAGTTTTCAAAGCAAAAATAATTTTAAAATATTTCTAAAAATTTAGATAATTTTCTGGTTCATCAGGTTAATTTCTTCCCTTTCACATAAAATTCGTGAGATAATTTTTTTGCCTTTGCAGAAAGTTTTTTCCATACAAATTTTGGTAGCTCGTTTCTGTGGCGATAAAGTGGATTTACATGTTTCTGCATCTGCAAAATGCAGAAAAGTTGATTGGGAGAGAATACGCAGGTGGTAACTCTTTCTTACTTCCTATAAACTGCTATAACTTGTTGACTTGTTAATCATACTCGTATAAAATTCTAGAAAAATGTGAAAATGTCGCAAATTTAAAAAAAGTGTGAGTGCCAGGACTCACTGTTAAGATGTGTAAACATCAACGTTCGTCCGAGTGCCGAATTTTTGTTATCGAACGTACCCAATAAACATACAATGCAATCGTACTAGTTTGTGACTTTAGATATATTCAAATGAAAGCCCCTATTTTTCCCACAATTTATCCCTTAAATCCAAAAATATCTCTACAAACTGTACATAACGCTTTCCACCTAAGCACATGTATTTGGACCATGTCCTGTAAAAACTATTTGAATGATCAACTATTTTGTTGTCTTTACTTATTTCTAGTAAAATAATTATTTCGGAACGAGTCCAAACACATTTTTCTTGTTCATTTTCCATTATTACTTGTGTTTAGGATACTTTTAATGTAATAATCAAAAAATTATAAAGTGAATTTAAGAATAATGGGATCAAAAACACTAGTTAACAACTAAAACCGAATAACAACATACAAAATTGTGTCGACGAACTATTTCGGTCCTTTTTAGGCCGGGCGCACATTCAATTTTTAGTTTCGCAACTGCTTGGTTCGAGCAACTAAAAAGTTTGTGTTTTGACACAAACTAAACCATTGCCTAAAATGAGTTTGGAAAAATGGAAGTATGTAGTTCCATTTTTATAATCATTACGATTTTTAAGTCGCATGTGGCATTTAATACCATGTCTTATTTCTTGTGGCTAAAAAATCGTGCGATTTAAAATCACAAGTGCGTGCATGCCAATTTCTTATTGCGACAAGAATTTTTAAGTCGTAGTAATTCAAATCGCAAACATATCCATTTTAGTGTATTTTTTTCATTTTAACTTACGATAATCGCATCGCCAGAATGATGAAACAAATAATTCATAAGCATGAATTAGCTAATAATTTGCATTTAAAAATAATAATTAACATTAGCCGTGTTTTTTTGAAAAATTTATCTGTAGTACAGTAGGATTTTATATGAATAACAAATACAACATCCGCAGTAGGATCACTGCCGATAAAAGGAGAAGTGAATCCTGCTGCGGATAGAGATTTGACGTTTATTCGAGTATCGGCAGTGATACCAACACGAAACAGCTGGGTTATTACGTACAAGAAATTCACTTTTTCAAAGGCGGCGATATACTAGGTGCGTTTTATTATTCACAAATCTATCTGGATCCGGATCTGGATTAAGTTTTAACATGTATTACAAAAACAATTTGGGATCCTGTTTTCTATCGGGATCTATTTCAAAGATCCAAAAATTAGTTATTACACTGGCGAGTAGATGGCTTTTTATGGTAAGGTAGTGTAAGCTGTAGTGTAAAGAAAAAAGACAAGACATAATTTAAAATTTACAAACCGAAGGATAAAAAGAGACGGACTTATAACACTGCTGTCACTAAGATCCGTATCGTTTTATTTTCAAGGGAAGATCCAGATCCGGATCCAGATAGATTTGTGGATAATAAAACGCACCTGGATTAAGTTTTAACATGTATTACAAAAAAAATTTGGGATCCTGTTTTCTATCGGGATCTATTTCAAAGATCCAAAAATTAGTTATTACACTGGCAAGTAGATGGCTTTTTATGGTAAGGTAGTGTAAACTACAGTGTAAAGAAAAGAGAAAAGAAATAATTTAAAATTTACAAACCCAAGGATAAAAAGAGACGAGCTTATAACACTGCTGTCACTAAGATCCGTATCGTTTTATTTTCAAGGGAAGATCCAGATCCGGATCCAGATAGATTTGTGAATAATAAAACGCACCTAATGTATGTAAGTAGTTTTAAAAATATATCTTTAAAAATTATTTTTTTTGTCTTTTATTTGTGACAGAAAACCTGTCTGAATGTTGGTACCACTGCAAGGCAAATTTGTACGAAGTTAAGAACGTCGTTTTCAAATCCGTACGAAAATAAATTTCGGTAACGAATTCAGTTCGGAACGAAAATCAGAACAGGGCTGATTGACTTATTCAAAATAGTTAATCCTCAATTTTGCATGAATTCTCAGTCATTTTAAAACATCGGTGAAAATATTAATAATGAATCTATAAACCACCCATTTCTATGTAATAAAATGCACATCAAAGCAATGAATTTGCGATTGTCATTGACTCAACACTCAAACATTGACACCGGAGCCACAGGATAAAGCACTAATCAAAACTCTTCATAAACATGAAGAAATTTCAAAATCTTCTCAAAAAGAAATCTTCGTCCAGTTCACTAAAACGATTGATACGCGAAATAATCTGAATAGAACTGAATCCAACCATTTCATTTGTCAAAAATGTATGTCCAATGCTTCTCAAACTACTACAACTGTCAACTACACGTGTGAGTAAACGTCAAAACAAAAAAATTTCTACGAACTTCTAACACAAAGTTTATTTTTTAAAGAAAATTAAGTTTTAATTAATAATCTACAGAAATCAAGAATGGATATTCAATTAAATATAAACAATAATGTAGTGGAAAATCGTAGCAAACCAAAGGTAAGTTCTAAAATATTAATTTATATTGAATAACAAGAAAAATAAACTCGATAGAAAACTCTGCTGGAAAAAAGACCAAGGGCAATTGTCAAGAAAACTTCGAAAAACTTAGCATCTGCCGGGTTTCATTTCGATTCCAAGCCGTCTAAGGTGAAAGCAATCGTAGCTCGACGTCGTCCACAAAAGACGAATGAAACAGCAAAACCTCGCACCTCTGAAACGACCCCCAGGCGGCCGATGGTACTGAGGCCACCTGATATTGTCGAAGAAAAGCAGCACACACAAGGTGACCTTATGCTGAACATAGTTTCAGGTGCCCCCAAACAGAACATCCAGGAAAAAAAGCATAAAACATCCCGTTTCGATCGAATGAACCAGAAAATCAATCCTTTCACGAAGAGAGTTCTCACCAACAAAGAAATTGACGAAGGAATCCGCAAGTTCTCCCAGAATCCAAACAGAAAACCAAATGCTGATGGTAGAGACGATAATAAACCGCAGCAAAATGGTGACTCGAAGCCAGTCAAGAAGGTATTCCGACCCAGCGACCGGGCCGTGAATAAAATCAAACTTTTTACCAAAAATCCCGAGACGAAGATACTTGGCCAGAGACTAGTGAAACCCATAACGGAGAAAGTATTCACTGGAGCTCCTATTTCGTCGCTAGACATCCACGCGCATTGCATCAAGAACTTGGCCGACATCCTAAACATCACAGAGCTGACCACAGTGCAACAGAAAACTATCCCCGAAGCCATCAAAGGCAAGGATATTCTGGTGCGTTCTCAAACTGGTTCTGGGAAAACTCTTGCCTATGCTCTGCCGGTAGTCCAGAAACTGCAAGAAATTCGTCCAAAAATATCCAGAAACGATGGTATTCTCGCCGTGATTATTGTTCCAACCAGAGAACTGGCTATTCAGACTTATGAGCTGTTCGTGAAGCTTCTAAAACCCTTCACTTGGATTGTCCCGGGCATTCTTACAGGAGGCGAACGAAGGAAGGCCGAGAAAGCTCGTCTGCGTAAGGGAATCAATATTCTAGTGGGAACACCCGGTCGTCTAGTTGATCATTTGCTGCACACCGAGACCTTTAAACTGGACAAATCCAAGTTTATCGTCCTTGACGAAGCTGACAGGCTTCTCGAAATGGGATACGAACGTGATGTAAAGCAAATTGTGGAAGCCATCGACGAACAGAGACAGAAATCCGCTGCAGAAGGCAAAGAACTCGACAATCTACAGCGTTTGTTGCTCTCAGCTACTCTTACGTCAGCTGTACAGAAACTAGCCGGTCTCACACTGAAAGAACCACTCTTCATCGACAATAAGGATGAAGATCCTGCGACCACAGTGCAAACTATGATTGGAAGTGAGATGCCGGATGTAGACGATGACGGAGATCTTGTGATTCCGGAGAATCTTCAAATGAGTTTTGTTGTTGCTCCAACTAAATTGCGCCTGGTCACATTGTCTGGCCTCTTGGCCAAAGAACTGCAGAAGAACAATTTCAAAGCGATGGTGTTTATGTCCACAATGGAAATGGTCAATTTCCATCATGATCTGATGAACGAACAGTTGACACAGAAGGTGCTCGATGATGAGGATGAACCGAACGAAGATGAGGACGATGGTGATGATCCGCTGTTGAAGGGAATGCGATTTTTCAAGTTTGTTGTTGTTTTAATTAAAGATTTACACATTTATTGGATTCTTTTAAATTATTTTAGATTACACGGTTCGATGACCCAAAATGAGCGACAAGGGGTTTTCAATGCATTTAGAGAGGCTAAGGCTGGTGTGCTTCTGGCAACGGTGAGTTTTTTTCTTTAATTCTGGATAACACTGTCAAAGTGCCTGTTAAAAAAAGCCCGGCACAGGTCCAATTTGGTCTATATGTTAAAACCCTTTTGTAGAAATGTCCTCCAAAAAAAGTATACGTCATTGGAAGCGAGCAGATTAAGTAGAAGTTGCTATTGGTGAACAACCGGCACACTTGTACCAATTGTTTGGCCTATTGTGGTATCGCATGTTTCTAAAAATTATCCTTATGAAGTGCGTAAGACTTCTTCATTGGGTCTTTGTCGTAGAAGTCTTCCTAGTGGAGTCTACGTCTTCGAGATAGAGTAGGACATATAAATAGAATTTGAGGAATTGTTTCCTTAACCTTTTTATCCATGCAGTCTTTGCTGAAATTGTTGTAGTAAACGCCAATTCATGTGGCGTTTCTAACTCTTATGTTGTTTTTATTTGGCAATCCGGAATCTCTCTCCGTTCCGGAATCCCAACTGAACACTTTTGTGATTCTGAAGTTTCTTGTGATTGTATATGTGAAACATCAAATATGGACAACAATGAAAATCAAGAAAAAATGTTTGTTGAAAGATACACTTCACACAATTAGGATACAAAAAATCACAGCTGTTGAGTTTGACGTTTAAGTATATGAATGTGTGGGTGCTTCTGGTTTCGATTCTAATTTCAAATCCAGAAGCAAATTTCTCTTCTTTTCAGAATCAGAACTGCTGTCATTTTTTCCCAAGTGAACACTTTCAGAAGAGTCCGGAAGGCTTCCGGATTGCCAAATAAAAACGACATTAGATAGTGTCCGGTTATGACGGAACTAATATGCAATCTGCTTCAAGATAACAATCACTTAGAGCGCTTCAGATTCAGATTTTGTAAAGGGTGGTTAAATTTTAAGGGCCGATGTTGATATTGAATAAAACACAAATTATTAAGGAAATTATTGTCATTTCTTTTTATTATGATAATATTGGTATGATTTATGATTCAATTATGTATGGAACAAAATATCGACCAAATGGCCGCCGCGACCTCGGCGGCACACCTCCATCCGATGGTCCAAATTTTCGATGACGCTGAGGCATAATTGAGGTTCTATGCCGTTATGTAATTATCTCATCCTTTAGCTCTTGAATTGTTGCTGGCTTAACGACGTACACCTTTTCTTTTAAATAACCTCAAAGAAAGAAGTCCAACGGTGTCAAATCACATGATCTTGGTGGCCAATTGACATCGCCACCACGTGAGATAACACGCAAAAGAGCCATTGTTTCGTTAGTTGTGTGGCAAGTAGCACCATCCTGTTGAAACCACATATTGTCCGCATCCATATCTTCCAATTCGGGCCATA
This sequence comes from Philhelius festivus, assembly GCA_963931855.1. NCBI lineage: Eukaryota > Metazoa > Arthropoda > Insecta > Diptera > Syrphidae > Philhelius > Philhelius festivus. Next base: position 64,355,969 of record OZ007556.1, read on the forward strand.
AAAAGTTCGTTATCGTCTCACGATAGCGAACACCATTCACAGTAACTGCCTGACCGGCCTCATTTTGGAAAAAGTACGGCCCGATGATGCCGCCAGCCCATAAACCGCACCAAAAAGTCACTCTTTGTGGGTGCATTTGTTTTTCGACAATCACTCTTGGATTATCATTCGCCCAAATGCGGCAATTCTGCTTATTGACGAATCCACTGAGGTGAAAATGTGCCTCATCAATGTCAAATGAAATGCAGAAAAAAACTTGACGTTTAGGTGTGGATCACATTCAACATCGGCCCTTAAAATTTAACCACCCATTACTTTGTTTTCAAGCTAATACTACGTTTTCACCAAAAGATAATCTGAGATTTAAGGCAAGAGATTTACGTGGTGTTTTCACCGCACTGAAAGATTAATAAGAAGATTAACTTTGACAGCATCTACCAAAATGCTAATGTTGTTTCAATTTTTCTTATAAAGTAGAAGCTAGAGAATGACAGTTTCATTTGTGCCAAACGATGAAAAATCATCGAGATAGCTTAGCACTATATGGATGTTAGGTCAGTTCGAACTTCGACCGATCGATTCTATGAAGATTTAGTAGAGATTTATTTCTAATCTACTAGATTTACGAAATAAATTTGTATGGTAAATCTACGAGATTTAAAGAAGATTTATGGTAAATCCACTTAAATCCCGGATTTACCTTTGGTGAAAACGTAGTATAACGTGTTCATCTGACAAAAAAATATTCTAAGTAGACTATAGGTTTCTGACAGGTTTTAGTTTTCTCTTCGATGTGGGTGGCAAATCCAGTGTTGAATTCAGCTTAACACCCAAGTATGTATTCACTCTCACGACATCACGACGACGGTTAAGTTGCAGAAACCAATGATAGTTTTGTGCTGAGTTACCCCGATTATTTCTAGTGAAAACTTTTGTCTTCGATTTATTTGTGTTTATGATTTATGTCACAGAATGAAAAGACGATTTATCATCAACTGTAAATTTTTGGGAATTTCAGACAAAACCACCAAATCATTGACAAAAGAATTTGCCAAAGTTATTCATATAGCAAATACCACGATAGTTTTCCCAGGCGCCTTTTTTGTATATGGGGAAAATCACATAACGTTTAAAAGAATTTGAAACAACATAATTCGCAAAAATATTATCATACATTTTTTGAGGAGTAATAAAAGTACGAGGGAAGCATTTTTGAAAAACTTGTACCATTTGAGTACTTCTTAGAATGGGTTCGAGTTCAGAACCCAACAGATTTTCAGAAAAGCATAATTTGAATTCAGCAACTATAAAGGAGCAAAATATTTTCATTTTGTTGTTAATTTAAAAAGAAAAAATGACCTAAACCTAAACTTTATTACGTTTTTTACAATTCTTGGCATTCTAGGTAAAGGTAGGCTATATCATTTCCAAAGTATTCCATAGCGCAGATTCCGATAAATGGCATTGAACATGGACTCATATCCAGCTCATCCCGCAATAACTATAGATTTTATATCCGGTGAATAGGGGGGCCATTTCATGACTTGTAAGATTTTCTTTGTCTTCTCTCTGCTTGAGATAATCCTGGCAAAGTCTGGACGTATGTTTAGCGTCTTTGTCTTGTTGAAACGAATAATTCACCAATCACCATTTTACTTGAAGAGAATCTTTTCCACACTATCAGAACACTGCCTCCACGGTAGGTACCATACAGTCAGTAGGTTCTTTTGTTCAGAACTGCGTCAGACGAAAACCATTGATTTTGTGCCAAATACCACAGACTTAGATTCATCGCACCATAAAACTCTGCTTAAATCTTTTTACGTCTAGTCTCAAAAAAAATGTTTTCGAACAGCAACTCGTCTATATAGTCCAGCATTTCTTAGCATCCTTTTGTTATCAATGACAGCGTCTTAGTTCTCGTTGTATTTATGTCCGCAAGTAATTCCGGTGCTGTTCGCCTTTTTTGTTTGCTTGCTACCATTATTAACAGATCCTCGTATTTAGTTGTAGATCAATGCCCTCCTGACCATGGTTTATCCTGAAGAAGTCCGGTTTAAGGATGTTGCTCAATGGTATGTTGAACGCAGCCCTCCGATATCTTCAACTGCAAAGCAACTTCCCGCTGCGATTTGCCTTCTTTAATAAGAGTCATAATTGCAGAACGTTTTTCATTTCTTCACTCAGTAGGTGAAGAATCTCATTTAAATGCTTATAACTTCAAAGCGTGGCTTTTAATACTTGAAATCCGTAGTCATAAAAAAGTGCTGAATTAATAACCAAGAGTCCACATTTACATATAAACAAAACGCCCTTTTTTTTATTTGGCTATTTCAATTGAACATTGTTGATAGAAAAAGCTATAAAAGAGTGAAATACAGGAGACGTTACGACGTTGTAAAATATAAGTAAAATAAGTAATGCGGGCACCAGCCCAGAAAACCTAAGCATTTTGCCGCATTTTTGGCTACGTTCGTCGAGTATATGATCCTTCCCTAAAGATGGCCATTAACACACATGCCGACTATGGACGGCTTTTCAGTTTCTTTGATACCATTCAAGAATAGCCAGATTTGTGTTTTCGAAGCGTTAAATTCCACGCTGTTGTTAATACCTCATTTTCTAAAACTGTCGATTATTTATGTAAGTCCAGCTTGCTTTTATGTTCTTAATACTTTTATACTTAAAGCTTTAAAATTAAGTATAAATAGTTTCTGCGTTTAAGAGTTATCAATGTTGATTCTCATCGGCTGTGTTGGTCGTTTTGTTTTTTTTTTTTTTTTTTTATAATCTACCCGCGCTCAAGGGATTATGATTACCCTTTAAATGTTTCAACACAGCGCGGGCGTGAAGTTAATGAAGAGAAAGATGTGTGGCACGATGTTCTGAGACTGTTGGTGGTTGTCTCAGATATTTTTATCTCCAGGGATGGCGGCTTTGCTAAAGCGGAGAAATGCCGTGTCTTATTTCTATGTCGTTTATAATTCACATTATTTTGTATTCATTCCTTGTTGGGCGTATTAGTTTAACTCAATTACATGTTGTTAGTGTTATGCCTGAACAACATGTAATGAGTAAACCAGCAACCCATGGATGACAATTTTAGAAGGTTTTAATGGAATTAAAACGACATAGACGACGGCAGGGATCGAACCTGTGATGATGAGGTTGACAGGCGAGCACACAACCATCGTGCCTTTCAACTTTGTCTTAACTTTATATTTAACTCGATCGATAGCACAGATTGTTATTCAGCCGTTAGAAACAAACAAGTACTGCTGAAAATTAAGGTGCACTGAAAAATGGGAAATGAAGTTTACCATATTCCTAATCAATTCAATCATCTAAAACGATACTTTTACTTTGTATTTTTAGTAGTGTTTAATTGAATCTTTTTTTTTTAAACAAAAATTATATGCCTCTTAGGATGTTGCTGGTCGTGGATTAGATGTTCCTGAAGTAAACCTAGTCATTCAATACTCTCCACCTCAAAAAATATCAGACTTCGTACATAGAGTTGGACGAACTGCTCGCGCTGGAAAGAGTGGTCGTGCTGTTCTCTTCCTTGTACCAAGTGAAACAAATTTCATTCGAGTTCTCGAAGACAAAAGGATAAGGTTTGTTTTGAATATGAAACAAAAACTGCAGTTTTTTTTGTATGAAAAATGTGCTAACAAGTTTTGTTTTAGAATTTCGCAAGTTGATATGGATGTCTATCTTAATGCTCTAGTTGAAGCTGATTCAGAGGCCCGAAATATACAAGAAGCTGCGTCGAATCTGCAGCATAAATTCCAAGAATTGATAGCTGAGGATAAGGAAATGCACGATAAAGCTTGTAAAGGTAAGCAAATATAAATATAAGTTTATAGATTTAAATAAATTATTTTTCCATCTTATCGGCGCAGGGCTTTGTAGTTTAATTAAACTAGATGTCTCTGTAAATAATAGACTTAACTTTACTATTAATTCAATTACTTTATTGAAATTACAATCCTGAGTTTAATATATATATAGTGTAGCACAATGCTTAGCAAGTGAGGTTAAGGATAATTGGCATGTGGGTAGATGTCATACCCCAGTCAGGGATGGTAATTGGAAGTAAGGTGATTCATGAGTTCACAAGCAGGTGTATTAAGAACCTGAAGTCCAGGCCACATTGCAGTCTCTTGCAAAAAAAATTGTGTTATGTTCCATAGCACTTTTTACAAAGACGCAAAAATTGTAAAATATTCTATACGAATTTCACTTGTTTTGAATTTGCAAATCCATAATTCCCTAGCACTGTGTTACATTGTAACATTATAAGAGTAGACATCACCCCTTGAGCGTGTGCAAATTACATATATAAACAAAATTGCATTTATTATTTTTTTATTTGCCGCTGTAACGACTCTAACCTGATCTAACTGATCATTTTATGGAGTTTTTCATAGGTGAATTCAGATTTCAATCCAAAAACCGATATTTTTCGCTGCGAATGGAATGCGATTTCAAATTAATTTTATTTTTGTTTTTGTATTCTTGTAATTTCCTGTGTGTTTGAACTTGATGAATTTAACGAATCATTTTAAATGTCTTCCATTTTTATCAGAAATAATTCAAAACCACACTGACACTGGAAAGGTAAATTTTCCAAACAATTTACACAGTTTTCCTTCCGTTCATTCAGTTTTGGGTGTCAGATCCGAGATCTAACGCAAACCGAAATTGATTTTTGTATGTGAATGTGTTTTGACATCTGAAGTTTTGAGTTTTGAGAAAAAGCGCATTTAAAAATACCTTCAAATAGGAATTTTAAAATAAATGGACGATGTGCCCTCTACTATTAGTGACTTAGTAGCTATTGACAGAGTGTATCACCACGACTATTTTCAAAAACGTTTTACTCTTCCACGTGGTGGTGATAAACCAAGGCGTCCTGGAACTGATTTTAATTTCAGTAGAAATGGATGAAGTTCAATCGTTTCTTGAGAATGCTGATGATTGTGAGTTTGCATTTAATGAACTTAGATCTGCAGTAAATGGGATCGTTCCAACGAACCAAACTATAAAAAAGAATATCGAAGTAAAAATGGCCATCGAATTATAATAGTAATCGGAGCTGGATGGAAGGATGGAACGGTTTGTTTCAGTGGTGCAGGTTCTAAAATCTTGAATTTTTGGTACGAGAGCAAAAAACCGCATGATACCGAAGAATGAAATACAATTGTAAAAGCTGCAGCAGCCTTAATTAAGCAAGATCTCCAGTCCCAAATATTCGATAACAGTACATACTCTGCTAGGGATGATTTTTGCTTGTGTGCCTGAGACCGCCTTTAAACGTTCTTGGAAACCCTTATAATGAAGAAAAATGACATAGAAAATAGAAATAGGAAGTGCGTCGCAATACCACACAGTGTCGCAACCTTAAATTATTTATATACAGAAAGCTCGGTTCTAAAGGGCCCTACGCACAGTGAATGTTTCTTCAATGTTCACTGACAAAACATTGACGGTGTCTTCCAATAGCTTACCAGTCTTGAATTCTGAAAAAAGAATATTTTGTTTTGTTTTCATTTAAATTTATTCTAATTTATAAATGAACATTACTTTTAAGTAATCATCCTTTAGAACATTGTATATTGCATGACCTTTTTTGGATTTATTGAAGGCACAAATTGAAATGAAAATTTATGTTCTTCAAACCGTTCTTCTGACGGTTTCTAAAAATCGTAGAGTTGACGACAACTGCTAAATTATTTTCCCGGTGTTTTATTTTCTAATGATAGGAGTAACCAACTCATTCCTTGGGTGGAATAAGATGTATCGCCCCTTTTACCTCCGTAGTAAAAGGATCCGACACACGAATGCAAAGGATGAAAAAATTTCATTTTCACAATCAATATAAAAATGCATTTATCAGAGTAACGGTTTGCACGACAAACTTAAAAAACCTTTCTTTTTACTGCTGCATTGACTGCAGTCGGATTCTTGGGGACTTTTTTGTGGGACATAATTCGATATTCCTTAGTGCAAAGTTTCAAATTATTTTGAAGTAAAAACCTTTATTTACTGGACTAGAGTATATTAAGAGGTTGTATTAGAATACAATAGCTTACAGTTGACAAATGGTATAATATCTCTTTTTAACCTAAAACAAGTTACAAAATACTTTTTTTATTTATTTAAGAAGGCGAAATTCAATTTTAAAAATATTTCGAACTAATTCATTTAAATAGGTATTTTACAAAATTCATTATGAAAACAATTTAAAAAGGGATCAAAACCAAACCAAAGCCATTAAAGAGCCGTTGTTTCGTTGGCTGTGTGGCAAGTGCACCATTTTGATGGAAGCACATATCGTCCAGGTCCCTTTCCTCAATTTCTGGCCACAAAAAGTCCGTTATCATCTCGCGATAGCGAACACCTTTCACGGTAACTTTCGAAGAATTACGGCCCGATGACGCCGCCAGTCCATAAAGCGCACCAAACAGTCACTCTTTGTAGATGCATCGGCTTTTCAGCAATCACTCGTGGATTCTCATTCTGCTTGTTAACGAATCCACTGAGGTGAAAGTGTGCCTCGTAGCTGAAGATGATTTTCTTTGTAAAGTCACCATTCACTTCTGTCTGTTTAACCAACCATTCGGGGTATTGACGACGCTTGAAATGGTCAGTAGGCTTCAGCCAATTGAACTTTGTAAGCGTGTAAATCCAAATTTTTATTCAAAATTCGCATCAGTGATGTTCGTGAGATGTTCAATTGTTAGTCACGATGACACGTGTCGAGCGGCAATGTTTTCCGCGGTTTGTTGAAACTTGTGCACAATTCTACCAATTGTGGACACATTTGATCGATTATGCTGACGAAAAAAATCACGAAGTGCACGAAATGCATCTTGATTTGAACTCCCATTTTCGTAAAAGGCTTCAACAATATTAACGCGCTGCTCAATTGTGTACCTCTCCATGGTTGAATATGTGAAACACGGAAACAAAGAAATGTCAAATTAAGTTGGGCAAAAAACTTGACGTAAAAGTGTGAATCACAATTAACATCGTGCATTATGGTTGGACCACCCTTTATACTGGTAATGCTTAAGCCTACTACGCAGATCGCGCTAAATTTTATCTTCCACATTTTTCTCTAAACATCAGCTAAAATCCAAGCTAAATTTTGACGTAAGAACTTTGTGGAGAATATTTCACATAAAACAGCTGTTCTCTAAGTGAATTTTTTTTTCAAAGATTTAAAAGAATTTGGTTTTATTTTTATTTGTAGTTTTATACAATTACCGGCACAAATAATTTCCCGGTACATTTTTAGATCATCAGCGTACCACATTGATGATGATGATAGTTTTTCTGTAATATCATTTATGTAAATCAGAAATATTAAAGGTCCTAAAACGGAACCTTGAGGAACTCCAGATGGAGGGTAAAAAGGTTTGGAAGTTTAATTTTTGGTGGTCTTGCGGTTAGATACAATTTAAACCATTGAATTAGTTGATTATGAAATCCCATTTTATTCCTTTTACTTAATATAATTTCATGACAGACTTTGTTAAATGCTTTTGAAAAGTATGTGTAGACAACACCTAATTGCGTTGAAAAAATGAAAGCTCGTAAAAGAAACTAAATCAGTAACTGAGGAGCGACCAATTTAAAATCCTTGCTGTTTAGAGTTAATTATACTCGTAGACATATTTTTCAAATATGAGGGATAAAGCGTTTAAGATACACACAGGACGATAGTTAGAATTTTCAAAATGAGGTCATGTGAGCAGGTGTTACATGGGCCTCCTTAAGCCTGTCAGGAAAGATTTTTTCTAATAAAGACTTGTTAAATAAGGTAGAAATGGACTGTGCTAAAATATTAATGCAGTTTTTATAAAAGATATTTGGGACCCCACCAGAATCTTCCTTCTTACTGATGTCTAAATCCTTAACGAAAGCAGTAACGGTTGATTGATAAGTGGCTTGTGAATGTTAATAGTGGAAAATATTTAGCTGTCATAACTCTTTGAAATATTTATATTACTAGGCGACTTGGGTTGCGAGTAATTACTCGTATTTTGGAAAAATGTAGAAAAAGATTCGCGTATTGTCTTCGGCGTGGGAGACTTAATGATTTCATGAGCCATGACAGACTATATATAGTGAGTTTGTGGCCCTTAACTGTTTTTGTTTATGACCAAAAGTATTCAACATTAGTTTTAAGATTATCTTCGGTATAATTCAAGTACTTTTTATAACAGGTATCCAATTCCTTTTTTACCTAAAACTCTCAAGTGTTTAAACGTTTCTCTGTCCCACGATTAAATTTTTTGCCATGAAATGAAACGTTTTTTTTTCCCTGAAGTATCTTCATAAGATTTTGAGAAAACCAACATGGATAATTATGAGAAACTTTACTCTTTAGATTAACAATGGATTCGAATATGTTGTTCAATTTATTATAAAATTCTACAAAAACCTTTATTTCTGTCCATATTTTTAAGAAACGTCCAATCAATTAAGCATAGCTGAGAGTTAGTTTAATCATAATTAGCCCCGAAAAAATTCTTTTTGGTAAATTAATATCAGGTAAAAAACGAGTGATTTCATTCAAAATTTTGACCTTCAATGGTGGGTGGTGGCGATCTGTGGTTGAAAGTGGATTTGTCGACAATTCTACCGAAAAATATTAGCTAGAAAAAGAGGAAAACACCAGGTTCAACAAATTATTGTTAATACATATTTGTTATAGAATTAAATTGATATAAATTACGAATACATATACGTAGATTCAATCAGTTTTCTGCTTTAAGTAAATTAAGTAAAAAATAGGACATTTAATTTTTTGATATAATAGCGTTTTTGCTTGGTCATCCGGAAGCACTTCAAATGCTTCCGAAATCGTTCGTTTGGCACATTTCATCTTTTTTGTCATCTTTAAGTGATGATGATGGATTCGTTGTAGAATTAATACGAAAAGTTTTTACTCAAAGTAAAAGTCCAGAAGAATTTCCTGGAAGTTATTGAGGAATATTCCTCGAAAATAAGATCAAACCTTTCAAATTAGTTTTCATCACTTGTTCGTTTGACATTCCGGATCGGTGAGTTCCGGAAAGTTCTTTGGGATTATCAAACGAAAAGGCTATTTCAGTTCATTGGAAAGATGCACATTGCCAAAATTAAAACGTTCCATATGATACTATATGTTTATGGTTCATCATGTGATACACTAAGTAGTTACTTAGGTTAGGGTAGGTTAAGTTAGTGGGCTGACAGTTGATCTTGTTACCGTCACCGTGTCCGTTGTGACACCCTAGAGTTTGTGACCTCTTGTATTGAAACCTATGATAATCATATGTCGATCAAGCCCGTTAAGGATGTAGATGGGTTACAGGAAGCTATAGCCTGAAATGTCAGAGGGTACTTCTAAAGTATTGAAATTTCTGTCGTCACAAAATAACCTGGCTAAGGAGAGGAAGACACCTTCTCAGGGCGTTTTCTTTTCCTTTACCCCCACTTGAGAAATCAAAACCCCCACCAAGCCCGTAGGAGCATATGGCTCCTTGCTACGTCTGGTAGATGAGTTTGATATGTCAGTGTTTGGTGTGTATGTTCGTTTGTTTGGTCGCTAATTAAGTCGAAGAGGCTGTCTCCATACCAAAAGAGGATTTTACCAATCTTAGATAGAGGTGGCCCCATCAACCCACTAATGCTCGTGTTCAACGTAGGCGTGGCAATCGCATGGGTATAGGCGAGGTGCCCATTCTCCGTTGGTGTTGCTCCAACAAGGAACACGTGCATCGTTAATTCGTTCGTACTACACTATCGTACTGTAGTTGAAGGCGGTTTTCAGAGTTTAGGAATTCTCAAGCCATTGGGCATCGTTAACGAATTTTAACATGCTTGGAATGTCAGAGAGCTCTTCCAAGTCGCTGAAGAAGTGTCTCCCTAGGTGACCTTTTCTCAGATGATATAGCGCAGGGCAGTGTCACAGGTAGTGAGGAGTGTCCTCATGTATCTCCTCGTCACCACATCCTCTGCATAAGTCGTCCATACTGAGTTTCATCTTTTTCTTGTGGTAACCGAGTTGGTTGTGACCGGTGATGATACTCACGAGAAGAGAAAGAGACTTTTTATTCAGTCAGATGATAACGTCGTTAGTAGTTACTTAAAATCATAACTTTTTATAATCTTCTTGAATGATATTCAACTATTTTCAAAGATCCCCCATGTCTCCTTTTTGCGATTGATCTGAGATGAATGATGAAAGAGACCAAGGAAGACCACAGTTTATATAACGGGTGATTTTTTTGAGGTTAGGATTTTCATGCATTAGTATTTGACAGATCACGCGGGATTTCAGACATGGTGTCAAAGAGAAAGATGCTCAGTATGCTTTGACATTTCATCATGAATAGACTTACTAACGAGCAACGCTTGCAAATCATTGAATTTTATTACCAAAATCAGTGTTCGGTTCGAAATGTGTTTCGCGCTTTACGTCCGATTTATGGTCTACATAATCGACCAAGTGAGCAAACAATTAATGCGATTGTGACCAAGTTTCGCACTCAGTTTACTTTATTGGACATTAAACCAACCACACGAATGCGTACAGTGCGTACAGAAGAGAATATTGCGTCTGTTTCTGAGAGTGTTGCTGAAGACCGTGAAATGTCGATTCGTCGCCGTTCGCAGCAATTGGGTTTGTGTTATTCGACCACATGGAAGATTTTACGCAAAGATCTTGGTGTAAAACCGTATAAAATACAGCTCGTGCAAGAACTGAAGCCGAACGATCTGCCACAACGTCGAATTTTCAGTGAATGGGCCCTAGAAAAGTTGGCAGAAAATCCGCTTTTTTATCGACAAATTTTGTTCAGCGATGAGGCTCATTTCTGGTTGAATGGCTACGTAAATAAGCAAAATTGCCGCATTTGGAGTGAAGAGCAACCAGAAGCCGTTCAAGAACTGCCCATGCATCCCGAAAAATGCACTGTTTGGTGTGGTTTGTACGCTGGTGGAATCATTGGACCGTATTTTTTCAAAGATGCTGTTGGACGCAACGTTACGGTGAATGGCGATCGCTATCGTTCAATGCTAACAAACTTTTTGTTGCCAAAAATGGAAGAACTGAACTTGGTTGACATGTGGTTTCAACAAGATGGCGCTACATGCCACACAGCTCGCGATTCTATGGCCATTTTGAGGGAAAACTTCGGAGAACAATTCATCTCAAGGAATGGACCGGTAAGTTGGCCACCAAGATCATGCGATTTGACGCCTTTAGACTATTTTTTGTGGGGCTACGTCAAGTCTAAAGTCTACACAAATAAGCCAGCAACTATTCCAGCTTTGGAAGACAACATTTCCGAAGAAATTCGGGCTATTCCGGCCGAAATGCTCGAAAAAGTTACCCAAAATTGGACTTTCCGAATGGACCACCTAAGACGCAGCCGCGGTCAACATTTAAATGAAATTATCTTCAAAAAGTAAATGTCATGGACCAATCTAACGTTTCAAATAAAGAATCGATGAGATTTTGCAAATTTTATGCGTTTTTTTTTAAAAAAAAGTTCTCAAGCTCTTAAAAAATCACCCGTTAGATGAAAAAATTGTTCGGCTGTCGAAAGCAGATCCCAGCAGTCATTCAGCGCGAAATAATGGAGGAATCTGATGTCCGCATATCAAAAAGAACTGTTGTCATTTGTCTGGTTGAAGGTGGACTTCATGGACTAATTTAACACAATGAAACCGATGGTCACAAAAGTAGAAGACAGCGGCGCATTCAGTTTGCCAAAAGACATTTTGATTGGACGGTGAATCGATGGAAAATTTTGTTGTGGAGCCAAGAGATAAATTGCATTGGTCCTAACGGCAGAAAGTACGTCAGATGCCCAAAATGTTAGGTACTTAACCCAAAGTATATTTCACCGGAAGTCAAACATGGCGATGGGATCAATCTGCTTTTGAGGTGTTTTTTTTTTCTTGAAACGATGTCGGACTCATTCGTATTTACGGAATTCTTATTTCTTAACAAAGAGAAATACTAGAGAACATTATGCTATCGTGGGCTGACGAAAATATGCCGGTTATTTGGTCTGTTGAACAAGACAATGACCCAAAGCAGACTACGAAACTCACAATCCATACATATACAGTGGTGGACACAAATTTAGCACACTGAGATGGGTACTACCATATTTTTAATTTTCTCTCTTGTTTTATTCCAAGCAACGGTATATTTTGAACTAATATATATGACAACAAATCAGAGAAAACAAAACTATATATTTTCATATGCAATTCAATTACATAGTGAAAAAATCGCTGATAGTTTGTCATTTGCATTGTTTTTGGTTGGACATCAATTTAGCACGTGTACAAATTTTGGTTATTTTTTTTTAATTTGTAGGTTTTTAAGAGAACAAAATTATTTTCGAGGTAATTTTATATCTTCTTAATGTTATATATTCAAATAAAATTTAAAAAAAAACATGAAATAGTCATGCCATAAGGGCAATGGTGTTCTGAGGACAAAAGGAGTATTATCATTAAGATGAAGTCAAAGGGTCGAACTGTAACGGAGATTTCTGAGCTTCTAGAATGTTCCAGGAAGATGGTCTACAATGCTCTTAGACATTTTGAAAAGTATGAAGTGACAAAACATGTAAAACAAGCCTCTCGCACACGAAAGACAACAAAGAGGAAAGATAAAGTCATTTACATACATATGATCAACAAAGGATCCATTTAAGACCTCTAGTGTCATTCGAAATGAATTAATGGAGAATTACAATGTCAATGTATCCTGAAGAACCGTAAGACGACGCCTGAATGAAAAAAATTTGAGAGGGTGCATTGCGCAAAGAAAACCATTGGTTTCGAAAAAAAATCTGAAGGCTAGATTAGAGTTTGCCAAATTACATCTAGGCAAACTACTAAATTTCTGGAAAAATGTACTTTGGAGCGATGAATCAAAGTTCTGTCGATTCGGATCAGATGGAAAAAAATATGTGTGGCGTCCACAAAATAAGGAACATGATCCAAAATACACCATTAAGGCGGTGAAGCATGGGGGTGGAAACGTGATGGCCTGGGCTGCCTTTTCTTGGCACGGTATTGGTCCAATAGTGAAGATAGACTCCAAAATGGACCAGCACCTGTACAAAGATATTATCTTGAACCATATGATACCATATGCCGAAGATAATTTGCCGGTTTTATGGCGCTTCATGCACGACAATGACCCACTTCAAAACTAGTGAAAAGTGCCTTAGGGGTCAATAAAGTGAATGTTTTAAAGTGGCCTGCTCAATCACCCGATCTGAACCCGATCGAAAATTTGTGGAATAACGTTGAGCAACACATTGAAAAACAAAAAACGAAAAATTTAACAGATTTGTGGCCAGAGATACAGAATGCTTGATATTCAATACCTAAGCAACGCTGTGAGGCCTTATACGAGAGCTTGCCAAGAAGACTCAATTCAGTAATAAAGAACAAAGGATTTCCAACAAAATATAAAAGAAAATATAGTTTTAGTAACGGTAAATAACATAACTAAGCAATTTTAATGAAATGTGCTAAATTCATGTCCAGAAAAAAAAGTATGTTTTCTGTTATTTTTTTCATTTTTTTCTTTGATATATAAAAAATATAAGATTGTATTTTGGAAAAATATACTTATATCCGTAAATAATGTCAATAACATAAAAATGAAAATATTTAAATAGAAACAAATTTTGTAAATATAGTTTAATGTTTTCTTTTATTAATGTGCTAAATTCTTGTCCACCACTGTATATGAATATCGCAAGTTATAAGGTGACAATTGACATTTGCCAATATATCTTTTTTTTACGAATTTCAACACCCTAAAAATAATTTAATTATTAAGTCTTTTGTAACAAAAGTTGTTTCTGTAAAGTCCAACATTTTTCTTGAATCAATCAATGTCATGAACAAACATGTGTACACTAAGCTGACCTGTTTGGATTTAAGCTCCAAAAAACGAGCCAAAACCAAATGCCTTCCCTAAACCATAAACTTCCGACTTCCTATATAAATTAACCGAACATTTGACCTTATACATACATATAATACTCCTATAGACGATTTTTTATTCTACCAAATCTATCAAGCTGTTCCATTGGTCATTAAACGAACTTAATCTAATGAAACCACCCACCGTTGACGTAATTAAGGTCGCAGGCGTATTCACCATAAATCCTCTTAAACATAAAATCCTTCGCCCCAGTCAATGGGCCACGTGCTCTCACACAAAATCGAAATGGTAACTCATGCTCAAATGAAAATGCTTGTATCACGAAAAAACGCGTACAATTTTCCAGCCACATAAATTATGCCACGAAATACTAATTGCTGAGGTTTTCAACGTTCGCAGGAAAACTTTGGTAACTTTTAATAATAGATTCAGAAAAGGCGGGCATTAGTCACTGTCTTGAGTCTTCCATTGCCAGAGGAGAACATTTCGTCGATAGGATATTGCGCTGCTGTGTTTATTATTACTGTTGAGGCGATAAGCGGAAGGACTTCATTGCTGTGAGCGTCGTCATCGTGGGGAAGTAAAGCCGTTCTCTTTTTTCCGAGTGAAAGAAGCACTTTTACGTAAATGCCTTTTCTTAGTCGACGCGTGGGTTCGTTCTTGACTTTCTTGTTCTTATAAGAACCAACATACTACATACTTACGCAAAAAGCAACTGTTCACTTAGGTATCTGGGGCTTGGGAGAGAAGTTTGTTGTTTTATTGCCACAATTATGTTGCAATGCGATAATTAATTAGCGGTTTGTACGCTTAAGACTGTTAAACGGTTTGTGCTTGGGAAATTAAAATAAATTGAGAGAATTTGATGAAAAATGTTGTTGTTGGGAAGTCATAAGTCATAGTCAGGTGAAGGCAGAACTGTATAGAACGATAAGTGTTGCGATAAGGTAGGCAAATCAAATTAAGGTTAGAATGTGAATATATGTAAGTTTATGTATCCCTATACATATGTACACATATAGTTGGCTTAATTCTAATAGCTTTGCTAAATTCATTTAAATATGTGAATTTTAATGGAGGCAAAACAAACTTTCTAATTTGGGTAGGTGAAAGGTTGCCGTTCTAGCGACTTTGTTACTGGATAAAGCGGAATTTATACTTAGCCAGCGACAGCGAATATTTTAATGGCGCTAGATTATTTCTAACGACTTTTGGAGACAGGCATTTGTGAGTTATGATATGCTATTGGTTTTTTCTTTAACTGCCCTGGTAATGTTACATTCCTCGAGTTTAAATTAGAATATGACATTTTTTATTTCAAAATTCACAACAACAACAACACCATAGAGTATCAACATATTATACTATATACCTAGAGTACCGACAGGTGCTCCGCTTACCTGAAACATCTGCAAATTTAATTTGAGGTGAATAAGAGAAAATTCTCTTGAATTCCCTATTCATGAATATGTGTGAATGGTGGATAAAAATACAAAATGGCGTGAGTAGCTCAAAAATGTGACATTTTGTTTTTAATTATCGAAAATTAAAATGACAGTTCTCGTGAATTGTATGAATACAATATTGTTTCATATCTCGTTTCTTGTTCCGTAAAGATCCTGTGAGAGTTTCAAATGAATTAATCACACAATCGAAATGAGTGAGCAAAGTGCTGCTGTTCTTCTCGTAAAAGGGTGCGTCGTAGATGATTTCTTCAAATTGATCGTGAGTGATGCCTCGGGTGTATAGATATCTTTCACTAGGCTCTAGTTCATGGTGGAGGAGTTGTTGCACTTCTGAGTTGGGATGATATTCCAGGTTCCTCCTGATGATTTTTCCAGAGAGCTGAAGCAAATACTTGTCCAGTGGTATTAACTTTGCTTCTTCGTACAGCTTCTTAGTTGGTATTTATTTCTTCGTCAGTGAGTTACGGTACAGTCCAGTGCAAATGCGGAGCATCTTTCTTTCAAAATGCTTCATCTTCTTCATTGCTGTAGGTGAAATAGTAAACCAGATGGGAAAGGCGTAGGTCAGAACGGGTCGGATAAGTTCTTTGTACGCAAGCAGCTATTGGAAAAGTTGATACCCAAGTACTTCGTTGATGATTTGACTGTTACTTCAGTGTTGTCTGGAAACTTTAGTTTCATTGCATCACGCCGTGTTGTAAACGCTCGTCTTAGAATGACAGTCGGAAGCAGGTAAGTTCAGTCTTTTCGCTGTTTATCTTCAGTCCCCATTTGAGATAGTATTTCCATAGATTTTTAATGTGCTCTTGCACTCTTCTGGCAGCAATTTGCTGGGTGGCGTATGTGATGGAGTCGCCTGCATTAATCTTGGTCTTTGTACCTGGTATGTTGGCTGGTTGATCAGAAATGCAAATGTTGAACAGCAGCGGTCCAAGTTTTTATCCTTGAAGAACTCCAGCGTTGATTTACTTGGTTGATGATACATGTTTTGCTACCTGTACATAAAAAAGTCTATGGGTTAGCAAATTTTTGATTATTATTACTATGTGATCAGGAAGTCCAAGCTCCAAAAGTTTGAATAGTCCAGCAAGCACGTTACAGTAGTTTCCTTTTTGTTGAGTCCAAGTGTAACATCAGTATGGAGTCACAGTAGTGGGTGTAGGGTACAGTGTTCATTTCAAAAGCCATACTGGAACTTCGGTATGACAGCTGAGCAACGACATTGGCCGATATTCTTCCACATTTGCGCGGTTGTTCTTCTTCGGGACGGGTACAACTTTTGCGGTTTTTCAGGCTGCAGGGTGCTGCTTATCATCTGGTGAATGCTACAAACCGATATAAAGAAGTCAAGCGCACTGCTGGCATTTCAACGACAGATCTGGTGGGAAGAATTACTTCCATCAGGTTTCAAAGGAGTGCTTGATTGAGAAAGAAGGCTCGTAGAAGGTGGGGAAAGATTGAACAGCAAAAAGTCATCCAATTCCAGCCAACAAACCTGCAAATCATTCAGTTCAGTGATGGCAAATCGCCGAAGCCCACGGACAGAATTGTTAACGTTGCTGGTGAATTTTACCTGTTTCATGTGGAGCACTTAGACATCCTGGGGAAAATGAAGATACACGGGGAATATATCATTATGTTGGACTTCTGTAAATTCTCCTTTTTTGTTTAAAAATTGCTTTTTTTTATTTTTATCAGTAAATTTAAAAAAAAAAAATTGCGGACTTTGACAATTCCAACAGTTTCAATTCATATCATCCACATATCATCCACATGAGTTGGTAATCGTTAAAAGTCGCAACTATTTGACACTTGAAATAGAATTCAGGAATGAGTCTATGCCGTCATATTTTTTCAAATCGTAAAAAGTGTGAAGTTAAGGAACGACAAAAGTTAACAATGTTTAGAAAAGGAACGCACTTTAGTACCCTGGTTTTGGCAATCTATCAGTTTTAAATTTATTTGTCATGTTGATATTTCCGTTAATTTAGAATTCATTGTCTAGCTAGCTAGTTTTTAAAAATACTGTCGAAGTTAATAAAACCGATGAAATCGAATAAATCGATGATGAAATTATTCATGGTGATTCATATTCTTGACCAATAATCGGTCGGTGGTGTTAGCGCAGCGTGAATTTTGACGTCAATTTCCTAATTGTGTGGCGCCAACCGGGCAAACATTCCGGCACATAGCTAGACTTGAACAGACTTGAACCACAGGAAACCATGCAGAGCGTGGCTGCCCCGAACTGATCGTTCGACCGAGAATATCACTGCTGTGGCTACCAACGTCGCTGAGAACGAACATTAACCAGACGACAGGCCACGTAATTGGACATCAACATCACTAGACGGACCCTACAGCGAATTTTAGTGAAAGACTTACATGTTCCCGCACAAAGTGCAAACAGTGCATCAGTTAACTGTCAAACTATCCTCAATCTATGTCCGTCAAGTTAGCACTACCACTTCAAAATTTTAAAGATCTAATAATTGTCGCGCTTGTTTTTTTAAAAAATAAATCCTGGTAGTGCTAACTTGACTGTCAAGTTTGTATTACCAAGGGTCATTTTTTACAAAATAACGTTCATTGACGCAGGCGTAGCGCGACAAAATTGTTGGTCTTACAAGTGCGACAAATTTTTTCGTTTCACGAAAAATTTACGACAGTTAATCCAATAATTAGATCTATAAAATTTTGAAGTGGTAGTGCTAACTTAACGGACAACCTCAATTTTAATAACGAAGAGAGCGATTTTGTGTCGAAAATCATCATGAGCGACGAGGCGCATTTCCACTAAAGCGGTTACGTTAATTAGCAAAAACTTCATTTCATTGGAAACCCGCGTGTAATGCACGAATAGCCATTACATCCACTGTGTGGTGCGACGTTCACGCGGGAGGAGTGATTGGGCCGTATTTTTTTGAGGACGCCATCGGTAATGCGGTCACTGTTAGAAGCTAAAACTTCTTCATGACCAACGACTTCTTACTGCCAGAATTGAATGAGTGAGGCTTGGTGAACATATGTGATTTCAATAAGACAGTGCAACTGCACACACAACACGAGCCACAATGGATATTGTGAAGAAAGAGTTTCCTGGTCCCGTAATCTCCCGTTTTTTCGATTTGACATAGCCACAAAGATCGCCCGATTTCTTTGAGGCTACTTGAAGCCACAGACTTATGCCAACAAGCCTCAGACAATCGCAGCCTTTATTGAGTATATTCGACAGGAATGCGAACAGTTATCACCGGAGTCAAGTCAAGTCAAGTCTACGAGTATCAACAATGGCGGCAGCCACTTGACGGATATCATTTTTTCCCTTTAACAGAAAAAATTGTAATTTAGTGATCACTTCACTCTTACGCGATATACTCGATAAATATCGAGTTTTGTTTTAAGGGAATAACAGTTTTAGTAATCTTTTTGCTTGCAACTTATATAGGGTAGCCAGATATGTTTAGATGAAACTAGTACTGGAGTTTCAAAAACCCGGACTTTCCCGGACAAATGAGGATTGAAAAAAGAGTACAAAACAAGGACAGAATAAACACATTTATGTATATTGTAAGAGGAAACAAAAAATTGTATTAACATTTAAATAAAAACAAATATTTAGTTTAAAAATCACATTTTTAAGTTACAAAACATCTTTGATGTATAAAAAAAGGAACTTCATTAGTTTTTTTTTAATACATAAATAGCCTTTACAGTGCTTGTTGTATTTTTCATTACATCTAATACTGTTAAGTGTATCACTGTTGCCTTTTTTGTTAAATTAATTCCTTTGTTAAAATAATTCCTTTGACGGTCTCAGGTAACAGTTTTTTGCTATCTTTTGTCCCGTGAATTTAATAACGTTTTCTTTACAGCTGGAATCATCAAGCTTCTTTAAAATAGATTTAATTTTAAGTGGAACAAAATTGTTATCGATTCGCTCGTAAATATTATTGACAATATTTTGTAAAATTTCCACGGTTTCAATAATAGGAATGTCTTGTTTTTCAAGTTTTTGAATATTGACGTTGAATGTTGACATGAGAGAATGAACCAAAAATAAATACGCCTCGCTTAAGTCGTCTTTAAAAAATGTTTGCAATATTGTAGGCGGATTCTCGTACATAAGCAAAAGACGTTCAACAGCAAGATAGAGAGAAAGCCATCTGGTTTTCGAATGGTATAAGAAAGGCTTATATTCATTTTCAAGAAATTCAGAAAAATCTCGAAGTCTTTCCGTTCTGACTGTGTAGATAGAGAAATAGTTGTATATTTTTACAATTATGATATCGGCGTCAACTGGTAAAGTATCACATCCATGGTAGATCGCATTGACTAATGTGGTGGACATCCTACACCTATCATGTTTTGGTTGACTAAAGATTTTAACTTTGAATAGACATTGTTAGAACCTTTCCTTTGTCTTCCACCAAAATTAGTATTGCAATAATTGTCAGCGCAAAATCCACTTACTTTTGATAATAAGTTATTTTGTGTAAGAGCTTTAACAATAAGTTGGGCAATTGTTCTATAATTTCTTTTCTCATATATTGGATCTGTTCGTTCACTTAATTTTAATGGGCCTCGGTTCATTTTTGAATAACCATTTAATTATAAGTAGCATAAAAGTAAATAGATACACAATGGGTAAAAGGAGTACAATCCCGGACAATTAACAAAAACTATCCCGGACCTCCCCCACACAGTGAAAAAAGAGTACATGTCCGGGAAAATACGGACGGATGGCAACCCTAAACTTATAGGTACTATAAGGCAAGTTATGCATTCGTAAAAAAATCGAACTCGAGATTTTGATCAAAGTTGGCATTACGATGATGGAGAAGACGAAAAAGTGGGTCTCGAAATTCTGTCTGTCTGTTCGACTACAGCCTAAGCGGCTAGGCCGATTTTCTTTAAACTTGGTAGATATCATTTTTAATTTTTCCCCCACACGTTTTTTTCTTAATTTTTTTTAAGACCAAAAATAACGGTACCTGCCATACGAATTTTTTTCGAAATTTTATAAATATTTTTTTTTCTCAAAAACAGATTTTCTTAAAAAAAAATTCTAAAAATTTCATTTATGAAACCATTTTTTTTTTATCAATGAAGATATGAAAATTATCTCTGTTTAAGTGAAGTGATTGAATTAATTTCAATTAAAAGCTCAAGTGACCTCAACTCTGATTTTTCAACTCCATTTTTTTCGTTTTTGATTTTCTCAAAAACGATTGAACGGATTTTGATCATTTTTTCCATGCTAAGGCTCCCCAAAAGTTTGAATATCATTGTGTATTGAAATTTTCAAAACATTTTTTTTGGATTTAAAAAAAAATCAATTTTTTTTTTTTTCAAAAATCAATATTTCGAAAATCCGATTTTTTTAAAACTCGATAAATAAAAGTTTTTTAATATAATCTACAAGATGTGTGAGAAAAAAAACATTATTTTAGTTAAAAATAACGGTACCTACCATACTAATGTTAAAAAATGTCTTCCGAATATTTTTCGATTAATTTTTACGGTCTTTAATTTAATAAAAAAAAATGAAATTATGATATTACTGACTGTATAGAGAAGCTTCTAAAAAGTTTAAAAAACATAGCATTTCAAGACTTAAAAAAAAAAATTTTTTGAATTAAAAAAAAAAAATCTTTTTTTTTTGGAAAACTCGATATCTCAAAAACGACTCAGCATTTTTTTTGGAAATTTATTTTTTATTCGTATACAATAAAAAAAACTTTAAGTTGGCGTACCAAAATTTTTTCTTAAAAATGTTTTAAAAATTTTATATATAAAAGCTTATTTTGAATTTTATGCTTATGAACAGTTTTTCTTAGTCTCTTACATAAGAGCAAGTTCGTGCGACCCAGTCGTGCATTATATTTTTAAATACATTAAGACGTTCTGTAATTCCCCCTTAGACTAAACACTCTTGTCGTTCTGAGCGAGCGCTATTAATTACAAAAAAAAGACACAAATCAATAAAAAAAAAATTATTCTATAAAAGACGATAAGATTCGCTTAAACAGCTTTTATCCTGGAGTTCTTTGAATCGGATCTTCAAGATTAAAGCGTTTCCACATTTCTATCTTTTAATAAAGGATTTGAAGTCATTACATCCATTATACAAAAATATAAAAAATCTCAATTTTTGCCCCCTGAGGCCCCGTTAAAATCTGAGAACAAAACCTGCAGCCTTTCGACTTTTCGAATGCGATATCATGACACAAGCACAGTGCACACCTCTTGGTGTATTTTTTATTTCGATATTTTTTCATATTTGTAAAATGCAATTCCGTTTTGATGTTGATTTAAATTCCATTTGGAAATGTTTTAGTCTATGTTTTTTATAGTTTCAATTTCCATTGACTTTCCATACACATAATATATCTAACTTATCAACGCGAGTTCATTTATAACAATCAAAATAACTTTTCCGTTGAAAATTACAAAAAAAAACAAGCAAGTTCCTATTCAGATTCAATGAAGTGAATTACAAGCCACAAAAAGCACTTAATCCATTCGATTTGTTTTCTTCGTTCTGGCGTATCACTTCACCTTCTTATGTCGAACCACCCCTAGGTCGCCGCCCGTTGTCGAGAGACCGTCCGTCGTCGGCGTCGCGTTGTGTAGAGAATTGCTGTGATATGTGTGTTCTAACACTGCTAACTTACAAGTCCAACATTGACGGGGGTTGGTGCTTTAGGATTCTTCATGTAACGGTTTGACTAATAGAAACACCACTTAAAGCAAATAAAACTGTAATAAAATCACCCCGAAAAGCAAACACTCAGCAGGGGTTCCAGAAAACCGAGAACAAGCAAAGCAACACCCAATTCAACCCACTCGCATATACTTCGAAACACTTATCCTTTTGCCACGGAGCCACGAAGACTGTAAAACAATAAACTGAACCAATCAAAAAGCCATTTTGGCTATTCATTTCAACAATGGAAACGTCGTCGTCGTCGTCGTCCTTATAATCCTCATCGTCATCCTCATCCTCGTCCTCATCCTAGTCGACGTCGTCGACCGGATGACGGAAGAATTTCCCTTAGTGCCGCACTTTTAATGCACTAAACTAAGTTGTAGTAGATCGCTGTCCAAGTTCTCGACTTGGGCTCTACTATATTATATAGGAAATCACTCTTTATGGGTGGCAGACTGGCAGGCTCTTCGACCATAAGGACTCGGCGAGAACTTTGGTACTTGGGAAGGAGTGTTTTTTTTTTTCTCCTGAAGTGAGCAGCAGCAAAGGAACCCTTGTTGCAAAACTCACACACAACTTATACAATTGAAATTGAAAGTTAAATTGTTAAAGAGTCCTTTTTTATTTTGTAAGGGTTTGAGGGTGAGTTTGCATTTATGTGTAGCGAATGAAGAGCGCGGCTTCTTGTCCGCAATTACATTGATTTTCACAATATGGGCTGAGTGTGTTGTTGTTGTGCTTCGTATATAAAATATATATTCCAACGAATGATGATGAGAAATTGAATTTTAAACTTTTCTAAATGGGAATTTTATTGAAAGCAATACAGACAAAAAAGATGGATTTTATGACTTTTGCTATACAACTCGTAGCAGGGAGGATGAGTTAGCGTTTGAATTTCACTATAAATTTTCTTTTATTCAAATGAGCGAAGAGATGATTTGAGTTTTAGCATTTTATTGATTTTCGTTTCATGGGAAAAAATATAATAAAATTTAATAAAATAGACAGTTAATGAACGAATTTTATTTCTTACCATTTATATTAGCAGTGTTTTTTGAAAGAGTAAATTGCCAAGTTAGCAAAATTTTACATGCAAAACAATAAAAACATCAAGAGTGAATATAATTTTGTCAGCAATCAGAGTGAATAATGGAATGAATAAAAATTGTTGATATATTGAGATGTAGACGGCGCTTAAATCGAGTGCAGAAAAACATTTGCTTGGTACTGGGATGTGTTCTGGAATGCATCTTTTTTTCTCAGAAATTTTTATTATGTCAAGACATTTAGAAATAAAGCTTCATGTCTATTTTGTAAAAGACGTACAAAAAATCTCAAATGTCAATTGATTGAAAAACTTCTGAAAAATCTTACTTTTTTCACCGAATATCGAAATTTTTTGGATTTTTTTTTGTTCAGGAAAATTTCGATTTTAGGGCTTTTGAAAAGCATCTAGAAAGAAATATTCTAAATAGGTCAAAATATAGTATATTACCCATCAACCAAGCCATAAACTGTCAAATTCCATTGGAAGATGGTTGAGATCTTGATGGATTAAAAAACATCTACAAAATCTGAATTTTTTTAACGAAAAATCGAGTTTTTTGCTCATTAAAATTGTAATTTAGGGGCTGGCAAGAATATGGAAAAAAATATTCTAAATACGTCAAAATAAATTTGAAATTCGCTCTAAAATTCGTGTCAAACTTTGAGATTAAAAGAGAGTGAATATAAAAGTGACTATAATCGTTTTTTTTCGATTTTCTTTACTGAGTGGCTATCAATTTTCCATAAAACACAGCTATTGTGTTTTGAGTTTAGCATTCGTAAAGAAATTTTAACCCATTCTAAGTTCTAAACCATTATCTCATACTGTACTGTACATTTGACTACTTTTTCTTCGAAAATGTATCTATAATTTTGTATTCCTCAAAATGGCAGACATATTTTTTGAACTTATTGTATTCGGCTTACGCTTAGCCTTGCCTACAATTCACTCAGATAAAGTGGAATTTTCTCGACAGACAAAGAGAGTAACTAAATTTAGGTCCGGGTTTTAAAACCAAAAACTAAAAATTTGAATAAGTACACTTCGTACTCATGTCAGTAGGGCGATTTGTTATTTTAATTCAATTTAATTTTATGGAACATATTATTTACAATTTGGCTTACAACTTATAAGATATAGGCTCATAGGGGCCTAACCTTATAAAGTGACTTAAGTTTAACGAATTACTAAGGGTATTCATGTAACGAGATAATTTTGCGCCTTTTAGAAAAATATAATTTTCCGCAACATGTTTGCATGAACACCCCCTAAAAAATACTTGCGTAAATGTGGAAGATAATCAAATTATAAGTCAAAATTGACATTTCTTAGTTTATCAGGTTTATTTTTACACTTTCCGCAACAATTTCGTGAGATAATTTTATCAGATTTGCAGAAAGTTTTTCCCATACAAATTTTGACAGCTCGTTTCTGCGGAGATAAAATTATCTGGTTTTCCGAGGT
Organism: Philhelius festivus; assembly: GCA_963931855.1. Classification (NCBI taxonomy): domain Eukaryota; kingdom Metazoa; phylum Arthropoda; class Insecta; order Diptera; family Syrphidae; genus Philhelius; species Philhelius festivus. The sequence goes on from OZ007556.1 coordinate 64,380,646, forward strand.
TTACGAGGGTTTTCCGCGGTTACATGAATACCCTTACTATATATACGAGGACGGTCCGATAAGTACTTGGCCTCACCGCCCGCTAGTGCTAGTATCGCAAGAGAGATTTACTATCGTCTAGTAAATTCTCTTAGACGGCTACTGTCAAACTTTCAGCCGAATCGGACTCGTTGTAGTTTTGTTTTGACCACGTGTGGAAGCCTGCTTGTCCGCGAATTTTAGAAAAAAAAAGGAAAAAGCAATATCGGTCGGTGATTCGATTCTTGTTTTTGGAAGGGAAATCGCTCAGCGAAATCAAAGAGCTCTTGAATGCTGTAAACGATGACTCTTCTTCTTCTATGGCGACCATAAAAATTGGTATAATGAGTTTCAACGTGGTATCACATCAGTTTTTGATGAGCCCGACCAAGGTGCCCCGAAAATGGCTACCACGGAGGATAAAGCCTAGTACGCAGATCGCCCTAAATTTTATCTCCAAACATTAGCTAAAATCCAAGCTAAGTTTTGACATAAGAAACTTGTGGAGAATATGTCACAGAAAACAGCTGTTCTGTAAATGAAATTTTTTCAAAGATTTAAAAGAATTTGTTGATTTCGATTTTTCCAGAATTATGAATGGGAATGAATGAGAATTAAGAATTATGAGTAATTTTTGCTGTGGAAAATCTTTTAAGACTTCCCGTCACCAAATATTCATCTTAATATTATTCCATTTGAAATTGAAATAGAAATTTAGCTCAAGAATAAATGTCCCAGACAATTATATCGTGCGCTAAATTTTGACAGATTTTGTACAGTTCGAAAAGAAATTTTGATTTTTAGGCTGCAGCAGCGTACTTCTCGGCTAAAAAAATCCACAATCTTGTATTGGCAGACCGCCGATTGAAGGTGCGCGGGATAGCTGAAACAGTAGGCATCTCAAAAGACCGCGTGGGTCATATCCTCCATAAAATTTGGGCATGAGAAAGCTGTCGGTGTGATGGGTGCCTTGTTTCCTCACTCCGAACAATAAACGTAACCGTGAGACCACTTCAGAGCCACGACCAAATTGGTCGAGTTGTACTACGAATTACCGCCCCATCCACCGTATTCTCCAGAAGTTGGCAAACTTGAAAAAATCACTTGCCGGGCAGAATTTTGAGTCGAATGAGGGTCATCGCCGCTACAGAGGCCTACTTTGTAGACCTCGAGAAAATCTACTTTTCGGATGAGTTAAAGAAGTTATACCAACGCTGGTTCAAGTGTATCGAGCCAACAGTAGACGATATGGTGAGAAATAAATCTCCACTTTTCCAAAATTTTTGTTGACTAAGTACTTTTTTACTTAGTACATATAAAATTTAAAAGTCAAATAAATTTAAATTGAAAGTCGGTTGACTTTATAGACTCAATGCCAGCGTAGAACGAGACTGCTTCCTCGTTGTTCATGATTATGTTGTCATTCAGAGTTTGCATCACACTGAGGTACCTCGGCTCGGAATGTTGCTGCTCACTGGCTATCCTTCTCATTAGCTGATTCGGGTGGTCGATGATGTTCCGTACTAGTTTCTTTATTGAAAACACTAGGTATTAGTCCTCGCTTCTGTGTAGAGATGCTCGCTCCTGTAGTGTTTTTGTCGTCGACGAAGTAGACTTCAGTGCAAATCCTTAGTATCTTCCTTGCGAATAATTGAAGTTCCTTGAAGGAATCCTTGGGAAGGAATAGCTGATGACTGGTCGCAGGAGCTGCTTGTAGATTAGTATCTTTGTCTGTTAGGACGATTTGCAAACAGCTGAAGACCCAGCTGGATTTCTTCAGCACATTTCTTGAGTACAGGTTAAACCTTAGAAACTCCTTGAAGTGGATTCCCAGGTTAGGTTATGTGAGGTGATGATGCTGCAAGCGGTATCCCACACTCGGTAGTGTAGGAATGTGAAGAATAAGAGAATGGATTTAGTGGAAGTCTTAGGTATGGGGTGACTCTCTGAACCATCAGAATTTCTGAATGAAGCTAGGGATGCTTTTTAGTGGGAAAATAAGACGTCCGTCGCGTCGCCCAGTTGAATGAATGAATTGGGGGTTATTGCACTGCGACTTGTAGATCTATTGTGCCCCCGCTTATAAAATGATGAGCTGGCTCATCCTACAGTTCCTCCTCCAAAGCTATTGCTATTAGGAATTTTAGTATTTGGGGCACTTTTAGAGAGGATAGGTTGCTCTTTTCTACCTGGTATTGTCCCAGATGGGCTTTCCTTTGGTGCATGATTGGACAACACTTTCCCAGTATGTTTTCCGGTGTTTCCTCATGCATGTTGCAGAATCTGCAAGTGGCAATGCTTACCACACCAAGTGAGTTAAGGTGTCTTCTAAGTTTGCAGTGCCCTGTTAGAAGACCTGTTATTATTCTTAGGTTATTCCTGCTTAAGTTGATGCAGTTTTCGAAACGTTGCCGGTTGTAATTGCCCAGTAGTAATTTCACCTGTCTCAGCTTAGGGAGTTCATTCCAGTTTTTGAATCTGTTTGCCTCCTCTTCTTGTTTAATAATTTTGGTTTTGATGACATTTTCTCCTATACCGTAATAGGGTTAAGGCCCTGTTAGGGGAGTTGAAACGCCTATTTTGCTAGGCAGTTGTCTTGTTATACGAAAAATTTTCTGAAAGAAAGGAAAGAAAAGAGAATTTTCATGAATGGCGGAGGAACTTGTAAAAGATTTAGTTTTTGGAATGGGCCGTCTTTCCACACGCTGCCGGATGTTTTATCGAGACAGAATGCATCTGTTGGTGACACGACAACCGTTGGGGGAGTGGTGATATTATTTTGGAATTTTAGCAGTGGATGCAAAGTTGAGTATTTTTCTCGAAATTCGAATTTCATGGCAGGGATGATGGAATTTTCACTGCAGAATTTCTTCAGTCTCCGGAGGATTTCTTCTTCCATTAATTTGCTGATGTCCTTGAGTAGTGATCAGCCTGTTGTTTAAAACTTGGTTTGAAGCACATTTCTTCAGAATTAGAATAATTTTAGCTATTTTCTACTTCTAGGGGAAGTAGCAGTGGTTGATGAAATTGCTTAGGATGATTGTGAGGAACATGTGACAACCTTTTCCGGATGTACTAGGAAACACCATCTGGTATAGATGACTTTTTTGGTTTAGAATTATCGATCATCTCTGCAATCTCGTCTAGATTGCATAAATGTGGACTATCGGTGCTATCACTTGCTGGATTAGTTTTACCGAAATTGATTTTATCCAGGGTTTGTTGAACTGATGCCCCAACTCCTTGAAAGAACTTTGGGTCGTTAGGTGGGTTCGGTGTGAAGTTTCCTTCGAAGTAGTTGACGAATGCTTGCACCTTGTCTTAGGCTAAGGTTGCTTCAGTATCGTTGCAGATGATGGTTTCCGGTATTTGCTTTCCAATGAACCTGGTGATGTTTTTGAAGGCTACTGGATATTACTGTGGTGTTGAATAGAGTTTCGAAACATGATGTTGAATTGCTGTAGTGCGTTCTAAATTATCTGGTAGTTTCTGTTGGTTGTATTCAGTTTAATTTGCTGGACCCGCTTAAGACGTTTTCTTAGATTTTATCTGTGAGCATACATACTCTGAACGTACTCGGAAAGGTGCTTGTCCAGACATCAGATACAGCATGTTTAAAGTTTGGAAGAGGTTTCTAAATCGATCAAGGGATGCGGATGATGGTTCGTAGAAATATAAGCAAACCGAGTGCGCTGCTTCCAATCATCTAGAATAAGCGATCTAGCATATCCAATGTTTCGCTATTTAAAGCGGAGGCTAAGTCTTACTAGTGCGATGTTGGCCAAGACAATATAGTGGACGTATTTGAATTATTGGACTTTATCCAAGTCTTGGTACATCTGATAGAGTCCTAGCACATATGACCAAATAACCGTCGGAGAATTTTCTTTAAAGAGTTCAGAATCAGTTCTCCTTATCGTTCTGCTCATCGTCCATCTATCGGTGCTGTAAAGCAAGACTGACAGTTCAAAGGTTTTGTAGAGCATGCAATTTGTCTTACCCCGAAGAGTCTTAAACCCATTCGTTTTGTCAACTAAATTTGACTTTATAAGGGCATTATGTGGCAGTCGTGCCATAATACCTTCACATCATCTGCGCCTATTACACAATGAAGACAAAACTGGTCGGATCAATTAACAATCGTGACTAGGAACGTGTTCACCGAAAACCGAAGTTTTTTGTGTAAAAGTATTGGAAGTGTTGCATTTGCGAGGTGCGTCATCATACCCGAACTTACCCTATGCTTAGCCCCTTAAGTTGACCAACTTTTCGTTGGTCAGTCGATCTCTGAATTTTGAGGCAACTAGAAAAAGACCAGAGTTTAGTTCCTGAAAAGTTTGTACGTCAAAGATATCGAGTGGTTCGAATTCTGGAAAGCGCCTTGTAGTTTTGTGGATCCGCTTGTGTATACTACTCGTATTATCACCGTATTATTTATTAGTTAGTTAGTTAGTTGGACTTATACAATTAATACCACAGAAGATGTCTTTTCGACTTAAGCATTGAAGTCCTTAAGCACAACTTTGATATCGTACTTCGAACAAACAGCGTACACTCCTGGAGGCAGTAAAATTCTTCGTTTTTTCAGATTTTTTGGCTTGTATGAGTTAGGAACACAGCAAGGCGATCGACCTGGGCCTTAAGGCGATCGACCTTAAGTCAATAATTTTGTTTCCTGGCCGATTTCATGCGACGAATCCGCACAACATATACAATATTTCATCTGGAAAAAATGTCAAAATTTTGTCTTTGCATAATTACCGAACCGATCCTATTAATAATATCTCCCGGATTGCTATAAAATCTGCCTTTTAAAGATTAAGAACAGACTCAAAATTTTGAAAAGAACCTGGAGTAAAGGGTTTTCACGTTCCAGTTACGTACTCTCAGGTAGTTATTCTTTGACGTTTCCGGTTCTTGTTTCCGGTTCTTGTTTCCTTTTATTGGTCTTCATTATCTGAGAATCCTTTTGACTCTCTGATAACTGGAATTGGGGAAGTCAGTCCAAACTCTACACTCTGGTCCATTGCCCTTATTTAAATTTAGGATGGTAGACCGTAACATTCGGTGCCAATAGTCCACAACGGGCATATGAGAGCTGGCAATGGCCCATATTACGGGTTCATCCGTTACTATCTTCTTTTTTTGGTAACTGACTAGTACCGAAAATTCTAAGTGACCTCAGCTCTAAATATGGCAGATAACTTCAAAGTTATTATCAAGTGTTCTGCCTAAGTGGAACTGGAAACACTATTGTTAATTCTGCGTATAGAATTATTCCGCTATCTTCATTTTGAGAGCACCTTGTTGGTATTAATCCTTCGTTAATTCAACCTGTCTGCTATATGTGGACCTTTGCCTCCATTGCGGCTTACAATCTACCTTTAAGTACTATCATTGACCTGATTGTGTACATAATCTGGGTCTTCGAAACTGACTTAATTTCTAATTATTAACCCATTCCATTCTCAACCAGCAATTAAGCCTCAATATACATATATATCCAGGACAACCAAACCCACTTATTATTTAAATACAGTTCACTTAAACCCACGAAGAAAAAACTCAACCCCTTTTTTCGTTGACATAATCAAAAAATAATGTCACAAATAAAAATCAAAAGAATTTGTAATTATGAGCGACCAACCTGTCATCGCTGCATCCAAATTACAACGGCAGAACAGCAACGGTTATATCCTTCAACCAGCCCCTTCTCAATACCTACTCATTAAAAAAATAATACATTTCCAGAAATCAAATGGACTTTTAAAAAAACATAAAAAAACTTATAACCAGAAAACTTTTATCACCACCCCTCTGGAGTCCTTTTGCCTGGCTACTTTCTTTTTTTAATTTTTGTCCTTTTTTTTTTTTTGTTTTTAACCACCATCATCCCTTTGTGATTGTTGGCAACAACAACTGTCTAATTAACTCGAGAGCTAATATAACAGTTTTTATCGCCTCACGCAATCGAAATTAACTTCAAGTTAAACAGAAAAAAAAATGCAGCCACCTCCCACAGTAATAATTTCTGTCCGAAAAGGACTTTCTATTCAAGAGTGAAATAAAAAGTATGGCTAGGGCAGCAACACAATCAACAAACGATGATGAAATATAAAGTTGGAAATTAACTTTTGCTATTTGTAGATACGTCAAATGAAACAAAACAACCAATGGAAATAGAAGGAACTATACGAGTACGAGAACCTATGATATTGGAGAAGTTTCATTAATTGGGTTCCTCTGACCTAGCGACAAAAGTGTAATTAGTTTTTTTTTTTTTGCTGGAGGTCTCCTTACTTAGGGAAGGCATAGACTGAATGGCGAGGGACGGTATAACAATAATTAACTATACATCAACCGTAAAAGCTGGAATTTGTAATGGTTACATTTCCAATCTTGAAGATGCTTCTCCAACGATGTGTGCAAAGTATACTGAGTACACTGCAAAACTGTGCCCAGAACATACAAAATATGTATCTACTCATCACATACATTTATACATTTATAGTACATACTTATGTACTTACTACATGCTGAAATATGTACTCATTGTCATTACTAGCAGCAATGTAGTTAATAAAGAATTCTTAACATTTATTAATATGTGGTGGTTATCAGTGATGAGCACATGATTATGCATTGATTTATAGGTTGCTTACATTCAGTACATAAATGTAAATATTCAATGAACTTATTACATAAATATGTAATGAGTACATAGACATATGAAATCACTTGGTGTGTCCATACTGTTATGTACTGACTACATATTTAAATGTATTGTTCACACAGGGATATGCCTCGATAGTTCTTGCAAGACATAGAATCTCCCTTTTTTGTTCAAGGAGCAAATAGAGGAAATAGTCGAGTCATCGGAGATGATTTGATGCACAAACTGTACCAAGTCCAAAACATCATCTCCGTATTCGAAGACATCAGATCCTGTGACTTGTTTTTTTTTCTTTAAGCCAAGCTATATAATGCGTATCCTATTAGTCTGTCTTCATAATGCTCTTGAAATAAAATGCACGACTGGGTCGCACAAATTTGCTCTTATGTAACAGACTAGGAATTTTAAAATCGAATGTTATTAGAGAAAACTGTTCATAAGGATTAAATTATTTTTTAAATTCTTTTAGTAGTAAGAGACGAAAACATAATGCTATCCAAATATGAATTTATGCAAGAACCAAAATTATAAGTCGTTTCTTAAAAAAAAGCTTTTATGTACAAACTTTTTTAAAGCTTTTTAAGAAAAAATTTTGGTACGCCAATTTAAAGTATTTATTATTGTTCGAATAAAAATAAAATTTACAAAAAAAAAATATTGAGCCGTTTCTGAGATATCGAATTTTCAAAAAAAAAAAAAAATAGATTTTTTTTTTCAAAAATTCAAAAAATATTTATTTTAAAGTTTTGAAATGCAATGTGTTTTAGACTTTTTAGAAGCTTCTCTATAAAAATTTTCATTAAGATCCGTTATGTGGATAATGAGAAATTCAAAATTCGAAAAAATGGTTCTATGGTAGGTACATGCTGTAATATCTTAATTTAAAAAATTATTTTTTTAAATTAAAGATCGTAAAAATTAATTGAAAGCAAAAAAATTTTATCAAAATTCTCGGAACCGTTTCCGAGAAAAATACGATTTTTGAAAAGCATTTTTTTTAATTTTTTAGCATTTGTATGGTAGGTACCTTTATTTTTAGGTAAAATAAATTTTTTTTTCTCACATCTTGTAGATTATATTGAGAAACTTTTATTTATCAAGTTTAAAAAAAAATCTAGCAAGGGGTTTTCGAAATATTGAGTTTTGAAAAAAAAAAAATTTGAAGTTTTTTTTTTAAAATCCCAAAAATTTTTTTTGAAAATTTGAGTACACAATTCTATTCAAGTTTTTGGGGAGCCTTAGCAAAAAAAAAATTATCAAAATCGGCTGTACCGTTTTTGAGAAAATAAAAAACAAAAAAAATGGTTCCATGGGGGGTACCCTCAATAACCATTTTTCTGAAAATTTTTTCCAACAAATACCTAGCTTTAATTAAATGAAATTTTTTGTGTTTTTATTTTTAAAATCTGTCGAACAGTTTTTGAGAAAAAAAAAATGTTTATAAAATTTCGAAAAAAAATCGTATGGCAGGTACCGTTATTTTCGGTCTTACAAAATCAAATCAAAAAACATCCGGGGGGAAAAAATTAAAACCCATATCTACCAAGTTTGAAGAAAATCGGCCGAGCCGTTTAGCTGCAACGAACGGACAGACAGACAGACAGAATTGCGAGACCCACTTTTTTAGTCTTCGCTATCATCGTAATGCCAACTTTGATCAAAATCTCGAGTTCGATTTTTTTTCGGAATGCATAACTTGCCTTATAGTACCTATAAGTCGCAAGTAAAAATATCAACAATTCGCTGCAGTTCGGGATTCGGTTACCTGCGCAGTTTCAAAAACCTTGAATTCCGCCCCTAAAACCAGCAGGTAGTTTCTTGTTTTTTAATAAATTTTCCGGGCAATATTTCGATCTTCATGAGCCAGGAGGCTGCTTACGCCCTCTTCTTCTTCTTTTTTCTACGTTTGTACCTTATGCTTGACGAAACTATCACCCATTTTTCTTACAACTTTTTTCATAATATCGTTAAGCTATACAGTTTAGTTATTTATTCAACCTTTAAATCCATGAACAACGAAAACTGGAACTAGAACAAGGCAACTCATGTCTGTTGAATTTCTCTCAAGTATCTCTGTCGATCAAGTACGATTAGACCCTTTAATTCAAGATGGCGTTTGTAACTTTAAATACATGAAGGATGATGTTCGTTCTTTACGCACTGCCCTTTGCCCATAGAGAGAAAAAAAAATAATGTTTTAAATAAACAAGACTAGAAAAACGTCAAAATGATGATAAATAAAAAGGAGTAATGCTCTATTTCTATAGGCGTTTTTCTTTTTTAGCCCCGAGCAGGGCACAGAGCGGGGAGAGCAACCAGCTTCGCCCGCCATTTCCATTGTTTTGATTTTTTATTTCTTTTACTATCATCCCTTCCAACAAATTTAATGAAGTTAGCCGCGCTCAGATTTTTGCTCGGTCTACTCGGTCATTTATTATCGAGCTCATCGAGCGAGCCCCATTCGAGCTCTGAGCTAAAAAAGAAATGCAAGTTGAGCGCTTAGGGCGCTCTATGTTAAAAAAGTAACATAGTTCTTTTTTTGACACTTCTGTGCCCCGCTCGGAGCTAAAAAAGAAAAACGCCTTATGCAATCGAGTTAAAGTCATTACCGAGAAAACATAGTGACCAGTTAAAGTTCCTTAAAAATAATTGAGACCGTCCTGGTATTGCCAAAGGTTAACGTATTGTTTTTTTACTGATATATGAATATCACAATAGTCTGATGTGGCTACGGGCGATAATAAACTTATTATGTATTTACCACGATCAGAAGTAAGAAACAGGTCTAGAGTTTTGGCGGATTGACTTGCAACGTCAAAGATTCGAGTTGGCACGTCAGAAAAATTAGTTGGCACTCATCAAACATAGCTCACATACCTTCCTTTGGGTATTGCCTTCTCAAAAAAGCGGATCCAACTGGAAGTGTGTATATTAGAGTTGCCAGATTTTCGTTACACCTCGGCGGAACAAATGGCTAAAATAATGAAAAATCCCGAGATTTCAACATATTGCCCGGGACAAAATTCAAAAATTATAATATGCGTTTAGATTAAAATAAATAAATTCTTTTATTAATTACTAATTAAATGACTTTTTTTGTTATTTGTCATTTGCAAATATTTTTCTTTTGTCAATTTTAATGACAGATGTCAGTTTGTAAAAATACAATCTTCGTTAAGTTAGGCTTGTTTGATTGAAATTTTAAAAGCAATTTCTTAAGATTAAAATTCACAGCGATTGTTCCATACACTGAGAAAAATATCAAACATATTCATATTTGAATCAAACTCAAACACATACGATTTGGTATGGAATCGATATCTATTTAATTTTAATAGAAACGTATTTAACCATGTTTGACCCGATTTGAACATGATTTTGTTTAAATTTACCTCGTTTTCTATTTGATTTAAACATGCTTATCTTCGTTTTTATTAACTTAATTTGATGTTGTTTCAAATAGAATCATATTGATTTTTTTTGAATATATCCGTATTTGAGTCAAATACGTTTTTGTTTAAGGCAAATATACATATTTAACTCCAGATTTTTCAGAAATTACAGAAATTAAAAAAAATTACTCAAAACAAAGAAAAATTAAAAAGTACATATTTATATTTTTATTTTAAGTGAAATTCTGTTATTACATTTTTCCAAAAAGTATTTAAATGGTTGCGGAGCGTTTTGAGATCTCATCTTTGTCACAAGCACCAGGTGAACTTAGCCCCTGTTTAAGATCTATGAGCAAATCTTCGTCAAATTCTGGTTCATAATTGGTCTTCTGGAATTTGCTTCCTTTTTTAATTCTTTTGTCGTCTTCTAGCGTCCTATGGGAAGAATATAGAAGTCAAATGATAATTTAATATAATGCATACTTATTAATCAGTATTTTTGTAAATAAAACTATATAAATAAACAGTTTTTGAAACAAATATTTTTTTGGACACTTACAATAGAAAGCAGCGAACACTCTTCTTCCACTCCTCGAGTTATCTTATCCTTTTATATTAGTGCTTGAAGCAGAACTTCAGGTATCTAACATTATAATGGTATACCCATATCAAATATTTCTTGATATTTTTATAAATTACACGCTTTAGTAAAATCACAAACACTCGCGGAACAAATGCACTCCATGACTTTCGATGCCAAAAATAAGAAAAGTTATGTATTAAGCTACTTCATTTTACTTCAATTCAAACTCGTTCGGGCTTAAATTTAACTTTTATGTTTAATCTCTTACTCTTGTAAATATTTTAACTCCGTTTATATTTAAAACAAACTCGTTCATGTTCATTGTATGTTAAAATTTGTAAGTAAGTACAATAATTAAACATGTATTTTAAAAATCAAACTCAAACTAATTTAAAAACATTTACAAAACGAAGTCCAGATCTTAATGAAATTCTTAAACATGAATGAGTTTGATTTAAACATATTTTACTGTAAAATAGTAGTATTTTCGAATTTAAACAGATTTGAGTTAAATAATAAACGAATTCTATTTGCCCTTATTTAAACATATAATTAAACATGTTTCTATTTAAATAACTCATAGTACAGTTTTCTCAGTGTAGCAATGAAATATATTTAGGTTTATTAAAAATTATTTTGTGGATTTGAGTTCCAACCCGGGAATAAAGCTGCCCCGGCGGGACAAATGAATGTATCTCTAGGTAAGTGTATACATTTAAATCAGTCGTGATGAAGATTTCACTTTGAAGACAATGCAAAAAATTCCTTAAATGAATTCGGACAGAGCTTTAATTTAAAAAGAATTTGAATTTCTGTTGAGGTAAAGGTTATTCTAAATAATGAACTTGTGGATGTTATACGCTTGTATATCTTAAATTTGAAACAAATCAAGTCCAGGTTTGTGTTGACACACGCACTATATTGTGGTTTCTACCAACTTCAAAAGTATATTTTTTACATAAACTTCAATAAGAGTACTCTGTCCAATTATTATTTCCAGTACAGACATATGATAGAGACTTTTTAAAAACACTGGTGCAAGTACATCGCATCATGAACTACCTGTAGACATATTCATTGCTGCCATGCCTTAAACTAGTTCGATAGCCCAATTTAAAAACATTTTTTGTAGCCCGATATCGGAGCCAAGAAAGTAGCCCAAATGGTAGCCCAATATCAATAAAAAAATTTCTTATAGAATTGGAAATTCAGGAAAGAGAATCTGAATGATAATACAAGTGAAGATTGTTGCGGTTGATTTGAAAAGTCAAATGTCCTTCAGTGAATAAAAAGTGGTGCCAAATTGTGAAATGCGTTAAGGGTATGTTTAGGAGGAGAAAAGTGTTGTATTTATTTGATTTATTTATACGAAAAAAACTATCGCCCAAGATTTGGAAACTTTATAGTCCAATTATTATTGGGCTATCTTACTAAAATTGATGTCGCTAATTTTGACCAATTTCCGATAAACAGCCCAGTCTAGGAAACCTGCCCTTATGGTGTTTATTAAAAGTTAACACATTAGGTGCGTTTTATTATTCACAAATCTATTTGGATCCGGACCTGGATCTTCCCTTGAAAATAAAACGATACGGATCTTAGTGACAGCAGTGTTATAAGCCCGTCTCTTTTTATCCTTGGATTTGTAAATTTTAAATTATTTCTTGTCTCTTTTCTTTACACTGTAGTTTACACTACCTTACCATAAAAAGCCATCTACTCGCCACTGTAATAACTAATTTTTGGATCTTTGAAATAGATCCCGATAGAAAACAGGATCCCAAATTGTTTTTGTAATACATGTTAAAACTTAATCCAGATCCGGATCCAGATAGATTTGTGAATAATAAAACGCACCTATTGAATCAGAGTTACCATTTTATCATTTATGCAAATTATTAAGGCTTCTTTTTTGGGTTTTTTTAAGGAGCTTCTTTTAGAGCTTTTGAGAAGCAATAATTTAAATGTAATGAAAAAGATGTTGTCGCTTTGTGTTTTTACTGACTTTTTTTTTTGGAGTGGAACAGTTAAAATACAGATATAATAATAATTATTGGCTGTTATCTTAAAAGAAGAATTACTATTTACGCAAAGTTTGTATTGATTTTAGTTCAGTGAGTATTTGAAGTTGTGATTGTATAGTGCCAAATAGATTTAAATTGGAGATAGTCAGTTTTATTTTGACCTTTCATTTCATTAGAAAGTATGTCGAATTCGAATAATTTGTATTTTGAAATTCGTACGATTGGAAAGTCCACTTTATCAATGGGAACATTTATCTTTCGAAAACTAAGCAAATTTTCACATTCCAATCGTTCGAAAGAAATGTCATTTCATTTTCGTTCAATTTTTTCTGGCGAATAAGTAGATTCATAAACCATGTAAGTTTAGTATTTTTGTTGAAAAATAAATTACTTTTTGAATTATTTGTTGGTGTTTTTAATGAAGGTCGCAATCGCATTCCAATTGGACAAACCGGGAGCAGAAAGATGTTCTGATTAGATTGATGGAAGAAAATCCTAATAAAGCCAGGGATATTAATATTTTTATGAAACAATTTAAAATTAGTAATTCAAAATTCAAGTGTGACCAGATATGTGTAAATTAAATAAGCTTTGAAGTTGCTTTCTGAATACCTGTTTTTTTTTTGTTCATCAAGTTGGAACACAATTAAGTTTACATGATAATTTAAACATAAATTAAGAATTTTATTATACAGCGAAGTTAAATCGTTATTTTACTTCTTTTTGGTACAATAAACTTACCATACTGTTTTTTAAATGCTCCTAAATTTTAAAATGTCAGTTTTATTGATGTTTTTTTCAATATTAAACTTTACCGGGCCGTTAGCATTACTTATCTTTACTTTATTTTTCTTAAATGATAAAGAATTATTTTTAAACCATAATTTTTTTCTAAATAAATATCATTAAAAATAAAACCAGTTTGGTCATACTAAATAAGATACAAATGTCAAACAGCTGATTTCGAAAATGAATTTCATTGAGGTTCATTTTATGTAATCATTCGATAAGGAACATTTTTCGCTCGAATGTCAAAATATGCAAAGTTCATTCGAATGAAAATATTTCTTCTATCGAATTAGCTATTTGTTCGAATCTCAAAAGAAACATGAGTTTATTTAAAGCAAGAAAAGTCAGGGTTAAAAAGAAATGCTATATCATCCCTGTACTGAAATTATAAATTGGACAGGCACATGCCATTATAAGAAGAGACAAATTATGGCACTGAGTTAGAAATTACATTCCAAACAATGGTGATTTTCACCTATTTGAGTTCCATTCAGTACCAATAAAGCTAGGCTATGTATTTATTACAGACTTGACACATGCAGCGTTAAAAATTAATGCACAACCCGACCCTCCCACCAATGTTGGATAAGTCCACTCTTTACTTACCTGCCATTATATAATGAAAAATTCGATCGTGATTTTCCTGTATTCTTCAAGGATTTTCCAGATTCGTCCGTGATTTTGCGAACTTCACCTTGATTTGCGGGATTCATCAATGATCTGTCAGATTCGTCCTTGTTTGCTGAGTTGATTTTGCGGATTCGTCACTTATTTTCCAGATTTCTTTCTTAATCTGCCAAATAGATCCTCAATTTTTCCGAATTCGTTTGAAATTAGTCGTTTGCGTCCGTTATTTTCCAAATTCGTACTTGATTTGACGAATTTCGTCCATGATTTTGCAAAGTTCGTCATCATTTGCCCGATTCAGCAGTTAATTTTGCGGATTCCCTTATGATTTTCCGGATATTTTCCGGTGATGGCCGCAATTGCAAGTGCATTTTTTCGAATTCGTTCATGATTTGCGGATTTGTTAATGGTTTACAGGATTTTCTTAGTGGGTTGCCCGTTTCATCTGTTCTTACATCAGTTCTTTCATGAGAATTCCCGGATTCGCCTGTGATTTTCTAACTCACCAGTGATTTTAAATATAAAAGGGATAAACCATTGCACTTCGATTCAACACGTCGTAATGGAGAAATAGGTTCCAACAAAATCCAAAATATATTCATAAGATACGATTAAGCTAATACCAAAAATGCTTAAAAACTAAAGTTTACTATATTTTTTTTTTAAAGATCACTTGTAGAGAACACTGGTACATTACCAATTAACCCCAGTGTATATGACCCACCCTCAATTTTATTTTCATTTCAAATCTCCAAGTTAACCCACTTTAGATTGATATCTAGAATTATTAGAACATTAACTGCCTTTTTATAATCAAATATTCTTCAATAACGTCTGCCTCTATTTTAACTTCTTCTGTTTAACCGAAACAACGAGCAGCTACATATATTGTAACTTATTTTCGTTCACCTTGTTACCGGTTATTAATATCGCATCAAAACTTTGTAACTAAAGTACTGTTTAAGGAATTACAACGAACAACACCGTATCGTTAAGTGGTTCTACTAATGAGTTGACTTCAAGCCGTCCTTTTCGATGTTATTAATGGAGGGCGAAATATTGGTAAATGCACGACATTACTAGGTTGGTGATTATTATTGTAATAATAATATACAAAGTGCCCTTGTATTGCATTAATCGAAATTGAATTAATGTGTCCTAAATAGAACACACATTTAACTTGTATATTTCCTTCAATGTTCTAGTACCGATTGAGTTATTTGTTCGGGATATACAGAGGTATGTAAAAATGGCTGAAACAGAAAATCGAATTATCTTTAAAAGAGATTTTAGTTGCTGTAAAATCTGTTAATTTTTGAAACCTTATTCTCATTCGGCATCATCTGAATCTACTTATTAGTTTTTCTTTACCGAAAAAGTAGCACTATGCTACGAATGAACAAAATCCTTCGACCAGGCTTCCGTAAATAAGACTTATCGAGTCTACGGTTTCCGCCCTAGATTTTAAAATAAATAAATTCAGGCCTTAATACGCAGGTCTCTTCTTTGAATGCTTAAAATTGCTTTCAAATTGGTTAAGAGTATTCGTACAGTGTTCGGAAAAAAAAAATAGAAGGTTATGTAACTCCATGCTTATTTAATGGCATCTTATTTAATTCGCACTCGTGCAGTTGCAAGAGTCTTAAAAGATCTTGAAATACACAAATCCGCTGGTCCAGATGGTTTATCCCCTATTGTTCTGAAGAGGTGTTCTTCTACGCTGGCAAAACCATTGCGTAAGCTTTTCTATTTATCCTACTCCTCTGGACTCTTTCCGAGTGGGTGGAAAACAGCATTTGTCCAGTCACAGTCCCTAAAAAGGGGAAATCCTGCTCACCCACAAATTACCGACCAATTGCACTTACGTCCCTTCTTTCCAAGGTCATGGAATCGCTGATTAATAATCAGCTAAAGAAATATCTTGAAGAACGAAAGCTTCTTAATGACCGGCAGTACGGCTTTCGTAGCAACAGGTCTACTGGTGATCTGATGGCTTATCTCACCGAAAAGTGGAACAAATCCTTGCACCATTTTGGTGAAATCAAGGTTATTGCACTTGATATTTCTGAAGCATTTGATAGAGTTTGGCATGAAGCTCTCTTACGAAAACGCGTGCATTTGGCATCGATGAATGTCTACTTCGTTGGATTAAAAATTACCTTTCAGGCCGGTCTATAAGTGTTGTTTTGGACGGTTTTAAGTCTGATATTCACAAAATAATTGCTGGTGTGCCCCAAGGCTCATGTTTTGTCTCCGACTCTCTTCCTCATCTTCATTAATGATCTCTTGTCTGTATCTTCTAATCCACTACATTGTTTTGCTGACGACTGTACCCTCAGCTTTTCGTTTTCAGATCCACATCCTTCATCTTCAGAAGTGGCTCTGCAACGGCAGCATATGATACTCGTAAGTTCATTAAATTCCGTGTTATAAACCGCGTTGAATTTAATGCTTCGAAAACCCAAAGCTGCCTCCTGTCGGTCAAGCGAAATATTCCACCTCTGCCATCAGCCATGGATGGCACTTTCATCGAGGAAACCGAAAAGCTTTCCGTTCGTGGTATGTCTATCACAGACCATCTTTTGTGGCATGATCATACATATATTCGATGTTGCGAAAAATGCGGCGAAATGCTTATGTTTCCTCAAAAGATGTAAGCAGTTTTTTTTCCTTTTCTGATTTGGCTACAATTTATAAGGCATACATTCGGCCTAAGCTTCAGTATAACTCCCTTATCTGGACAGGTGCTCCTAAAACTCACCTACACCTCTTAGACAAAATCCAAAACAGAGCCCTTAGACTAATTGGAGACAGGTATATTACGAAAACTTTTGTTTCTCTCGAACACCGTCGGTCGTAATGTCTCTTGTCTTACTTTGCTTTATCGCTTCTTCTATAAACAGTGCTCTATAATGAAATAGCCAGTTGCATTCCTCCATTGAAACAATTTCGCCGTAACACTCGTCTTGCTAAGAATGCCCATCAGTTTACCCTTGAGCCTAATTTCGGGCGTACTGTAAAATACAGAGATTCATTCTTTAGCCGTACTACTAGAATGTGGAATACTATACCCCACTCGATTTCCCACCCTCATTGTGATGTACAAGCATTTAAAACCATATGTGCATCGGCATATCCTTTTAAATCCACTCCTCATTTCCTAACTGCTCGCGCTGTTTTATTTATAACATTATAAGGGTATTCATAACCCCTTGAGTGTGTGCTAATTATAAAAAAAATCAATGAGCTCATCCTTGGTATTATATTGCTTCCCTGACTCAAATATCTTGCGCGTCATCCAACCCCAGACATTTTCAATCATATTTGAGTCAGGAGAGTATGAAGGTCACTAAAGTAATAAAACACTTTGACCCTCCGCTCAATGGATAGGTGCATTATTTTGTTAGTATGTCCATGACATATGAAAAATGTGGGGAGACAAAAACTGTAGTTCTGATGCTCCATAGAATAGGATTGCTGCCCAAACCATAACTCTATGGAAACGATTGGTGCTTCTCCTTTCTAAAATAATAATTGTAGCTATGGGGGCGTTCTAAATAGATTTCTTTTTCATCAGTAAAAGCAACTCGTTTTTCCATCTCATATTTTTTTTATATTATACGAGCACTAAAGGGGCTATGAATACCCTTATAATGTTAAACACAGTGCGAACAATTAGAAAAGTAGGATAGGATTAGAAAAGAGATAACAATGCACATTGGTTTTGAATGTCTACACATTGCAATTAGTGGGAAATATTGAGCATTCCACATTCGTGTAGTGCAACTAAAAAAAGAATTTCCGTGCCTTTGCGGTTTTATGTTGGGGTGTTTTTTTCAGTTGCAAATGATCAGTTCTCCCTATGACATGTTTTACAATGGAAATACTAGCTTTAACGCCCGATCTTACGTTAGTTCTTGCAGCAGAATCGTGTGAATTTAGAGCAGCTTTAAGGATTGCTCTTCTATCGGTGGTTGACGTGGCTAAGTAAATTCCGCCTTTTATGCTTTTCCCGTAGCCGGACACGTTGTTCAAAATTTTTGTATAAAGTTATGGCTTCGTCCAAGTTTTCTGCAATTTTGCGGTTATATAGTCTCGACTCTCTAAAAGCTACCACTTTTCCTTTTTCCTTTCTTCTAAGCTCAATGCTTTCTTATCACCCATTTTTTTAAAAATTGACTTTTAAATTTCTCGAAATTTTGTAATTAAGTTTTATGAATTCTAAGAAACGGTAGTAAGGTTGCTTCTGCTCATTTTTGGCATATTCGATATTATTCTTTATCGAAAGTTCCTAAAAAGTTCAACATTTGTAATGAAGCTTTACTGAACTTAAAGTAACGTGAAATACTTATATATGTGTTTTTTTTTTCGGAAACCCATCTGCTGACACGCCCACTTTTATTGAATTTAAATTTTTTCATATTTAAGTTTTAATTTTTATAACTTTTGAACTTGGATATTACAAAAATTGGAAAAATATAGGAACTTCGTATAGTGATGTTTGAACTCGTCACAGAGTCACAGAGTCTTCACGAGGAAGACCTGCAAAACCTATAAAATCTGAACCACTCTACCGTTTTCTTTCTGATGTTTTCAAGTATAATAATGAATACGTTAACAAATAATAAAATATAAATTCTTAACACATTCTCTTATTTAAAAAATAAAATACACGACTGGGTCGCGCGAACTTGCTCTGTAAAAAGACTAAGAATTTCAAAAATGAATGTTATTAGAGAAAACTTGTTCTTAAGCTTAAAATTTATTTTTAAATGATTAAAACTACTCCTTTAGTAGTTGGAACTAAACACAGGATGCCATGTGTTTTAAGCAAATATTAGCTTATGCAAGAACAAAATTATAATTCGTGCTAGTGGTTTCTTAAATAACAAGCTTTTATATACAAAATTCTTAAAACATTTTTAAGAAAAAAATTTGATACGCAAATTCAAAATTTTTATTATTGTTCGAATAAAAATTAAATTTACAAAAAAAAAATATTGAGCCGTTTTTGAGATATCGAAAAAAAAATAGGTTTTTACTTGCGACTTAAAGGTACTATAAGGCAAGTTATGCATTCGTAAAAAAAAATCGAACTCGAGATTTTGATCAAAGTTGACATTACGATGATAGCGAAGACGAAAAAAGTGTGTCTTGCAATTCTGTCTGTCTGTTCGATTACAGCTAAACGGCTCGGCCGATTTTCTTCAAACTTGGTAGATATGGGTTTTAATTTTTTACTCCCGGATATTTTTTGATTTGATTTTGTATGACCAAAAATAACGGTACCTGCCATACGAATTTTTTTCGAAATTTTATAAATATTTTTTTTTTCAAAAACTGTCCCAACGATTTAAAAAAAAAAAAAATCAAAAAAATTTAATTTAGTTAAACCTAGGTAATGGTTGAAAAAAAAATGTCCAAAAATGAGTAGTTTTGGTACCCCCCCCCTGGGACCATTTTTTTGATTTTGATTTTCTCAAAAACGGTACCACCGATTTTGATCATTTTTTTTATGCTAAAGCTTCGCAGCAGTAGAATATTATTGTGTATTCAAATTTTCCAAAAAAATTTTTTTGGATTTTTAAAAAAACTCAAAAATTTTTTTTGAAAACACAATATTTCGAAAACCCCATGCTCGATTTTTTCAAATCTTGATAAATAAAAGTTTGGAAACATAGTCTATAAGATATAAGAAAAATAAATTCATTTTACCTAAAAATAACGGTACCCTCCATACAAATGTTAAAAAATGGTTTTCAAAAATTGTATTTTTCTCGAAAACGGTTCCGAGAATTTTGCTTGAATTTTTTTCTTTCTATTATTTTTTAATATCTGTAATTTAATACAAAAAAAATTGAAAGCAAGATATTACTGACTGTACCTACCATAGAACGATTTTTTAAAATTTTGAATTTCTCATTATCATCACAACGGATTTCAATGAAATTTCGTAGAGAGAAGCTTCTAAAAAGTTTAAAAAATATAATGGATTTTAATGAATTTTTTAATAGAGAAACTTCTAAAAAGTTTAAAAAACATTCCCTTTCAAAACTTTAACACAAATATTTTTTTGAATTTTGAAAAAAAAAATCAATTTTTTGTTTTTTGAAAATTCAATATCTCGAAAACGGCTTAATACTTTTTTTTTCTAAATTTTTATTCATACAATAATAAAAACTTCGAATTGGCGTACCAACATTTTTTCTTAAAAATGTTTTAAAATTTTCGTATATAAAACCTTATTTTTTAAGAAACCACTTCTTATAATTTTTGTTCTTGCATAAATCTATATTTGCTTGAATCACATGGCATCCCATTCTTACCTTAAACTACTAAAGAAGTTTTTTTTAATCATTTAAAACATGAATTTTATGCTTATGAACAGTTTCTCTAATAACATTAATTTTTTTCATTTTTATTCTTAGTCTTTTACATAGGAGCAAGTTCGTGCGACCCAGTCGTGCATTTTATTTTTTCAAAAATTAAAGAAATATTTTTTTTAAAGTTTCGAAAGGGAATGTTTCTTAAACTTTTTAGAAGTTTCCTTATTAAAAAATTCATTAAAATCCGTTATGCCGATAATGAGAAATTCAAAATTCGAAACAATCAATGGTTCTATGGTAGGTACAGTCAGTAATATCTTAATTTAAATTTTTTTTTACTAAATTATAGATCGTAAAAATTAATCAAAAGAGAACAAAATTTTGGATAAAAATACGATTTTTGAAAACCATTTTTAACGTTTGTATGAAAGGTACCGTTAGGTTTAGGTTAAACAAAATTTTGTTCTTAAATCTTGTAGATCATGTTAAGAAACTTTTATTTATCAAGTTTGAAAAGAAATCGAGCATGGAGTCTTCGAAATATTGAGTTTCCAAAAAAAAAATGAAAATTTAAATATGTAATAATTTTTACACTTTGAAGGAGCTTAGCATAAAACAAATGATTTAAATCGGTTGTACCGTTTTCGAGAAAATCAAAAAAAAAAAAAATGGTTCCAGGCGGGCTACTAAAAATAACCATTTTTTCGAAATTTTTTTCAACCATTACCTAGCATTAACCAAATGAAATTTTTTAAAAAAAAATTCTGTGGGACAGTTTTTGAGAAAAAAAATATTTATAAAATTTCGAAAAAAATCGTATGGCAGGTACCGTTATTTTTGGTCTTAAAAAAAAGAAAAAAAAAAGTGTTGGGGGAAAAAGTTAAGAATGATATCTACCAAGTTTAAAGAAAAACGGCAGAGCCGTTTTGGCTGTAGTCGAACAGACAGACAGAATTGCGAGACACACTTTTTTCGTCTTCGCTATCATCGTAATGTCAACTTTGATCAAAATCTTGAGTTTGATTTTTTTTACGAATGCATAACTTGCCTTATAGTACGTACCTATAAGTCGCAAGTAAAAATGTAATTTAGAAATAACAAAACTGATAAAACTCTGAGTTGTATTTCTTGTAAAAATTCGTTGATAACACTCTGCAATCTGGCCCCACAATGTTCTTTTCTGACCGCCCACTTAATTTTTTGATTTATTTTATGAAAACCTCAACTTACAAATTGTTAACATTTCTTTCACAAAACTAGCAGAATAATAGATAAAATTCATTCCTTTATGACATACATTTACACACATTTAAGAAGATACTGTCAATTTGCCAGAAAAGAATGAAGTTTACTCTGTTCATTGGCTTTTCAGTTTCACATGCCATATTCTTTTGAATTTGATACTGGTGGATTTTATACCATTTACACGATGTAAAACAAAATGGCCGGAATTTGGCAGAAAAAATGGTATTTTGCCAGTCGTGTGAATTTTTGATAGATTTTAACAGTATACTGTCAATGAAAGGTTGACAGTTGATACTTAATTTGACGGATCCTTTAAAGATCATTAGGAACCATTCTCTTAGTGAATAGAATACCAATGTGGTTAAAAATTCATCGGCGAATGCCGTTGGGCCTATGCCATCCTTGTACCCTCATACTCGTATGCGCAATGTTCTTTCTCGTTCTCTCAGAAAGTAAATTGAAAGGGATTGTAGATAGATGCATAGATAAAAGGGTGTGAAACAATAAAGATAAACTAATAACAATCCGCTGTATTGCTAGTGCTAAAAAATTTCAAGGCTTAATCACTTTTTATTTTTTTTTTGTAATTCCATGCAATACCGAAACCGTTTCGCGACAGTGAATATTATTTTTCCCCAATTAATAAAAATGTCAGAACTTCACAATGTGTACTCGTACCGTCAAGTGGATTATTTCGTTGGTAATTTAATATGGAAACGAAAAACCTCCACCTCATATGAGACATGGGGAGTTTAAAATTTAACAAACAAGCAAACAGAATGGCGGCAGCTGTTTTGCTCTTGAGGCTCTGTCTCAACAACCATTGTGCGTCGCCTTGTGGCAACCATTTTCGACATCTTTTGTCTTTGTTTTTTTTTTTTATTGTTACGAGTATTCCTTAATCCTTGCGCCAGCTCGGTAGATATACGTATCAGCAACATTTTCGCTGATGGTAATCTATTTGCGGTCGGTTGACACATACTGATCCTAAAATCTGCCAACATCCTCCATAAAAGTTGTGCTCCTCCCACAGCCAACGAACGTGTACGGCACATATATCTACACGTCCTTAATAGGTCCCAAATAGATAGAGCTATGAATCTAATTTGTATCCTTCAGTGTCTAAGGATGACGGTAATTTCCGAATTTATACGAGACAATCGTTCGTTGGAAATTAAATTCATTCGACATGTGAGAGTCGTTGTGGTGCGGTGCGGTATGGTGAACATAGTTCAATGTCTAGATAAAGGATACACAAAACATCCCGTTTGTGAAAGGATATACCATAGATACTATACGAGTACATCTAAGAGATAAGTTGTTCTTTTTTTCATTTGATATTGTTGTGTGCTGTTGTTCTTAATATCCTCTTTTCTTGTCTCGTACCGTTGTCTGTAGCTCCGTATAATGAATCCATTGTTATGGCACAAAACGGAGCTCCATTAGAAGACGAAACATGCGAATGAAAGCCATTATGTGGAAGTGCCACGTACATACGTATATCCTGATACGCTTTCTTGGCAATAATTTTATTTAGCCAATTAAAAAGAAGAACCAAGCTGACTTGAGCTGGGTCCTGGTCCTGAGTGTATCAATAATATCCATTGTGGCAATCGCTCCCATCTACCTAAGTACCCCCAAGGACATTTCAGGCATTCATCGGGGAATTAACTAACAAATGGATGAAATTGATATGCTTTATGCCTTTCTGTCTTCTTCAAGATTCATAGACCCATCTGCATTTTGAATAATTGCTCGAGAATTTGAAGATATTATCAACGTTAATTGTCAAAGTCACTTGTGGTTGCGTTTAGAGAGTATCATTGGGTGGCAGAAAACAAAAAGAACTTTATATATATTCTTTTGATGACAGACCTGAACAAAAGAATTTGGGTCTTTTATATGGTACGTTTGCACTTTATTATTTTAAACAAAAGAAAATAAAATTATAGAAGCCAATTTGAAGGTGATAGTTGAAAGAATCTCTTAACTAAATAAATATAGCCCAGGGAAAAAGGGAAAAAATGCCAATTTGCGGATAAATGCGAGTTAAGCTTTTAAGGATTTAAAGACAATTTATGTTGGCAGAAGAAATGGGAAATCATATTTGAATAAAAGTTATTCAAGATCAAAAATTGAAAATATCGATAGCTTAGTACACGAACTGACATATAAGGCGTGTTTTTTTTGCAATTCCATAACGCCGCACCTCCATTAGCAATATTTATTTCTGACATTATGACAGACACTATATCTGAAGTTTATATTTCTTTAATACCGTGGGCAAATTATGTCGTGATTATTCATTCTTCGCCATGATCTCACCAAGTAAATCACGTCGTTTGAATTTAGCGATAAACGCATTGGAAAAGCTGGAAGAGGCAAAACGGGAAGAATACAAAAGGAAGCACAGGTTTTGGGTCAATCCATTTTTGAACAAAAGAGATTGCACGACCTTGAAGAACATTTGCTCCAAGACATGATTGAGTAGTCCCACAAGCATGGAAGGTCTCTGAATGCCCTAATTAATTTAAAAATATTAATCAAAATACTTACTATATTCAATGTTTAATTCTTTTAATGTTAATTTTAGTCTGCAAACAACCAAACAACATTGTATGTACTTCAACAAACAGTAAATGGTAGAAAAATAAGTGTCAATTTACATCTTGGCTTAATTTCTATACGAAGTGAAAACATAACATGCGAGTTTGTCAATGAAATGAAGGAATGTTACGTGAAAATGTGGGAATTTGTGTCAAGACTCGACGTCTTGTGAGAAATTTATGTCTAGTGAAGTTGGGGTGTCGCGAAATGTCAAAATTTATATCTGCATTTATTTCTTCTACGAAGACAAGAAATAAATACACAAAATTATGTCTAAAAATAACAAAAATCGAGACATAAGGGGTCTCCACAAGAAATATTGGCTACATGACACATTTCTTGCAATCATTTATTTCAAGTGGAGGCTCAGTGTAAGGAATTGTAGAAAAAACGACATCGGGACTACTTAATTCTATACAGAGTTAGCTGAGACCAGATAATTTTAGAGACTTTTACAGTCCGATTCTCCCCAAAGTCAGTGATGCCTCACAAGTCACAAGAAGAGGTGAAATTGATTTTGTGACTTTTTCGAATTCTGCCGCTAAGTCACATATTGTGAGTCACAAAAATAATCAAAACTGTGATCTCCTTCAGAGCAGGTCACAACTCATAAATTTTTAAAGTTTCTTGGATTGACATTCAGTATATTTTGTAAGATTTTTTTTTAGATTTGTTAATAACTGTGAGTACACAAAAATGGAAGTGGACTTTGTTCTAGTGAATATTATTGCTGATCTTTCCAACGAAAATGAAAAGTAACATTTTTACATAAACAACATTTTTTTTAAGAAACTAATCGTATCAAGAAGTTTGCAGCGCCGACGGCTTTTTAAAACTTTGAGAGATACAAATGATCCATTCGCTCTCCAAAACAATACATTTATAAAGTAGTTTATTCATTTTGAATAATCAGCTGTTCAAATAATGACACTCACTATGCTGTGGTGAGTTTCGTTGTGAGTTTTCTTGTGACGATTAGGGGGAGAATACCAAAATGTTATCGAATCACAACAATCCTCACAAGGAATAGTCACAAAAGTTTGTGACTTGTGACTCCTCACAAGGGGGAGAATCGGTCTGTTAATCTAAGACCCGATAAAATCGGTGATGTCAAAATAATATTATCTATATGTTACCGATAATTTGTTTAGAAAAGTCAAAAGTGACGTTTTTGGATGCTGGTTGATGCTAGTCGTCAATACAGCGGACAAAAAATGCCATAGCGTACACAGTGCTTCCAGCTTTTTGGAAAAAAAGCTCCTAAGTCCCGATGCCGTTTTTTTCTACAATTCTGCATGGACTTGCGAAAAAAAAAATGGCTATATACATTTTACGCATATATACATTTTGTATGTAGATGTATGTACGTAGATATTCATATTCATATAAATCTTTTTGTATTTTGACTTAGTGGCCTCATTGATGATTTGTCTTAGGTTTTAGGCTGCACTTTTGCATTAAACAAATTAAACTGAAATTGACGTGTAGATGGCGGGTACATTGTTAAAAATGTGGCGACACTGTTTCAATTCGTCATTTGCGCCACTCTACAGTCAGGATGATTAACTTTTCATCTGAGTTACTTTCAAAAATACAGGTCCAACAACTTCTGAAAAACGTTTGAATGTACACGACAGTCATAAAATTCTTTTTACCTTTAAAAAATTAAATAAATACGATCTTTGTATATTTAACCTATAGTATAATCAGGGAATGTAAATTTGTAGTACCAACGCTATCTTAGTGGTGGCGCTGAATTTAGCGCACAATTTTAGAGTGGAGAGTAGGATAAAGGTGTGTCCACACCAGAGAAACATTTCAGGAAACATTGTTTAAAAAACGTTTTTGAAATGTTTCCCATTTGTTTGAAAACATTTCAGAAACATTGCAGAAACATTTCAGAAATGTTTCTGATTTGTTTTTTTGGTATGGACGCTTTGAGAAACTCTTCTGAAATGTTTCTTTGTTTCCCATTGTTTTAAGATTGAGTTGTCTGTAACTTTTTTCCTTGCCTGTGTTGCACTTTAGGCGCATGAATTTTTTTTCTACTTCATCTTTATCACAATTTATATTTTCGCAAATTTCAGATATATAATCGGCTTTTTTGATTTTATTTTTAATATTTATCGTCAAGAGTCGATCCCACAAAACTTCTTTTATTTCATAATTTTTTATCAATTGAATAACATTCTCGTTGCTCCAAACTTTTCGCGACATTTTATATTTATATTAATAACCACTCACGCACTTTCTACCTATGTAAATGCTTGGGAAACAAATAAAGTTTCCCATTCGGAATGGGAAGCGAGCGTCCAGACCAAAGAAACATTTTTGAAACATTTCAGAAACATTTAAAAAACATTTCAGAAACAGAAAAACATTTCAGAAATGTTTCTCAAAGCGTCCATACCAAAAAACAAATCAGAAACATTTCTGAAATGTTTCTGCAATGTTTCTAAAATGTTTTTCAAACAAATGGGAAACATTTCAGAAATGTTTTTTGAACAATGTTTCCTGAAATGTTTCTCTGGTGTGGACACACCTTTATCCTACTCTCCACTCTAAAATTGTGCGCTAAATTCAGCTAAGATAGCGTTGGAAATGTTTCTTTGGTGTGGACACACCTTAAGAAACACAAAGCAAGTAGTAAAAAAGAGAATATTTTATTATTTGATTTAGCAGAGACACATCTAACAAGTATTATTGCTATGCTTAAAATGCCTCTCCAATCGTTGGTCTTCATGAGAGTACTATAAGTTTTATATACAAAGGTATTATTGACTACTGCTTTTTCAAGGACTGAATTGACTTGAATTGAATCGAATAAGAATTGAGTTCACAGCTGGTTGTTGGTGTGTGTGTGTGTGTGTGTGTGTGTAAAAATTATGTATTTTGTGTTTAAACGGTTTCGACGCTTAATAATTTTTTCTCTTGATGTCGCCATTTTGAATGATACACACAGTACGCACTGTTACTGTTACTTCAATTCTATTTCAATTCAATCTTTCAATCCATCGTGGCCATAAATAAACCTAGGGCCAAATTACCGCATCAGCTTTTGAGTAATACGTGACTGAATTATGTTAGTTTGGCATTACCGCTTACGTTATCGAGCAATCGATTACACTAGGGGTGTCCATTTAAGAAAAACATCGATGTGTTTATTCGATGTTAGACATCGGAAACCGGCATCGATGTCTTCCGATACATCGCTTAAAAACATCGATGTTTTTTCAACATCGAATACCTACTTTATATAATGATTTTTTACTTTAACAAATGGAAACTAACAATATGCGCTAGCAAAAGTATTATCTATTCCTTAAAAATTCCAAAAAAAAATTGATCAGTTTAATTGTTTTAGATTAAGATTAGCGTAAAAAGGAAAATTTCGATTCACAAATCACACTGTAGATGAGTGAGAGTAAGCGCAAGTATATGAAGCAGTACAGTTCAGGCAGGACAGTGAAATGAAACACTAAACCTAAGAAATTAATCAAAGACAAGAGCTAAAGACAAAAAAGAGCACACATTAGCCGTGTTTTTTGGAAAATTTATCCGTAGTACAGTAGGATTTTATATGAATAACAAATACAACATCCGCAGTAGGATCACTGCCGATAAAAGGAGAAGTGAAATCCTGCTGCGGATAGAGATTTGACGTTTATTCGAGTATTGGCAGTGATCCTACTGCGGATTTTGTATTTGTTATTCATACAAAATCCTACTGTACTACGGATAACTTTTCCAAAAAAACACGGCTATTTTTGCAAAAGTATGCGTTATCTCGGTTGCTTAGTTGTCATTTCTACAAATTCGAAAAAAGTCAGCTCAGTTGCTCGTAAAAGAGCCGATTCTCATATTCACCGACCTGAATGAAATTAATAAAAATAAGTCTTTATGTTCTTTGTCATAGTTTTTCGATTTAAAAAAAAAACATCGATACATCGAATAGAAAATTTACTAGGCAAAACATCGGATCAATCCGATGTCTCGTATGGTGAACATCGAATGGATTTGATACATCGATGTTTAGTGAATATCCCTAGATTACACTAATTTGACATTCTCATTCGATCACTGATGGGACTCACTCACTCGGTGACTGAAGCGGTAATTCGGCCCCTGGATCGAAATCTCAATTCGGATTCTATTCGATCTCCAAATTCACTCATTTAATCGGGGTTACAACTCACCAATCAACAACCACAATATACGAGATAAGTGTGACCCAGGTTTAAGTTTGAAGTTTGATGACAGCACACTGTTTATTGTTTAATAGTATGCTTCCACCGAAAATTTACCTTAGTTTAGATTAGATAATTCTATGTGGTTTTCTCACCATAAAAGAGTTTAAAAAAAAGAAAGATGATTAACTTTGACAGTACTTATCACAAATGGTGGTTCATTTTTCCTTATGAAGTGGAAGAGATTGATTGGTGAGAGATTGAAAGTATCATTTGTGGAAAACGATGAAAAATCATCGAGATACTTTAGAACTATAAAACTTGAAATACCATTAGCATTTTAATAGGTGCTATCAAAAGCCGTTTTTTTTTTGCAAGTCCATACTGTAGAAAAAAACGACATCGGATCCAAAAATTTGGAATCACTGTACACGCTATGGCATTTGTCAGCTGTATTGACGACTAGCATCAACCAGCATTCAAAAACGACACTTTTGACTTCTCTGAACAAATTATCGATAACATATAGATAATATTATTTTGGCATCACCGTTTTTATTAGGACCTAGATTAACAGCCCGATTCTCCCCAAAGTCAGTGATGCCTAACAAGTCACAAGAAGAGTTGAAATTGATTTTGTGACTTTTTCGAATTCTGCCGCTCAGTCACAACTTGTGAGAGTCACAAAAACAATCGAAACTGTGATCTCCTTAAGAGCAGGTCACAACTCATACATTTTTAAAGTTTCTTGGATTGACATTCAGAATATTTTGTAAGAAAATTTTCTAGATTTGTGAATAATTGTGAGTACACAAAAATGGAAATGGACTTTATTCTAGTGAATATTATTGCTGATCTTTCCCACGAAAATGAAAAGTAACATTTTTACATAAACAACAAATTTTTTAAGAAACTAATCGTATCAAAAAGTTTGCAGCGCCGACGCGACGGTTTTTAAAAACTTAGAGAGATACAAATGATCCATTCGCTCTCCAAAACAATACATTTATAAAGTAGTTTCTTCATTTTGAATAATCAGCTGTTCAAATAATGACACTTAAAAATCTCACCACGCTATGGTGAGTTTCGTTGTGAGTTTTCTTGTGACGATTAGGTGGAGAATACCAAAATGTTATCGAATCACAACAATCCTCACAAGGAATAGTCACAAGAGCTTGTGACTTGTGACTCCTCACAGAGGGGAGAATCGGGCTGTAAGTCTCGAAAATTATCTGGACCGTATAGACTTAAGTAGTTGTTGTATTTACATGTAAAGTGCTTAAGCCTAGTACGCAGATCGAGACAAGACAAATTTTATCTCTACAATTTTAATCTCTACAAAACTTTTCCAAATCTCTCGCAAAAGTTTTAAGTTGGAGAGAATAAATCTAATTTATACTACGTTTTCACCAAGAGTAAATCCGCTAAAGAAATTAAAATAAATCTTGAAATGTTTTCACCAAAGAAACTGAGATTTATTTGACGTTTTCTTTCTGTATTGTCATTCAATTGTCAATTTGGACAAGAGAAAAAAAATTGCAATTGGATAGTAAACAGGAAAAAAACAGATATTTCTATTTTGTGTTGATTGTCAATGAAGAAAGTGGGTTTAAATAGGTCCGTTCTACAAAATAAGGTTTGTTTGTTTTGCAAACCTTCTGATTGCGAGAAGATTTCAAGGAGATTTATTTTTAATCTTCATTTGAGGTGATTTATATTTGTATGGTAAATCTACGTGATTTAAAGGAGATTTATGGTAAATCCACTTAAATCCCGGATTTATTACCTTTGGTGAAAATGTAGTATTAATCAGTCTTATTGTGAGCTTCACCCAAACAACATTCCACCCGGAAAATTTGACATTTCATTTTTGCCAATTGTGAGTTTCACCCGAAAAATTATTCATGTTCGAAAAATTCCCCTTATTGTGAGCAATCATTTCGGGCGGAATGATATGCCATTGACAGCCATGATTTTCACTTATTTTTTTTAGACGAACGAGAGCACAATAAGGCGGAAAATGTAAGTTGTTTGTTTATTTTAAGATAAGAAAATTTAAAATTCATGTTTTTTGTTATAATGCATGAGCAAAACAATAAACAAAAAAGACCAAAGCGATATGCTGCTTAATAAAATACAGGAGAATTCTGAAATTGCCAAAGGCTTCACTTAAAGCAAATCGGGAGAAAGTTGCCGAATTTTGGAAGAAGGGAAGAGTGAGTTTGAGTGGAAGAAAAGTAAGAATAAGGCTAAAAGAGGATTGTGCCAAACCAACATCGTGGTCTTTGCCAACTCCTTTTTGGTACCCACCCTCTGCCTGTAGTACTGATGAAATCTGAAAAAAAAAAATAAGGATTAACTCCTTTTCACACTCGCGCATCTCCAAAGGATTAGAGTGATCCCTCAAATTCCTTCGAAGTGCTCTCTCCTCAAACATTTGTTTTTCCTCAGACAAGGTACGTAGCGCTATGCTATGCTATATTTATGATAATTATCCTTTCTTTATGATAAAATAACAATTTAATTTTATATCCTGAAATTCTTATTTAACAATTGTCAAAACAAACATACATATGTTTGTTCAAACTCACAAGAAGGTCTGTTCATTTTCTGAACGCGATAAATCCGCTGTCTAAAAATAGGTGTGCAAATTGTTCGTCTCAGATAATCCAATTAAAAATTGGGAGCCACAAGGAGTGGCACTACTAGCGTTACCGCAAATTTTATCTCTATTGCAAGTAATTTCGATAAATAACTGATGGCCCAAATTCAATTACGTATATAGCACTATTTTAGTTAACAGAGAATTTGGAGGTTGCATTTCATTCTCCGTTTTCATCACAGTGTAGGGAGAATTTATTGCGGGTCTCATTTTTCTGAACGTTCCTATTTTTCGAAATGTCACTCCTGATTCGAAGTGAAATTTTTATTCGGGCGAAACTCATAATAGCTTTTAGAATTTCGGGGGAACAAAAATGTTTCGGGCGAAACTCACAATAAGGCTGAGTGTGTTTTTTAGTATATCTCTGGAACGGGTTGTCTTACAAAAGTCGTTCATACCTTTTTGGAATCTCCTCTCAAGAGAAGCATCAGCACTACATAAATCCCTCACCTTAACTCTCGGATTATCTTTTGGTGAAAACGTAGTAGATTTAGTGGTCGGTGGAAATGTAATACAAGATTCATTTTTTTCTTCCGCGAAAAATTGTTAGAATTTTTGGAATTTGAAAACGATGTTTAGAGTGGTATAAGGTTAGCGAGTTTTTTTTTTGGAGTGGCATCCATTCCGTTATGTTTGACCTTTTAAGGTTCGAATATCGAATACTTCGAAGACTTGAGGTGTTGGAACTATCCACAATGCTCGATTAGAGAAATTGAATTTGATACCGCAGTCCAGTTAATTTATACAATTTGATTCAACATGAAAAAATATGTGATAAATGTTGACAATTTGTTTGACAAAAAATCTCAATCAATATTATGTCCTTAAAATTGGTGCATTATTGTTGTATATTCTCATGAAATCTGTGTTCTTTTTATTTGCAGCATTTGTATCCTGGATGAAGTTCTATTCAACGTTCCCCAAAAAACTAAAACCTATTTTTAATATCAAAGTAGCACACATGGGTCATTTCGCTAAATCATTTGGTCTAAAGGACGAACCAACATCCTTCACAAAGAAACATGCTGCTCCAAAAGCACCTCCACCAACAAATAGACTAACATACACAGAAAGGTAATATTTTTTTTGTTGCTGTTCAAGAATTTCTGAGAAAATAATATCTTTTTTTTAATTTTGAAAGGAATCCTGAAAAAATCAAGGAAGAAAAAAAGACTAGAAAACGACTCTATGCGACAACTGTTACAGGTACAGGTCCTATGCCAAACAAACTAAACAAATTCGCCACAATGTCAAGGACACTTACAACATCTGAATATGGCAGTGGACTGCCGGAAATAAAAAGAAAAAAATAAATTAAAAAAGAAAACAAAATTTAAGTAGACTTTTATTTTAAAATTTATTTTTAAAACTTTTTGTTAAATATGTAATTATATGTCCATACATTTTTATAAAAATTAAAGTCAAAAGATATTAATTTTTAGTTTAGTAATAAAATTTATTATGATTTTTACACTACATTACTATATACAATTGACGTAAAAAAGAACAAATACTGGAATAGCTGTCAAAAAGTGTCGTACGTGATATTTTTTCGTGAACACGATACGGGGGTGTCAGCTTCCGTCACTCACTTTTTTTTAGTATCGTGCTTACCTCATATGACACTTTGACATTTACAAACATACAAAAAGGTCTGTTTGTTTTGTTTTTTGCATGCACTGCCATTGTTGTAGGTGATGCTTTCGTCGTTCAAGAGGAATTTATTAAAATTATTATAGGTAACTATACCTGTTCGAAAATTTTTAAAACAAAAAAAGTTAGTTGACTGCTTTAAAATTAGAAAATTGTGAAGTAATCTCAGATTAATACCTTTACCAAGATTGTAGGACAAAATTCCCAATCCGTGTGTCCCAATGTCCATTTTTCCCAAAATGTAATTTACCAATTTTTGTCATTCCCAAGGCAATGGCTTCCAATCATTATTTGTCCAAATGCCAAGTTTTTCCAATAATAATGTTCCCAATGTTAATTTTTTACGAATGGAATAATTTAATTTATTACATATTAATATATTGAAAATTAAGAAGAAGCTACGTAAAATCTTAGATAGTTCTTAAATCAAGTGAAATCTATGTACAGTTTTTGAAAAAAAAAACGAGTTTTAAACTCAAATTTTGGAAAAAAAAAACAAAAACAAAAGTTTAAAGCTTAATTTTTCAAAACTGCAAGGCTATATATTATTATTTTTCCTGAAATTCGTTGCTCTAATTTATTCTTATACAAAAACTGAAAACTAGATGATTTTATGTTGTCTAGTTTTTGAGAAAATTGAAAATAACTAAAACTACTTTTTTATGGGATATTTGTTTTTTTACTTGCGACTTAAAGGTACTATAAGGCAAGTTATGCATTCGTAAAAAAATCGAACTCGAGATTTTGATCAAAGTTGACATTACGATGATAGCGAAGACTAAAAAAGTCTGTCTGTTCGACTACAGGCTAAACGGGCCGATTTTCTTTAAACTTGGTAAATATCATTTTTAATTTTTTCCCCCACACGTTTTTTTCTTTTTTTTTAAGATCAAAAATAACGGTACCTGCCATACGAATTTTTTTCGAAATTTTATAAACATATTTTTTTTTCAAAAACTTTTCGACAGATTTTGAAAATAAAAATACAAACAAAATTCATTTAATTAAAGCTAGGTATTGGCTGAAAAAAATGTTCCCAAAAATGGTTATTGAGTCTACCCCCCATGGAACCATTTTTTTGATTTTCTCGAAAACGGTACAACCGATTTTGATCATTTTTTTTGCTAAAGCTTCCCAAAAACATAAATAAAATTGTATACTTTCTCAAATTTTCAATAAAAAAATTTTCGGATTTTTAAAAAAAACTTCAATTTTTTTTTTTCAAAACTCAATATTTCGAAAACCCCATGCTTGATTTTTTTTAAACTTGATAAATAAAAGTTTCTCAATATAGTCTACAAGATGTGAGAAAAAAAAATTTATTTTACCTAAAAATAAACGTACCTACCATACAAATGCTAAAAAATTAAAAAAAAAATGGTTTTCAAAAAATCGCATTTTTCTCGAAAACGGCGCCTAGAATTTTGATACAATTTTTTTTCTTTCAATTAATTTTTACGATCTTTAATTTAATAAAAAAAAAATTTGAAATTAAGATATTACAGCTTATACCTACCATAGAACCATTTTTTCGAATTTTAAATTCCTCATTATCCACATAACGGATCTTAATGAAAAT
This sequence comes from Philhelius festivus, assembly GCA_963931855.1. Lineage (NCBI taxonomy): Eukaryota > Metazoa > Arthropoda > Insecta > Diptera > Syrphidae > Philhelius > Philhelius festivus. The sequence goes on from OZ007556.1 coordinate 64,415,011, forward strand.
TTTTATAGAGAAGCTTCTAAAAAGTCATAAACACATTGCATTTCAAAACTTTAAAATAAATATTTTTTGAATTTTTGAAAAAAAAAAATTATTTTTTCTTTTTTTGAAAATTCGATATCTCAGAAACGGCTCAATATTTTTTTTGTAAATTTAATTTTTATTCGAACAATAATAAAAACTTTAAACTGGGGTACCAAAATTTTTTCTTAAAAAGTTTGTACATAAAAGCTTTTTTTAAGAAACCACTACAACAACTTATAATTTTTGTTCTAGCATAAATTCATATTTGGATAGCATTATGTTTTTGTCTCTTACTACTAAAAGAATTTAATAATTAACTTTATCCTTATGAACAGTTTTCTCTAATAACATTCGTTTTTAAAATTCCTAGTCTATTACATAGGAGCAAGTTCGTGCGACCCAGTCGTGCATTTTATTTTGCTTGCTTACGCATTACGGCGTATAAACATTGAGATATGTATGGGGGGGAGGGGCATGCTGCCCCCCTGCAACCCCCCTGCTTGGGCACACAATAGGATTTGGGGTAGGTGCGAGGTTGGGTGTATGCAAGGTTTCTTTTGCATTTACAGAATCTGGATTTAAAGAAACTTTGAATTTACCCTATGGCCTATATCCAATGTCTACTAAATAGTATATGTTCGTAGCCCAAAAAAACGTTTATATTAGTTTTATAAGAAAGATTAAAAAAAAATTTGAAAAATTGTATTGGGACACCAAATTTTTTGGGAAAAAAAAATCGGGAAAGCATATTTTTTGGGAAAAATATCCCGTGTATTTTGGGAAAAATGATTTGGGAAACTTGACCGCCTACCCTTAACCAATCATAATAGGCTGTTTAAGGTTTTGCGCCATTTCTTTTTATTTATTTTAAAGCCACAACTTTATATGTTTTAAAAATAATTCTCAGATACATGTGTAATACAGTGTTAACAGTTTTTCACTGTTACTTCTTGTTCATGTTTCTTCTAAACTAATTTTTATTTTTATAAGGAAAATCTAACAAGAACGTTCTCAAAACCTAAACTCCCCCTCCAACTTTTCGATAATTGGATATTTTTTTTTGTTCATTTTGTTTTCCTGAGTTATTTCGATTCTTTTGAACAAAATACATTTTTATTCGTTTAAGCTTCATCTCCCCATGGGAAAAGTCAATCCATTTTCTGCTCAATGGAATGTCATTCAAATTAAAAATTTGTTTATGTCAATTTTGCCTTGCTAGACGTCATGTAATATTCGTGCCACAAGACTTTATTATCATGTTTTATTGGAAAAAATCAGCACATAAATCAAAATATTTGACAAATTTTATGAGGTTGGGGGTTGAAAAGGACCGCACTAAGAAAAAGAAAAAAAAAAAAACAGATTAAAAATATAGAAAAAAAATTGTTTTGCCGCCACAGCCCACAGTTGATGAAACGTCAACGTTAATATCCTGGGAAAGGATAATGCAATTTGTTATATTTATTGAGGGCGGTATTTCAGTGTGTATAGGCATATTATAGGATACGATACGGAAGATCAATGTTAGTCACGACGCACGCACGTGCCTGAGAAGTGTAATCGGCTCATCGGCAAACATATTGTGTGAGGACACGTGGCAACGATACACTTAAGTGCTATTTACTGACGTTTTCAAGTGACCACAAAAGTGTTTTTGAAAAACCGAACAATATAATGATAATTGGGGAAGCTTTGTACACTCAATGAAAGACGTTATGTTTACATATTATGTGACTTTTCAGAGGTTATACAATAAAGTAAATACTAGATTAAAGCGGTCTTAAACTCATTTACATTTAAGAATATAGATTTTGAGGTTCAAGGAGTTCTTCATATCTACTAATTTTATTGAAATCAACTAAGGTTTAGATAGTGTACAGGTAGGTAGAGCATTTGCAAAAGATCAATAGTTATAATGTTCGCACAGTTTTCAAAGAAGAAGATTGTCAAATAAACTAACTATCAATGCATCTTTTAACATTTTTTTTAAATATTAAAATATTTTAAAATAAAATGTACTACATAATCGCACGAACTTGGTCTTTGTTTAACATACGTAGAAATTTAAAATATGTATATGTTATTTGAGAAACATATTCAAAAGCATTAAATTAATTCTATAAATGAAAAATTTTTGTTAAAAAAATTTTTGTTTTCAAAATTTTAATGAACATAATTACCAGTATAGTATTTTTGAGAAAATTGAAAACAAAAAAAAAACAAAAGGTTCTCTAGATTAGGAATAATTTTTTGGAATTTCTTGAACCATGAGCCAGCATTTACTAAAAGAATTTTTTTTTACAAAAACAAGTAACATGAAAGTAAAAAAATGCATGGGCAAGAAAAATGGAATATCTGCTTTGAAATTAGATATCCGAAGATGAAGAATCAAACATGATATCAATTTTATTTAAACTCAGTTACAAAGGCTTATTCTTAATCATTTCAAATGACAAGTTAGCATTGTAAGGTGGCTGTATATTTACCGACAGTGAAATAGGACATATTTCTGAAGTGTTTCTTGGTGTCCACACTGTCCACAATAAAAAAAACTTCAGAAACGTTTTCTAAACAATCGGCCCTAGCGAGGTATCCGTTCGGAGCGGAAAATTCTCCGATTTTGTACGATTCAGAGAATTTTTGCTTCGAGGTATTCTTCCGAATAGCTGTTCTGAATTTTCCCCTACATTATTTTAACGCACCCGGCGAACTGCGTTAAAATCAGTGACTTATGAATTAAAAAAAAAATAATTCACTACCTATAAGTGATTTATGAATTGAACAAAAATTAATTCACTACCTATAAGTGATTTATGAATAAAAAAAATTTAAATCATGAGCAAGTTAGTGACTTATGAATTTAAAAAAAAATTAATTCACAAGCTACTAAGTGACTTATGAATTAAAAAAAAATTAATTAATTTAAGCTAGTTGGTAAATTGTAAATGTTTAAGCTTGTTTTGACTACATAATTATTTAATTATTAACGAAGGTAGATTGCAAGCTTTCGTGTGTCATAAAATTATCATGCAAGCTTATAAATTTTCCAAATAATAATTTTTTAATCCATTAGCTTATGAATTAAATTTTTTTTAATTCATAAGTCACTAAGTAACTTCTGAATTAATTTGTTTTTAATTCTTAAGTCACTTACTTGCTCATGACTTAAATTTTTTAAATTCATAAGTCACTTGGTAGGTTGTGAATTATTTTTTTTTAATTCATAAGTCACTTACTGGCTCATGACTTAAATTTTTTTAAATTCATAAGTCACTTAGTAGGTTCTGAATTATTTTTTTTTTAATTCATAAGTCACTAAGAAGCTTCCCAAGCAACAATTTTTAGCCGTGGCTCCAGAATAACCCAGGTAACAAAAAAACCTTAGATAACTCTGGTCATAGTGGGGCTAGAAATGAGATACTTTATTACTCTAGTATGCTTTATGGTAGAAACAAACCAAAAATTATCCTATGGTTGATTTTGGTAAAATTTTCTCTCTTGCACAACTTCTTGGTAATATATTGGTTTAAAAAATTCCATTTTTAAACTGGTGATAATATTTCGATATTTTTTAACCCTTTCAAAACCAGTTTGTCATTTTTCTGGTTCGAAAATAACTATTTTTAAATCTAGGTTAAATTTGAGTACATTTATCACTTATTCCTAGCCTTTAAGAAAAATTACGTTATAATATAACTTTTTTTTCTTACGATAAAAGTTATATATTGGCTAAAAATAACCCAATTTTATGCTAAGTTGTCAGTAAGTCCTTAAATGACTCTTTTTTTACCGTTGGAGTTATATATTGGTTAAAATTTAACCCATTTAATACCAGGTTTTCAGTGAGACTTGAAATAACTTTTTTTTGTCGCATTAAAAGTTTCATATAGGTTGAAATTTAACCAATTTTATCTAAAGTTTACAGTAAGTCGATTAATAATCATTTTTAAACGGAAAAGTTATGTATTGGATGCAAATAAACCAATTGAATACTTAGTTTATAGTAAGTTCTTTAATCGAAAAAGCTTAAGATTGGGTCCAAATTAACTACAATTTATCCTAAATTTACAGTAAGCTGTAAATAACTTCTTTTTTTTAACCGTAAAAGAAATATACTGGATCCTTAACCTTAAATTACTTTTTTTGTACCGAATTAATCGGAATTTATTTTAATTAACCCCAGGTTTATATTCAGTTATTAAAGAGCTCTTTTTTAACTTATTGGTTGCAAATTAACCAAATCCAGATTTATTCTTTAACCCCAGCTATATTTTAACCCAACTCGAGCCATAGCTCAACTACTTAGGCACGAACACACCCATTCCATCGGTAGTAAACAACCACCACGGTCATCTCTCTATGTCTCGTCATTGTTTTCTTGTTCTCGAGCGGTTGGTTGAGTTTTTTTTCGTACGCGGTACGCGTGCGCGATTAAATTAAAAAAAGTTAACTGTGATTTGGTAAGTGGTTGGTAAGACATTTTTTTAGTTTTTTTTCATGTTTTCCCTTGGATATTTATTACTCGTGAGAATAGGATAAAATGTAAGTTAAACAAAATTTCAATTTTATTTTTATTTTTAAACTAGAAACGAGTCATCATCAGCACAGCAAATCCTCATCAACTGACACCACCGCCATCACTACACAAGCATCAATATCTATTATCAGATACTTACAATTTTGCTTAATTGTTTGTTTTTTTTTTTCTAATTGAATCGTTTATTTTCAAAACATGACATGTCCATCTTCAAAATTTTGCATTAAGGTTACAAAAACTTTTGGTTTTTTTTAACACGTCATTAACTATCTATTTTTTGAAGATGTGACATATCATGTTTTCAAAATAAACAATTCAATTATCCACCCAGAGTTATACCTATACATATTATTTAAATAATATAAGTACATATATACATAGTATTACGTTTATCAATATTCGTTTCTATTTAGGCACTATTAAGTTATAGTTTTAAGTTATATACATACATATTGTGTACTATTAAAATTACCAAACTTTTTAAATAAAATTTAATAATGTTCATTAAAAATATTGCTTTTTCTGTTTTTATTTTCAAAAGGATTTATTTTTTCAGCTGTGAAGAAAATACTTGAAAAGAGTTACAAAATAACCCTACATCATCATATATAAACGGTTATAAAAAGGCGTCAACAACACTTTTAGTTTTTATTACAGGTTTCCTACAAACTGTAAATAAACGGTTATAAAATAACCACCAAAATAACTTTTTGGGCATAATACAGGTTATTTAAAAACGTTGCAAATTAACGTCCTAGTAGCGTTTTTAAATAACCAATTATTGTACATATTACAGGTTTTCTAAAAGCGTTATACAAACGGTTTTAAATGACCTAATAAAAGCGTTTAAAAGATACGTTCAAAAATCGTTCAGTAATAACTGAAGTTATTTTGTTACTGACCATTTTCGGTTATGGAGATGCTTCTGGAACGGTTTTGGAACGGCTTTTTAGCCAATTTGTAACCCCTTGGTTTGGAGAGCTTGAGCTCAAAGCCGGTTAATAAGCCGCTTTCAAACCACAAATTGTTGATTGGGTTATGATTTAAATTTTTTTAATTCACAAGTCACCAACTGACTTATGAATTAATTTTTTTTAATTCATAAGTCAGTAAGTAGCTGCTGAATTACATTTCTCTTAATTCATAAGTCACCCACTAGCTTGTGAATTAAAGCCAAGCTTAAGCTAAAAAGTGACGTAAGCTTTTGCAACCCTGGTTAAAATGCGATCAAGTGCTTTATTTGTGAAATTTCTGACAGCTTAATGCAATTGTTTATCCGATTTCGTCCGACACAAATTTTTGGCGGAACAAATTGTGCCAACGCATTTGTGTATTATTATAGGATAGATTATCCGATAGGATACCTCGAAAGCAATTTGAGCCTCTGACAAAGTATGCGTTGCGGACAGCTTTCCGCTCTGAACGAATACCTCGCTGGGCCGAATGTTTCCTTGAATGTTCCTTTGGTGGAGACGCACTTTAACGCTTTGCGGCAGAAAGGACTCAATGTAGATGGCGTGCCTATACTTGCAAATGTTAAATGTTATCCGAAAAACTTGTTTGAAGAAGTATTATTTAAATAGTTTCTATTTCGTTCAATATTCAAACGTTTGCGATATTTATTGGTTTACTTTATTCTTATAGCAAAAGTAGCTATTGGGTTCTTGTATTGACAACCTGAATCTTTGATGTTGGATGAACAAAGATTGTTGTTGCAAAATATGAGCAAATTGTATTGATAGCTAAATTTGCAAAATAAAATTAATTTAATCATTCAAAAAAAAAATCAGAATCTAGATCTCTAAATTCACAAACGGTTTCAATATTATTACCTTTTAATTAAGTTTGATAAATTATTACCAGATCGGTTTTTGAGGTCTAAAAATCATTATTTTAGATATAGATACTCTATGAAATCTTTGGTGATATTGGCACAAAATTTAAGGTGAATTAGTACGATATTATAACTGTTTTAATATGAAAATAAGTTAAAACGACGATTTTGCAAATTCGAATCGAATATAGCATCATACCTTCTCCACCGTTTTATCAAATCACCGTTTTATTAAAATCATCGAATACCTATTTTATTTTAACGTGCAACTTATAGGTACTATAAGGTAAGTTATGCATTCGTAAAAAAATCGAACTCGAGATTTTGATCAAAGTTTACATAACGTAATAGCGATGTCTAAAAAAGTGGGTTTCGAAATTCAGTCTGTCTGTCTGCCTGTTCGACTATACAGCCTAAACGGCTCGGCCGATTTTCATCAAACTTGGTAGATATTGGTGCTTATTTTGACATTCTCTTTCGTTCGAAAGGGAGTCGAATTCGTTGAAACTTAATTTTGAGACTCGGCGATTAGAATGTTAATCGAACAAATCGAAAGTTCACCCAATCCACAGAAAGTTCATTCATTTGCGAAAGCTAATTCAATTTTGACATTCGAAAGAATATTAAATGTCATTTTTGTGTCGTTTGAATTTTTCTTTTGAGTAAGCAACGAAACATGGATCTCCTACAGAGAACTTGCAAAGAAAAAGCCAAAACACTGTTAGGGGTTTCAAAAGGACACAACCAACAAGGCAAAGAAACATGGTGGTGGAATGATGAAGCTAAATCAGTTATAAGTAAAAAGAAAATGGCTTTCAAGGCTTGGTCGAAGTGCCCCTCTAATGATACAGAGCAAAAGTCGCGCCTCGAAGTGGAATATAGAAACTGCAAGAAAGAAGCGAAGAAGAAGTGCGCCCAAATTCAAGCAAAGAATACAGAAAACCTGTATCGGGAGCTGGATGAAATTTCTACCCCGACAGCTGGTGCTATTCAAGAGCTACGGCAAAACACGAATAAGGGCGCAACTATCTTCAAAATAGCCGCTCAAAGAAGAAGAAATGCCCAGGAGATTTGTTCGCCAAAGTTCATTAACTCAAGGCCAACTACTTGTGGAAGACAACGAAATTCTTCACAGGTGGCGACAGTATTGTGACGGACTTCTAAACGAACAATTTCCAAGGCTATACTTTCCAATAGCTTCACCTAACTTAAGCGAAGTATCCGACGTCACAGTCGAAGAAGTTAGTGAGGCGGTAAAATACTCCAAAAAGGGAAAAGCTGTTGGCCCAGACGAAATACCTTCAGAGTTTTGGAAAAAGATGGGAGACATCGGGTTAAGATGGCTCATGATTCTTGTCTCCAAACTTATACGAGGTGATCGCATGCCTAATCAATGGAGGGAAAGTTACTGTTGGGATATGAGATATCCCTGCTGGTTGCTCGATGATTTGTCAAGAAATAAAAGAATTTTCGTTGGTTGGTAGTTTAACAATCTTTATTTCTTTGAGCGATAGGTCTTACCTCGATGAGGGTTAAATCAAGAAGAAGGCTACATAAAATCTAATATGGAATCGTGGTTTCCGATTCTATAGCAAATTAAGTTTAGTACAACTTTAATTTAAGAGACATCTAAGTGTCAAAAGTAGAAGCAACTACAATAATAACTAGGTTCTGTTTAATTTAACATTTTGAACTGAACAGTTACCTTCTTCCAATTTATAAAGGAAAGGGTGATACTCGAAGCTGTGATAATTACCGTTCGATTAAGCTGATGTCACACACCATGAAGATCGTTGAGCGAGTCTTGGGTAGCCGACTGCGAAAAATAATTAGGCTACCTGATGACCAGTGCGGGTTTGTCGGGGGTAAGTCAACCACGGATGCAATCCATAGTATAAGAATAATTATGGAAAAACATCGGGATTCTTTGGAGGATTTGCATGTCGTATTGGTTGATTTTGAAAAAGCATTCGATCGGCAACCACGAGATCTAATATGGGTGGCCCTCAGGCAACGAGGAGTTCCAGAAACCTATGTGCGGATAATTATGGACATGTATGATGGAGCAGTTACTAAAGTAAGATGCGCAGCTGGAGTCACCGAAGAATTCGAAATCACAGTAGGTGTACACCAGGGAAGTGTCTTGAGTCCCCTGCTCTTTATTACAGTTCTTGATTACCTGCTTGAAGGCAAAGTGACGGATCCAAAAGTGCATCAGTTATTCTTTGCTGACGATGGAGCCATCATAAGTGAAGACCCGATATCCCTACAACGAGCACTTGACGTATGGGTGGATGTTCTAGAAGGAAGTGGGTACCGCATAAGCGCGAAAAAGACAGAATACCTATGCTGCCCATTTTCTGATCCACACAGGCCTATTCCAGACATTTATTTGAATGGAGTAGTGCTTCCCAAGTGTGAAAAGTTTAAAGAAGCTACTTGTGATAACGATATCAATCATCGCGTAAGCGTAGGGTGGATGAAGTGGCGGGAAAATTCTGCTATCTTCTGTGACCGAAAAATGCCCCCTAAGCTGAAAGGAAAGCTCTACACTTCAGTTGTGCATCCAGCACTCACATACGGTTCACAATGTTGGACAATGTACAAAAAGTATGAGAGTAAGCTAACGGCAGCTGAGATGAAGATGCTTCGTATGACAGCAGGAGTTACAAAGCTTGATCGAATTAGAAGTACGAAGATCCGAGGAAGCCTTCATGTTAAGAATACCATTTCCCAAAAAATTGAACATGCTCGACTCAGTTGGTATTGCCATGTTTAAAGGAGAGATCCTGAGAACCCCGTCAAAAAGGCAATATCATACAACGTTCCAATTCGGAATAAAAAGAGAAAACACTTCTGGTACAAACAAATGCAAAATCACCAGCATTGAGTTGGCCTCAGAAATGGAACAATACAAAAGCGGGAGGCTTGCCGCCGATTTCTGAGGTCAACCCGGCGAACCCCACAGGCGGATCACTAGTGTGAAGCAGATACGTGGGGAGAGTTATGATCCCCTCGACATCGAGATCATAACAGCGCCGAAGCAAAGGAAGAAGAAGAAGCAACGAAACATGTAAGTTTTTAATTATTTCATGGAAAATAAATTACTTTTATTAATTTTTGTTGTTGTTTTATGTTTAAAGGTCGCATTCCAACTGGATAAACCGCGAACAAAAGGAAAAGTTTAATCAAAATAGTGGAAGAAAACCCCGAGGTAGCAAAGGGTTTTTTTTACCACCCGCGTTGATACGGAAAGCATCCACTATCCTTCTCCTCTGCACTTCTTCAACACCATCTTCATTTATAAACAACACAAATGCCATATTATTATTTTTTTATTTATTATTTTATGTTTTTATCAAAGAAATTTAAATCATTAAACAATAAACAAAACAATTACAACTAAACAAAGATTTCACTTTTTCACAAACACTTCTCTTTTGTTTTTGATATTTTAGTGTGACCAAGTGCATACGAAAAAAAATAAAAATTAAGAACGCGTCATGAACAACTTATTTTTTTAAGAATAGTTTCAAAACAGCTGAATTAACACAAAAAATGTAATGAATATGAAGTTCTTTATGGTTAAACTTTACTTTATAATGAAAAAGTGTATTATTTATTTTGTTTCTTGATTCTTTATTCAACATCTATAAAATGTTTAGAAACAAAAAAAATGTAAAACGGTCATACTAATTCAAATAGAAATATAATAAATTTCAAACAGCTGATAATGAAAATGATTTTTTTTTTAAGTTCATTTTATGCTATCTTTCGCAAATGAATGTTATTCGTTCGAATCTCAAAATTAAGAAAGTTCATTCGAAGGAATAGAATCATTCTAACGAATAGACTATTCATGAGAATGTCAAAATAAGCATGATCGTTTTTAAATCCCCCCCACACGTTTTTTTCTTTTTTTTAGGACTAAAAATAACGGTACCTGCCCTACGATTTTTTTTCGAAACTATAAATATTTTTTTTTCTCAAAAACTGTCCCACAAAAAAAAAATCAACAAATTTCATTTAATTAAAGATAAGTAAGTGTTGAAAAAAAATTCTAAGAAATTGTTATTTTTGGTACCCCACCTGGAAACAATTATGTGTTTTTGATTTTCTCAAAAACGGTAAAACCGATTTAAATCACTTTTGAATATTATTAAATGTTCAATATTTCAATTTTTTATTTATTGGATTCTTAAGAAAATTTCAAAATTTTTTTTGGAAACTGAATGTTTCGAAAACTCCAAGCTCGATTGTTTTTAAAATTGATAAATAAAAGTTCCTATAAATTACAAGATGTGGAAAAAAATTGTTTTATCTAAAAATACCACCATAAAATTGTTAAAAATTATTTTCGATTTTTTTTCCTTTGTTTAATCTTAACGATCTATAATTTAATAAAAAAATGAAATTAATATAACGGGTGATTTTTTAAGAGCTTGAGAACTTTTTTAAAAAAAAAAAACGCATAAAATTTGCAAAATCTCATCAATTCTTTATTTGAAACGTTAGATTGGTCCATGACATTTACTTTTTGAAGATAATTTCATTTAAATGTTGACCGCGGCTGCGTCTTAGGTGGTCCATTCGGAAAGTCCAATTTTGGGTAACTTTTTCGAGCATTTCGGCCGGAATAGCCCGAATTTCTTCGGAAATGTTGTCTTCCAAAGCTGGAATAGTTGCTGGCTTATTTGTGTAGACTTTAGACTTGACGTAGCCCCACAAAAAATAGTCTAAAGGCGTCAAATCGCATGATCTTGGTGGCCAACTTACCGGTCCATTCCTTGAGATGAATTGTTCTCCGAAGTTTTCCCTCAAAATGGCCATAGAATCGCGAGCTGTGTGGCATGTAGCGCCATCTTGTTGAAACCACATGTCAACCAAGTTCAGTTCTTCCATTTTTGGCAACAAAAAGTTTGTTAGCATTGAACGATAGCGATCGCCATTCACCGTAACGTTGCTTCCAACAGCATCTTTGAAAAAATACGGTCCAATGATTCCACCAGCGTACAAACCACACCAAACAGTGCATTTTTCGGGATGCATGGGCAGTTCTTGAACGGCTTCTGGTTGCTCTTCACTCCAAATGCGGCAATTTTGCTTATTTACGTAGCCATTCAACCAGAAATGAGCCTCATCGCTGAACAAAATTTGTCGATAAAAAAGCGGATTTTCTGCCAACTTTTCTAGGGCCCATTCACTGAAAATTCGACGTTGTGGCAGATCGTTCGGCTTCAGTTCTTGCACGAGCTGTATTTTATACGGTTTTACACCAAGATCTTTGCGTAAAATCTTCCATGTGGTCGAATAACACAAACCCAATTGCTGCGAACGGCGACGAATCGACATTTCACGGTCTTCAGCAACACTCTCAGAAACAGACGCAATATTCTCTTCTGTACGCACTGTACGCATTCGTGTGGTTGGTTTAATGTCCAATAAAGTAAACTGAGTGCGAAACTTGGTCACAATCGCATTAATTGTTTGCTCACTTGGTCGATTATGTAGACCATAAATCGGACGTAAAGCGCGAAACACATTTCGAACCGAACACTGATTTTGGTAATAAAATTCAATGATTTGCAAGCGTTGCTCGTTAGTAAGTCTATTCATGATGAAATGTCAAAGCATACTGAGCATCTTTCTCTTTGACACCATGTCTGAAATCCCGCGTGATCTGTCAAATACTAATGCATGAAAATCCTAACCTCAAAAAAATCACCTTTTATTATGGACTGCATCTACTATAGAACCATTTTTTCGAATTTTCAATATCTCATTATCGACATAACGGATCTTAATGACATTTTTTATAGTGAAGCTTCTAAAAAGTTTAAAAAACATTGCATTTTAAGACATAAGAAAAAATATTTTTTGAATTTTTGGAAGAAAAAAAAACTATTTTTTTTTGAAAATTCTATATCTCAAAAACGGCCCTATATTTTCTTGGAAATTTAGTTTTTATTCGTATGATAATTGGTGTACCAACATTTTTTCTTAAAAATGTTTTAAACATTTGATATATAAAAGCTTATTTTTTAAGAAACCACGGCAACGACTTATAATTTTTGCTCTTGCATAAACTTACCTATATTTGTTTGAATCACATGGCATCCTGTTTTTAGCTCTATCTACTAAAGGAGTTGTTTCAGTCATTTAAAAAATTAATTTTATGCTTCTGAACAGGTTCTCTCTGATAAAATAACATTCATTTTGGAAATTCTTAGTCTTTTACATAAGAGCAAGTTCGTTTAGAAGTGGGACCATCAGTGGACTGAGAGCATTTACATTTTTATTTCGTTAGCTGCTGCAGTAGGATGTGTTCAAAAGTACCAATTCAACGGCTTTAAAACTATTCGGTGAAAAAATATAAATTGGGTGTATAGAACTTAATTTTTATCAAATCTAAATCAAAATTGAAAAAAAAAACACAATTTTTAAGCAGAACCTGACAATCACTGCTTTACTTTAATTGCCTCAATACTGAAATGCACCAGTCAAAGCGACTTTTAACAAGAGAAGAAATAGTGTACCGTTAAATCATCACTTCAAACGGTTAACCTAAATGCTATGAGTACCACTCTAGAGTAAAAGTTAGAAAAAGTGGCAGTATTTTAAGAAATGAAAAATTATAATTTTTAACAGCGTATACATTGCTATTCTTTTGCTCGGGACTGCATAAAGTCTTGCTCTAAAGTATCGGGCATCACAAGTTAAACAAAGCTGTATACAAATGTGCGATGCATTTAAAAAACATTCAAAAGTGTGACAAATCACAACCCGCGGGCATTTATAAAACAAAATGGCATGACGTTTCCAAAAATCACACTCCAACTATCAAAACACAATCACCACCGATAATGGGGTAGTGAAATGATTACAAATTGCTGATTTAATGTGATTAGCTCAAGGGTCTGGTTCTATCCGGTTTCTTTTATTACTATTTATCATTATAAGTGAGTATATTTGCTTACGCGTTATTGTAATCGCAAGCACTATGGGTGGTCTCGCACGTTTGTGATCGAAGGGAGAAATTTCGACTCGAATGCATTTTCATAATGAAACCGTTTTGTGTACATTTGTGGCCTGAGGCGAAATTCACACCATTAATAGATTCAAAAATTTTCCTCTAAGACTTATTCCACTTGAATTATTCAAAATAATCGAAAATATTTCTGTTGTGGAACTCGCGTGTTAGAATTTTTTTTGTTTTCAAATTTCGTAGGTCATTCCCCATTAAAGTTTTATGAAAATGAAAAAGAAAAAAAAATATTTATTCCTCCTTCTCGGGGTTGACGTGTGCCTGGCCAGTATGCTAAGCTGCGGGGCATCTTTTTGAACTTTCCATCTTCAATCTTCAATGCCAGATGCTAATTCGATACAAAATCGAACATTTTGTCCAATTTAAATTCAATTTAACTTCTGGCATTACGTGAAAATAAACTTCTGATTGGAGATATACGCTGGAATGTTTATAGGTGGTAGTCATATGCGAAGAGAGCCACATCTGAGGCCAAACCATTTTCCACATCTTCCAACAAGTTAGTTGCATCCATGGATTGCCCTCAAAATGACGCATAATTTTTGCGGTTTTGGATAATCCTATATTTACGGTTGGAAGTAATTTGAATGTGATGATGTTTGGGAGCTCAATTGGTGGCGCCACAATTCGATTAGACCGGCCCGGGCGGGTGTAGTGTAATTTTCTGGTTAAATTACTTATGCGAAAGATATGCGCAATGTAGATATTTTGATATTTAAATTCAATAAGAATGGATCAGGTGAATTATGTTATATAGATAGTTTTTATGGATCAAAGGTTTGCATAAGAGTAGCCTTCTCGATTGAAGTGATTGATTAATGGAGATTGCAATGCGTATTTTCCATAGCGGTCACTGGTTACTAAATAGAGGTATACCTACATATATCTGAGTTCCTTACTTTGTAATGATGGAAGAAAAATCGCAAGTAAGAAATGTAGGAAGTATTACTTCGTTTTCGGTTCCAACGCTCGTCTTCAATGACATTCCTTTTAAGGTACTAGTACGGTCTAGAACGCCAAAAAACGCACGATTTTTGTGAAGTTTTTTCTGGGGAACTTTATTTGGTAATAACATAATTTTTTTTTTAAATAATGAATACATGTAGCACAGTTTTCTGTCAATTCGACGCTGTCAGATAGTGTCTTGATTTATCCTGAAATTCAGAGCGTAAACGATTTTAAGAAACAAATCATTTTTCACACTCGTACAGTTCCTAGAGTACTGAAGGATCTCGATGTACACAAGTACGCTGATCCGGATATGTTCCCTCCCATTGTTCTTAAGAGGTGTTTTTCAACGCTGGCAGAAAATCTCTTCGTAAGCCTGGTCTCTTTCCGAGTGAATGAAAAACAACATTTGTCCAGCTTATCCCTAAAATAGGCGAATATTCGAATATTTGATAGAGTTTGGCAATAAGCTCTCTTATCGAAATACCGGGTATTCGGTATTGATGAATATCTTCTTCGTTGGATTTGTTTACTACCTTTCGAAACGCTCAATACAAGTTGTGTTGGGCGTTGTTAAGTCTTAAATTAATAACATAAATGTTGGTGTTGCGCAGAGCTCAGATTTGTCTCCGACTAGTCCAACTCTCTTCTTTATATTCATCAATGATCTTTTGTTAGAAACTTCAAATACATTATTAAATTTGGTTTGCTGATGACAGTACTCTCAGATTCTCATATTCGTTTCCAGATTCACGTCCTTGTTCTTCGGATGTGGATTAAGTGCGGCAGCATGATAAGCTTAATAAAAATACTGATCTCGATAGTATTGTCAAATGAGGAATCATAAACCGCGTAGGATTTAATGCCTCAAAAACTCAATGGTTTCTTCTGTCGTTGAAGCGTAACCCATTATGCGGGAGCAGCACTGGCATTGAGAAAATAAAACAGCTCTCAGTTCTCGGTGTGTGAATTACAGATTACCTTGTGTGGAATGGCCTCATATAAGACATTGCCAAAAAGGCTGCTAGCTAAGTGCTTCGGTTCAGTTCGGCGTTACAAGAAATTGTTTACCCCTTCTGATCTGGCTTAAATCTATAAGGCTTAAATTTGTCCAAAGCTCGTATACAATTTCCATATATGGGAAGGTGCTCCAATTACCTATACTTGAGTCTCCAAGCAAATTCAACCGTAATACTCTCGCTGCAGGGTATGCCCATCAGCTAACCCTTGAACCCAACTTCGGACGTACTGTTAAATTGAGAGATTTTTTCTTTAGCCGCATTACACGAATGTGGAATGCTTTACCCGTCTCAATATTTCACTACCATTACGATATTCGGATATTGAAATCCAGTTCCAACTTTCCTAAATGCTCGCAATGTGCTCCAACATTTTAAGGGTAATTATAAAAAATGAAGAAAAATGGATTATAATGCTGAACTCTTTACAGGACATCTTTCATTGTCAGAAAATGCCGCTATTGATCGAAACGAAATTAATCAATAGCGATCAGAGAACCTATAGATTTCACCCGGTTCAATGAATAAAACTTGGCGAATGCCAGGGAGCAGTTCCCTGTTAGTTACGAGGATGGAGCTCCAGCTCATCTTCGATTCATTTAAGAAGAAAAAGTCAGCAGGAGTCGATGGTATATCCAATATTGTACTACGACATCTACCTCAGGAAGCAGTTGACATTTATGTCACACTGTTTAACAACGCACTGAATAATGCATATTATCCAGGGCGGTGAAAGACAGCTGTGGTTCATCCTCTCCCGAAAAAAGGAAAGGACAACTCCAATCCGGCGAATCTCCGGTCGATAGGTCTTCTACCGAGTATCAGCAAGGTATTCGAGAAAGTTATTAAAAGAGCTCTGTCCAAGTAGGCGGGGACAATTACATCATACCGGTTAATCAGTTCGATCTTAAGGCAGGACATGACACCATACATGCCGCGTCTAAGCTCGTTTCTGATATCCAACGGAACAAAACTAAAAATCAGTGTGCAGGTGCTTGTGTGGTTGATTTGGAGAAGACTTTCGACACCGTATGGATAGAGGGTCTCTATCTAAAACTGACTAGACTCGACATAAGTAAACCACTATTATATATATACTTTATGACATGCTCAATGGTAGAAAGTTTGTTGTCAAAAGTGGCAATGTAACTTCTACTAGTAAGAATGGTCTTCAGCAGGGAGCGGTGAACTCGCCGACTCTATTCTATTATTTATCTATTTGATACATAGTCTAACTGAGGCAATTTCGTATGCTGATGATCTAATAGCGTACAGAAGAGCTCCAAAAGTTGAGGTTATCAGAATTCTCCTGCAGCGTGACTTCGACAAGATTCAGCGATATTGTGATGACTGGAAGAGTTGAAAATTAACTTTCAGAAATCAGAAACGATCGTGATCGTAGGGCCACATCAACAGCCACTGGCGAGTAAAAGTGTTGTAAAGTATCTTGGCATCTGTGGTCTATTTCACCAAATTACAATTACAATCACAAATTTGCAATTGTTACCTACAATTACAAATTTGTAAACTGATTTTCTGTTTCACAAACTACAAACATAATTCCAACAAATTTGTTGGAAAGAGAAAAGATTAAGGGAAATTGTATTTGTTATTTACAAATAGAAGAAAAAGCCGTTTCACCGTTTAATTTGCAAAGTTGTAAATAACAACTGTTTCTGTACAAGTTTGTTAGCATTCGACACATCATAACAAAAATGAATAAACAAGATAAAATTTTTATCGCCGATTTAATTCGTGATAAGAAAGATATTTTATTCGAAAAATTTTCCGATATCATAACACATAATCTTAAAGTTAGCGAGTGGCAAAAAATTTTCAGCAATATAAAATCTAATGGTATTTTAATAGATAAAGATTGGAAATACCTAAGAGATGTCGTGTGGCAAAATTTAAGACGAAATACTGTGGTAAGTAAAAATTATTTGTTAGGTAGATTATATTTACCGGCAATATCAAAGAACCGTTCACGAATGCTTTCGTGTTATTCTTTGCAATACGAGGTCCTATTTGACTTATTATTTCCTCTGCTTTAGAACGTTTTAACGGTCAATATATTTTTCTTCGTCTATTAAACACAAAATCTACACTTATATCACTATCGGTGCTACTATGCCTTCGACGTAAGGTTTTTTGGGTTTAAAATGCGATTTTTTCCGAAAATTACAAATTGTTATCAAATCGGCAGACGATCTTTCTTCTGCAAAAAATTTTCAGTAACTGAACAAATTTGTAAAATTTCGTGATTCCGTGAAACAGAAACTTACAAAAAAATATAAATTTTAACAAATTTGTACTTGTAAGCAACAAAAAAATTTAGTTTTGGTGAAACTGAAATAATGAAATTTCTACAAATTACCCTTTGTAAACAACAAACACATTTTTGTAATACAACCATTTTGTGAAACATAAAAAAACGATTTTTGCACAAATTTGTTAAAAAAGTGCTTGTAATCTACAATTTGTAAGTTGGTGAAATAGGCCACTGGTTGGATCAGTATTTGTATTTCGACAGACATATAAATGCTGCTCTGAACAGGGCTAGGGGAGCCTTTGCCCTGACAAAACGGTTGTTTTACAGCAGCCGGCTTGACAGGAGGGTGAAGGTGATTTGCTATACATGGCCCTCATCCGGCCGATGATTGCCTATGGGTGTCCGGTGTAGTTCAACGTTGCCCCATCTCAAATGGAAAAGATTCGGGTGTTTGAGAGGCAGTGTCTTAGACGTTGCCTTGGATTACACAGAACACCAGAGTCGGAGTACAAACATTACGATTCCAATAGGACTCTATACAACGGAGCCAACATTAACAGAATAGATAATTTTTTGATAAAGCTGATTCGGAGTCACATTGAGAGAGCGATGACCTCAGCTAATAGCTTAATCTTTGAGGCTTACTACCCCAACACCGAATACTTCGAGAGTGTGCGTTTAAGTGGCCATATTGCACCTAATGCATTCCTCTATTTAGATAGTTGTGGGCTAATCCAAGATAGAGAGGCGATTCCGCTAATCTACCACGTCGGCCGTAGTACTGTGGATAGGCGGATACCTTATAGTCGAGACGTCCTCGCGCAAGACGGAGCAGAGCGCCTTCGGTTCAGTAGAACTGTCTCCGATCGGAACCTGAAGAACAGGAACAGGCTGAATTCATAGTTTTAAGTGTAATTCTTAGTTAGGGGACAGTCAATAGACACAAGAAAAAAACTAGTTTTTAAGTAGTTTTAGTTTAGTTTTAGTTTATTTTAAGTAGTTTTAGGTAGTTTAAATTAGTTTTAATTTAAGCCTAGTACTCAGTTCAAGTCAAAATGAAAATTTCATATAAAAGTGACTGCTCGTTCACTGGCATGAAATCCGCAACGAGAGGTGAGTACTAAAATGTGGATTGGAAAAACAAATAGGTTCCACAACTTTTTCCACGCTATGATTTTCATTTCTCAATGTACAACCATCAGGAAAAAGTTTAAAGCATCGTGGAAAACTGTGACATTTGTCAGTTAATTTGAATATTTTGTTTCAAAACAAAAAATTGAAAATTTATAAACAGAAACAACGAATCAGTTTAAAAATAATTGTCATTTTTTTTTCATTCAAAGTGAGTATCAAAAATTCACATGGAAAAGTTTATTCTATTTTCATTTTTATTCTTCGCGTGTAATTTGGAACGTATGTGAGTACTAGGCTTTAGTTTGTAAGTTTTATATAAAAAATTTAAAAAAGTTACAAAATCCGAGTTTTTTTTAATTTTCTCGAGAAAAAAATAGATATACTTAGTGTAAAGCAAAAATAGTTTTTTAGGCCGAAAGGTATTAGATTTAAGATATAGTTTAGCTTAAAGCGCCCGCATAGGGCCAGTAAGTTAGTTTTAAGTTATTGGATAATTAGGCTAGTTTTTATGAGTGTTTGCCTAGATTTAAGATAGTTTTAAGATCAATGAAAATAAAAATGAATTTAAAAAAAAAAAACGACTTTCTGAATAACACCCGTATTTTGCTAGAACTCATTGAGTTTCTTTCGCCCTTCTTGAAAGCCAAATATTCTTTGACGAAATTTTCTCTAATAAAGAATCCAACATCAGATCTCCCTTGATGCATATCATGTAACACTCGGCTTCGTAGGGCACGATTGACAGAATATGGCTTTTGTAGATCGTCCAACTTCGTCTTACGCGTCAGGAGTTTCGAATCTTTGAAATCGAATCCGATAATGACGATATTGTTCCTATACCCGAATTGTTGGACAGATTTGTTAAAATTAGTTCCTTCGGTGTTTACGACCTTCCAACCAACTGCTTCAGAACGATTTCAAAGAAGTCAGATGATAGCGCATCTCCTTTCCGAAAGCCTGTGCATGTTCTGAATAGTTAAGGGAGGTATTCTAATGACAATGACAATGCATGCTATATCATATCCGGCTTTTATGTAATTCGATGAAAAATAGTGAGTCTCGACTTGAAATTCTTTGATGTTTTCCAGGATTTGGGTCAATGTGAAGATTTGGTCACACTCCCAAAATGCAAGCCACACTGGTACTTCCCGATTTTGGTGTTGCAGAGCGGCTAAATATGTGCACACAGAACGTTGGATAGGATCTTGTCCATATATTTTGTGACTTCAAGTACGGTATGCTTCGATAGTTCTTCGCAGGGCATAGTATCGCCTTTTTTTTATAAATGGGAGTTGATAGTCTAGTAATCGTACATGCTTGATTCCATGCATATTTGGTTGATCATTTACTTCATGTATCCTACCAAAACTCCTGTTAAATAATGAGATCATACGGCCTTACTTTTTCTTCTAAGCCCTACCCCTTTTACATTGAGTTTTGAAACTGGTTCTTCATTGACTGCAAGTGTTTTATCTTTTTAATCAATGTCTATATCTGCATTATGCCCATTTTACAACTGCTGGAAAAAGTGCCTGAATATAAGTACATAACAAATATTCCGTTCTTCAAAAATTTTGCGTTCCGGTCTTAAAACTAACTGCTAGTTGTTTTATAAAATATCCGGGTGTTCTTTCGATCATGATACTCTTCTATCTTCTTTAGCTGGGTGGCTGGCTACGTACGCCTTCGTCTTTCTAATCTTTTCTCTTTTCTCTTTGCTCGATATTCTTTTCTCGCTGCTCTTGACCTTGATTTTTGCTACATAAATATCATTGTACCACGGTTTTTTTTCACGAGTGGATGGTAGAAAGTATACGGTGGTTTCAGCTGACTTTTTGATGATATCGAGATATTAAAACCACTGATTCGAAAGAACCTCTTGGTTAGATGTTTTCTGTAAAGACTCTTGAAACTCCAGGTTCGCAACTTCTTTTTGTTTTACAGTTGAGCTCCAAATTTTTTTACAACTAGAAAATGACAAGACACAAGTATTGCTCTTCAAAATGTACGCTCTTCTAAGAAATCGTATGCGACTATGTGCTCCGCGTCCTCCATGAGGTTAGTGGTTTGATCATCTGAAAAGCATAACCAGGTTGCATTATTGAAGCTTAGCCTTGGAAACCTAGAGTTTAATATTATAGAACTTATACATATTTCTAGTTCTTATTCATAAGCTGCCGGAAAGTCTGTAAGACGGAAGCTGTTATAATATGTTGTCGTGTCGTGAAGGCTGTGTTTGATAACTAATCCACCGAAGATGCCTCCTTTTCCTTTAACATTGAAGTCCAGGGGCACAATTCCCTTAAAATAACAAAAAACTGAAATTGAATTTATTAAATTACCTTTCCAAATTATCCATAAGTCACAACAATTATATGAAAGTACATATTGCATTGCGAAGATTGTTGTTTGCCAAACTTGTTCTCTTACAGTCTCTGCTACCGAAGACTACAAAAGTAAAATAATTACATTAAAGAAATAAAAAGCAAATTATAATCAAGTCCAACCTACAAATTGCGTCTATCCCACTTCAAAATGAAAAACGTTTCATAGAGGTGTATCTTAATTTTAAAGGTTCCTGTACCTACCTCCACCTAAGAAAATGAAAAACAAAATCGTTCAAAATTACAAATTAAATACAAAACTACAATACCTACGATCCCCCACTAATAAAGTTAATTTACTAAATTAATTCAACTCATTAGTTAACCGACAACGAACAACTATACGTTATAGTCGAATTAAAAACACATTTAACCCGAAACTTAGACTTGATTGGCGCAAATTACAAGTTACTCGTAGCCTGCGTTCACGGACGGATGTTGCATCACTTGACTTCAAAATTGAGCAATAAAAGCGGCACATCCATAATGATTGTTGTTTGATTTCCTTATAGCAGCTATACATACCTACCTGCCTTACCTATTTAACTGAGATACCAAATGACTTCCTGCGTGAGATCTGGCGTCATTAAAGAAGCCAGCAACTTTTTCGTTTTATTTTTCTGAGCGACTTCCAGCCATGGCGACATGACTCAATTAAACGGTCTTTTTATTCGTACAATATTTTAGATAGACACACGTATCCACTGTTCATAACTTTTAAATCAAGTTCAATAATTTTGCAGACGATTTTATAGATCCTCTATAGGAAGAAACCGTATTCCTAAGTTCTTCGGGTTTTCT
Source organism: Philhelius festivus (assembly GCA_963931855.1). Classification (NCBI taxonomy): domain Eukaryota; kingdom Metazoa; phylum Arthropoda; class Insecta; order Diptera; family Syrphidae; genus Philhelius; species Philhelius festivus. Next base: position 64,437,006 of record OZ007556.1, read on the forward strand.
CCTTCATAAACATGGTTAGGTTATGGTATTTATATTTTATGCCATCCCTCTGCTTCTGAACGGATCAAGTCGGTACGAGTGTTTGTAATAGTCATCGATTGATGTGTTAGGTGTTCGTGCTTTAGCGGACCTACCCCTAAAAAGGGGTTTTCCTTTCTTTTTTTTTTCTGACCATAAGTCCAAGTGGTATTGTTGACTCCGTGACAAAGTTGGCCCTCTTTGCACCTGGCAATCATTTTACATTCGAACGAGTTTAATTCACACTAATGCGAACATAATTCAACCCATTAATGTAATCACATTTATTGGGGTCCCTGGTTCCTTGAAAACATCACCTCGACTGTCCCGTCATCGTCATTGTCGTTATCGGAGTGGGAGTACTCTAACAGAGGACAATAAGTGGACAAATGTTCGATACAGACAACTAAACAAAAAAAAAACGAAAAGGACAAATAATCCACTTTAAAGGTACACGAATGTCCTTTCTATTCAATGGAATCAGTTAAGGGAAACAAGTTTATGCGAATGAAAACACCTTGCCTTTGGCTTTCGACAACATACGACATTGGAAAGGCAACACACATGTAATTAATAAGTGGAGGGTTTGGTTACTACATCAATTTTTGTGTTGCCACACATTGGCGAATCGACTCATGAGCATTTCATTTGCTTTTATTAGTTTTGAATGTTTTGATGAATGATATGAATGTTGCTATAGATAAGGCGTTCTCGGTGATATTGATTTAGGTGGTCCTGGTGGAAGAATAATGGAAAGTTTCAATCCAAGTTTTTTTTTCAGTCAGGTACTGGATCATGTTCTAAAGAGAAACATTCAAAATACATTTGAGTCTGCTTTTTATATAAAGGGTGTTTTTTCAGAGACTGATAATTTTAATATACATGAAGTTGGTTTGTTTGAAAAGTATTTTTGTATTTATGTTCGAATATGATTTCGGGTATGTGGATCGCATCTGGCTCTTACAAGGCGTAATCTGAAGGTCCAATTTTCACACACTCTTCGCAGTAAATGAGGTTGTATTTCGGCAATTACACGTCAAATTTTGGCTTCCAGTTACTGAATTGCTTCTGGTTTATCGGCGTTGACTGCACATCAGCAATCGCTTGATTTGTGGACACTATATGAAGTCTTACAGGATTCGTATTATCGTTTAGAGTAAACGCAGTTTCTATTTCTAAGATAAATCACTCTGAAGGACGATTGTGCACCATTAAACACATGTAACGCCCGGTGTGTTTCTCGAATTGAACCATGGTTTTTAAAATAAATTTGAACAGTTTGCAGACGTTGTGAGAAGGGCAAAAAGTCTTTGAAAAAAGTCATATCTAGCCTTTTAAGCTTTATGTTTGTTTAAATACTTTTAGATAACCCGAGCGTGTGATTTTATAGATTTTTTTTAACATACAGGGTATCCGGTAATTCGTGTGCCATACTTTGGGATGTGATTCTTGGTCATATTCTAAGAAAAAAATTGTTCTACAGTTAAGTCTGATTTTCAACTTTGACATCACTTTTTGACGATTTAAAACAAGGATAACTTTGGTGTACCCTGACCCATGTTAAGGTCAATTTCTCCGTCAGTACTAATGGTAGGGACCTCATTTTGGACTCTTTTAAGTAGAAATACTCGTACTATATCTACATAAAGTTTTCTTATTTTTACCTGATGAAAAAAAAAACAATATTTAAAAAAAAAAAACTCATTAGATAATAAGTGCACCCAAAAACCCATACCTTTTATGATACTTGGGAAAATCTAAAACGGTAATATTAAAAAAAAAAGAGATTTTTTGCCCTGAGGTGTAAAGGGTGAATAAGACAATAATTTGTGTAGTTTTAAGTATTTTTTTATTTTATGTACACACAAGTACAGTCGTAATAAGTGCTTAAGGTAAGGTACCCTACTGCGTTTTTAATGCATGCTAGGGCCTTTTTTTGGATTTCATTTTTAATGTTTATTCTCGATAACTCTTGCCTTACTTTTAGTGATCCTTCGGTAATACGTTGTTCTAATTCAGTTAAAGTTGTTATTTCAGATGAGTAAACGATTTTTTACATTCGTCCCCACACAAAAAATCTAGTACAGTGAGATTGGGAGATCTTGCAGGCCAGTGAATTGGTCCATTTCTGCCTATCCATCGATCACCGTATTCTTCATCCAGCCAATCCTTAACTTCACGACCATAGTGGGCCGGAGCACAATCTTCTTGGAAATATGATGAAGCTAGTTGAAGCAGTGGAACATCCTCTAATAGGTCTGGTAGATTATTTTGTAGAAACTGCAGATAGTTAGTATAGTAGAATTAAGTCGGGGTGGAAAGGTTTTTTCAAAAAACATTTTGAGAAGGAAGTCACTTTCAATCAGTTTTAAAAAATTATCTAAAAACTATCCATTCTTGGAAAACATCTCTAATTGCCAAATGCTGCAATAAAAGTAGGTAAAAAACCCAAAATTCGATTTTTTACCTGTTTACGATTTTCCCAAGTATCATAAAATGTATGGGTTTTTGGCTGCACTTATTAATGAGTTTTTTCTTATTATTGTTTTATTCATCAGGTAAACATAAGAAAACTTTTTGTTTATAACGCATTTTTTGAAAAAAATTTACCTCAAAGTCAAAATTTTGCTCGGGCAAGAAAAATTGAACACCATTTAAAATTTAATATCTGGCAACCCTTAAAACATATCATCTCAATTTAAACGTAGTTTTGAAGGTTAGTATTTCTACTAAAAAAAAGTCCAAAAACACTAAAGTTAGCTTTTTTTAAATCGTCAAAAAGTGATGTCAAAGTTGAAAATCAGAATTTACTGTAGAACAATTTTTTTTTCTTAGAATATGACCAAGAATCACATCCCAAAGTATGGCACACGAATTACCGGACATACTGTATAAAAAGAGATTATTTAGAAATTCCTTGCAAACAAAAAACTATACATTCCGTCATATTTAGAGCATTTTCTTGGGCAAGAAGGGCGCGACAAATTATTTTATGACGGAACGTATTCAAAGACGTCCTACGACAGTTGTTTAAGCAAATTGCAGAATAAAATATTAGTTATAAGACATAGTTTTGGTATGGTAGTGCTAGGGTTCATGGCATTTTTTTTTGAGAAAAAATGATGGAAAATTTGTTTCTTTTATGACAAATTTACGACACTTATTTACGCTATCCTTTTTTCTTTTTCGTGTTTATTTCAACCTATTTTGAGGGGTGGTAGTGCTATCTTGACTCTCAAGTTAGTATTACCAGGGGTTATTTTTTAAAAAACAAGCGCGACAAATTTTTTCGTTTCACGATAAATTTACGACAAATTCACGACAATTAATCCAATTATTACATTTTTGTAATTTTGAAGGGGTAGTGCTAACTTGACGGACATCACATCTTGAGACATATGAAGGAGTACCTATTCTACACTTCAGTTCACAAATCTTGCGAAAGCCTGAAAACCTTTTAAACTCTTTCAATACGAGTTATCCCAATGGATGAAAATGGGTACCATTCAATTGAGCAATATTCAAGAATATGACGAATGGGTTGGAGAACTGACTCCAGTTTCGCTTGAAAAAACCAAGCATAGAGTTCATCCCAGTGGCGTAGCGAGGGGGGGGGGCAAAGGGCGCACAGGCTCCGGGCGGCACTTTGCTTGGGGATCGGCAATTTTTCAAAATATCCGGGCGGCACTTTGCTGCAATTTTTCTAAATACGTTAATGTAAATGGTTTTTGCATGTTATGTTTTTATATTTTCTTTTCATTCCGAAAAATTTTTCTGTGGATAAATTTTATCAGTCAGATAAATTATTTTAAAGTTTTCGAGCCAAAATTTTCAAACATTTCATTCGACTATTTCCGAGCCACCAACAGCTTTTTTTCGTTTCACCATTGAACCGAGTTCAGGTGTAAGCTTACTTTTGTAACAAATTTTAATTGTGAAAAAATAAACTGTCCGATTCGAAAATATATTTTTTCTTTTGAGCTGAAAGTTTCGTGTGTGTGCGTGGACGTAGGTACATAATATAAAAGAATTTCTCGCGCCACGGTTTTGCTGTCGGTAATGTTTTTTTTTTTTTTTTTTTGTTGTGTCATCGTCATGTTGTGTCTGAGTTGTGTATTGCGCCATAAGGAAGTGTGAAGTACAATGAACGACAACGACTCTGATTTGGAACAGTAAATGATTGTTTCATTCTATGTGTATCGTGGTGCAAAGCTTTTTCATTTGCCTTCTTTCGACTACCACTCATGAGCAGCGTTCGAATCTTACTCCAATCGGAGTAAATTTACTTTAATTTTACGAAAAAAAAATAAATCATTACTCCGTTTTTTAAGATTTAGGTAGGTACTAATTTTTGTCCACACTGAAAAATTCAAAATTTCTTTAGCCAAACAACATGAAAGGGAATGACCACTGTGTTAATAAATTTTGCAACCAACTCTGACTCTAAATTACTAAATCTAAATCTACTCCAGAAATTTTCAATTCGTTTATTTTTTTAAAAGTCTGCTCCAAAATTTTACTACTGCGGTTCGAACCCTGCTCGTAAGGCTAGAAGTTGAGACAAAAACATTTCGTTTGTTTCGACTGATTGGATGTGAGTTGGCTCATAAGAGTCCATTCGTATATTGTTGTATCTTTTATCTAAGGTGTGTTAGTCAGTTGTATTTTTTTTCTGTTTTATTTTATCGTAAGATGCAGTAAAGTTTGCAAACATCTTAGTTAAATACAAAATTAGTTGCAGTGTAACATTTAACTTGTCTGTGTTTCTTGTGTTGTGAAATTTTTTTGAAATTGTGTGTACGGGTACAGTACCTACCTACATAAGAGCAAGAGATTTTCATTTTATCCCTTTGGATTGATTGCATAAAATAAGTAAATTGATGAAACGAATTACCTAGCTGATGGCTCGGAAATAATCCATCGATTTTTCGGAGTTGAAACCCCCATTTGGCTTTATTAAGAGTGTTTTCTCCATATCTCAAGAACCATAAGTTCCATAAAAAACATTTTCTCACATTTTTGTAAAAAATTGAGTTCTCTTTTTTTTTACCGAGAAATCGAAAGTTAATAATTTATTATTAAAAATAGAGAAACGATAACGACTCGGTCGATTTTCTTTAAACTAGCGTTTTTTTGACATTTTAATACCAAAAATAACGGAAGGTACCTGTCGTACAATTTTTTTTAGCAAAAAATGAAAATCTTATTTTTCTCAAAAACGTGTCCACAACTTGAAAAAAAAAATCAGTAATTTTTTTACAAAAAGGCTACCATTTTATAAAAAAAATCCCAAAAATGGTTATAAATGGTACCTCCCATAGAACCATTTCTTTGACTTTCGGTTTTCTTAAAAACGAGTCCACTGATTTTGATCAATTGTTTTACAGAGAATGTTTTCTAAAAGTTTAAAAGTATTGTATACCAAAATTTTCAAAAATCTCGAAAACAAGTTGGTCGATTTTTACTAAACTTGGTACGCAACAGTATCTTGACATTATCTAGCAGATTTTGAATAAAAATTTTTCATAAAACCAAAAATAACGGTACCTCCCATACAAAAGCTTAAAAATCGGCATGGAAAATCTTATTTTTCTCAAAAACGACTCCTACGATTTTTATCAAAATTTTTGTGTCAGTTAACATCAGTGGCGTGGCGTGGATAATTTTAAATGGGAAGACGTTATACAATTTTGTCACCTGTAAAAATGAAAAAAAAAATCTTAGAACCTTAAAAACAACATTTCTAGTAGGAATATGGTATTTACAAATGCATTCCACATTGAATTAGCAAAAAATGTGTAGCTATATTTTTTATACTTCAAGACATTAATATTTCAATCAACAATGAACTTAAAACATAATACAAAATTACCTCCTTTCAGACACCACCCCTTTCGTCGAACATAACTGCGGCACCTTCCTAGGAATTTTCTATTAATTTTTCCTTGCAATCATATGAATCAAGAATATTAAATATATAATGGGACAACTCATCTGCATTAAGACTCGCCCTAACATCAAAAAATACAAGATATCTTTCTTGTATTCCATTCTCTGACAAGAACCGAAATATGGCTGTCAGTTGTCCCCTATGACTCAAATCTGATGTTTGGTCGATCATTACTAAAATTATTTGGTTTCTCCGATAGGTAATCTGTTAAACAGCAATCTACATTTATCAAAGACATTTCGAAGACAAAATCTAGAACTGCACTAAAATTAAGTAGCTAAATTTTTGTATCACTATAGTGGGTAATAAAAGGAATTAAATCTTCACTTTAACATCTAACTTTTCACTATTTTTAATTAAGTTCAAATTGGCTTTTCAATTTATTTGAAGTTATTGAACCTGTGCAACACAGTCTTTTATTAAATGCCAATGGAATCTAAATTTAAATTCCTATTAAAAAAAAAAAACAAATGCATTTTATTTGACCAGAAGTGTTCTTCAGCGATATGCTAAATTTACACTGCTGACAAATTGCCATATATTCTACCATGATTTATTTCATAATTTAAAATTATCACAGTAAATTTGCAAAAATATCAATCGTGCATTTTACATAAGCATGCAAATCAACATCAAATTCAAAATCAAGAATCAACAATACCCACATGCCATATTTATATTTATATGACATATTAAAGAAAAAAAAACAAATAAGTCGAAGAACACCGTCTTATTTCTTACACAAGGTTGAAAACAGGCGAGCACCTGCACTCCTGAAATGTATTATCTTCCTACTGAAATGCAATGCTAATTGCTAAAGGGAGAATAAAATACAAATAATTCCAACTCCTACTGGTATACATCGAAAATTTTATAAGACGAAATGTAGCGTCTTATTTTTTGCGGATGTTGAACAAAGAGGATCCGGAACACAATGCTTGGGGAAGAAAGGGATATAAAACAAATAAATAAGACGGTGATTGAAAAGTTTATGTCAGAGTATTTTTGTGACTCTCTTGGTTAATGTTGGTTGTGGATTGTGGAATGTGTTTGGATAAAGTATAAGATACAAACGAGAGGCAGAATGGAAAACTTAAACTTATTCGATGTTTATTTGGTAGATTGTGTTATTTGTGGATTTTCTAAAAGGGAAGACGATAGGAATCGTGTTATATGGACGCCTCGCCACTGGTTAACATACATAAATACGATCTACGATAATATTATTGTAAAAAAATGTATATCGTCTAATAAAAGTATCTCTCATGGAAGCATTTTTTTTTTCGACTATCTAATTATCTGCTCAACCGATTTTAATGATTTTTTTTAAACAAGAGCTCCTGTTTGAATGATATTGTATATCAAAATTTTCACAAAATCAAATTTTGGATTAAAAACAAATCAAAATTAATTTTTGAAAATTCGATGTTTCAAAAATGGGTGGAAGTTTTTTTCAAAACTAATTTGGGGCAAGAGAATTTTATTCAAAATTCAAATTTGCAGGTTCATTTATTCTTCATTGTAGAAAGTTTAGTTTTTACAATTAATCTTTGTGTAGAGGGATTTATCCCAGAGGATTGTGATTGTGATTGTTATACTATAGTAAAGGAGCTAGAGCCTATGTTGAGAATTTTTCAAGGCGGTACATTTTATGAAGTTCTTATAACTGTTTGCTGGTTGAAAACTTAGACTGACAGTTCTTTCGAGAAAGTAAAACCAAACCGGACATATGTATAGGTATGTTAAATCTAATCAAAAATAGTTCTGAAAAATTTTAAAGTATAGATAATACATGTTTTGCTAAGTAATTGGTGAATCTTTGAAATGGATAATTAGAAGTTTCGATTCCATCTAAGATAAGCTGTGGTAATTTCGTTGAGCTGCAAAAAAAACATGTTAACCGTTTTTAAAAGATAAAACCAATTTTGAACTTATTTTGATGGGCTGTTGTGAAATATATTTAAGTTAAAAATAATCCTTTGAAATATTTCTGTTTCTTCATTTCCTTATGTATAACAATAATAGAATTAAAAAAATATTTTAGGTATAATAATTATTAGTTTAACTATAAGAATAATAATAATTAAAGGCAGTGTTGATTTTTTTTAAAACCGGTTTTATTTTTCAGCAATCATCACCCGATTAGACACTTCTATCTACATAATATAATATAAATAAATACATATAATAAATCTGTGAATAAAAAATTAAATTATAACAATTTAAGTTAAGTAGCTGTTTCACTTTTATGTTTTTTAAAACATCAAACAAAATTAAAGGTCCAGAAAAAAATTGCTAGCGGCGGCAAAATTGGCTCTGCTCCGGGCGGCAAAAACCCACGCTACGCCACTGGTTCACCCTAGCAATAATATAGTCTACATGTAATTTAAACGACATCTTTGGATCAAAAATGATTCCAAGATCACGAATCTTAGATTTTTGATCAAGAATCTTGACCATTGACCTACTAAAATACGATGTGCTGTAAAAGCAAAAGGAAGAATATTTCTTTCACACCAAGCAGCTACTATATGTAAATTATTCAAATAATTTTGAAGATTTTCATCATTAATACCATTTTTGATACACGGAAGAATTAGTATGACGTCAGCATGCATCAAACACGAGACAGTCTTAAGAATTGGGGTATCATATACAAAAATGTTAAAAAAAGTGGTCCAAGGTGACAGCCATGACGAACTCCAGACGTAATTTTTATGATATTAGAAACGAAATTCCCTTTAATTTCACACATTATGTTATGACATTAAGATAGCTGTGATATTCATTTTATAAGCAATCCGTGAAAACTTAGCTAATCCATGAGGCTTAGCTACAAGAATTTTATGACATAAAGTATCAAAAGCTTTGATGAAATCTAGAATAAAGCATTAGATTTATTGAGGTGTGGCTTTCCCTGTCATAAATCCATGCTGATCGTAACAAATTTGTATTTTTATATCAAAATACAAATTATTGAATCTTAACTATAAGCTCAAATAATTAAGGGATTGCAGATATTTTAGGAATCCCAATGAATCAGACTTACATATGAATACTTCCATATATACTTGATTTATTAAAAATAATCAGAAACGGCGACGCTAATGAGAACTGACATTGCTTCAGAATAAAAGATATGAAATTCTATCAGGACCAGGGTTCAAGCTAGATATTGATTTTGAAATACCATCTAGAATATCAGATTCAAAAAATTTAAGTGTTGAAAAATTAGCATTGCTGATGAAATTTCCTGCACCTATACTTAGTCTAGAATTTGATTTCAATGAAATACATATGCAGATGCATTGCATTTTTGCACTTAAAAACCAAATCAAACAAATCGAATGCCAATATGCGATAAGGTAGGTACTACATCAATATCTATAAATTGTTTCAAATTACAAATGTGTAATTTCATATGCATATGCATATATAATTACATATAGCATATGGAAACCCAGTTAGTCCTCCAACAAAACGACTATATTCAATCAACATAAATTTAAATAACAGAGACTGAAACCGCACTTCAGCACCCTTAATCAAATAAATACCCAATCGAAACAGTAAAATAAACAAAATTTCCAACTAACCCGTTGCGGTCGGTGTGATGATGACTGACAAACTATAACACCTTCCGGATCTTGAGCTTTATTAATTGCCACAGAAATTCCATGTTCACTCGGCAATCGCATTGTGCGGTGCGGTACTACGGCGCGGAATTTTGGTTGTAGGAGGAAAGCGTCAGGGTGCGATGAATTTGATGAAATTATAATTTCATCCCCCAAAAAGCCGCCCGCCCACATTCATCACACTGGCACTCACTGGGCAAAGTTAAAGAAGAGGTAATCGAGTTGTGACAACTGACGAACGAGCCGTTCGGTCCCCACGACATAAAGCAATTTGACAAAAAACACCCCCAGCAATAATACTGAATGAAGTACGCGATGCGGTTATCGTCAAGCACCCTTTCCGTTTGAATGACACAATTTATATTAATTGGTTCGAATGCAAATCCCAGAGTTCCAGAGGCTTCCTCCATAAGTGCCAGTGCCTTACACTTTCACCAAGAACAAAGGGGTGCGAATTGCGGAGTTTGTAAAATCACCGTAATTACAAGTGTAGCTATAAACATTGGCTCTCAGTGTTGACACCATGATGGTGGTCGTAATTGCTTACGGGGGTTGGTCTGGTGAATATTGTTTTTGAAACGATTTTGCAAATTATTATCAACAACAACATGTCTGTGCCTCAATCATTTCATATACATACCTAGGGGTGTGTTCTACATCAACAACATAAAAGATTATATAGATATATTCAACCCTCAACAATTTGAGTTGCTGGACCTCTTTATGACGGATAAATGTGGATCCTGATGGTATAGGTATTTATTTGTGAACACTTTTCGTGAGGATTCGGTGTTTGGGGGAGCTTTTATGATGGTAATCATAATCATGAGGATGATGATGTTATTAAACGCTTTGACGCCTTTTCTGTTGATTGGACTATGAAATTTGCTTGCTTTGTATAGTTTGGAGAGTTTGATATTTTTTGAATGAATTAAAATCGATTTGTGTGTAACACTTAAAATTTTAATATAATTCATGGAGTTAGAGTTGGCAAAGAATAAAACGCACAAATTTTTATAATTTTAAATTGTTCAGCGATTGTGCTTAGTAAAATTAATAGAATTCAACATTTTACAGGTAAATTCTTGCTCCAATCCCGTTTTGATATATTTTAAAGGGTTTTCGTACAACATAAGCGGAAATTGTTTAATTTGTTAAAATAATTTGAAATATTTTTAAATTGAGTCGACCTTCATGTTGAAAAATAAATTGTCATGTTAACTTTGTTCAGAATTCTTTTTAAATTATATTGAGACTCATTTGAAACAACTTGACAATGTCTATTAAATCAAACTGATTTTAACTTTGAAATCATATGGCGATTTCTATTGAACTGAAATGAAAAATTTAATAAAATTTTTGATTAAAAAAATGCATTTTTGTTTATTTCCAACTTCTGTTATAAACAACGATCATGATTTTGCGCCCACATTGATTTCAATATAACAAAAAATTGATTGAATTATTAATTAAACAAAAATTTAACTTTTGTGTTTATTTCCAACCTCTCATGAACAACGAGGATGATTTTGCGGGTCTAAAAATTTGAATACTATAAAACTTGTATTTTCTAATAAAAATTTAGTTAAATTTTAAATAAAAAAAAACTTTCGTACCTAATTGATTTACAAATTTCAACGTACAACGAAGATGATTTTGACACCCCTACCTCCTGGCATGCGAGGCGACCAACCTCTTCGCTCAATAGCTACGCCACTGCTTGAAACGTAACAGCGTTATGTCATACAAATACCTATTTTAAGACTACAATTACGTTACTTATATTACGTTCCAGTGCAAAGCAAGTTATGCATTCGTAAAAAAAATCGACCTCGAGATTTTGATCGAAGACATTACGATAGCGAAGACAAAACATGTGGGTCTCAAAATTTTGTCTGTCTGTTCCAATACAGTTTTAAAAGCTCGACCGATTTTCATTAAATTTTTCATTCCACATGTTTTTTTATTTTTTTTAAGACCAAAAATAAATTTTTTCGAAATTTTTTTATTTTTTTTTTTTTTTTCAAAAACTGTTTGACAGATTTTCTTTAAAAGAATTAGAAAATTTTCATTTAGTTAGAGCTATGTAATGCTTGAAAAAAATTTCCGAAAAATATATATTTATGGTACCCCTCTTGGAACCGTTTTTTTTTTTTGTTTTCGAATTTCTCAAAAAATGTACAACCGATTTTGATAATTTTGCTTATGCTAAAGCTCCCCAAAAGTTTGAATATTGTTGTGCATTCAAATTTTTAATTTTTCGAAAACCGCATGCTTGATTATTTTTAAACTTGACAAATAAAAGTTTCTTAATACAATCTACAAGATGTGAAAAAAAAATATTTTACCTACAAAGAACAATACCTAGATACAAACGTTAAAAAATGGTTTTCGAAAATTGTATTTTTCTCGAAAACGGCGCCTAGAATTTTGATGCCTACCACAGAACTTCTTTTAAATTTGTATTTACCAATATTGACAGAATGGATTTTAACAAAATTTTGTATAGAGGTGCTTCTTAAAATTTTGAAAAACATTGCATTTCAAAACCTAAAAAAACATATTTCATATTGGATATCTCAAAAACGGCTCAATGTTATTTTCGAAAAAATCGTTCTTGCACAGTCAGTAATATCTTGATTTCAATTTTTTTTTATTAAATTATAGATCGTAAAAATTAAGCAAAAGAAAAACTAATTAGCGAAATTCTCGGAACCGTTTTCGAGAAAAATACGATTTTCGAAAACAATTTTTTAACATTTGTATGGAGGGGATCGTAATTTTTAGGTAAAATAAATTCTTTTTTTTTACATCTTGTAATTTATATTTTTTAATTTAAAAAAAATCGAGCATGGGGTTTTTGAAATATTGAGTTTTGAAAAAAAGAATTTGAAAATTTTTTTAAAAATCCAAAAAAAAATTTTTTGAAAATTTGAATACCCAATAATATTTAAACTGCTGATAAAATAATAATAAAATAAAATTATCAAAATCGGTTGTACCGTTTCTGAGAAATTCAAAAACCAAGAAAATGGTTCCAAAGGGGGTACCAAAAATAACCATTTTTTGAATTTTTGTTCAACCGTTTCCTAGCTTTAACTAAATGAAATTTTTTGAATTTTTTTTTTAAATCTGTGGGACAGTTTTTGAGAAAAAAAAAATATTTATAAAATTTCGAAAAACAAAAAAGAAATAAAATGCACGACTGGGTCGCACGAACTTGCTCCTATGTAAAAGACTAAGAATTTCAAAAATGAATGTTATTAGAGAAACTGTTCATAAGCACAAAATTCATTTTTTAAATGACTAAAAAAACTTTTTTAGTAGTTAAAGGTAAGAATGCCATGTGATTTAAGCAAATATAGATTTATGGGAGAACAAAAATTATAAGTCTTTGTAGTGGTTTCTTAAAAATTGAGGTTTTATATAAGAAAATTTTAAAACATTTAAAAAAAAAATGTGGGTACGCCAATTTGAAGTTTTTATTATTGTTTGAATTAAAATTATATTTACAAGAAAAAGTATTGAGCCGTTTTCGAGATATTAAATTTTAAAAAACAAAAAACTGATTTTTTTTTTCAAAATTCAAAAAAATATTTTTCTTAAAGTTTTGAAAACCTTTTAGAAGCTTCTCTCTACAAAATTTCATTAAAATCCGTTGTGCTGATAATGAGAAATTCAACATTTTAAAAAATCGTTCTATGGTAGGAACAGTCAGTAATATCTTGTTTTCAAATTTTTTTTTATTAAATTACAGATATTAAAATATAATAGAAAGATAAAAAATTTAAGCGAAATTCTCGGAATGATCAAAATCGGTGGTACCGTTTTTGAGAAAATCAAAAACAAAAAAAATGGTGGGTACCAAAACTACTCATTTTTTTGAAAATTTTGTTCAACCATTACCTAGGTTTAACTTAATTAAATTTGTTTGGATTTTTTTTAAGAAAATCGTTGGGACAGTTTTTGAGAAAAAAAAATATTTATAAAATTTCGAAAAAAAATCGCATGGCAGGTACCGTTATTTTTGGTCATAAAAAATCAAATCAAAAAAACATACGAGGGTAAAAAATCAAAACCCATATCTACCAAGTTTGAAGAAAATCGGCCTAGCCATTTAGCTGTAATCGAACAGACAGACAGAATTGCCAGACCCACGTTTTGCATAACTTGCCTTACAGTACCTATAAGTCGCAAGTAAAAAACAAATAATTTGTTATTTTGTAAAATTTTAAAAGGATACGCTGTAGGAACCGTGAAATATTGACCGCACGCCACTGATACCAATGCATTAAGGTGCCAAGACTTCTATACTTACAATAAAAACAAACTCGAGATTTTGAACAAATGACAAAAAAGTCCCACATTTCCGTCTGCTTTTTTTATTAGCCTAAGTGGCTAAGTCAAGTATCTTTAAATTTGGAACCTATCGATTCTTTATTCATTCCCTCGACAAGTTGTTTTTAAATTTTCGACCAAGAACAAGGATAGCTGCCATACAAATTTTCACTTGCGATTGGTATACGCAGGGTGATCCATCTAGTGGCTTCGTTTTAAATAATTATGTTATTTGGACACTTTCCCGCAGAACAGAAGGTCAGTATTTTACATTCGCTGAACGAAATGAGTCGATTGAACAACCTTGGGAAATATTGAAAACTGTCCTGTGTACCTCAAACAGTTCGCGAAACTGGTATGCTACTGGACAACACACATACATATTCCCCTTCATCCTACACTGCGCGCAGATGAGAAAGTGGCTGCTGTAGCCGAGAGTGTGAGATTCAATTCACATCAACTCGCCATTGATCTCAACTGCTCAACATTTCACGCACTAGACTGAGGAAAATTCTGCACAAAGATCTCTGATTATTCGCTTATAAGGTCCAATTGACTCAGCAATTGAAGGCGCGGTAATTATTCACTGGAAATGAAGGAGACACCCCTACCGTCAATGGTCTCGGGTATAGAGCAATGCTAATCGACTTTCAGTAGCCGAAACTTGACGACATCGATGTTTCCGAGCTGTGGTTCCGCTACATGCCATTCAAGCGACATGACGCACGCAACGCACGGAGTTGTGACCCGTGGCTGTGAAGTAGAAAATTGGCGATTGGGTCATCGCACGGCAAGCGATCATCAATATCAATTGGCCGTCATGATCAAGCGAATTGACTTGACTCGATTTTTTTTCTGGTGCTAAGTCCAGTTCTTAATCTCCACTAATAAGCAAACCACTTTGGACGAGCTCGAGGCCTACATTTGAGACGATTTTACCAAAATAACGCCGCGGTTATCAACAAAAGTTGGACAGACACCACTACCAAACAAGCAAAGACCGTCATTTAAACGATGAGCTATTGCATGCATACTGCCATAAAATAACTTCAAAGCGCCTATTAAAATTTTCAAAAATAAATTATTTTGGATAAGGTTTTAAAAATATTTATTTTTTTTGAAACCTTAATTTTTCGATTTATAAAATATGCAGGAAAACAAAAATTGATCTTTAGAAAAAAAAAAACGGTTCCTACCCCACAAATGTTAAAAGTCGTTTTTGAAAATCTTATTTTCCTCGAAAATGGCTCATAGAATTTTATTAAGATAATTAAAAACTTCTAAAGAAACTTCTAAAAAGTTTTTTTCTTTTTAAATAGAAGTCATAAGTTCGGTAGAGTAAGAGCAGGCGTGTGTTAGAAAAGATCATGGATTGACATTTACCAACATTGAATTTCAAGAAATTTTTATCGCACCAAGTAAGAAAGAAGTTTAAATCTTTTTGAAGCAGGAAAAAAGTTATATATTACTTTAATAATTTGTATATCATCGGCTTAATTAGAAAGGTCAGATTAAGTAATGAAATCAACATCTTTAATGGCAAGGACAAAAAGAAGTGGGGTTCCCTGAGGAACGCCTAAAGTGGTGAAGAGGGGTTCAGAGTCAGAGTACCCGAACCTTACCCTGTACAGGCGGTTATCTTATTATTATTTAACTCATTGAATGAATAATGGTGAAAAAACCAAATGTTTTTAGCTTGATGTAAATAATTTGTGGAGAGATTTTATTAAATTCTTTACTGAGGTCGATAGTCTTTTTTAGACTTTTTCCAAAGCACAAAGTGTCTTGGAAACAAACTGAATAAGATTCTTTGTCGTGTTCACTTTAAAGATTCATGCTGAAGTGGTGAAACTAATGAATTTTCAGTGAAAGTAGTCAAAGAGTTATTGAAAATGGGACCTCTCATTTTCACACATAATAACATTAATAGCGCTTTTTATTATACAAAATTCATTGATATATCACACGATCCTCAAGAAAGGAGATCTTTAAACTGCGCCAACTAAAGAGGTATAAGTCTTTTGAGCATCGCATACAAGGTCCTTCCTGCCGTACTATGTAAACGACTGAAGACTTTCATCAAAAACAGGATATATCCATATCAGTGCGGTTTTAGACCAGGAAAGTCTACCATCGATCAAATATTCACTTTACGGCAGATCTTCGAAAAAAGCCAGGAACTTCAGATCGACAACTATCACCCTTTCATCGATTTCAAAGCCGCAATGTATAGTTTTGGGATCTCTGACAAACTTGTTCAGTTGAGCAGGATGACGATGAAGAACATACGCTGCTCCATCAAAGCCGGAATGGATTTGATGCCGCAAAATGCTTTAGGCAAAGCGATACTTTGTCGTGCGACTTCTTCAACGTGGTTCTTTAAAGAATAGTGTAAAACTCACGCATCAACAAAAGTCCATTCAATTACTCAGATACGCTGACGACGACGTTGACATAATTGGAAGAACAAAGCGTGTTGTCAGTGGCGAATTGGTGAGCATTGCGACGGATGCGAAGAAGATGGGTAAAGCAGTCAATGAAAGCAAGACCAAGTATATGCTGTCATCAAGAAAGGACCCACATCACCGACACGTCTTCGACAGAACGTCAACATAGATAGCTATAATTTTGAGTTAGTTAAGGACTTTCTCTACGTTAAGACAATAAATAACACCAGCGCTGAAATCAAACGGAGAATAACTCTTCCAAATTGCTGCTTCTTCGGACTAAGAAGGCAATCGAGTAGCAATGTGCTCTCTCGAACAACTCAAGTCTCCCTCTATAAAACTCTTATCATCCCGTTCCTTGTGTTTGGTAGAAAGACATGGACCTTGTCGAGGTGAATGAGAAAGCTTTTGAATTTTTCGAGAGGAAATTTCTCCGTGTGATCTTTGGTCCCGTCATGAACTGTACAGGCTGTACAGCGAAACCTATAGTCAAACGAATTAAAAATCCATGTAGAGCAAATGGACCCAAATGCTTCGACCGAGAAAGTCTTCGAATCCAATCTAGAGGGACAGTGCAGTAGAAAACCGCGGCTCAGGTGACGCACACAAGTGGATACCCTGGTCCCCCTCCGACTGTAGTGCACTTTAAGTAGCCGCTCTTCTGGAAATTCCTTTATTATGTCCCTGTATATCAAGTTACTCATATCTAGGCTTAATAATTTCTTGAGGGTAGGTGGAGGTGGAGCAAGGCTCTACATCTCTTCTTTCAAAATATTAAACTAAAATGGAGCTTGAGAAGGTACAAATGATAATGTAAAGCTTACCATGGAGATCTGGATTAACCAAAATACCAAAACCATAACCTTCTACCATCATTTAGGACCTACATTGTAGGTGACACCTTTTGAAAATATTTGAAATTGCTACTGAATTGGTTGAAGTCCATGGATTTTAAATCTTGAATTCTCTTGCACAACGAACAGCCATCTAATATTCGGGATGACTTACCTTTCAATCGTTGACGATGCTCTTGATGATGATGGTCATGATACCTACTCCTGAACATGCACATGAACATAACATAAGCGCGGCGGTATACCGGCAATGCAAATCATCAAGTCATCAAATTTCTGATACACACAAAGAGGCGATTATGCGATGCAGCTCCTGCGTTAAAATTCTTCCAGATCTCTTCCTCTGCTCTATGTCCATCAGGCAGCAAATTCGCAAATTGGAAATTGCAATCATTTCCGTAATTCGATTCGGGCGGTCGGCAGTTGGCGGCGGCGGCGCGGCGCCAGGCCGACAATCGATTTGGCGGAAAATTTCACATCAAAAGTTGGCAACGACCAATGCAACGCAACAGTGTGGTCGATTTGATATCTGTTTTCGATTGTTCATTATTATCATGAAGCCATCGATGACGGACGAGGACAGGGCATAAAATCCAATTCTGCTTAAGTCGTCTCCATTTGCTCTGATATGAAACTCTGTCTGACACTGAGTCCATCAGGTATAGAATTCTAATTCTGGAACCGGAGGCATGCGTTTCACTTGGCTTATATTGGCTGTTTCATGGAGTATACGCTGCTGATGGATAGACCAATTTTATTTCCCTACTTGATGTTGCATTGCTACGTGTGCGTTTGTGCGGTCGAGTCAATACTTTTAATGGGATTAATTTCAGTTTAAAGAAAATTTGCTGAAAATGCCTTTAACAGCAACTCGAATACTTTTTTTTGTTTGTGAACCTCTTAAGCATATATGTAAGCTACCTATACTGAACTTTATGGGTACATTTATTAATTGTTTTTTGTACTAGAGAACTTTTTGAAATGGGGCCATTTATAGTAATTCTCCACCAATCCCTTTCCTTTAAATATTCAAAGCTTCCAATATAATACTTGATCTTTGACGCTACGCAAATAAAAATCCATCTAATTACCAGTTAACAATTTTCAAGACTTGGCTTTATTTGTTAAAAAAAGTCATCGCATAAATGTCATTCCCTCTTCAAATTGCCCTTCAAATCTCGTATTACTTCGTGACACCGCCCTTATTGTTAAACTATCCTGCTTCTTTTCATTTGCAATCGATTAACAAACGAAACATCCTTACAGTCAAGTTTGAGTGTGTCAAATAAAGGACTCGTATGTTCACAACTGCAAATATGTAATAACAAAAGTGGATTTAATAAATCTGAACTGCTGTATTAGTATCTGGCAGAATAATGGTAACAATATTCATATAGCAAACATGTCACCCTTATAATAATAATAGCAGCATCTCTGCGGATGAGGGAACGATGAATAAGGGATGCGCTGCATTTTAAACAGTGCCTCTCAGCATTTGATTTAATCCGATTGCCACAAAAGGAAGTTGAAATTTGTCACGTTAGTGGACTTATGGCAGCAGAAAAATAAATGTGTAGATTTCCACACAAATTAGCTTTGAAGCATTGCTTAATAGAAAGACATCATTATTAACAGTATGTTGACTGTTGTAGCGAGTCTGTTAAGGGATGAACACATTTTCGAAGAATTAATTGTTCTTTTTGACAGCTCAATATTCGTCATAAAATACTCATGCAAAAGAAGTAATTTACTGAATAAGTGAAAAAAGTAGAAGTACAAATACGCCGACTTTTAAGCAGCCGATTTTTGCCAATGGGATGCGTGAGCCGACTATCGTGAAGGTGTAAATTTGACTGGCTTAATGTAACAAATATTTTATTATTTTAGTGTTTCGTATCGGATGGGTCTGACATGAAAAAAGCACAGCTCCCCGCGGTATTTAAAAGGATTCTTTTTATAATGTTTCTTTTTTGTTATTTAAAGTAAAAAAAAAGAGTCTTGAAAAAGTTCATAATGTGCAAATTCCAAAATAAGAAATCAATTTTTTTGACTATTCAAAATGTATTTTACATTTTATGAAATTCCTTTTGGGCATTGTGAATGTTTCTTTCTTAACTTTTTGAGCGATGAGTTACTGGCTTTTGGGCAGTATATTAATTTTACTTGCCAAAAAAATATATGTTGAGGTTTGAACACTTTTTAGTCTCATAACTTTTCATCTAATCATAATAACAAAATGCATCAAGCTCAAGTTGTCTATCTTGTAACGAACTATCTAAGTTTGGAGGTCTCATGTTCACTCCTCGAAGACAAATCTCCCTCCTCATATTTAATGCGAAGCAACAACCGTCCACGACAAGTGACCACTACACCCTCCAAACCCAACTAAGATCCCTTACAGAAGTGAAGGAAGACAAAAGATTGGCTTCCCTGAAGTCGATACGATTGCCTATACCCCCACTTTCTTGGAATATTTCGATATTATATACTCCTCTTTCTATCACACCTTTCTTAATTCCTTAAGGAACCTTTCCTCATCTACACCGTCGAATATACCCGAACTCTGGTATAAATCCGCGAATATATATAACTTTTAGACGAGGTTGTCTTCACTCAACAGCCACCTGGGCCTGCTCGATGCTCGTTTGCTTAGCTCGCCGAATGGGGCGGGGATCTTGCAGCCGGAGTGTCGACGATGTTACATTAGATTTACAGACCCTATTAACCTGCAGTTATGGTTGAAAAACGAAATTTAAAAGTGTTGAAGCCCGAAATTTGTAACTGTAAGCAAACCGTAGATGAATGTACTCTTCATCCATGATGTTTATTTTTGAAAGCAAAACAACTACGCGACTAACAGTAGAGATCATAGATGTTCGTGTCTCTCGAACCGAATCTTCGCCCCGCCCTATCTCTCAGTTGTACCGACTGAAAGAGGCCTTTGGTTTCGTATGGTTCGAATAAATTCAGAAACCCCCTTAAATTTGAGAGAATCAGATGTATTTGACCCCTCTGCCTTCTATACCCAACCCCACGATCCGAAGATACTGATCTTCATATTCCGATTTCGATTCTCAGGTGGCAAAAATATTTTTTTATGAGAATCCCCCACACTCGGATAGAGAAGTTCAAAAATAAACTCCCCTTAACTCATCAACTCCAAACCTCTCGATACCCCTCGACCTTCTCTTAATCCTCCATAATCATTATTACGTGTATCGTTACTTTAGATCCAAAAAAAATGAGAAAAAAAAAAAAATACGATTCTCAAAATTCATTTCCTTGAACTCTTACAAGATGTTATTTTATTCTCTTAAATAATCTTATCACATTCTTAGATATAATTCGGATCAATAACATTCTTAGGTATGATTCAGATCGACTTCAGAATCTCTTTTTTGTATTTTACTTCTTAGTTATAAAAAAAAAACATTACTTTATGCTAAATTTCATACCTCCGCACACTCGATCTTTAATATTAACAGAAACTAAATTCTTTTGTAATCTTGCATTGCCCGTTAAATCTTTATATCAACAAAAAAAATGTCGACGTATTTACAGAATCGTTTCTGTTCACCACGTCTCGAGAAAAAAAAACAAATGCTTATATCTTTTTCTTTTAAGAATCAGTCGTTTTGATCAGGTAAAAACAATTTGTAATCTTGGTTACTATATCACGATATTTCCATGATGTCACTTTTGATAACTTTTTTAAATTTCCGTAATTATAAATCTTATCGTTATGCTATCAAAGGGACCAACTTTGTCCTTTTATGGCATTAACACAAAAAGTATCAATCAATATAAAAAAAAATGAATAGACAATATTATCAATAATTACTCACCAAACTTGTCCTGGATGTAGAAGTGCACTCGTACTCCGGTGTTCGGCATTCTATTGTTTATGTTTAAATTATAGTTGTTTCTATGTAGGTTAGACACTATTAGTATATTTAATAAAAAAAAATTACCCAATTGGGTGCCTTGATCCAACTTGAGATTTAGGCTACCGAGGAGCGGAAGAATTCACACTTAATTATTCTCATACTTTAAATTATACTAACATGTTTTTAAATTCTTGTAACATAAAATCTGGAACTCACTGTACTGTCTTTACCTAATACTTTGTCTTCTTGTGACATATTCTCAGATTCTTACTTTCATTTACTTGGCAAAAATACTAATTCTACTTAATACTATGAACCTCACTCTTCGATTTGTTTTGGTTTTGTTTGTTTTTGTTTTTACTTCATCTTATTTTTAACCTATCTTTATCATCAAAGGATTCTTTTTCTTTCAGAACTTGAACACGAAATTCTGAAGGGAATTTACTCTTATAAGCTTATATAAAAAAAAATACAACACTCATTGGAAATTATCTTCACTTAAAAAAAAACATAAAGATACCTAGTAATGCTGTGCATAACTTTAAAAAAAATATCACTTTTCTTCGTCGTTATAGTGGTAACGTTGCTCTTATTTTGACTTTATTTATATTAATTGGGATGGATAGTTGGCAAGGTTTTTTTTTTTTTTTTTTTTTAGGAGAGGGAAGAATACTGATCAGAAAAAAATCACAATATGATGTTTTTTTTCTTGAAGCTTTCTTCTTCTCTGTGCGATGTTGTTGCTTTTTAATTTTTTTTTTCTCTTCCTTTACATGATCTGACAGTTGATTGAACAATTTGACGACGAGGGAATATTTTTAGGCTTGACTGTGTTGATTTTTCGGAACAACCGAAAGTAGGTATTTGAACGATTTTGTTTTAGGTTATTTTTTTTCTTTCTTTCTTTCAGTGTTTTTTTTTATTTCTTTTTATGCTTTTACGCCTATTCTAACACAGAATTATATTACGTGTTTATTACTCGATTGAACTATATTCTTTTTTTTTTTTTTTTGACCGTGGTACGTTTTTTTTTCTTGATTTTGTTTTTAATTGTCTTTTTGTCTTTTACAGTCGCCTACTTCAGTACTCCCCTTTCGTTGACCTGTAGAGATAAATAAAAAAAAGCATGGCTTAAGTTTGGGGAAAATCGCTTTTCTTTTCTTCTCTATTCTTTCTTTTCTTAATTTTTGTTCTCATCTTTATTTTCAACTAATGAGTTACTACTAATTCTTACCTTTCTGGTTTTAGGATTTAAATGATTTTAAAATGCTGCTGTTTGATTGTGGGTGAGTTTTATCTCCTTTTTTCCCCTTTTTTTCTTGGGTGCCTAAGAATGGCAGAGATGGAGTGCACACTTCGACGGTCAGAAATTGAAAGATCGATGTGGTTGTCGATTGCGGAAAGGTTTGCCATTCGAAAAAAAAATGGCGTAATTTACAACGGAAGTTGAGTGGACCGTGGATGCTAATTGTGTTCTGTTCTGTGTGCTTAGTTTCGGGACCTTTCCTTAAAAAAAAAAATGTAGTTTACGGGTGACCTTACACTTTGTTTATTTAAGTGGTTGATGTTGTTGGCCACGTTGTTTCTTACAAAGCTTCTTCTTGCGACTAGTCTCTGACTCGTCTTCAAGAAGAAGAAAAGAAACATCCTACGTAATGTATACTTTTCCTACTTGAGTCTCATGCGCAGCTGACTAGCCGGGCTGCTGAACCTTTTCGTCTTATTTCTTTAAATCTTTAGTATGAGCCACTGATTCGAAACCTTTCATGTCTCTTACTTTGTATAAGTTATTACCAATAATTTTAAGAATAGTTACCTTCAAGAATTTCGGACTGAGTTTAGCGCTTCTGTGTTTAGTCGCATCACTCAAAGTGAAGTTTCGCTTGAATGCAGTTTCTCCTACTGTGAAATTGACTATCCTACTTCTCAAATTATAACTTTCCCTGTATGACTCGTGAGCTTGATCTAACGCGGTTTTTAGGTATGCGTGTAAAATGTTCATTTTTGCAGTTTTAGGCAACCAGTCTATCTCCGAGTTATTGAGGCCATTAAGTTCTCTCAAAAGTTTATAGTCGGCCCCGTGCTCAATCATTCTCTGCCCAAATAGTGCCTCGTATGGTGACATACCTAAGACAGAGTGCACTGATGTGCGTAAAGCACTTCCTATGCTTGACAAGTACTCGTCCCAATTATATTGCCTAGCATCGATGTAAGAGCGAATTGCAGATAGGATGGATCGATTGACTCTCTCACTCGCGTTTGCCTGCGGTGAGTAAGCAGCGGTCTTTACCTGACGAATACCAAATGTCTCAACCATCTTACTGAATTCCTTACTGATAAATTGTGATCCGTTATCGGTCAATACACTCTCTGGAACTCCGTACATCAAAAATATCTCGTCTCTCAAAAACTTGATCGCTTCAGCCGAATTAGCCTTTTTCAACGGTTTGATGAGGACGAACTTGGTTAACTGATCTAATGCAACAATAATACAAGTGTTTCCGCTACGCGAACGCGGATAAGGTCCGAGAAAGTCAACGTACAAATGTTGAAACGGTCTTTCAACGGTGTACGCTTTCCCCATCTCTGTGCGCAAAATCGCATTCGGTGCTTTAGTTGTCTTACACGTTTCACAACTACCTACAAATTGTTTAACCTGACTTGCCATTGTTGGCCAGAAAAACTGTTGGCGGAGGCGATATAGGGTTTTGGCTATCCCCCCATGCGACGCTCTTGGTGGACAATGTGCCCGAGAGATTAACTGATCCGTCAGCGACGACGGAATCCATAGCTTCCAGACTTGATCGTCTTGAAGCGGATTACCTGTACAATGTCTGATCTTCTTGTACACGAAACCTTTCGAAACTCGAAGATCAGGTAGCCTTTCGTTGTTGTGTCTGATGTGTTCTACGATTTGGAGATATTCTTCTGACTTGAATGCCGGATCTTCCAAATCGACGTGCAACACTTCAACCGGGTTGATTGACACAGAACCCCGATAGAATACCTCTGAGTGTATACCCTCTACTTCGTGCACTCGAGATAGAGCATCTGGTACTACATTCAGAGTACCCCTCCGGTGCTCTATCTCAAAATCAAACCCTTGCAATTTGAGACTCCATCGCGCTAACCTCCCTGTTGGATCTCTCAAACTCATTAGCCACTTCAGGCTCGCGTGGTCGGTGATTACCAAAAACCTGTATCCCTCCACGTATGGTCTAAACTTCTGGATACCTTTTACAGCAGCCAAGCACTCGCGTTCCGTAACCGTATAGTTACGTTGCGCCGCATTTAGTTTCTGGGAATAGTAATAAATTGGCTTCTCCACTCCAGTCTCATCCTTTTGACATAGCACGCAGCCGATGCCGGTGTTCGATGCATCACATAAAATTACGAACTGTTTGCTGAAGTCAGGATTAACGAGGACAGGAGCAGAAGTTAGAGCCTTCTTAATATCATTAAAAGCTTTCAACGCTTCGTTCCCAAACTCAAATTTGGTTCCCTTCTTCAAGGTGTCGGTCACAGCACTGGCTATACTAGAAAAATTTTTTATGAAGCGACGGTACCAGCCCGCCATGCCGATAAATCGACGTACTTGTCTTATTGACGTTGGTACTGGAAATTCTACAATAGCAGATATCTTCTCTGGGTCTGCTTTTAAACAACCGGGTCCTACAACGTATCCTAGATACTGTAACTCTTGAAAACAGAAGTTCGATTTTTTGACGTTGATCGTCAATCCTGCTTCTAGCAACCTTTTCGCTATTATGCGCAATGTTTCGATATGTTCTTTAAAATTTTTTGATATGACCAATAAGTCATCTAAGTATACGAATACTCGATCACGCAATTCCTGTGGAACTACAAGATTCATCAGGTAGGTGAGACTTTGAGCGGCATTTGAGAGACCGAACGGCATCACCTTGAACTGATAGAGTGGTCTACCAGGGACGGTAAAAGCGGTCTTCTCCCGTGAACTTTGCTCCAACGGTATCTGCCAGTACGCATCTTTAAGGTCCACACTCGAAATGAAATGTGTCTCTTGAAGGCGTGCTAACAGTCCCTCTATCTGAGCAATTGGATTCGCATTCTTTTTAGTCACGGAGTTAACCTTCCGAAAGTCCAAGCACATTCGGTTCTTGCCGGGTTTTCGTACCAATACGACCGGTGAACTCCATGGGCTGGAACTTTCTTCGATCACACCTAACTCAAGCATGCGGTCCAATTCCTCGTACACTAGGGCTTGTACCGCTGGAGATATGGGATAATGACGCTGTTTGATTGGCGCCGCGTCCCCAGTATCTATCACGTGTTCTATAAGGTGAGTCCGTCCTAAGCCTCTGTCAGCGAAGGATGGAAAAAGCTCTATTGTCTCCTTCAATACCTTCGATTCTTGCTTGGACAAAACGCATCTTTTCGGTTCTTCTTTTTTTGTTTCAGATTCGGTGTTACAGTCAATGGACGAAATCAGGTGAGGAGCGATTTGAAATAAGGCCCAAAAATCAACCCCTAAATATAAAGGTTGGGCTAGAGATGGTACGACAAATAAATTCAATTCGTAGGCTTTACCATTGTATTGAATTGTTGCCGTGACTATCCCTACAATTGCTTGCTTCTTTCCATCAGCTGTTGATATTGCTGACGAAAAATTTTTGTAAGGAATGTTTTTCTCCTTTAAAAATTCTAAGGCTCCTGAGCCCAGACAACTTAAGCTGGCTCCGGAATCTAATAGACCCAGCCAAGTTTTTCCAAATATTTCCACCGAAATATATGGCCGCGGATCTATAGAATTAATGGCCAAATTAGTAGTAGATATTGCTTTATAGACTTTCTTTTTGTTCTTCATTTTATTTCTTAATTCGGAAATCTTCTTTGAGCGACAAGGGAATGTCAAAATTCTCTGACGAGCTTTAAAATATTGTATCTGGCGTTCTTTCAATGTTTTCATAGTAGGACTTAAACTTACTTGTTCCGATGATTTGGTTTTCGGATCTTCATTCGTTTTTGTTTCAGGTTTTAAAATAGTTATCGTTTTAATTTTTGGTGTTGTGATAGGAATAGCTACTTTGCCGAGTAGTTGGTCTTCGCATATTCCCCCTCGGTTGAGGAATTGCTCTTCTGAGAGTTTTCCGAGCAAATTGGACAATTCGGCGTAACTACGTCAGCTCGACCACATTTAAAACAAAAAAGACGTCTCTTCGTGTCAGGACAATCTCTGAAGCTATGACCTACGCCCTTACAATTCCAGCACTTAAAGTCGTCTTTCCTATGGAAAGCCTCCAATGAAGTGCCGGAAATTGGTTTGACGTCTTCAACCGCCAACTGATCTAACTCATGCACTTGTCTGCGAACCGGATTGTTTGCATAATTTGTTTGGGTCTGTGGTTTGAAACGTTGAGTCTCGTTACCATTTAAATATTTCTCTATGGTTCTGCAAACGTACACCAATTCGGCTAAACTATTCGTATTGAATGTAATTAATAATTCTCCCATTCTTCGTTTCACATTTTGCTTTACGAGCTCTACTATTTCTCTTGTCGGTTTCGGTACCTTCAATCTGGAGTTGATTTTAATGAGATCATCGTAGAAATCGTTAAAACACTCATTAAACCCTTGGCGTCTATCTGACATCTTCCTAGACAACTCAGAGTCTGTTTCAAGGCTCCTGTATTGTTCTAGTAAGGCATTCTTGAGTATCGGCCACGATGTTTGCCTGTTACTCTTCGACCAGGTCCAATACCAATCTTCGGCTGAACCGCTAACAAAATGATGGAAGTTATTTACAACTTCCTCCCATGAAACATGGTAACTATCTTTAATCCTTTCGATTCTAAATAAGAAATCATCTACCGTCATATTCTTGGTGTCAAATCTGATTCCCCACTTGTGGTAGTGTGGAAATCTGACAAAGGAACTAGCTTGTGATTGTGTCGGGTTGCGTTGGTCTGACGAAATTGGTGAATCGTTGAGGTTCATTTGACCTAATTGTGTCAAGAAAGTGTCTACGTTAGACCCCCGTGCCATATCAATAGGATGAACACTTGCTCTTGGTTCACTCTGTTGGGTTTGCCTCGGAACTTGAGCAGTAGTAGTGATTGGGTACGATGGTATGCTTTCGCGTAATTGAGCGGCTGGTGTTATCGCCTCTGCTAAATCTCGGGCATTCTGTACATTCGGTTGTGTTGTAGGTATCGATTTCGCAAGAGTTTCCCTAACTATATTACCTACTTGTTCTAGGATTCTAGTTTGATTTCTTTCTAGCTCCTCGCGTAAGAATCGTTGATCTTCAGTTCGATTTAAACCGACTGTAGCAGATACTACCTCCCGCACATAATTATCGAACTGGCTAGCATCAAAAGATTCTCTTCTTTCATTTCGACTCGAAGTATGGGGAGGATCTTCTACCTCTATCCCTTCATGAACACTAGAGGCACGACCATCCTCTTGATCTTGTCTCGAGTTTCCTGCTGCGGTGTTGTTTGCAGTATTGCGATTAATATTATTATTGGCCGCGCTCATTTCTAAGGCTCTAGCTCTTGCTCTATGTCTTAAATCTCTTGGAGTTGGAAACGAAAGTCGTGCTTTTTCTGTCCTACTCATTGGAAATATTAAAAATTGTATACGATAACTTACTTGCTATAAACGCGTTGTATAAATCAAAAAAATTACTTAATAAGAGTTAATAGTTAATTTATCTAAACTTCATTCAATCTTAGCCTTATTTAGACTCCTAGCAAGGAATGTCGTGAGTAAACTTAACTAAATCTTAAACTATTTTATTATTATTTTTTTTTTTTTTTTTTATATATATATTATATAGCCAAATATTTTCTAACTAGACTTCATAAAGTTGAAAAACTATAAATCTCCAAAATACGCTATCAGAGATAAATATCTAAAAAGAAACTATTTAACTTAATCCAGGTAAAAATCTTCTCAAAATATCTGAAAACTAATACTGCGCCGCCAGGCAAAACTGACTATACTAAATATATATCTCAAAAGCTGAACTATCATAAATTTTCGGGGTATCGAGGGTTGGAGTGAGAGTCCGAATAACTACGATATCTTTCTCTCCACTTAACTAACTGAATGTGTTGTAAATACTCGTACTTAAGAACTTCCTATATAACTACCCTGTTAGTAGTTATACAAAAAAAAACAAATTAAATGATTTGATCTTCATCGCGAAAGAAACTTTTCATTATCAGAGAAAACGAATATTCGTCACGTTGCAACAGACGTGCTTCAGGAACTATTTCTACTAATCACCGGTCAATGTGTTCGAAGTCTCTCATTTTCGTCTTCAAATTAAATCTATATTTTTCAAAGATTGATGCGTTCATGCGTGTTCTTTTTCTCGAAAAAGAGAATCTCCAGCAATTATCTCTATACTCTTACAACAGCCATGTGTCAGGAACTTGTTCAACTAACCACCGGATAAAAGGTTAAGAAGATAATCACTGTGAAATCTATCACACCATTTTAGAATAAAGCCTTAATGCAACTGACCACCAGGTGTTTACACCCAAATGCGGACACAAGGGTTCATTCCAAAAATCGAGGTTGGAAACAACCAATCGTATCATTACAACCGCCAAAGTTCTACTAATTCACAAAAACTTCCGGATAATGCATCCGACTACCTATCTCCAATAATTCCTCGAGTGAACTTTTTCAATCGAACCAAACCACTTCATCAAAATCTCAACAAAAAAAAAATGTTTACTCTTCTGAATTGCTCTCAAAAAATAAAATTATTTCTGTAACACTGACAAATTTTCGGGCCCCACGTGTTGGGCGCCATCTGTAACGAACTATCTAAGTTTGGAGGTCTCATGTTCACTCCTCGAAGACAAATCTCCCTCCTCATATTTAATGCGAAGCAACAACCGTCCACGACAAGTGACCACTACACCCTCCAAACCCAACTAAGATCCCTTACAGAAGTGAAGGAAGACAAAAGATTGGCTTCCCTGAAGTCGATACGATTGCCTATACCCCCACTTTCTTGGAATATTTCGATATTATATACTCCTCTTTCTATCACACCTTTCTTAATTCCTTAAGGAACCTTTCCTCATCTACACCGTCGAATATACCCGAACTCTGGTATAAATCCGCGAATATATATAACTTTTAGACGAGGTTGTCTTCACTCAACAGCCACCTGGGCCTGCTCGATGCTCGTTTGCTTAGCTCGCCGAATGGGGCGGGGATCTTGCAGCCGGAGTGTCGACGATGTTACATTAGATTTACAGACCCTATTAACCTGCAGTTATGGTTGAAAAACGAAATTTAAAAGTGTTGAAGCCCGAAATTTGTAACTGTAAGCAAACCGTAGATGAATGTACTCTTCATCCATGATGTTTATTTTTGAAAGCAAAACAACTACGCGACTAACAGTAGAGATCATAGATGTTCGTGTCTCTCGAACCGAATCTTCGCCCCGCCCTATCTCTCAGTTGTACCGACTGAAAGAGGCCTTTGGTTTCGTATGGTTCGAATAAATTCAGAAACCCCCTTAAATTTGAGAGAATCAGATGTATTTGACCCCTCTGCCTTCTATACCCAACCCCACGATCCGAAGATACTGATCTTCATATTCCGATTTCGATTCTCAGGTGGCAAAAATATTTTTTTATGAGAATCCCCCACACTCGGATAGAGAAGTTCAAAAATAAACTCCCCTTAACTCATCAACTCCAAACCTCTCGATACCCCTCGACCTTCTCTTAATCCTCCATAATCATTATTACGTGTATCGTTACTTTAGATCCAAAAAAAATGAGAAAAAAAAAAAAAATACGATTCTCAAAATTCATTTCCTTGAACTCTTACAAGATGTTATTTTATTCTCTTAAATAATCTTATCACATTCTTAGATATAATTCGGATCAATAACATTCTTAGGTATGATTCAGATCGACTTCAGAATCTCTTTTTTGTATTTTACTTCTTAGTTATAAAAAAAAAACATTACTTTATGCTAAATTTCATACCTCCGCACACTCGATCTTTAATATTAACAGAAACTAAATTCTTTTGTAATCTTGCATTGCCCGTTAAATCTTTATATCAACAAAAAAAATGTCGACGTATTTACAGAATCGTTTCTGTTCACCACGTCTCGAGAAAAAAAAACAAATGCTTATATCTTTTTCTTTTAAGAATCAGTCGTTTTGATCAGGTAAAAACAATTTGTAATCTTGGTTACTATATCACGATATTTCCATGATGTCACTTTTGATAACTTTTTTAAATTTCCGTAATTATAAATCTTATCGTTATGCTATCAAAGGGACCAACTTTGTCCTTTTATGGCATTAACACAAAAAGTATCAATCAATATAAAAAAAAATGAATAGACAATATTATCAATAATTACTCACCAAACTTGTCCTGGATGTAGAAGTGCACTCGTACTCCGGTGTTCGGCATTCTATTGTTTATGTTTAAATTATAGTTGTTTCTATGTAGGTTAGACACTATTAGTATATTTAATAAAAAAAAATTACCCAATTGGGTGCCTTGATCCAACTTGAGATTTAGGCTACCGAGGAGCGGAAGAATTCACACTTAATTATTCTCATACTTTAAATTATACTAACATGTTTTTAAATTCTTGTAACATAAAATCTGGAACTCACTGTACTGTCTTTACCTAATACTTTGTCTTCTTGTGACATATTCTCAGATTCTTACTTTCATTTACTTGGCAAAAATACTAATTCTACTTAATACTATGAACCTCACTCTTCGATTTGTTTTGGTTTTGTTTGTTTTTGTTTTTACTTCATCTTATTTTTAACCTATCTTTATCATCAAAGGATTCTTTTTCTTTCAGAACTTGAACACGAAATTCTGAAGGGAATTTACTCTTATAAGCTTATATAAAAAAAAATACAACACTCATTGGAAATTATCTTCACTTAAAAAAAAACATAAAGATACCTAGTAATGCTGTGCATAACTTTAAAAAAAATATCACTTTTCTTCGTCGTTATAGTGGTAACGTTGCTCTTATTTTGACTTTATTTATATTAATTGGGATGGATAGTTGGCAAGGTTTTTTTTTTTTTTTTTTTTAGGAGAGGGAAGAATACTGATCAGAAAAAAATCACAATATGATGTTTTTTTCTTGAAGCTTTCTTCTTCTCTGTGCGATGTTGTTGCTTTTTAATTTTTTTTTTCTCTTCCTTTACATGATCTGACAGTTGATTGAACAATTTGACGACGAGGGAATATTTTTAGGCTTGACTGTGTTGATTTTTCGGAACAACCGAAAGTAGGTATTTGAACGATTTTGTTTTAGGTTATTTTTTTTCTTTCTTTCTTTCAGTGTTTTTTTTTATTTCTTTTTATGCTTTTACGCCTATTCTAACACAGAATTATATTACGTGTTTATTACTCGATTGAACTATATTCTTTTTTTTTTTTTTTTGACCGTGGTACGTTTTTTTTTCTTGATTTTGTTTTTAATTGTCTTTTTGTCTTTTACAGTCGCCTACTTCAGTACTCCCCTTTCGTTGACCTGTAGAGATAAATAAAAAAAAGCATGGCTTAAGTTTGGGGAAAATCGCTTTTCTTTTCTTCTCTATTCTTTCTTTTCTTAATTTTTGTTCTCATCTTTATTTTCAACTAATGAGTTACTACTAATTCTTACCTTTCTGGTTTTAGGATTTAAATGATTTTAAAATGCTGCTGTTTGATTGTGGGTGAGTTTTATCTCCTTTTTTCCCCTTTTTTTCTTGGGTGCCTAAGAATGGCAGAGATGGAGTGCACACTTCGACGGTCAGAAATTGAAAGATCGATGTGGTTGTCGATTGCGGAAAGGTTTGCCATTCGAAAAAAAAATGGCGTAATTTACAACGGAAGTTGAGTGGACCGTGGATGCTAATTGTGTTCTGTTCTGTGTGCTTAGTTTCGGGACCTTTCCTTAAAAAAAAAAATGTAGTTTACGGGTGACCTTACACTTTGTTTATTTAAGTGGTTGATGTTGTTGGCCACGTTGTTTCTTACAATCTTGCCCAACTAGCAGGACAAATTTGACCAATTACTGAAAAGAAGAAAAGAAAATTCTATTAAGGAAAACATGCTCTTTAGTTTTATTTAATTGGATTTCTTAAAAAAAAATAGGTTTTTAAAATCGTAACTAAACAAAATGCACGACTGGGTCGCGCGAAATTGCTCTTATGTAAGAATCTTAAAAATTATGTTCAAAAGCATAGAACTCATTTTTTACTTGCGACTTAAAGGTACTATAAGGCAAGTTATGCATTCGTAAAAGAAATCGAACTCGAGATTTTGATCAAAGTTGACATTACGATGATAGCGAAGACCAAAAAAGTGGGTTTCTCAATAATTCTGTCTGTCTGTCTGTTTTACTACAGCTAAACGGCAATCTACAGCAAACTTGGTAGATATGGGTTTTAATTTTTTCTCCCGCGTGCTTTTTTCTTTGTTTTAAGACCAAAAATGACGGTGCCTGCCATACGTTTTTTTTCGAAATTTTATAAATATTTTTTTTTTCTCAAAAAGTGCCCCACAGATTTAAGAAAAAATCCAAAAATTTCATTTAGTTAAACCTAGGTAGTGGTTGAAAAAAAATTTCCAAAAAATGATTATTTTTGGTACCTCCCTTGAAACTATTTTTTTTTGTTTTTGATTTTCTAAAAAAATGGCTAATATTTTTCTTGGAAATTAATTTCTCATTCGTACAATAATAAAAACTTAAAGTTGGCGTACCAAAGTTTTTTTTTTTAAATGTTTTAAAAATTTTGTACATAAAAGCCTTTTTTTTAAGAAACCACTACAACGACTTATAATTTTTGTTCTTGCATAAATTCAAATTTGCATAGCATTCTGTTTTTATCTCTTACTACTAAAAAAATTAAGAAACTTAATTTTATCTTTATGAACAGTTTTATTTATAAATTCCTAATCTATTACCTAGGAGCAAGTTCGTGCCACCCAGTCGTGCATTTTATTTTAAAATCTTTTATTAGTAAGAATGCCATGTGATTTATTAAGCAAATATGAATTTATGCAAGAACAAAAATTATAAGTCGTTGAGCGATTTCTTAAGAACATAAACTTTTATATACAAATTTTTACTTGCGACTTATAGCTGTACTATAAGGCAAGTTATGCATTCGTAAAAAAAATCGAAGACTGAAAAACTGGGTCCTGCAATTCTGTCTGTCTGTCTGTCTCTCTGTCGGTTCGACTACAGCCTAAACGGCTCGGCCGATTTTCTTTAAACTTGGTAGATATGGGTTTTGATTTTTCCCCCCTACACGTTTTTTTTCTTTTTTTTAAGACCAAAAATAACGGTACCTGCCATACGAATTTTTTCGAAATTTTACAAATATTTTTTTTTCAAAAACTGCTGCACAGATTTAAAAAATAAAAACACAAAAAAATTTCATTTAGTTAAAGCTAGGTAATGGATGAAAAAAAATTCAGAAAAATGGTTATTCAGGGTACCCCTAATGGAACCATTTTTTTGTTTTTGATTTTCTCAAAAACAGTACCACCGATTTTGATCAATTTTTTTTTCGCGAAGGCTCTTCAAAAATTTAAATAGAATTGTGTATTCAAATTTTCAAAAAAAAAATTTTTGGATTTTTAAAAAAAACTTCAAATTTTTTTTTCAAAACTCAATATTTCGAAAGCCCCATGCTAGATTCTTTTTAAACTTCATAAATAAAAGTTTCTTAATATAATCTACAAGATGTGAGAAAAGAATTTCATTTTACCTTATAAAATGTTAAAAAAAATTAAAAAATGGTTTTCAAAAATCGTATTTTTCTCGAAAACGGCACCTAGAATTTTGATAAATTTTTTTTTCTTTCAATTAATTTTTATGATCTTTAATTTATTAAAAAAAATTGAAATCAAGATATTACAGCTTGTACCTACCATAAAACCATTTTTTCGAATTTTGAATTTCTCATTATTCACATAACGGTTCTTAATGAAATTTTTTATAGAGAAGCTTCTTAAAAGTCTAAAACACGTTGCATTTCAAAACTTTAAAATAAATATTTTTTGAATTTTTGAAAAAAAAAAATCTATTTGTTTCTTTTTTTGAAAATTCGATATCTCAGAAACGACTCAATATTTTTTTTTTTTAATTTAATTTTTATTCGAACAAGAATAAAAACTTTAAATTGGCGTACCAAAATTTTTTCTTAAACGTTTCTTAAGAAATTTGTATAAAAAAGCTTTTTTTTAAGAAACCACTAAAACGACTTATAATTTTTGTTCTTGCATAAATTCATATTTGCATAACATTCTGTTTTCGTCTCTTACTTTAAAAGAATTTAAAAAATTAATTTTATCCTTATGAACAGTTTTCTCTAATAACATTCGTTTTTAAAATTCCTAGCCTATTACATAGGAGCAAGTTCGTGCGACCCAGTCGTGCATTTTATTTTTAAACATTTTTAAGAAAATATTTTGGTACCCCAATTTAAATCTTCATTATTGTATGGCTAAAAATTAAATTTCAAAACAAAATATTGAATAGTTTTTTTTTTTAAGTTTTGAAATGAAATGTTTTTGAAAGAAAGTTCTTTGAAGCTTCTCTATAAAAAAAAAAAATCTTTAAAATCCGTTATGCCGATAATGAGGTTTTCAAAATTTGAAAATATGGATCTTCTATGGGAGGTCCTATCAATAATATCTGAATTCCAAATGTTCTTCATTGAATTAAATATTGTAAGAATTATTCGAAAGAAATAAAATTTTATCAAAATTCTAGAATTTTCGAAAACCATTGTTTAACATTTGTATAGTTATATACGACCCAAACGCAAAATAGTTGGCCTACTCATCAATTAATGAATTAACATTTTTTATGTGCCTATATTTTCTGGTTCCCAAGCAGTTGTTTTTTAATTTTTTTTTGTCGATGTAATAAATTACATTTAATAAGTAAATTAGACCAAACTAAATTCGAGAAAGCACATATGGCTCCAGTTTGCATTCCCTCAAACAAAGATAGAGCATAATAGTTGGACTACTCTCTCTGGGATGCAAAATCGCGACCTTAGAACAACAAGGTTCTAACCGACAATTTTGAAAAAAATGAGTTTTATATCAAATCTGGGTAAATTTAGGGTGCTCTTTCGATTCCCGTAATCCATTTTGCTCTATCTCTTTCCATTTCCATGATAGACAGGGCTACAGAGTTCTATCTGCATATTTTCCATTTGAGATTTAATCAATAAGGTTCTAACTGCCACTTAGAAGCTTGTTTCACAAAATATCCAGAGCTACAGAGTTCTATCTGTATATTTTCGATTTGAGATTTATTTAAAAAGGTTCTAACTTCCACTTAGAACTTTGTTTCACTAAATTCAAAAAAAGAAACCATGCAGATAGAACTTTGTTTCATATTTAAATGCAGATAGAACCTTATTGTTCGGAATTTATTTATTATTTTGAAATAGAATCAAGTAGATTTTGAGATTTATTTCAAGTAAATTTAAATTTGACCATTATATTTTTTTCGTGTATTTATCAGCTGTAACAAAAATATTATTTGTTTATGTACTATCTTTTTATTAACAAAATAATATTCCACATCTCTTTCACAATAAAGAAAACTTATTTAAATCTTTTTATTTCATCCAATCTCAATTATCCTCCGTAATCGAAAAAATTAAGTTCACAAGGTTCTAAGTGCTACATAGAACCTTATTGTTCTAGAATATAGTGTCGTATCGTTGAGCAGCAAAGTCCTATAATGATTTTTAAAGTCAAATTTAAGGGTTAAAAATCTGGTTTTATTAGGTTTTAAAGTAGAAATTTTATAGATTGTGTGCATATTCATCGGGTTATAAAAAAAAATTTTTAATTTTTTTCAACAGTATCCGAATAAAAGACTTCAAATATTCAGATGCGTTTTTCTCAAAACACACTTTGGTGTACTTAGAACCTTGTTGTTCTAGGGTCGCGAAATAGTTGGCCTATGAAGATTTAAATAGATTTTCAGTTAACCGTTATTAAAAAAATTACATGCACTTGTTTTGTTGTTTATTGATCTCTTGTTTTATGCAAGCCAGCAACAATTTAATGTCAACCATGGTGCGTGGCTTTGCATTATCAAGAGACTTTAGGAAATCCATAAATAAAGCCTTCGAAACGGGATTATCGAGCTATAAAATCGCAAAACAATTCAATTTACCGCGCTCATCAATTCGAAACATTATCTCAAAGTTCAAAAATAGTGGAAATGTGAAGATCGGTAAAAAACGGGACGCCCACCAATTGCAAAACCTCGAGATTGCCGAGTTTAAAAAAAAATAATAAAAGAAAATCGACGTCAAAAGGCCGCTGCAATAACTGTTCAATGGAGAGAAAGAATAAAAAAAAAGTGTTTCGGTCGACACTTGCAAACGGACTATGAAAAAAATTGGATACAAATTTTATAAGGTTTGTTTTAGATTTATTTAAATTAGACAATTTTAATTCGTTAAAAACATAGGCCAAAGAAAAACCACTTTTAACACCTAAACAAAAGAAAAAGCGGCTAGAGTGGGCCAAACAACGTAAAAACTGGACTTTAAGTCAATGGCGGTCCGTTATTTGGAGTGATGAGTCCAGGTTTGAAGTTTGCGTGGGCGACGAACGAAAACGAGTCATTAGAAATTCAAGAGGTTTTTCACAAAGATTGCCTTAAAAAAACGGTCAAGTTTCCAGCATCTCTAATGATATGGGGATGCATGTCGGGGCGGGGTTTGGGCAATTTGCATTTTGTAAATGGAAGTGTCAATGCTGCCAGGTACAGGGATATTCTGGAAAATGAGCTTCTCCCATCAATACCACGACTTCAAGCTAGTGATCGAGACTATATTTTCCAACACGATGGAGCTTCTTGCCATACAGCACGGTCTAAAATGGCGTGGCTATCTGCTGAAGCTATTCCTTTACTGGAATGGCCTTCCAGCAGCCCTGACCTTTCACCAATTGAAACTGTCTGGCATAAAATGAAACAAAAACCGCGCAAAGAACCATGTCGGACCTCTTCAAGACCTTAAAGATAAAATCATAAATATTTGCGAATCTTTTGGCACCGAAGAATGTCAAAAATTAGTTGACACAATGCCACGACGCATAGAAGCAGTTATCAGGCCAAAGGCGACATAACACCATGGTAAAATAAAAATTAAGACTCATAGGCCAACTATTTTGCGCTTAAAAAAAGTATCAATCGTTATTTTAATTTGTAAGATTGCTCTATACCGTTATTTAATTGAAGTCATTTTGTTTTTGTTACCTATTCCTATTCAAAATAAATATATCTTAAGAAAAATACTAAAATATTGATTTTATTTCCGATGGAATTTAAGAATCAGAAGATTTTTGTTTTTTATCATAGGTAGTCGAACTATTTTGCGTTTGGGCTCGTAGTTATATAGTAGCCATTGATTTATTAAGAAAATGACCTTATACTAGTAAGAAAATGTTTAAAATTAAGAATGAGTTAGTTTAAAGTTAGCAAATTGTTAGGTGGTATCACACTAATACCTTAATACTATTTATAATTTTGCGCTAATATTTTTAAACTTTTTAGGAGCTTGTGTATAAATTTTTCCATTTAAATCCATCAGACCAAAAACATAAATGTAAAGAAAGGAGCCAAGTTCTTCTATATAAAAACTCTTGTTTAGCAAGTCAGCCGTGAAAAGTACTGAGATCTAAAAGTACGCCAAGTTCTTACTTCAAGAAGGTTTAATACCGAATATTTAAGGTAGAATTATATTGAAACAGTTACAATGTAATAGAGAAATTTTATTATTTAATGATTACTGACTAAAATTTGATGGACTTACTTGGCAAGTTTTTTATTATGTCCAATTCGAAAGGTTTTAAAAACTTGACCAGTGAACCCATCAAATTTTAGTCAGTAAAAATCATTAAATAATAAAATTTCTCTATTACATTGTAGCTGTTTCAATATTATTCTATTTTTTTTTAAATTATAAATAAGTACTATTATCTATGTACATCCGCTCAAAGTCATAAAATGGAAATAATTCTGTTATGTATTATAATACAGACTTGTAAACACATACTGTCTAAACTTATATACTGTTATATAAACTTATATTCATATGCATTACAATTATGTTTAATATATTACTCGTATCAAGTCTCTTTCTGAATAAACCTCCTACCAACAAGTCATAAAGCGTTTGTTTGAGGTCTCTCACAAGAATAAAACAAATTCAATAATTATTGAGGATGCGATGATGTTTTTGTTGCAATTTTAATTCGTTTTTAAATGAAGGTAGCCCACCAATTAATAGAATAATTAGTGATTTGATTATAGTTCACATCACTGTTAAGAGTTTTTTTTATGTAAACTCATAAAGTTTTCTTTTTTCATTCATGTTAACATAACATAGAGTTCAATATCGAGCACTCTAGTTCTAAGAAAAGTCATGAGTTCTCAAGATGCATGTATAGTTTCAAAATGACAATAAAAACACACTTCGAATGAAAAATCTTAGATTTTCTATTTTTCGCTCTGAATGTACATAACTCGTACATTAAGCTATACCGCTCTACCAAATTTCATAATTCTACAGCAATCGGAAGTGCTCCGTATAAATTAAATATTTTCTCAGAAAGTGGGCGGATACCACGCCCATGAATGGAAAGCCTCAAATTTTATATTTTTTTCTTTGTATGCAATTTAAGGCCTATCGCCTTACCAAATTTCATCGTTTTACAGCAGTCGGAAGTGCTCCATTTAATCAACACCAATTCGAAGAGAGTGGGCGGATACCACGCCTCCTGAATGTAAAACCTCAAATTTTCGATTTTTTCCTCTGCTTGCATGACAAGAACTACCGTTGTGCAAAATTACAAGATTCTACGATGTCGGAAAGTGCTCCATAATTTTGATGATCTCTCAGCCAGTCAGTCAGTCAGATCAGTTACGGATTTCGTGATTTTTTAGGCCTTATATCTCAGGAACCGCTTATGCTAGAAAATTGGTG
This sequence comes from Philhelius festivus, assembly GCA_963931855.1. Taxonomy (NCBI): domain Eukaryota; kingdom Metazoa; phylum Arthropoda; class Insecta; order Diptera; family Syrphidae; genus Philhelius; species Philhelius festivus. The sequence continues at coordinate 64,476,152 of OZ007556.1, forward strand.
AGGCGGTGAGGTGGTGTTCCTGACTAGCTTATTCGGAATTTTAGGTTTCTGACTTCATTGATACTGAAGATAGGGAGGGGTCAAAAACCGCCTGAGTTTGTTCCTGTAAGAAGGGTGTAGTTCCGGAACTTAGCTGGGCGCTGCGCTGCCGTTCCCTTTGATTATTCCGATCGTCAGAGAAAAAACATAATCGAAAAAATTGTTCTATTATAGATTGTAAAATTTGAGCGAAGCAGACAAATTTTTATTAAGACTCTAGTCTAGATGTTGTTTTCGAGAGATATGCGATTTTCGAAAACCAGTGAGTGCTGTTATTTTTAGACAAATTATTTGTTTTTACATATTTAGATACTCGTATTATTAAAAAAAAAATGTTTTAGTGTCAAGAAAATTGAGCATATAGTTTTGGAAATATTGAGCTTACAGATAATTTTTTTTTAATTCAAGACATTTAATTTGAACACAAAATACTGTTATACTTATAAATAAAAATAGATCAAAATTCTTTCTACCGTATGAAGTTAGAACGATTCTAAAACGATAAAGCTTTCAACTTAGGGAAGTTAAATAAATGCTAGTATATTTTATGGTTACCAAATTTTTCATTTTATAAATATAAAATTTAATTGACGGTCTTCAACATCAACTCTGTAAAGTCAGATTTAAAGCATTATCATAAAATCTACAGATGGTATATAAGTATCACCAATACAAATCAATACAAAAACCCATTAGGTTCTTAGCAACACTGTTTTATATTTATAACAATAGTGGACATAAATATTTTCTTTTCAACTTATTTCGCAACACTTTTTTCATAGCCATATAGATTCAAATTCTAAGTCATATTCCATGTGGAATACATCTTAATAATTTTGACTTAGCCATCAAATGATAAAGTATCCTGCGTGACCGTTTTTTTATTAGATATTTTATTTATGTAAGTAACCGAGACAAATGTACTAAAAGTGTCACCACATTCAATCCACCCTTCCCTCAGTGATCCACGTAATAACGCCCAACACACAATACAACAAGAAACAAACATAAAACCCACAAATGTACACTTTCGTTAAGAATAATATTCGATAGCCCGTTTCACCCGAAATCTTAACTGTATTATTATGATGAGATTTGCTCGTAAAAAAGGGTCTTTGGTTATGTTACATGGATTCGCTCATGCAAGCAATTTTGATTTCCGAATTAAAGAAAGAGAGACAGAGAGTGAGAAAAACAGGAGAATAAAGGAGAATAAGAAGTCCTGGAACATCCGAAATACTTTGTCATATAAAATACTCCAACTTTTCGTCAAAAAACTCTTCGAAAACAAATTATCAATTCCTTGATAAAATAAATCTCGACAGCAGTACGCAACCCTTAGAAAAGCTGGAACATCTTACAAAATCAAAGTAAAAATAAAGCTTACTCATGCATGAAACAAACCCCGCTCTTAGCTCGAATAATCATAATAATAAATAGCTAAGCAGCTTAGCTTCACCCAAGAACCTCCATCCCCACACATGGGCCATCCTTTTTTGTCATATTAAAATACTCGTATAACAGAGCACTGAAAAAGGATATTGCGAAAATTTGAGCTCAATGAAGCTACCCATTGCCAATGCGAGCGATAAAGACGGATTTTATGTGAATCTTATTTGCAGATTCTGCTCCCTCAGTTCACACTTGAGGTCTTCATCACAATGTAATACGCAATCGGTGTATGAAGGACCTTTTCACACATATCCTTGATGAATAATGGAGCATAAAGATGTGGCAAAGCCAGAGGACTTAAAAGGAGCAAACATGATTTTTATTTTATATAATATGACTTAAGCGAATAATGGTTGGCATTTGGGTTGATATGGGTTCACAGGATGGGGTTGCAAATATGGGTGGTCTGTTTGAACATATATTATATGAGGCCACGACTGACACCCAAAGTTGGTGACGACTGCCATGACGTCCGCCACTCGACTCCATTATGGCGACCTTTGTATGTTTGCATGCTCATTTTGTACGCGCATAGAAGTTTCAATGGAAAAGGAAGCCAATTTATCATTCCTGTAAGGGACATTAAACCACTTGACTTCCTGGCACGTGGCAAGTTCGAGAATATATCTACATATATACGTGGATTCCGAAGGCGATGACAAAGCGAAGCTTCAATTTTTGTTAATTAATCGGAACCACACAAATTAACCGAGGACAATGCGATACACGCTTCTGGCATAGGTATTCAAACTTTGATACAAAAGGAGGAAACGAAAATTTCAATTAGTTCTGTTTATTTTATTGTGTAGGAGATTACAATGAAATTGGGGGAGGAAATGTTTGTTTACGCAATCACATTTATCCATTTCTACCTCTTTAGATACCAATGTTCATTTACTTTTCCTCAAGAATAGACAAAGTTACTGAGTAAAAAGTATCTAAATCGAAAAATTCCTCTTGAAGACGGAGACTGCTTAAGATGCGGTGTCCCCACCACACAGTGACATCTTGTTATTGTCATGTGAAAAGCGGTAAAAAGTGCTTAAAAATAAAAAATATTAAGAATACAAATTTGATTTCTTAAACCAGCAAGTAAAAGTCACTGTTAACAATTTTTGGAGCTGAATAAAATTCCGTCGTATGCCATCAGATCAGATTTTCGAGATATTACGACTAGAAAATGCAAAACAAATATGTAGTTCCTTTTTGCTATTTTGAGGCTATGTAACAAAGGGAGGTGAATTTTCAAAAAAAAAAAAAATGCTTCCTTATGAACACGTTAAATTTAATTTAAATCGGTTAAGTCGATATTGATACCTAAATAAAAAATAAATGAACCAAGAATCTTCAGAATGTATGCTAGTCTAGAAAAATATTCATAAAACAAATTTTTTAGCAGTTGGAGCTAGAAAACGGAATTTCTGTGATTTCTAAAACAAAAATTATTTTATGCTAGAAAAATAAATTCCATATAAATATTGAGCCGTTTTTGAGATATTGAATTTTCCAAAATTTTTTTTTTTTTTTTTCAAAATTCAAAAAAATATTTTTCTTAAAGTTTTGAAATGCAATGTTTTTTTAAAATTTTTGGAAGCTTCTCTTAAGACCGTTATGCCGATAATGAGAAATTCAAAATTCGAAAAAATCGTTTTATGGTAGGTATAGTCAGTATAATATCTTGTTTTCAATTTTTTTTTATTAAATTATAGATCGTAAGAATCAATCTTAATTTTACAATTTTTGATTAAATAATTTACTAAAAAAAACCTAAAAATGGAACAGAAAACTAATTTTTTAACTAATTAGTATTAGTTTATCTTTATTTAGTACAGCAATAGTCCGCTAATATGTTTTTATCCCAAAAACCTTGGTATCTCTCTCCATATGAATTTAAATCTTGATGAAAACGTTCACCATGATCATCGCTTACGCTGCCCAGGTTTTCAAGTGCGAATATAAAAATTTAATTTTAAATGACATGTTGACACCCGAGTCACTCGAGTATCATGAGCTGATAAATTCCATTGTTGAAGTCGTGAAGGAAGCAGTTCAGATTTACATTTTGGAACCTTGAGGACTCTGACTAGGTCATTTAATTGACTTTCTAAAGTCAAGTGTGGCTCAATATCCTTAAATTCCGGAAAAGTATGAATTTATGCAAACAAAGCTCAAAAATTGTTTTATTATTAAAGTAATTTTTTATATAACAAATTTCTTTAAAATTTTTCGTGAACAAAATTTGGGATGCCAATTTAAAGTATTTTAGTAATGTAGATTTTAGGAAATAATCGTTCACATGTCTTAAAGATATTGGCCTAAAATATTTATTGAATTAGTACGATGCTAAAGCTGTTTTGGTGTGATACTAGGTTAAAACAACGAATTTGCAAATTTTAATCGAATATAGCATCATACTTTTTCTACCATTTTATTAAAGTTAAAATCATCGAATACCTATATTATTTTTTAGGACCGTGCTATTTTCACGAACTGTCATTGCTTAAGGTGTACTCGTACTTATAAGCAATTTATTAATAAAATTCTTTTAGTACGATACTAGTTAGAAAATGTTTAAAATTAAGAATGAGTAGTATCATACTAATACCTTAATAATAGGCTGTTTAAAATTTTGCGCCATTGATTTTTCAAAACAAAAAACTTAGATTTTTTTTTTTTTAAACCAAAAAATATTTTTTCGAATATTTTTATAAACAATATTATTTTAAACTTAAGGGGGCTCCTGCTGAAAATTTTTGGTTAAAATCGTTAGAGACGTTAATGAGAAAGTCGAAAATCAAAAAAACGGTTGTATGACAGGTAGATACCATTAATAACATTTTGCCCCAAACAAATTTTGCGGACCCACTTTTTTCGTCTTCGCTATAATCGTAATGTCAACTTTGATCAAAATCTCGAGTTCGATTTTTTTTCCAAATGCAGAACTTGCCCTATAGTACCTATGTATATCCGAAGTAAAAATATAATAGATAATAATCCTTGGCTAAAAGAAATAAAAATATTTTGTAAAGTACTTTAATTTTTGAAAAACAAATGTGTTCATCAGTTTTTGAGAAACATAAATATTTTCTTAAATTTCTAAGAAAAATTCTGTGGCGGATACCGTTGTTTATGTTCATTAAAAAACGAATAGTTGGAAAATGCTATCAACCAAGTTTAAAAAAGTCGGTCGAGACTTTTAGTCCAGCAGACAGACGGAATTGCTAGATCCACGTTTTCATCTTTCCTACTATCGTAATGTGAATTTGATCCAAATTTCGAGTACGATTTGCCACATAAAGAATTTTCCATAAACCATTTTCTATGTTTAAATTTTAATAAAATAATTTTTTTATTTAGAAGATCTATGTACGCCATTATACATAAAAATTTAATATGACATCATTCAAATGTTTCTCGCAGATTTGCTAGGTGGCGTGGATCTGAAACGTCCAATATTTTTTTACTCGCATAATTACGGCGCATAATTCAGGTTGAATTTGAATAATATTGTATTGATTATGTTGGCTTTGAGGAGTGGTGGATTGTGGTTTATTGGTATGAGCATGTGACTTAAATAAACCTGACAAGAAGAAGAAGTCTAACGGGGTCACATCGCACGATAACGTTGCCCAATTTACATCGCCTCCGCGTAACGTAACCATATTCGGAAATCGTAAGTGCAAAATAAGCATTGTGGCACGGACTGTGTGGCACGTAGCGCTGATCCTTTGAAACCACATGACGTTGGTGTCCATATCCCATTTGAAACATAATTGGGTATCATCGATGGATAACACTCGCCGTTGACAGTGATGTTCTGGCCAACGTCGTTCTCAAAAAAATAAAGATCGAAGCTGCCGCCTGCCTAAAATCCACACCAAACAGTGAATTTTCTAGATGCATTCCAATTTCTGGTAGATTGATTACGGCCAGAATTCGACAAATTTGTTTTCAGAAATTCGCGACCGTAATGATGATCGTTAAATGGGTGAAGCTCGTGAAATATTCCTCGAACGGAAGACTTACTTCTATAAAACAATTTAAACATTTGTTGATTTGACAAAACAGACTAAATATGTATCATTTACATAAAACGTCAACAATATGGCCGCAATCACCTGTCAAAGTTCGTAAATCTCTATTGGAAACCCCTTTAGTACCAATATTGTATAGTAGATCTATCCTAAGTCCTTTTAATAACAGCTTACATACGTATCAACCGTTTCATATTCACAAGTAGAGTAGAGTAAAACAGACAAGAACAATTTTATCAAAATTCTAGGAGCCGTTTGAGAGAAAATTGAGATTCACCATAACGGTCTTTTTGAATAATATAATATTTTGCTTAAATCTCTTTGATACTACTAAATAATCAACATGCAATTTTTAGGTTTAGAAAAAAAAGTGAAATATTGAGTTTTCTAAAAAAAAAATTGTTTTTTTTTAATCAAATTTTGTTTTAAATGTTGTTACGCAATACTTACTTTAAAATTTTCTAGAGGTTTCTGCACAAAAAAGATTATTAAATATATTTCGAGAAAAACGAAAATATAAAAAATTGTTCTAGCATTAATAACCATTTTTTTTTACCGGTTATAGGGGATTTGTTTTTAATTTGTATATTTCTTACTATTTTTTTTTTCAGAAATAAAATTCAAATCACGAGCCATACCAAGATCTATTTGCGTTTCTGAAAAATGTTCCCATTTTTCATAATTTTTGTTTTCTTTGTTTTGTTTCAATTTTCATTTAAATTTTGGGATATATTTTCGTACCTTCTATGTGTTCTGCACTAAATTTTCCAGAAAATCAGTTCATCCGATTAGGCTATGGCTCGATGAATAGTGAACGTATAGACACAATTCACAAATCGCCGAACGGTATAACAATAACCATTTTGCTTCTACTTTTACTTGAAAACTCATTATTTTGACAACTTTCTTTCATCTTTCCTATCCTTCTTTCAAAAAATTTAAGAAAACAATTTGTTTGTATCTCAAACTAGAGGACTTACTACATACAAGTTAAAAACATCTTTAAGGAAAATTGTATGTTTTTCGAAGACAATTCGAAGAATTTTGATATAAACTTGTCTGTATCTTTCTTTAATTTTTTAAATAAAAATATTTATAAGAAATAATTTTTATTCAAAATAAGATGATGGGTTTATTGAAACTCCATTTTTCAGTAAAACTAAAACCAAATTTTCTTCCTTAAATACGAGTACATTCAAAATTTTAAATATACCTAAAGAAATATTGAAAGAAAAACTTCTGTGCGTCCATTTTAACTGATGAACAGATTTGCTTTGAGCTTGGTACATATTTAATTTTTTGTTTTTACTCATATGTCATATGAAATGAATGGTTGTCTTGCTACAAAAAGCTGCGTTCTTTTGCAAGACGAAAAATCGTCTGTCTCGAGTTTCCCCTGCATTCTTTCACTGCCAACCTCGATATTTTGATAATTTAATGACTTGAAATTTTGAATGTTTGCTCAATCGCGTTTCTTGATATGAGTATGGCTGAGTAATAAACAACAGATTTAAAATACTCCGCCAAAAACTGTCAAAAACCTTTAGCTCTGCACCCTTGGTTGTCTTAGATTACAGTGACCGGTGAGGTGACCCGCTATTGTTCTGAGGTTGTTGCTGCTTAAGTTGGCACAGAATGAATATAATGTTCAATAGTTGTAGCTCTCAAGAAGCTTTAGGAGTTCAGGCCATATATAGCCTTTTCCCAGTTTTGATTTTATTTCTAATCACATTTTCTTCCATTCTGTTCTAGTTATCAGATCCTGTTCAGTGTATATTTGCTCATTTCTTCGCTAAAGAGCCTTTCTCTACATTTCACTGGACATCTACGTGACCCGGTGTCCAAAAAAACTGGACATTTTTATCCTTTTCGAGTTCGTTAGCTTACTAAGACGCTTAAATACCAGTTAAGAACTGATGGTATAGGAGTTTTTTGCATTGAGTGCGGCTTGGCTGTACATACAACATGATGGTATGTTATGATATTTCCAAGAAAATAATAAAGAGAATACATTTAAAGAAAATTCGGTTCTCGAAAAGAGGCAATATTTGGATTCAGAATCCCTAATTTCGAATCTGTAACAATAACAAGCCTGGAATGAGTTTCAAGAATAACAAATACGATAAAGTGTGGCTAATTTAATTACAAACACTCGTAAGGCTGTATATGAAACGGATTGGCTTAAGACCGTTTTTGACCATTTTCTTTCATTTTTCATTCAAATTAAATTTTTTTTAAAAGTTAATCATGACATTTAAATCGAATTTAATTGTGAACTACAAACATCGTATTATTCGGACAAACAAATTATTTCTAAGTCGCTTAACAATTCCTGCCATGCTTTCAAAATATCAAATTAGAAAAAAGGCAAATTGAAAACCCCCCGCTATAAAAAATCGTTAGAAAAAACTTAAATACAATATCAAATGAACAAACAACCCCAATCATTTCCAAATTATTTAATATCGCGTGATGAATATTACGGTAATTTTCTGAATGAGAAATAAACCTCTATTGCTCTACTTGAATCTTTTCATTTAAGACCTCCCCCGATAAATCTATAGTATGGCAGCAGTTTGACCAATTATTTAATAACTGTCATCGATTACGCATTCCAGAATCACCGCAGTTGCGATGAAATGCCATGTGAATGGTTATAAGGGATTTTTTTTATTAATTCAAGGAGATGACACATTAATTCCCTTATAGTAGTAGTTATAGCCACAAATTGTTGTTCCTATAACTCCATTCATATAGATTACTCCTGGCCACTTGGCTTGGCGTCTCGTCCTCAACTTGAAGTGGAAATAAAAAATAATAATAGAGAATTGACATGCGATTGCATTGAATATTGAAGTGCATTCGCAATGCGTTCCTTTGTTGACTTTAAAAGTATTGGTCTTCCATAAAGACCTGTATAAATTGTATAAGGGTGCACCGCACTATTCCATATACATATAAGCGGATTTACGGCGTTGAGGGGTTGTTGGTCATTGCAGAGGTGTTTATGCTTTAAATTATTTATGGAATTGCTTCTTTTTAAATTGCTGAAGTTTATGTGATTTATCGATATTTTTACAGGTGTTCTTCATATTTTTGGGGTAACAATGGGATAAAGTAGTAGGTTTGTATATGCCCAAAAGGAGACATTTTTCTTTGTTTACACAAGATTTTTTTAATATCAATAAATTTTTGACAGTAAATTTAGCACTCTTTTTTTACAAATGAAAGGAACTAATTTTAATTACGAAGTATTAACTATAGGTAGGGCAAGTTTTGCGTTTGACAAAAAAAATCGAACTCAAGATTTTGATCAAACTTGACATCTGTCTGTCTGTCCGTTCGACTACAGGCTAAGCGGCTTAGACGATTTCGTTAGACTTGGTAGATATTGGCGCAAAATTTAAAACATTTAAAACCTGCTCTAAATCAATTTTATAACGGGTGTCGACGGGAGTGACATAAACCATACTTTAACGTTAAAGAGCTCGTCTAACTTTAACACGAGCAAATAGCTACTTTATCTTTTAAGAACATACTTTATCCATATATTGACAATGTTCATTTCATACCAAAGCAAATCGAAGTAAAAATGTTTGCTAATGTTTTATTCGATTTTTTAAAACATTGTAAATAGACTAAATCACTGTATGTTAGAAATTCAAAACAATCGTACAAAAGTGCTCTACTATCTTTAATTTTGTAATATTGCGGCGGGCGATGGACAAACAAATCTGTAAATACAAATGTACATTATGTATCCATGCAGAGAGGTGTATGGAGAAATGAATTTGCACCTTTTTATGCTGTGAATTAGCGATACTTCATTTCGATCTAAGATAATGGTAATGGATAAACAATCAAAATCTAGATCGAGGTAGTATGTAAAATGTAGTTTTTTCGGCGAAAAATTAGTTGGTTTGAAGTTGTCTGTTCTTTCTTTTTTTGTAGTTGTGTTTGAGTTCTTTATCTGTCAAATTAAGGGTTTTTCAACATAAATTCGCCTAAGTTCTGTTGAAAGCCCAACATTAGTAAGAAGAGTTGTCTAGCGTGTTTAAAATTATGAAAAAGTTAGACAAAGTTTCCAAGCTAAACGACTTCGTCAAGTAGGTCCGGTTTTATTCCTTAAACGAGCAACGTTTAAAATTTTGCGCCATTGTTTTTAAATTTTACCCACAACAAGTTTTTTTCTTCTTTTTTTAAGACCAAAAATAATGGTACCAGCCATACGATTTTTTTTACAAATTTCGTAAATAATTTGTGTTTCTCAAAAACTGTTCCACAGATTTTCTGGAAAAAAAAAATCAAAAAAATTTATTTAGTAAAAGCTAGGTAATGCTTGAAAAAAAAACTTTTCGAAAAATGGTTATTAATGGTACCCCCCTAGAACCATTTTTTTGTTTTTGATTTTTTTCAATACAATCTGCAAGATGTGAGAAACAAAATTTTATTTTATCAAAATATTAGGGTATCCACCATACAAATGCTTAAAAAAATGGTTTTCAAAAATCGTATTTTTTTTTCAAAAACTGCGCCCTGAATTTTGATAAAATTTTCTTTGACTGAATTTTAACGGCCTATAATACAAGAAAAAAAATTGGAAATTAAGATATTGCTGACTGTACCTACCATAAAACTATTTTTTTAAATTTTGAATTTCTCATTACCGACATAACGGATTTTAATGAAATTTCTTATAGAGAAGCTTCTAAAACGTTTTAAAAATATCGCAATTCAAAACTTAAAAAAAAAAATATTTTTGAATTTTGAAAAAAATAAAAATCAATTTATTTTTAAAAATTGGATATCTCAAAAACGGCTCAATATTTTTTTTATTCGTACAATAATATTTTTTCTAAAAAAGTTATGTTTTAGAAATTTTATAAGATAATAATAATAAAAATAATAATAAGTGTATAAAAACATACTTTTAAAAAATTGCTACAACGATTCAGAATTTTACTTTTTACTTGCGACTTATAGGTAGATACTATAAGGCAAGTTATGCATTCGTAAAAAAATTAACTTTTTAATGTTTTTTACTTGCGACTTATAGGTACTATAAGGCAAGTTAGATATTCGTTAAAAAAAATCGAACTCGAAATTTAGATCAAAGTTGACATTACGATGATAGCGAAGACGAAAAAAGTGGGTCTCGCGATTCTGTCTGTCTGTCGGTTCGACTACAGCCTAAATGGCTCGGCCGTTTTTCTTCAAACTTGAGAGATATGTATCATTTTAAATTCCCCCCCCCACAGGTTTTTTATTTTTTTTTAAGACCAAAAATAATGGCACCTGCCATACGATTTTTTTCGAAATTTTATAAATATTTTTTTTCTCAAAAACTGCTCGACAGATTTAAAAAAAAAGAAACAAACAAATTTTATTTAGTTAAAGCTGGGTACTGGTTGAAAAAAATTTTACGAAAAATGGTTATTGAGGGTACCCCCCAAAGAACTATTTTTTTAGTTTTTGATTTTTTCAAAAAAGAAAGAAAAGAACTGTACAACGGATTTTGATAATTTTTTTTTGATAAAGATACCCAAAAATTTAAATAAAATTGGGTATTCGAATTTTCAAACAAATTTTTTTGGATTTTTAAAAAAAAATTTCAATTTTTTTTTTTTCAAAACTCCATATTTCGAAAACCTTATATGTAGTAGATTTTTTTCAAACTTGATAAATAAAAGTTTGTCAACATAATCTACAAGATGTTTGAAAAAATGTTTTATTTTACCTAAAAATAAAGGTACCCACCGTACGAATGTCAAAAAATGACTTTCAAAAATCGTATTTTTCTCGAAAACGTCGCGACGCCTAGAATTTTGGTAAAAAATTTTTTTGTTTCAATTAATTTTAACGATCTTTAATTTAATAAAAAAAAATTGAAATTAAGATATTACAGCTTGTACCTACCATAGAAGGGTGATTCCGCTGTAGACAATTTTTGATACCAATTTTTGAATTACAATATTTTTTACTTTTTTTGATAAATATTCAAAGTAGAAATACTATATTTAATAATAAAAACAAAAACTGTGACCTAACTTATAGAGAATATTTTTGTTTGCGCTTGGCAACATTATCATACGAAGAGTCCGGTAGGAACTCCAATTATTAAAACTGGTAGCATACGCTCAAAATAGCTATTTCCGACAATTTTAAGTTATGCTTTACTCAATAGACGTATGAAGCAACATGCCATTTAATCGTTTGCATAAAAACATGTACGAATTTGTTGTTGTATTTTTAGCATTATTGATTGCAAATAGCCATTGTAAGTTTGTTGCACCCGCGATATAAAAGATATAAAAGTTTACTTTTTTGGCAGAAATAAAGTGCTAGCGTTTTGAAACTTTCTAAAAGTAAGAAGAAAACAAAACTAAAATTAAATCAGTCGTTATTAGGAATATATTGTACGTTGAACGACAAAAAACGTTGATTTAAATTGGTTGCACCCGCGATCCCAATATTAAGATCGCGGGTGCAACTTATTGACTACTTACATTATAACGTGATTTATTGTATTTTATTGATAAAATATGCTTTGAAATTTGAATAATAATTTCTGCTGTTCACGTTTTTTTTTTAATTATGTAATATAATATTTTGTTCTTTTTTATATAAAAATATATGGTTAAATGGAAGTGAAACAAGAAAAAGAGACTGCTTTACAGAAAATTGACAAGAAATTAACAAATATGCTGAGCTTCATGCAGAAAAAGGACGTAGAAATTTAATGTGGAGAAATGTATTGAAAGGGAAAATGAAGGCACACACAAATTTTAAAATTCTGACCAGAATCAGACAAAACGAAAAAATGCAGGCAACACAAAAAAAGGCAGGCACTCATTACATCAGTCCCTGTAGAGGTAGACTAAAAAGTCGCACAAGTGAAATGTAATCGCCAAGGAGTCCCACTAACGTAGTTGAAGTGTTAAAAAATGTATTTAAAAAAAAAACTGGTTCCACCAAAGAAATGTCTAAAAAACTGAAGGATGACAGGTGATTTCTATAAAAGGGATAATATTAGCAGACAAGTGCAGGGTATAAAAGATGTGAAATCGATTAAGTCGGAAGTTAAGAATCGAGAAAAGCACAATTACCATGAGTATTCATGAAGTTAAGTTTTCGATGTTTTTATTGAGTCAGAAGACGAAGCATTAAATTCTAAATCTCCAACAGGGTCTTTTGAGCCCCCTATTAGTAGATCCATGCTCTAAAATATCGTTCTGTTTTTACAGCAGCAGAATTTCCAAAAGTTATTTCCGCAGGTTTGTACGTTCTTGCACCAGGTAGGCTGCAATATCACAATATCGTTATGTGGGGTTATCCTTAACCGATATCGATGAAGATGGAAAACTTCTGACATACATATATGTATTTTCGAAAAAATATTGAAGTATTTGAAAAAACAAAATTATAATTAATAGAGAAGGGTACTGACTTGTTACATACATGTGCCTTATTTTATATTTTTTCCAGTTTCTTAAATCAGTTTACTAATTTAAGTTAGACGCGTTGCACCCGCGATAATTTGATGTTGCACCCGCGATTGATTTAAAAGTTAATATTTCGTTGCTTACTTTTGTTTTCTATCTTTATTTTTATTTATTTAGTTAATTGAATCAACGTCGTTCAATATATGTAACAATAGTATGATAAATGTTTCACAATTAACAGAATTTGTGTTTTTGTACTATGATCTAGAAAAGTCGGGCCGATTCTGTTGCACCCGCGATCGCACTTTGAAACCATTCTTCTGCCAAATTATTTATTATATTTTAGAATTCCAAAATGGATTAAATATAAATAGGTGAAAATGTATCCCTTCAAGTAATAATGTCATTAAATATTTTGCTTATTTTATTATTAAATGTACTTCAAATGAGTCTAAATGTTGCACCTGCTATAATGGAATCGCCCAGAACCATTTTTTTAAATTTTGAATTACTCATTATCGACATATCGGATTTTAATGAAACTTTTTGTAGAGATGCTTCTAAAAAGTCTAAAAACCATTGCATTTCAAAACTTAAAAAAAAAAATATTTTTTGAATTTTTGAAAAAATATCATTTTTTTTTTGGAAAATTCGATATTTCAAAAACGTCTCAATATTTTTTTTGGAAATTTAATTTTCATTCGTACAGTAATAAAAACTTAAAGTTAGCATACCAATTTTTTTTTTTTTTTAAATCTTCTAAAAGTTTTGTATAAAAAAGCTTTTTTTTAAGAAACCACTACAAGAACTTATAATATTTGTTCTTGCATAAATTCATATTTGCATAGAATTCTGCTTTTGTCTCTTACTACTAAAATAATTTAAAAAAAATAATTTTATCCTTATTAACACTTTTTTCTAATAACATTCGTTTTTAAAATTCCTAGTCTATTACATAGGAGCAAGTTCGTGCGACCCAGTCGTGCATTTTATTTCATAAGTTCACATTTGTTTAAGAAATCACATGGTATTGAAGAAGAACGCAATTAGCAGATGAAGAGAACTAAATAACTCTATGGCAATTTAGGTCATCTTTTCACTTGCGATATAGATACTATAGGACAAGTTCTGCATTTGGAAATTGAACTCGAGATTTTAAACAAAGTTGACATTGCGATGATAGCGAAGACAAAAAAAGTGGGTCCGGCAATTCCATCTGTCTGTCTGTATGTCTATATATCTGAACCTCTATCTACAGCCTAAACTAGTGGAGGTATTTTCTTTAAACTCGGTACTTAGAGTCTGATTCCCTAGAGCGAAAATTAAAATTTGTTTTTAGCTTCAAAAACGGTACCCCCCATATATGGTATGGACTACATTTTGGTAAAAAAAAAATTAGGAAAAAATGTTATTAACGGTACATGTCAAGGAACCGTTTTTTTGGTTTTCGAATTTCTCATTAAAGATCTTAGCCAAATTTTGTATGCAGGAGCTCATTTATATTTAAAAAAATAATGTTTATAAAACTTTTCGATAAAATTGTTTTTGGGTTTTTTGAAAAAAAAAAAAATACAATTTTTTTTTTTTGAAAAATCAATATCTTCAAAACGTGTGAACAATTATTTTTTGAAATTATTTCCTATAGAATATACTACTAAATACTTAAAATTGGCATCCCAAATTTTGTTCTTGAAACATTTTAAGGAAATTTCTTAAAGTTATACAAAATAATTTAATAATAAAACGATATTTAAACTTTTCCCATTTGAACATTTTTATGACCTTAATTTTGCATGTTTTATATTTAAAATGTATGTTGAATTCCAAAGTACTTTTACATATAGGTAAGTGAGTGCGATCTTGTCTGTTGTAAAACGAAAAATGGAAAAGTTATGTTTAACGATCGTGTCATCTAAGGCCTTGGAACATTATTTAAATCGTTTTAAGAAATGTAGTGGTTAGTTGGCTTTAAGAATTATATAGTCCATATGTGTCGGGAATTTGAGATCTCGGTCACATCAAGGTCCCGAATCGGCTCTGCAGTGGAAATAGGTTAATTATGGAGACGATAGGCGAGGAGATTTGATGGTCATATGAAAAAAAAAATTGATTCGTATTTGGCCATTTTCATCTGTAAGCTATTTTTTAGACACTGGGCAGAGCAACATAAAGTTGAAAGTGTAGAATCATGTGTCAATGAAATGATCACGAAAAACTTGGTATCCTCGCCGCAGATTGAGATATTGGAAAGATTAACGACAATGTCAATATCGTTAATGGTATAAACGAAAAGTAGAAGCTGGAGGAGGTAGATTTGAACCGAACATTATAATAACGATTTTTCAAGTAGAAACAAATTCATGTATTGAATATAAAATTAAAGTATACGTTTATGGATATTTTTGTCGTACAAAAACCGGTTGAGATAACGCAGGTCCACCCTTTAGCATCTAGTGGTTCCTTCTTAAATCATAGATTATGTTGACACTGACAGCTGTTTCCCGCTCGAAATCTTGACAGAAAATCAGTATCACACCTAAGCAGAACGAAATGAGTCGCTTTACGCTTCAACAAAGTTGAGAATTATTGAAAAACTACTTCGAAAGCGAGTGCTGTTGAGCCCAAACAGTGTTTTTTTTTAAAGAGGTTTTGGCCGAAATGAAGCACCCACCGCGCCTGATGTACGCAAGTTTGTGCAAACATTTCGTGAGACTGGTATGCTAGTGGACAACACTGATGGTTCCCGTCGTCGCGTCGCACGGAGTTGAGAGTATGAGACTCATCAATACGCAAACATCAACTTCGAATCTGAGGAGAATTCTGCACAAAGATCTCGGTTACGAGCTCTAATTGACTCATCAATTGAAGAAGATCATCCGCTTGAACGACGTTGTGTTTCATAAATTAATGGGAATGTTTTCTCTTACTATACTTAAGCTATAATACATGGACAAATTAATTTTGTTCCTTTTATTTTTAAAAAGAAAATTGAATTTGGCCCACCCTGTACTTTCTTACATTAAAATTTACCAAAATTATGTAGATAGTGTTTAGTTTCTTGGAAGCTTCGTTATTTGAAGAACTCTGTTAATTTATTCACATTTCCATCCTAACAGAAATTAGTCACTGAGGTTCTTGAACATTAAAATAATAATTTAATTTCTAAGTTTCAAACCTTTGAAAATCCTTCTGAAGGATCAGGTTTAATTCGTTGCTGTACTGAGTGTGAAGATGGCTATGATAGAAGGTTATTGCCTCCGCTGGAAGAAGAAACAATCGATCAACGATCGACCGACTGATCAGCAGCTGGTCATGTATGTATATCAATATCTTATCAATTCATGTCAACCATATCGTTTATAATCCAAGTAAAAATTTTCCGTCCAATCATAAACACTCATCTTCATCTTCGACTCTGGAATCTTTTCTAGTATCAATTTTATCTGAGTCTAAAACAAACACTAAGGCTTCATTGTGATATCAATTTCAATCAAAATTTCAAACTCGATTTTTACTACGAATGAGTAACTTGCCCAATGAAATTTTCATCTATTTTCCACCAGATATCAGTGCTTAAATTATTAAGTAAAATTTCACAAAAATCGGTTCAATAACTCAAGAAGCCAAACTGGCATTGAAAATATTGTTTTTTCATGCCAAATTAAAAAAAAGTTTTCCATCATTACGCACATCTTTTTCTAAACTTCCGAGCGAACTGCGCTTCCTCCTTCTCATTTATGCCCATATAACTTCAGCAATTTGTCATTCCTCTTCCATTTGGGTTAATTTGAAATAATTTAAGTCACATTAGAGGACCACTTACAGGAAATAATACTGTTATTATAGTCACCCTCTGCAGCAGCAGCAGCAGGGAAACAGCATTCGGATTGACTGCTATGGTATTAGCGAAGTACTAAAAATCATCCCCCGAAACAATACCCATAACAACAGAGGGAAAAAAGAAACACAATTGAGAAA
Organism: Philhelius festivus; assembly: GCA_963931855.1. Taxonomy (NCBI): domain Eukaryota; kingdom Metazoa; phylum Arthropoda; class Insecta; order Diptera; family Syrphidae; genus Philhelius; species Philhelius festivus. The sequence continues at coordinate 64,493,097 of OZ007556.1, forward strand.
ATACCAATCAAAATGAATCAAAATGCCTTTTGTAAGGATTTCCCCTCGCCAAATCTGTAAGGAGCTTACTTTTACGTATTTTCTACATTAGGGAGGGGTGTCGAAAAGAAATATCCTTTGTGGCAGAGCAGAGGCATGATGCTCGATATGCGTAGTGTGAGAGTTAAAGTTTGAAAATAACTCTTGAAATTTATTTCAAGGACTAGGAACAACAAAAACAATGTTCCGAACTAAAAATGAACATTCTTGCAACTTGAGCCTACGATTGATCGATAAACCTACTCTTGACTTTTTGCAATTAAATCAAAGGTTACCTTCAAGAGGCTTTCTGCGAAGCCTTTTAGGTCTTTCGAAATACATATAGTATGTATAACTACGGAGATGTTCATTTAGCAAGATTTTTCTCACAGTTTCTCAAGGCCTACACGTAACGTGTTTTTAGGAAGGATATAATTCTAAATGAAAAACTTTCGCACGGTCCTTCAATACGAAACAATTATTAAAAGTTAACTCGAAGGCTGTGCCCATGTACTTACTTAATTTTAGTAGAAGACTTTTTTCTTCTTTGAAATAAATGAACCATATGCAAGCTGATTGATGTTAAAAAGGATAAAATTAATATACGTACACAATTATGGGCTCCCTCATGCTCTTACGAATAGACTCTCGACTAATAGAGTAATTTAATAATCATCAAAATCATTTTGAACAAAAATACATTTGAATAAATCCTTCCGAGTGGCTGGCCGCAGACACCCTTGGTAATGGTAATGGTAATTTCTCTTATTGGTTGCAACTGTCACTAGGATTTCCGTTTTTGTGTTCACTAATAAAAGAAACATTGTCCTCGTTCCTGACGAGACGAGCATTGAGCATACAGTGGGTATTTCAGCTGGGCATATGGTAATTGGATCAAGTTAATTTGCAACTGGTATATTGTTACCACCACTTGAGTATAGTATTCTATTACAGGGTGGTTTATTAGCTGTCTACTTAAAAACTATAAATTTTCAAAACTCTCTGACAATAAGAGATAAGATTTTACCGATTATGCTTCTTGTTTGAATCTGTATGCAAATGGAAGACCTTTTCGAAAATTCGGCATGTTCGGTAAATAGTGAAACTACGTTTTTAACAACGCATGAAATTGTAACAGGTTGAAGTTTGCATTTTATTGTTCCGCCAGAGTCATAAGTACAGCACCAAATATTTCTTGTCAATCGTCTAAATGTCTGTCATTAGTTACCAAAAAAGATTGAGTTTTTTTTTTACTATATATGTATGTATGTCTGTAGGTATACAGTATTCCCCGCTTAATTGCACTGACCATTTTGTCAGATTTTTCGGTCAATTATCCGGGTGGTTCAATTAACGAAACCCCGCTTAATTGACCGACCTGTTCAATTAAACGAAACCCGTATAATTGCACTAACTAAAAACTTAAATATTCATCCCAGAAATTTACTATGAACATTTCATTTTCAACTTACGAAAACCTTGAAAAAACTGAAAAAGAATACACACACAAAAATATTTGAACACGTTTTATTTAAAAAATAAACATACATACGAGGGTGGGTCAAAAAAATCAAGTATTTTTTTTTTGGATCCGACACATGAAAACAAGTTCCTAGGTACCTCTAGAAAGTACTTAGCAAATAATAGCTCTTAATATTGACGGGAAGATTATGCTCATCATACGAGTAGTTTTCCATTTTCAATTTAGTATCATATAAAAATGGTCATATCTTATCAACAATAGATCGTTTAACCAATCGCATAGTCAATATTTATAGGAAATTGAACGCTCTACAAAAATGGTCTTATATACTTTTTTCAATGTTCAATATTCAATATTCAATGTCAAAGATTGAAGTATTTTAAGGAAAATAACTTTTTTGTTTTGAATTTTGTAACTTAATAAAAAATAATTATTGTCAAATAAGTTTCAATTATTTCTATAGGAAATTGAACGCTCTACAAAAAAGATCTCTGTAGTTAATCGATTACTCTAGCCATTCAAAAGATATTCGCAGTAGAATTCCAATGCCTACTGAATTTAGTAGTTTTTCAATAAATATTCCCAATTTACCCAGTTAATTTTTGAATTTTAAGATAGTTCATGTTCTATTTCAGGAAAAGAAGGTTTTTATTTAAGAAATATAATTTAACATGTCAGCAGAAAAAAAAATTCTATTTCACCATATGAAATTTTATAATTTAATAAGTATTGATACAAAATGATTCAAATTTGAACTAGTTTTCATGTGTCGGATCCAAAAAAAAAGATACTTGATTTTTTTGACCCACACTAATACATACATAATTAAAACTATGAAACAGAAATAAATTATTCTTAAAAAAAGTCACTGTTAGCTTCGAAAAGGATAAAAAAAAATAATAAATACAATAGCAGGTATGTACCTCAAAAGGCTCATAATGGTTATTTGCATACGGGTGATTCTACAAAAGATGGAATTTTCGGCGGCCCCAGAAATATTTTGAAATCCGTTCAATTATTTAATCTGATTTTTTTTTTATAAAATTAAATCTGACTGATATCTACCTGGCCTTATAATATTATTAGGGTGACCTTATTTTATATTGCTCAAAAAATTCTTCAAAGTGTCCGATTCTCAGTCCCCTGACGTGTCCCCAGTGCGTTTTCGCAAAGAAAAATTATTACCGTTCTCTTATTTCAGGTCTCATATTAAAATGAATCCCACCGAAGTTACGCCAAATAATACATCTTTGCTACGAAATAGATAAATATTTTTTATTAATTGATTTTATTACAAAAAAACTTAATTAAACTTTGTCCCCCGCTTTTTGTATCAGTCCCCTGGCATATTGAAACAGTCGAAAATATCAATAACTAGGATGTCGATCAGATTTCCAGCACTGACAATTTGAAGAACCAAGTCTCCTTACAATAAAATCGTTATGCAACTCGATTCTGTTTCTTATGTTAGTATTGTGAAAAAGACATTTGTGCATGAAGTCGTGGATTGTCCGTTTAGTTTATCAGTCCTCTGGTGAGTTTTTACGAAACAAATTTGTATGTAAGTAGGCATCTTTTTTAGCAGTATAGTATAGGTTTGATAAAACCGTAATATTATATATATTTTTTTGATTTTTTAAGTAAAACCCTAATATCGTTTTTGCGCAAAAACCATGAAAAACCTCAGTCCCCTGGTCTCAGTCCCCTGGCTAATAAATAAATAAATGATATTTTATTCAGAGACCTGAGAATTTTTAAGTTATGTTGAACTTCGTACTTCATTACGAAATATTTTTAAAATTTTTAAAAAGAATAAAATTTATTTTGAATTGATTCTAAGTAGAAAAAAAAATTTATTATAATATATTATTTTTTTTTAATAAATTATATATTAACCATGAATTTGTATGTTTATGAAGGCTAATTAAATTTAATTTCTATATTTCAGTGTGTACCCAAGAGAAAATACAAAAAAACTAAAGATTTATTCAGTCCCCTTAAAAAAAACTCAGTCCCCTGAACATCCTTTTTCAAAAAATGTCCTTAAAATCGTCATTTTTAATTTTTTTTACTGGCCGCTTTCAACAACGCAAAGAGACGTTCTAAGGATCAACTAGAACAATTTTTACGACTTTTGGCTTCCAAAAATGTCGTGCCGAAATTTGTATCATTTTATTCCATTGTTTGTAGAATCACCCATACATTGGTTTGAAAAAATTTGTGATTTGATTTTGATTGATTGTTTTGTTTTGAACAATGTCTTCATGTTTTTCAGCTCAACTGTAAATTTATTTAGTGGTAAGAAGTATAAACATAGAATTGCAATGTCCTGTAGAATTTCGAAAGTCGATAATATGGCTTCAACTTCTTCTTTTTATTAAACCGTTATTAAAATTTCGGCGTCTGTTAACCATTGTACTTAAGTATGTTGTCTATATGACCACGATATCATTTTCCGGCTGCTCTTCATCTTGAATAATACCTGTCTTAAAAAACCACTTCAAGCCTAGTACTCAGCTAGCGTGAAATGAAAAATAAATACGTTCCAAATTACACGCGGAGAATAAACATGAAAATAGAATAAACTTTTCCACGTGAATTTTTGATACTCACCTGAAATACTGAATACTTTCATTAAGTAAACTCTCGAGAGCAGTATCAAAAAATTCGTTATCCATTCTTTATTTCTGTTTATAAATTTTCAATTTTTTGTTTTGAAACAAAATATTTAAATTTACTGACAAATGTCACAGTTTTCCACGCTGCCTTAAACTTTTTCCTGATGGTTGTACATTGAGAAATGAAAATTTGGCGTGGAAAAAGTTGTGGAACATAATTGTTTTTCCAATCCACATATTGGTACCCACCTCTCTTTGGGGATTTCATGCGAGTGAACCAGCCGCCACATTTATATGAAATTTTCATTTTCACTTGAACTGAGTACTAGGCTTCAGACGTAGGTTAAGTAATAAAATATTTCTAATATTTGTTTCATTATAATTTTTTTGTACGTCCAATTATCCGAAAAATGTCCATATATTTTTTTTTTCGGGTGCATATTTTAAAGTTCAATTAACCGAGTAATTCAATTAAGCGGGGTTCAATTAACCATCTAAAAAGCTATATGCTACTAATACGGGAAATTTTGCAATGCAACTTTTTCGGTCAATTAAGCGGGATGTTCAATTAAGCGGGATGTTCAATTAAGCGAGGTGCAACTAAGCGGGGATTACTGTACTGTATGGCACATTATTCATTTGTTAGAAAAGAACTCGAGGTTTTGATCAGGCTTGATAATACGATGATAGAAAAGACGAACAAAATTGGGTCCCGAAATTCTGTCTGGCTGTCTGTCTGTCTGTTAGACTAAATTTGTTAGAAAGCATTTTTTAATTTCTCCCCTGCACGTTTTTTTTTTCTTTTTTTTTAAGGCTAAACGTTAAGGTGACATACAGTTTTTTTCGATTTTTTAGAAAATATTCTTTTTCTCAGAAACTGTTCTATAGACTTAAAAAATGTAAAGCATTTTCTAAAACTTGGCGATTGATATTACATCCCATAGAACCATTTTTTCGAAAACGTTAACACCAATTTTCATAATTTTCTTATATTGTGATTATTAATTAAAATTTTTTGGAAACTCTTATTTTCTGTAAAACTTTACCTAGAATTTTGATTAGAGTTTTTCTGTTTCCCTTAGTTCTTATGACCCAGAATTCAATAAAAAAAAATTGAAATTTAGACATTAAAGTCAACACCTACGAGTAAGAGCAATATTTTTTTGATATTTGACTTTCCCATTATCGGTTCAACGGATCTAAGTTACATTTTATTTAAAAAGTATCTAAAAGTTTAAAAACATTCAATATTAATAATACATATAAAAAAATGTTTTTCGATTTTTGAACCTAAATCCTTTTTTTTTTTTGAAAATTCGATATTTCAAAAATAAGCCAAATATATTTTTTTCGAAATTGAATTTTTATTTGTACAGTAATAAATACTTGAAATTGACCTACAAAATTTTATTTCAAAAATTTTACTTTATAAAAAATTGGTTTTTTTTTTTTTTTAATACGCTTTAACGAATGATTTATAATTGGAGCTCTTGCTCCAAAAAAATGATATCATTTTATTTTTAGCATCTCTCTTTAGCACCAACTAGTAAAAAATTGATTTTGCCTTTTAAAACATCCATTTTTGAAAAATTTCATGAAGGGGATTTAATTTATTAAAAGTCCACTGAAATTTAAAAATACTCGTATGTATATTTTTTTATACTTTGTATTAGGGGTTGTTCAGTGAGAGATTGAAATTTAGTTTTAACTCCGAAACTAACGATAACTTGAGTGTTACCGACAGAAATAGAGGGTACCTCAAATTGTCTACCTGATCTCAACAGTAATTTTTTCATGAAAACAGAAACTTTTGGAGGGTTTGTCACTTCATCGCATGAAGCAGTACCCCTGAATAAATAAAATGCACGACTGGATCGCACAAACTTGCTCTTATGTATTTACTAGCCGACCCGTACTCGCGTTGCTTCGCAAATTGTAACTACGAATATTTTCTTAGTATTAATATTAGCATATGAAAACATTTCTCAATGAGACTGAGCATATTTGCTACAATAATATTAATTTTAGTTTATATGTATAACATACCGTATCGAATTAGATTCTCTTTCAAACTTGAAAAAAAGAGCTTTTTCATGTTTGTGCATATTATAAATATAACAATATAGAAAATAATAAAATTTATTTCAAATAAACGGGTTGACTACTTTCTGAGATCATTCAACCCAAACTTTAGAATCTTTCGCTTTTATAGAATAGTTCATGTGCACGGCACTGTAGTCAATTGGATGTCCTTTTTCGTCACCCAAAATACTATTGAGTGTATTCAAGTAACTTAAAAAATAAAATGCACGACTGGCTCTTATGTAAAAGTACTTTGGAATTTAAAATACCCCCATTTTATAAATATAAAACATGGATTTAATGAGATAAAAATGTCCAAATGTATGGAATTGCCGTCTGATTAATCTTTTTAATATTTAAGTAATTTTTTATATGACAAATTCCCTTAAAATTTTTCGAGAACCAAATTTGGGATGGAAATAGTTTTTTCTTTCCAATATCTTTATATACAATATTATTTTAAACTTAAGGGGGCTCCTGTTGAAAATTTTTGGTTAAAATCGTTAGAGCTGTTGATGAGAAAGTCAAGAAATCAAAAAACGGTTCTATGACAGGTACCGTTAATAACATATTGCCAGAAAAATTTTTTTGACCAAAATGTAGTCTATGTCCAATGTCCATAATATCACATCTAATTTTTTTTATCAAAATCGTTAGAACCGCATTACGGGTGTATGGGGGGAACCGTTAGTTTTGGAGCTAAAAAAAAATTTCAAGTTCTCCTCTAGCAATTCACCGAAGACCCTTAACTACCGAGATTGAAGAACATAGGTCTAGTGGGTAAGGCTGTAGAGAGAGGTACAGACATACAGACGCACTGAAACATGTTTTTTGTGTACTAAATCGTCCTTAAAATTTGTATAAACAAAAATGATATGCAAGTTATTAGTATTCAATAAAATAATAACATTTCCCCCCAAACATTTTTTTTACCAAAATGTAGTCCGTGTCCATAATACTCGTATCATAATAAGTGAGATTATGCATTACTGGTGTATGGGGGTACTGTTAGTTTTAGAGCTAAAAAAAAATTTCAATTTCTCCTCTAGGGAATCACCGAAGACCCTTAAGTACCGAGTTTGAAGAAAATAGCTCCAGTGGCTTAAGCTCTAGATCGAGGTACAGACATACGGACATACAGGCATACAGACAAACAGACGGAATCGTCGGACCCACTTTATTCGTCTTCGCTATCATCGTAATGTCAACTTTGATCAAAATCTCGAGTTCCAGATGCAGGACTTGCCCTATAGTTAGTCTTAGTACCTATTACTAATAGGTACTCTATAACCTATATCGCAAGTAAAAAGAGCCAACCCCACATTGCTCAGCGGTGTGACGATAGAATTAGAGAAACAAAAAAATGTGTGTGTGTCTGTGTCGGTTAGTTTAGATAAACTATACAAATACAATACAGAAAAATTGAATATGTAGGTAGGTAGGTAGGTAAGAGAAAAAACGTAACTATTGAATGGAACAGATATTAAGATAGAAAGAGCATGGGAAGAAAAGAAAATTAAAAATTTTGGAATGATAATGAAATGAAACAAAGCAGCGACCTTTTGATTGTGATGAAATCTAATTCCTGGATAAAATAAATGCAAAAAGTTTATAATTTTATAATTTGTTTTTATTTATTTCTCAGGTTGTATGTGTAACTAAGAAGTGATTTTGGGCTTAAAATTTGCGCAACAATATTGACTTAATGAAGCAATGCTAATCTTTGTCGATTATTGTATAGGTTTTAAGATATGAGTGGTTGTATAAGTCAACTAATGAAAAGAAATGGACAAAAAATGTAAAATTCATAATATTTAAGTTTGACAAATTATTAATGAAAAAAAATAATAGCCATAAACACTCTTATAACAATATAAAAAATAATAAAATTTATTTCAAATGAATCGGTTGACTACTTTCTGAGATCGTGCGTATCAAACTTTAAAATGGTTTAGAAATAGTATAGATATAGATAAATATAAAACATGGATTCAATGAGATAATAATGTTCAAATGCATAAAATTGCCGTCTGGTTTCCAGAAAAGTATGAATTTATGCAAATAAACTTTAAAAAATCGTTTTATTATTAAATACATTTTTTATATAAGAAATTTCTCTAAAATTTTTCAAAAAAAAAAAATTTAGGATGCGAATTTTAAGTATTAAATAATATTGATTTTAGAAAATAATTTCAAAAAATAATCTTTCATAGGTTTTAAAGATATTGATTTAAAAAAAAACAAACAAATATTTTTTCGAATATTTTTATATACAATATTATTTTAAACTTAAGGGGACTCCTGCTGAAAATTTTGGGTTAAAATCCTTAGAGCCGTTGGTGAGAAATTCGAAAATCAAAAAAACCGTTCTATGACAGGTACCCCTAATAACATTTCCCCCCAAATTTTTCTTTGACCAAAATGTAGTCCATGTCCATAATATCACACTTAATTTTTGTTGTCAAAAACGTTAGAGCCGTTTTCGAGATAAATAAGATTTCGCATTACAGGTGTATGGGGGGTACCGTTAGTTTTGGAGCTAAAAAAAAATTTCAATTTTTCCTCTAGGGAATCACCGAAGACCCTTAACTACCGAGTTTGAAGAAGATACCTCCGGTAGTTTAGGCTGTAGTTCGAGGTACAGACATACAGACATACAGACATACAGACATACAGACAGAGAGACAGATAGACGGAATTGTCGGACCCACTTTTTTCGTCTTCACTATCATCGTAATGTCAACTTTGATTAAAATCTTGAGTTCGATTTTTTTTTTCCAAATACAGAACTTGCCCTATAGTACCTATATCGCAAGTAAGAAAAGCACGACTCTGTCGCAAGAACTTGCTCTTATGTAAAAGATTAAGAATTTTAAAAATGAATGTTATTAGAGAAAACTATTCATAAGCATAAGATTAATTTTTTAAACTATTTTAGTAGCATGAGAAAAAATAGAATGCCATGTGATTTCTTAAGCAAGTTTCTTAAAAAATAACCTTTTATATAAAAAAATTTAAAACATTTTTAAGGGAACATTTTGGTACGCCAACTTTAAGCTTTCATTATTGTACGAATAAAAATTGAATTTAAAAAAAAATTACCCGTTTTTAAGATACCGAATTTTCAAAAAAAAAACTGTTTATTTTTTCCCAAAATTAAAAATAATGGCCCAAAATTTTAATTGAATTAGTACGATGCTAAAGCTGTTTTAGTATGATACTAGGTTAAAACAACGAATTTGCAAATTTTAATCGAATTTAGCATCATACTTTTTCTAGCCTTTTATTAAAGTTAAAATTATCGAATACTTACTTTATTTTTTTAGTAACGTGCTAGCTTCATATGATTCTTTGACATTTGCAAACATCAAAAACGGTTCGTGTACTTACTTTTTTTTACACGAAATGTCATTGTTTTAGGTGTGTTCAGAAGCAATTTATTAAAAAAATTCTTTTAGTACGATACTAGTTAGAAAATGTTTAAAATTAAGAATGAGTTAGTAAACTACTAAAAAATTTTTTTCGTCCAGCTTTTACCTTACCTATAACGTTATGAAATTTTGGAAATTTTTCTTAAAAAATCTGCAGAACAATTTTTGAGAGTTCGAAGAGGTGCCGTTGCATCCAGACAATTTTTTTATGAAAAATGTATCGATGTGTGTGTTTTATTTAGATTTACTTTCGAAACCGAAAAATTAATGACCCTTAAGCTATGTTTATGTCGCAAGAAAAAATAATTTTATTTAGTAAAATTTACCTATTGTTTGGTGCATCCTATATAACCATTTTTACTTGCGACTTATAGGTACTATAAGGCAAGTTATGCATTTGAAAAAAAAAAGTCGAACTCGAGATTTTGATCAAAGTTGACATTACGATGATAGCAAAGACTAAAAAAGTGGGTATCGCAATTCTGTCTGTCTGTTCGACTACAGCAGTAGATATCATTTTTATTTTTTTCCCCCACACGTTTTTTTCTTTTTTATTTTAAGACCAAAAATAAGGGTACCTGCCATTTGAATTTTTTTTTCGAAATTTTACAAATATTTTTTTTTCTCAAAAACTATTTTACAGATTTAAAAAATAAAAATAGAAAAAGTTTTCATTTTGTTTAAGCTAGGTATAATGGTTAAGGAAAAAATTGCGAGAAATGGTTGCTTATTTTCTGAAAAACGGTATCACCGATTTTTATCATTTTTTTTTTGCTAATGGGCCCTAGGAATTTGTATAGTATTGTGGATTCAAATTTAAAAAATATCAAAATTCAAAATAAATACAAGATGTAAGAAAAAAAAATTGTATTTTACCTAAAAATAAAGGTATCCACCATACAAATGTTACAAAATGGTTTTCAAAAATCGTATTTTTTTTTTTCTTTCAATTATTTGTCACAATCTTTGATTTAATAAAAAAAAATAAATTAAGATATCTTGTACGAGTACCTACCATAGAACCATTTTTTCTAATTTTGAATTTCTCATTATCGACATAACGGATCTCAATAAAATTTTTTATAGAGAAGCTTCCAAAAAGCTTAAAAAACGTTTCATTGCAAAACTTTTAAAAAAATAACATATTCGTTTTTAAAATTCGTAGTCTATTACATAGGAACAAGGTCGTACGACCCAGTCGTGCATTTTATTTGTTTTCAATTTCATAAAAAACAGTACCACTGATTTTGACAATTTATAGCCTTCAAGTAGCATTGGTTATTGGTTATTCAAATCTTCGATTTGTTTTTTGATTAAAAGAAAAATTAAATTTTATTTTAAATTCAATATTTCTATAACATGCCTGATTTTTTGAAACTTGATTATTCACTGTTATATATTAATATCTACATTTGGAAATAATTTGTTCTTTTATTTAAAAATAATGGCACAATTTTGCATTTGGAAAAAAAAACCAAAAGTTAACATTACGATGAAAAAGAACACGAAAAATTTAAGTCCCGCAATTCGGCCTGTCTATCTCTAAACCAACAACCTAAACAGCTGAATCAATTTTCTTCAAACTTGTTATTTAAGGTTTATCGGTATAATTGCCTAGAGGCGAATTAAATTTTTTTGTAGCTCCAAGACTAATGATTTTGAAAAAAAAAAAAAAACAAAATAGGTATGCGATTTATTTATTTACGAAAAAAATGTTATTAACCTTTCTTAGAACCGTTTTTTTTTTTATTTCCAACTTTTTCACTCACGGCCTTAACGATTTTGACTTAAATGTTTACACCGAAGCTCCTTTGAATTTGAAATAATATTGTATAAAAATTTTATATATGTACAAATTTTCGAAAAAATATTTTTTGGATTTTCTAAAAAAAATTTAATTTTTTTTAGTTGTTTGAAATATTAGTTTGAATTTTTAAGAAATATTCATAGAATATATACGAGTAAGTACAATCGAACATACATAATACATAGGTATTGTAGGTAGGTACATATGATAAATGTATTTATAAATATACATTTATTGTTATCGGCATTCTCAGAGAAGGACTTCAGTTTAGTTTATTGGTTTAATGTTTTTCGTCTTAATTTGTTTCTGTTTTTTTTTTTTAGAAAGAAATCTAGTGAAATCCCTTACTCCGAAGGAATCAGAGATTCCGCATGTTTTAATAAAATTTCCTTTTAATAAACTCAAAGCAAACACAAAGCCCAGAGATTTCTAAAACAAATAGAAAATATCACCAAGAAAGAGTTATACTGCCTGCATGGCATTTCGATGTGATTTGTGTGTGGCTCTCTGCAATTTATATCATGGTCGTCTCGTAATTGAATCAGGGAAATTAACACTATAACCATCGCGTCGCCATCGTCGACGAACATAAGAGCCTAATTGGAAGCATCATAGTGACCGAATATACATGATAATTTTACTTTTGGGTTGAAAATCTCCGACGTCGCGTGTTCGTCGCTACAACATCTCCGCATTCCACCAGAACAAAAATCTCCGCATAATTGAATTAAAATTTTCAGCTTCACGATTTGTAAGATATACATAAAGGGCTTTCCAATAAGAGACGGGGAGATGTTAAAATTGAAAGAGATATAAATGAATTTGTTATTTTATTTGCTGGGCTTGCCAGTGACATTCACCCATATTCTGAAACTCGTATTTTTTATGACTTGTTTTCGACAACAGTCGTAGGAACATTCGTATGCGATATTTTACGTTTCCCAATATTAGTAAAAGTGAAGTCGGATGCTCGACTCCTGGAATAATAACATACGACTGTAGTCGAATACGAAATCGTTCAGATGGCCTCTAGGTCTTCGCTGGGTCTGGATGACACGTTTCGTAAAGGTCAAATTTTTGATGACTCGCGCATATGTCGCTGAATTTGAGCAATGGCACGGGTGGGTTATGTTGACTTTGAGAGCACCGGTCGTTTCTGGAATAGTCCTGCAACTTAAGAAAACCATCAGATGTGTGGCAAGTACAGTAGTCCTGTTAGAACTAGATGTCATTCTCATCGATATCATCCAATTTTGACCAAAAAAATCAATTGTCATCGACTGGCAGGGCTCTTCCTTTTTTGGCAATATCATCGTACGTACAATGCCGTGTGATTTAAGCAAATATTGTTTCATGCAAGAACAAAAATTATAAGTCGTTGTAGTGGTTTCTTAAAAAAATAAGCTTTTATATGTATACAAAATGTTTAAAACATTTTTAAGAAAAAATTTTGGTACCCCAATTTGAAGTTTTTATTTTTGTTTGAATACAAATTAGATTTACAAAAAATGCTATAGAACCGTTTTTGAGATATTGGATTTTCCAAAAAAAAAAATTGATTTTTTTTTCAAAATTCAAAAAACAAATATTTTTGTAAAATTCAATGTTTTTTAAACTTTTTAGAACCTTCTCTATAAGAAATTTTATTAAAATCCGTTATGAGGAATTCAAAATTCGAAAAGATCGTTCTATGGTAGGTACAGTCAGTAATATCTTGATTTCATTTTTTTTATTAAATTATAGATAGTAAGAATCAATCGAAAGAAAAAAAATTTTAGTAAAATTATCAGAACCGTTTTCGAGAAGAGTACGATTTTCGAAAACCATTTTTTAACATTTGTATGGAGAGTACCTACCGTTATTTTAAGGTAAGATAATTTTTTTCCCAAACCTTGTAGATTATATTAAGGAATTTTATTTATCAAGTTTTAAGAAAATCGAGCATGGAGTTTTCGAAATATTGAGTTTTCAAAAAAAAAATTTTAATTTTTTTAAAAATCCAAAATAATTTTTTTTGAAAACTAAAGTATACAATAATATTCAAACTGCTAAGAAGCCTTGACGAAAAAAATTATCAAAATCGGTCGTACAGTTTTTGAGGAAAAAAAAATATTTATAAAATTTCGAACAAAATTCGTATGACAGGTATCGTTATTTTTGATCTTGGGGAAAAAATTAAAAACGATATTTACCAAGTTTAACGAAAATCGGCCGAGTGGTTAAGGCTGTATTCGAACAGACAGACAAACAGAATTGTGAGACCCACTTTTTCAGTCTCCGCTATCATCGTTTGATCAAAATTTCGAGATCGATTTTTTTTTAAGAATGTAACGGGTGATTTTTTTGAGGTTAGGATTTTCATGCATTAGTATTTGACAGATCACTCGGGATTTCAGACATGGTGTCAAAGAGAAAGATGCTCAGTATGCTTTGACATTTCATCATGAATAGACTTACTAACGAGCAACGCTTGCAAATCATTGAATTTTATTACCAAAATCAGTGTTCGGTTCGAAATGTGTTTCGCGCTTTACGTCCGATTTATGGTCTACATAATCGACCAAGTGAGCAAACAATTAATGCGATTGTGACCAAGTTTCTGAGAGTGTTGCTGAAGACCGTGAAATGTCGATTCGTCGCCGTTCGCAGCAATTGGGTTTGTGTTATTCGACCACATGGAAGATTTTACGCAAAGATCTTGGTGTAAAACCGTATAAAATACAGCTCGTGCAAGAACTGAAGCCGAACGATCTGCCACAACGTCGAATTTTCAGTGAATGGGCCCTAGAAAAGTTGGCAGAAAATCCGCTTTTTTATCGACAAATTTTGTTCAGCGATGAGGCTCATTTCTGGTTGAATGGCTACGTAAATAAGCAAAATTGCCGCATTTGGAGTGAAGAGCAACCAGAAGCCGTTCAAGAACTGCCCATCCATCCCGAAAAATGCACTGTTTGGTGTGGTTTGTACGCTGGTGGAATCATTGGACCGTATTTTTTCAAAGATGCTGTTGGACGCAACGTTACGGTGAATGGCGATCGCTATCGTTCAATGCTAACAAACTTTTTGTTGCCAAAAATGGAAGAACTGAACTTGGTTGACATGTGGTTTCAACAAGATGGCGCTACATGCCACACAGCTCGCGATTCTATGGCCATTTTGAGGGAAAACTTCGGAGAACAATTCATCTCAAGGAATGGACCGGTAAGTTGGCCACCAAGATCATGCGATTTGACGCCTTTAGACTATTTTTTGTGGGGCTACGTCAAGTCTAAAGTCTACACAAATAAGCCAGCAACTATTCCAGCTTTGGAAGACAACATTTCCGAAGAAATTCTGGCTATTCCGGCCGAAATGCTCGAAAAAGTTACCCAAAATTGGACTTTCCGAATGGACCACCTAAGACGCAGCCGCGGTCAACATTTAAATGAAATTATCTTCAAAAAGTAAATGTCATAGACCAATCTAACGTTTCAAATAAAGAATCGATGAGATTTTGCAAATTTTATGCGTTTTTTTTTTAAAAAAAGTTCTCAAGCTCTTAAAAAATCACCCGTTATAACTGGCCTTTTAGTACCTATAAGTCGTAATTAAGAATATATAAGTTGATAAAAATAAAAAGAAATGATGATCAAAAACAACTTATCTTTGCAATAACAGCTTAAGTGACATAGACAAGCAACAAGGTGTAGGGGAAGGTGACCTAAAATGGTCCCCCTAAGGAAAATGTGTCATATCTCACAAAAATGTGACATTTAAACTTAAATGTTATATTCTTTTCAAATCTTAATTAATAACGCTTACATTTGTTTGCCTTACGAGTTTAAAAAGTTTCCAAAAATATTTAATTTTCAAAAACTCTTCAAATTACATGGATCAAAATTGTCCGGGTAAAATGGCATACTTGTATGCCTTTTACCCTTGCAAGTAAAGCAACTAGGCAAGTAAACAAAAACCCATTTTCAATTTAATTCAAACTTTGTTTTAAACAAATCATAGTTCAAAGTAAAATAAACATAAACAATAATCAATAAAAAAAATAAAAAAAACAATTCATTTAAAACAACTTCACTTAAAACAAAATAAGAAAAAGTAGAAAGAAATTATAATAATACTCAATTATTGCAAGTACTTTTTTTTGGACGGCATTTAGGGCTTTTGTTAATGCATTATCAGTCCAGGACTGGGTCTCTGTACATCGTTTTCACCATTTTCACTATAAAGAAAATGAAAATATAAGGGTAAGTATAAAATGCCACACTGTGCCATTTTAGGCTTAGTAGGCCATTTTGCCCATTTAGGGTTCTTTTATTTAAGTTTTAATTCCGAATACACTGAGATGGTTATAGGCCAACTTATTTCAGTAAATTAATAAGAAATACTAAATACTAACATTCATTTCCTGTTTTCTCCAAAATTGAATGTGTTTTATAACTTTTTTTGTCAACAAACTCTTTACAACATTTTATTGGTTCTACTTTTGTAGATGGCTAGAGACAGTTTGACCTGTAAAATTTCAAACAATAGCTTGAAGCTGCTAATATTTTATTTATGTCAGTGATGCCAGATAAACTAAAGAATTGTGTCACCAAAACCTTCTAATTCTGTTCGATTCTACAATTTCTAGTAAGGGGGCCATTTTACCTTGGTGGGCCATTTTAGGCCATCTTCACCTATAATTAATTTTGAAAAAACAACTTAAAGGCAGTTTTTTGCAATAAAATTAAAAGTAAAGAAATGAATAAAAAAACGAAAAATAATTTGAACAAATAAGATTCAACTATTCTATCAGAATCTGTACCGTTTTTGTTTTTTAAGCGCGCCAGTTTCTGCCAGACTTAAAAAGAAGTTTCAAAGCACTTTCCTTGAAAATTGAATTTTTGGAATTAAGCAGTTTTTGCTTGTGGAACAGATAATCTACTTAATTTTTTCAAAAAAAAAAATGTCATAAGCCTTAACTCTAAATGTAATGATTTATGGTGAGTACTATTATTTAATAAAGTAAAATACTCTTCTTTTAAGTTTATTTCAAGGTCTTCTTCGATAAAAACAAGATCACACCTAATAACCTGCATCGTCTGATAATCAAATAAGTTTGTTATATCTATTTGGACATACATATGTACATACGAGTATGTACATATTTTATTTCACTTTATTTTCAATTTAAAGCTGTCTAGAACTATAAAAGTTTTATTTTCTATAAAAAGAAATTATACACATACGCAGGTCTAATATATCCAAATAGTTCTATTTAAATGTTAAAAGGAAAAAAGTTTTCAGATGTTTTCCTTTTCGAGCGAAAAAAAAGTAAACTGAAACGGAAGTTTTAAAAAATCCACAAACTTTTATTTCCCCTCAAACACAAAATGGAGTTTAAATATCTTTTTAAATCTAAAGTGTCCCAAATTAAGCTCATCCCACAAAGCATTCTTAATAAAGGCATTCTAAAGTTGAACAAAAAAAAAAAACCGAATCAATTCAAGCATCAATAAAACGAATAACAGAATGAACCACAAAAATCCACATCCCTGATTCGAAAAATAACGATGAAAGGAAGAAGAAAAAAAAACCGTCAACTAACATTCTGCCAATTTCTGTTCAATGGCAGAAAATTTAAAATTTATGAGACCATTTCCAGTGGCCAAATAACCATTGCTCACCGTTCTCTTTGATGTCCAATTTTCTATTTCAGCAAAAAAAAAAAATGGAAAAACAATCTAGGCAGGCAGAAAAAACTCAACACAAATACACACACACACACACAACTAAAGATATTTGTTTGCTTTTCTAGTCCAGGATACATTTAGATACATTTACCCCATTTTAGGTGGTCACAGCTCACTAGTTAACAAACCCAAAATAAAAGGAATGTTTCCGCTTAAAAAGCCATCATCCATTTATTTCGCTAGCGGTCTTTCTCCATGATGGACGAAAAGGACGAACCATATACGATGTACAAACAAAATTATAAAAAAAAAATAAATAAAAATTGGTATTTTGGGCAGGATTGTGGTGCCGATGCCGATGTCGGGCCGGGTTGGGCCGAGCTCGACTGGGCTGGGAAAGCACGGAACTGGTGACTGGTGGCCATTAAAATTCAATACAATTTTAGAAAGATTTATCGAAAAATTTCAAGTGAATAAATTTACCTAAGTGCATGTCATAGTACCGTTTTAGGTTTTTCTGAGTGGATATTCGATATTTTTCTATGCCAGGGGATTGCTTTGAGCTTGTTTAGTTTTTGCAAGGGTGAACGGCGGCGATTGTGCATAGATGATGGGAATTAATAATTTACCAACTCTGTTTAGTTGTAATAGAAAAAGTTTTCATTTTTTTTTTCTACTTTTGGACATAAAAATTAAAGCAAATGTTATTCAAGGACTTGGTGTTTGCATTTTTTAAGTCGATAATGGGAGAGGTAAATCGTAGAACTAACTTCTATATAAAATACAAAACGAAAATAGCACTTTAATGTTTTATGTCTTTACAATTTGTGATTATCGAGATAGATAAAATAAGAGAGCGGTCCGATAAGTACCTAGCCTACAAAAGAAAAACAAACAATTCGGAAAAGTGTCCAATTATTTCTCAACATAGTCTCCTTTTAGCTCGATACACTTGATGCAGCGATGTTCCAACTTCTTTAACCCATCTAAAAAATAGGTTTTCTCGAGGTCTGCAAAGTAGGCCTCCGTGGAGGCGATGAGCTCCTCGTTCGACTCAAATTTCTACCCGGCGAGTGACTTTTTCAAGTTTGCAAGCAAAAAAAAAAAGTTGCACGGGGCCAAATCTGGAGAAGACGGTGGATGGGGCAGCAGTTCGTAGTGCAATTCGACCGATTTGGCACAATTTGGCTTTGGTCTCACGGTTGCGCTTGTTGCCCGGAGTGAGCAAACACGGCACCCATCGACAGCTTTCTCATGCTCAAAATTTCATGACTCACGCGGTCTTTTGAGATGCCTACTGTTTCAGCTATCTCGCGCACCTACAATCAGCAGTCTGACAATATGAGATCGTGGATTTTTGACACGTTATCCTCCGTGCTAGCCATTTTCGGGATATCTGGGTGGGGCTCATCAAAAACCGATGTGCGACTACGCATTGAAACTCGTTATACCAATTTTTGACAGTCGCCATCGAAGGAGAAGAGTCACCGTACACAGCATCCAAGCGCTCTTTGATTTCGCTGTGCGATTTCTCTTCCCAAAACAAGAATCGAATCACCGAACGATATTGCTGTTTTTCCATTTTTCTAAAATTCGCGTACAAGCTGGCTTCCACACGTGGTCAAAACAAAACTGCGACTCCGATTCGGCTGAAATTATGATAGTAGCCGTCTAAGAGAATATACTTGACGATAGTAAATCTCTCTTGCGATACTGGCACGATCGGGCGGTGAGACTTAGTGCTTATCGGACTGCCCCGGAATATATTTTTGCAACGTTAAAACATCCTAAATCGGGCATTTACGAGTACACTATTATAATTTCCAAAGTATTCCAATGCCTTTTTTTATTTTTGAATTTATATTAGGTCAGTTAAGGCACTCCACATTCGTGTAGAGCGACTAAAGAAAGAATCTCTGTTTAATGTTGGGATGTTCAAAGGGTAAGCTGATGGGCATTCCCTGAAAAAATTAGTTTTAATTTTAATACTCGTACATATGCATATACAGTTTTCAAATAATTTTTTAGAAAAAAAATAAATTGATATCTTCTCCAACTTTGATTTTGTATTATTCTAACTACAAATAAATATGAAATCTCTATCTATGTTATATGTACTTATAAAAATTAATTGCTGTTCGTTTGTCTGGATAAAAATCGAGAATGGTTGGACCGATTTTGCTAATTTTGATCTATAAACATTTGTGGAAGTTCAGGGAAGGCTTAAACGCTGAGAAACCTAAATAATAAGTAACGGAAAATACTAAAAACGACATTTTAATTTTCCAATACAAAAAGTCTCAGCTGTGAAACATTTGATGTCTTTACACTACAAATTACTGCAGAAATTTACAATGACACATGGATCATGATAGAAGATTTGTGTTTGTTGATAGTAAATAAAATATTGTCGTGTTTTGGGCTTGACAGCACCCAATCGTCCTATGCGTGATGCATTTAACCACGAGTTGCAAAGACAACAACAATACGATACTGAAGTATTGGCCGAAACAGTTCGTTCAAATGTTCCGCAATTCAATGAACAACAAAGAATTGCGTACGATCATATGGAAGCTGTGAACAGTGGATCTGGTGGAATTTACTTCCTTGATGCTCCCGGGGGTCTGGAAAAACGTTCCTAAATTCATTGCTGTTGGCAAAGATCAGATCGCAAAATGAAGTAGCCCTAGCATTGGCTTCATCTGGAATAGCTGCCACCTTGTTAGAAGATAGAAGATACACATTCTGCCTTGAAATTTCCACTTAACATGCAAATCAACGAAGCACCAGTTTGCAACATCGCCAAAAACAGCACAATGGCGAACATTCTACAGATATGCAACTTGATCGTTTGGGATGAATGTACGATGGCCCACAAGAGGTCACTGGAGGCACTGGACAGAACGTTAAAGGATCTTCGTGACAACCAAAACACTAAGAAACTAAAAACTCATGCTTGAAATCATCCAATTTGTGGCAGTATGTATAAAGACACTCCAATTAACAACTAACGTGCTAGTATTTTTGCAACAAAATCAAACTGCGATTATGTTTTCGAAGCAGTTATTAGATATTGGAAATGGTAAGGTAGCAGTTGACAACTCGACCGGATTAATTACACTACTCACGGATTCTTGTAACTTCGTCGACTCAAAAGAGGAGCCTATTCAGCGTATTTTTACGGACATAGACCGACAGTTCAGAAGACATAATTGGCTGAGTGAACGAGCAATATTGGCAGCCAAAGATAAAGATGTCGATGACCTCAATGCAACTATTCACAATTGGTTCCTAATGAGAGTTGTTTTCCTAAAAATCAGTTGACACAGTTACAAACCAGGATGACGTAGTCAACTATCCCACAGAGTTCTTAAATTCTCTGGATTCGCCTGGACTACCACCTCACAATTTACGATTAAAAGTAGCATCAGTTGTGATTATGCAATCTCGACTGTGCAATGGAACGAGACTTTCTGTAAAAAAAGCTAATGAATAACGTCATCGAGGGCAAGATCGTCAAGGGAAAATACAAAGGAGAGGATGTCTTGATCCCGCGTATACCGATGATTCCAACTAATTTGCCATTCGATTTTAAGCGTCTAAAATTTCCCGTCTGTCTGGCCTTTGCAATAACCATAAATCGCAAGGCCAGTCGTTAAAAGTTTGCGGAATCAATTTCGAGTTTCCCTGTTTCGCGCATTCGCGAGTCGGAAAACCATCATCTTTATATAAGTATTTACGAACCGCAAAAAAAATTTCTACTCGTACATCAGAAAGCCCTAAATTGATTAAGTGTATAACTATCTTGCATTTAATGTATGTAGATACAAATTTTGTATTAAAATTTTACCATATTTTTTAAAAATATAGATATGTAGGTGATACAAAGTTCACCAGGTCATCTAGTTTCAAATAAATAATATTGACTCGGTCTTGCGATACAGAATTTTCCAAAAAAAAAATTGAAAAAAAATATTTTTTTTATGTTTTTATGGAACATAAACTTGTTAGAAGTTTCTGCATAATTTCATTAAAATCCTTTTTGTCGATAATGAGAAAGACGAAATTCGAAAAAAAATGTTCTATGGTGGATACGAGGGCGGGTCAATAAGTCCGTGACTTTTGGAATAAAACACAGATTTTTTGATAAAAAAATAATTTTATTTTTCAACGTAGTCTCCCTTGAGCTCTACACACTTTGTCCAACGCTTCTCCAATTTTTTTATCCCTTCCAAAAAAAATGATTTGTCGAGGTCCTCAAAATAGGCCTTTGTTTGTTTCATCATTGGAGTCAAATCTTTTTCCACCAAGCCATTTCTTCAGTTTTGGGAACAAGAAGTAGTCGCCCGGAGCCAAATCTGGAGAATAGGGTGGATGAGGGAGCAATTCATAGCCCAATTCATGGATTTTTGCCATGGCAACTGCACATGTGTGCACCCTTGCATTGTCTTGGTGGAAAAGAACTTTTTTCTTGGCCTGTTTTTTTTTTCAAATCGTCATTGAATCGGTCCAATAAGTTGGCATAATATTCCCCATTGATTGTTCTTCTCTTTTGAAGGTATTCAATGTGGATTATCCCGCGTGCATCCCAAAAAACAGTCGCCATAACTTTATTGGCTGACAAACCCACCTTGGCCTTCTTTGGCGCCGATTCACCCTTAGAAACCCACTGTTTTGACTGTTGTTTGGTCTCTGGTGTGTTGTGATGGATCCATGTTTCGTCCACGGTTACAAAACAGCGCAAAAACTCCTCCATATTGCGATTAAACAACGCCAAACCTTCCTGTGTAGTTGTTACACGATTGCGTTTGTGGTCGACTGTGAGCAAACGCGGCACCCATCTTGCGGAAAGCTTCCTCATGCCCAAGTGATCATTCAAAATTGAAACCACTGAGCCATACGAGATCCCTACGGCTTCCACAATCTCTCGCACTTTCAATCTTCGGTCGGCCAACACCATATCGTGAATTTTTTCGATTGTTTCGGGTGTAGAGACCTCAACTGGGCGTCCAGGACGTTCGGCATCTTCAGTGCTTGTACGGCCACAACGAAATTCAGTAAACCACTTTTTTACCATTGAAATCGATGGTGCAGAGTCCCCATAGTATTTATCAAGCTTAGCCTTGGTCTCGGTAATGGTTTTTTTTCGCAAGAAATAATGCTTAATAAGCACACGAAATTCACTTTTTTTCCATTTTCTCCTCAAATTAGTGAGTAGTCTGATAAAAATAGCTGTCAAACACAAACTAACTGACGCAGCAAGTTTAAATTTTGACAGGAGTCAACTGACAGATGCATGTTGACAGGAGCAGTGTTGCTGTTTCAGTAAAGAAAAAGTAAGGCCAGAAACGCACTTGCGAATTTTTGTCGAGTCGATTAAAAAATCGCGGTCGCCACAAATTATTACATTGTACTTCCTCATGATTTTTTCGTCAAGCGATTATTTAATCGCAAACAAATAAAAAACCCTCTATTTTAATGTGAGCATTTGCTACAAATACATATATAGCAACGATTAAGAATTTTTTTTAATTACCTCTTGAGGTGATATTGAATTTCTCTATTTTGTATTTTTATACACAATTGTGGGTCCAACCAGTTGCAATAGTTCCTTGAAGTATTTCACAAATTACTGTGGCTGTTCTTTTAAGCTATCGTGGGTCTTATGAAACTGACTGTTAAGTTCTGCCACTTATAACTGGATGCACGCAATACTTTTCTTTAACGATTTTGAGTAGACATTAAACGTAACAAAAGAGAAAAGAAACCCATTTTACTGACAAGAATTATTTAAATCTATTATTATTATGCATTATTTAAATCTATTTAAATCTATTTAATTTTACATAAAAAAATTTTTATTATTATTATTTTATTTATTATTATTTTTATAATCGCTACGATTTTTAAGTCGCATTTGCGTGCGTTCACAATGTGTCTTAATTCTTGCAGTTAAAAAATCGTGCTGTTGAAGATCATAAGTGCGTGAATGCCAATTTCTTATTGCGCCTACGATTTTTAAGTCATAGTAATTTAAATCGCAAGTGTGAGTAATCACATCGCCAGAAAAAATAAACAAATTTCGACCTTTAAATCATTAAGTGCGTTCATTCTAGTTTGAACCCATGTGTTCTATTTTTGCGACAACAAAACTAAGCGATTAAAATAGCAAGTGCGTTCCTAGCCTAAGTAGTGCCCTAATTAATTTTTTTTTTTAGAGAATTAAAGATCGTAAAAATTAAGCGAAAGTAAAAAATTTTTATCAAAGTTCTAACTGTCGTTTTTGAGAAAAATATGATTTTCGAAAACCACTTTTGAACAATTGTATAGTGGAGTTATTTTTAAATAAAAAATAATCTTTTTCTACATCTTATAAACAGTACTGTAAACACTGTTAATTGTCAAGATTAAAATAAATCAAGGAAGGGGCTTTTGGAAGTATTGAGTTTTCAAAAAAATAATTTTATTTTTTTTTTTTAAATCAAAAAATAAAATTTAAAATTTGAATACGCAGAGAAAATGTTTCTATAAATCCATTACCATTTACCATTAGTAAAAATTTTCAGATTTTTTTTTTTACTATTAACTAGATTTTACTAAACAAATTTTTTTTTTAAATAAATCTGTGAACAGTTTCTAAGAAAAAAAAATATTTTATAAAATTTCGAAAAAAATTATATGGTAGGTACCGGTCCGGAATAAACTCATCAATTGGTCAATGGTATGAGAAGCAAATAGGTCGAGGTAGAAGGTAAGTATAAATGACCCACTTAGCGCTGAAGTACGCCATTTTGCTACTATAACTCGTATGAACCTATGGATGGAATTGATATGCGAAATTGTGCACATTCTAAGGGAGTCATCCAGTTTGGATTAAGTTCAAAAATAACGATTTGTAGGTTTTTTGATGTCTCTTATTGTGTGTTTGATTTTTCACAAGTTGGATCACTCACTCAACTGTACCATCACACTCATCCGACACCATCTACACTGTGCTGTTGACTGGTGCTGATCCGATTGAGTGATCATTCAGCCCCCCGCTCTGAAAACAAACGTTAAAGCCCTCAGTCCGCTATATCAGTATCTAGTTCTTCCTAGAGCCATTTCATCACGTTGAGAAAAGATATCAAGTCTTTGATCGTCAATGTCATCAAAAAATGCCCTTCCTGATGATTATTCTCTAAATTTGGCTAGAGCAGGGCATTTGCAGAGTGAGTGCAGGACTGTTTCCTTTTCCCGCCGGTCCTCACAGCTATGAAATTTAGTGTTGTGAGGAATGTATAGCTTCGCTGCATGCTCTCTTGCTTGCCAGTGTCCGCTAAAGGAAGCTGCCATCCTGGGTATTTTGAAAGTGGCGAAAGCGTCGCTGCATTACAGGCAACAACGTTGACTGCCAAGAAAGCGTTGGCCCGGTAGTTTCGACGTAACATTCTCAACAAATCTACCAAACACAAACATCTAGCTTTATGAAAATCGAGGGAAGATAGATCTGTGGGAGGAGAAGTCTGTATAGGAGAAACATGATTAAAAATTAAGATGAAGAAGGTAATGAAAGTTGTCCATAGGAGATCGAGAAAGATGACTTGGAATACCACTAACTTGACGAGGATATGAATCTGCAAGGCTATCTATAAAGAGACAGTCGACAGCGAATAGTAGGATATCATCATGGGGGTGAGATAGTCCTATCCTATTTCCTATACTTGTTCCTCTCTAGTTCCAATTTTTATTTGACAGGTTTTTCTTTCAACCTAGAACCTACTGAAAGAGAGAATGGCAGCCATGGTCCATCAGCCATTGGTTTTCTCTCTCAGTATTTTGAAGAAACAAAAATTCAATTTTGCCAATTTGACACTTAACAGTGGAAACTAAGCTCAGTCACACGTATGCGAAAAAGCGCGACCAGCACTTTTAATTATAAAAGATGAAAAGCTAACGCCAGTCCTTAACACCCAAATCTGCCAACATTTCCTTTTATATTAATAAAATGCACGACTGGATCGCACGAACTTGCTCTTATGTAAAAGTACTTTGGAATTTAAGATACATTTTATAAATATAAAACATGGATTTAATGAGATAATAATGTTCAAATGCATAAAATTGCCATCTGATTTCTAGAAAAGTATGGATTTAAGCAAACAAACTTTTCGTTTTATTATTAAATACATTTTTATATAAGAAATTTCTTTCAAATTTTTTAAGAAAAAAATATGGGATGCGAATTTTAAGTATTTAATAATATTGATTTTAGGAAATCATTTCAAAAAATAATCGTTCATAGGTTTTGAAGATATTGATTTTTCAAAAAAAAAAAATATTTTTTTTTCAAAAAACCCAACAAATATTTTTTAGAATATTTTTATAAACAATATTATTTTTAACTTAAGGAGGATCCTGCTGAAAATTTTTGGTTAAAATCCTTAGAGCCCTTAATGAGAAAGTCAAAAATCAAAAAAACGGTTCTATGACAGGTACCGTAATAACATTTTGCCCCAAAAATTTTTTTGACAAAAATGTAGTGCATGTCCAT
Organism: Philhelius festivus; assembly: GCA_963931855.1. Classification (NCBI taxonomy): domain Eukaryota; kingdom Metazoa; phylum Arthropoda; class Insecta; order Diptera; family Syrphidae; genus Philhelius; species Philhelius festivus. The sequence continues at coordinate 64,518,735 of OZ007556.1, forward strand.
AATATCACACCTAATTTTTTTTTTATCAAAATCGTTAGAGCCGTTTTCGAGATAAATAAGATTTTGCATTACGGGTGTATGGGGGGTACCCTTAGTTTTGGAGCCAAAAAAAATTTCAATTTCTCCTCTAGGAAATCACCGAAGACCCTTAACTACCGAGATTGAGAGAAATAGGTCCAGTGGTTTAAGCTGTAATGAGAGGTACAGACATACAGACACAGTAAAACATGTTTTTTGTGTACTAAATTTTCCTTAAAATTTTTATAAAAAATGTTACTCAAATTATTAGTATTTAAAAAAAAACATTTTAAAACGTAATTTAAAAATTTAATCGTGTATCGGTTTTCAAGATATCGAATTTTCAAAAAAAAAATGTATTATTTTTTTACAAATCCGAAAACTATTTTTTCGAAAAAAAATTTAGTTTATATTTTTTAAAATGCAACGGAGCTCCTGCATAAAAATTTTGGTAAAAATCGTTACAGTCGTTGGTAAGAAAATCGAAAATCAAAAAAACGGTCCTATGACAGGTACCCCTAATAACATTTCCCCCCAAATTTTTTTTTGACCAAAATATAGTCTGTGTCCATAATATCACACCTAATTTTTTTATCAAAATCGTTAGAGCCGTTTTCGAGATAAATAAGATTTTGTATTACAGGTGTATGGGGGTACCGTTAGTTTTGGAGCTAAAAAACAAATTTCAATTTCTCCTCTAGGTAATCACCACAGACCCTTAAGTACCGAGTTTGAAGAAAATACCTCCAGTAGTTTAGGCTGTAGTTCGAGGTACAGACATACAGACAGAAAGACGGAATTGCCGGACCCACTTTTTTCGTCTTCGCTATCATCGTAATGTCAACTTTGATCAAAATTTCGAGTTCGATTTTTTTCCAAATGCAGAACTTACCCTATAGTACCTACATATATCGCAAGTAAAAATTTAAAGAGCTTCCTCAAGGATTTACATATATGTATAATATTGAACCGGAAAACTCACGTGTGAACTATTTTGTTTGGTTTCAAAAGTTTTCTTTTTTTTTTAAATTAAAATTTAATGGGGGATGTGTGGCTCAATGTGCCCATTGAATTTCATACCATTGGAAGTAGTGACAAATTTGTGTGCGTTGTGGAGAAAGATTAGATACCAAAAGGAAATAATTGGTAGAGAGAGAAAGCTATTCTTATAAGAATTGCATGATGGTTTTTTTTTTATTAGAAAGAAAGAACTCGTAAGAGGGTTATTTTACCTCTTAAGTTTTCGGGACCGACCGTTAACGATCAATCTTATCTTCGACATTTCTTGTACCTCTTGTTAAAAAGATCTTAGGTCTTAGCTCTATTAATTTGCAAGGTTAAAAATCAATTCAGAATCATAAATACTAAGTATTTATTTATTTTTGTTCTAAATATTTCCACTGTGCATCGCTTCAGATAGTTTGTGATTTCCTTCCTGTGGTCATATATATCCGAGAAGGAATTGTTATTTTATTTATTACTTCTATTATTTGAATTCACTTTGTTATAACCGACTCAAAAACAGAACTCATTCCTTGCTGAGAATAGTCTTGTTGGCATCACTTTTTCCTGCATTTTTTTAGTTGTTCGTCCAGCTGTGATTTGACAGTCCAGCAATATACAACAATATATGCTTTCCAACAGAAAAATAGTTGCTGGGTTATAGCGATGTTCAGCTTATTAAAAGTGTGTTCATACATATATTCAGTCAATGGAATCTTCAAAAGTTTTTAATTGGAAAATACTCGCATACAAGAAACTGAGAGAACAAACCCTAAAAAACTTTCTTTTTAAAACTACCAAAATCGATATTTCCGGAAGATTTAAAGAAAATCACTGATAAACTTTGTTCTTACACAAAATATTTTTACTGTCTAATAAAAAAGCACACAGAAAGCACAGGAAAATGCATTTACAGACCAAAGTTTCTTCCATCTAAATTATTGAACAATAGAAAGAGAGTAACCCGAACGAACCAATCCAAATAGCTTAGTCGAAAACTATTGCGCCAAAAAGAAAATAGATGTCCTGCAAATTGAAAACAACTAACTAAATTAACGGAACAGGAACTGTGATAAAAATGGCAACAACCCTTGTTTGTTTGTTTATTTTTTTAAGAAATACGAAACTTATTTGTTAGTGCCGTAAAAAGCAAGCGAACATAGAATTCATCACGGACACACAGACACGCGACGCGCATAAATATCCCATTTAGACACACAAAGCCATTCGATTTGTTGCCAATGAAAGGGACGAACCGGAAGCTATTCATCCTTTAGGACCATTTAATGTTTGCACATTTATCGTTCTTGTTTATCTGCCCTTTTGCTATGGTTAAAAAACCAAGTGCACAAGCGATTTGTTTCGGACAATTTCTAAAAAAAAACAACAACAACATAACGATAAAAATAAAAAAACGAATCGGAAAGATATACTCTTCGTTCTATTTGTGTCTGTGTACAGAAATCGCAATCGTAACGCAACTCTTTTTCAAAATTTGTGAATCGGAAGAAAAGCTTTTCCAAGAACACAGACACAACACAGATGAAGGCAAGGACAATGGGCGCAAAACATTCTCGAACGTTGGCCATGCTTCTTTTAAATGCTTGGATATTATATCCTTTTGGTTGCAGGGTATTTATCCACATTGATATTTCCATTTTGTTGCAAAAGAAAAAGGACCAAGAATAGACGACAACATAAAGAAAAAAAACGGTGCTCAGCAATAAAATTTACAAGTTCCGGTTTCCGTTCAAATGGGTGAATTTAGGCAAACGATTACATTTCGGAAATCCCGTCCAAATGTTGGACATAAAATGTATTTTGTTTGTATTCTTATGCTAACCCCTTTTTGAGTCGTATTTTGTCGGATAAATAGAGAACCGTTTGAATAATATATTCTAAAACGTACATATTTGGTTTGGTATTGAATTGTGTTTAATTTTGATAATTTAGAAAGTAATCCAAATGCAAATGAGCAAATTGGCCTTGTGATGACAGATATGGAAGCCATCTTTGAATTATGGATAATGTGCTTTGTTACTTTGAACTGATGTTCGTTCTTGTTGATTCTCAATTTTATTAGGGATTCATGTGGACATACTATATAAATTTATGTGATTTGAAAAGTTAAATATATGTATTTCTTTTAAGCGTTTCACTACGAAGCTCATGACACATGTGAATACATTTCTTTGCAATATCGCAAGCTTCATAAATTGGGAAATATGGAATATGCCGACTTGTTCAATTAAACGAAACAATACGATGATTTTGACATCCATGCAAGTAGACTTCGTCTATAATTCTGTCCTGTTGTATGGCAACTGTACATCGAGGATCGAGCCGTCTGAAGTCTGAACCGTTAGACATATTAGCCTCAAATTTAGTGCATGCAATGCCTTCTGCTTTCAAATTTTTATTTGAGCTTATCCTTAACAGGTAAGTGCCAAAAGGGAATGCATTTTTGGCTTTACAAGAAACGTGTTAATTTTTGTAAGAGATTTTATTTTCATTAAGGTTATTTCCGCTAATGGTGTCATAAAGAATAAACAATTTTGCAGAATGATTCTCCTTAAGGATATCAAGGATACGAAATCCTACAGAAAATAAATTTTTGTTTTAAGAAAACTTAAAATTTAAAATTACTTCTGGTGTTTTCCACAGTTTCCCATATAAGAATGAATCTACCAATAACCTAATACAGTATGTTTTCAATTCATAAATATTATAGTCTTGAGTCACAAGAATAATTTCATGCTAACCAGTCGTGATTATTTCGTTTGTTAGCAGGGGGCGCTAATGCCTAAAAATGAGATTAAAGTTAAACAAATAAATTGATGAGAAAATTAAAAATAAATTTTTGTCGGCTTTTAGTCATAAGTTAGTTAAGTAACCAAACCAATTTATCTAGTTGTGCAAATTTAAAATTTTCGATCAAAGTGTTCTTTGAAAAAAAGCACGCTCTGGAAATGTGGTGGAAAATTCTTATATTTAATTGTTGATTTCTTCATAAACTTGCGGTTCAAGTATGCAGGATCCAAGCCAGAACGGGTTTTGAAAGCCATTAATTGTGTTCTATCATCATCCAAATTGGTCCAGTAATATCGGAATGAACTTGCTTGCGTCAATATTAACCTTAGTCCTCAATGCCTCGGATGCCTTGGCAGGGTCCGCTATATTCTCCTCTTATCCCGGTATACCGGCTCTACCGGGGCTGACCTTTCCTTTCCGACCTACTAATAAGAAATCTATTTTTTTTATTTTTTACAAGACATACTATATACGGCCGATACAGAGGATAAACTTTTGGCCTACAGCCAGGAAACCATATATGGGAGGTCAAATAGTGCTGGTAGTTCCGGTACTTTTGGGCAACCCAAACCATCTTGAAGTACAGGAAGTATCAGCCATAGTACTCCTTTGCTTCATAAGCCTAGGTGTTATTCTAGATCCTAACTTAAACTGAAAAATGAATATTGAAGAAAGGTTTAAGAAGGCCTTCATAGCATTCTACACATGTAGTAAAACTTTTGTTAAAAAGTGGAGGCTTCAATATAAGATTTTGTGGACATACACAGCTGTGGTGCTGTCAAAGGCCTAGGCTTTGATAAAAGCATCGCTTCCCATCGATCAGCAAAATGAAGCATCATTGTGCGTGGTTAGTACTTGGGTGGGGACCGTTCAATAATAATCGTGTGCTGTTGACATGTATTTCCTCTGTTGTTCTTTCTGCAGGTGGGGGTGATGGCGTGCTTGAGTAGTTTAAGGCATGTCCGGGGCTCTGTTGAACTCTGCTGGTATTGCTGCGGATGCACAATCCATGCACTAACGTGTACGGGTGCTGAAGCGGTAATGCTGATGGTTTGATGTTCTGATGGGCTCGTCCATCGATTTATCGGTGGACCGATATTGCTACCTCCACAATGCTGTCACTTCCGGTTCCTATCTACCTCCTCGCGGTGCCTGTGCATAGGTTACTGTAATAGTAACTGAACTAACTTGATAGGAGCAGTCTGGACGGTGTCCTTAAGGTAGGAATCCGCTAAGGAGTGTGTAACAACTCACCAGAGGGGTGCACATTCTTAGTTGTGGTTTATACCTCGACTATAGCTGGGTGTGTGTATATCTGGGGCTGACAGGCCCTGAAGTTTTGCAGGAACTTCATCTGTAAGTGACCTTCTTTGGTGGCGAAGCTCGATCGGAAGCTATATTCTGGCACCATGGGAGATAGTGCCCAGGAGTCTGAGGGCTATAGCGTACGTCTTCTGGCTCTCCTATTCTATCTTCGGATAGAGACTATCTATGAGGTAGGTCCCCCCCTAGTGGGAGTATCGTGGTGGCTTGGAGAAACATGGTTTCCAGGCGTGCCTGGATTCAAGAGATGTTAGATAGACCTCGCCTCCAAGCAAGAGGTGTGCACATGCCTGCAACATGTCACAACTTTGCGACTGAGATGGCTTCGACTATGTCAGGGTTAATGGTCAGGACCCAATCTCATGAAGGTAGGCCTTCCGTGGGATTAAGCCATAATCGGCAGGTGCTTACGTAAAACTAAACATAGGTTCTGTTGTTCTTTCTTTCTGTGTGTAATGTCTAAGCCGATATTCTCAGTTACCAGTGCTTTCAGTGTCTCTACTTCGTAGATTTATCTACGTAGTAGTGTAATATGTAATGTAATGTATTGTTCGATTGTATGGTGGACCGCTCTTACCAAAGCATTTATAACAACTGTTGTCTTAAGTATTTTCTGTACTTTTTACTTCTTGAATTACACATTAAGTATCTAGTTTCTTGAAGTGCATTAAGACTAAAGTCTCTTGGATAGAATCCGAAAAAGATATTTAAAAATAAAAATAAAAATCTCGAGCATTGCCGCAATGTTTCTTGTCTTACATTAGTAAGCCGATATTTGTACAGTGTTCTAGCGAAATAGCCAGTTGCATTCCGCTCTTAAACAACTTAACCGTTATACCTTATACTAGAGCTTCAAGAAGTGCCCATCAGTTTAGCACATTTTAAGGATAGTCTGTACTTAAAGTGCGTGCAGAATCAAAAAATAAAAAATAAAAAAAAAAAGGAATCGAACTCTTTGATGGCCAAATCTTATTGCTACAGCAATAATACGGAGTTAATTCTAATAGAGATTTTTTCGACTCCCACTGACTAATGTACATACCCCCCAAATGGGCTCAATAAACGTTTTAAGGTTATGTTTCTTTCGATAAATAACTGCGATGGTGACGTCGGTCGTGACGAAAGACTTCGACACGACTATCTTTACTGATGGCTCAAAGATGGAGTATGGTGTTGGTTCAGGAATCTTCTCTGTGACTTGAAATATCTATATCTACTGACTTTTGTAGTGTTTTTCAAGCTGAATTACTGGCTATCTGGGAACCATGCAAGAAACTCAAACAAGATCCAAACCAGAACCGGAATACGGCTGTTATAACTGACAGTTAGGAGGCTGTTAAAGCCATTAATTCTAGTAAATTATACTCCAAATTGGTCCGGGCGGATGAGCTGGCCAGGCAAGAATCAGGACTACATAACTCACTTGTGGAAAGATTCAACATTCCGCTCGAACTTATTAAGTGAAAAATTTTCTCAATTTTTCTTAGCGAAATAAACCGTAGGTGGAGCAGTTTAATTAACTGAATTATATCTAGAAAGATTTGGCCCACCTATAATAAATCCCAAACACTTGATCTGATATGCAGACCCAGGCAAGACATATCCAGATAGTAGCTACATGTAGAGGATACTGGACAATATGAGAGCATGCAGCGAAGCTAGGTATTCCTCACAACACTCACTGTCATAGCTGTTGTGAATAGCGGGAAAAAGAAACAGTCCTCTGCATATGGTCTGCTCTGGCCAAATTTAGAGTACAATCATTAGGAAGGCTATTTTTTGACGACATTGACGATCAAAGGCTTGATCTTTTTTCTTAACGTCACGAAATGGTTCTAAGACGAACTTCGGTTATTTTCATTTGATTCTTGAGATCCCGAGCTAACGGCCTGAGTGTTTTAACAGAAGCTTACGGTTTGGCGGGCCGAATTATTACTCAATCCGATTGGTTACTGTTTCAGCACCAGTCAATACGACCAGTGCCGCCGCTGGGTGTTCGTGCGCCCTTGTGCAAGAACCTATAATTGCCGCCCCATGTCTCGGGTACACGAGGGTATTTACGTTGTATAAGTGAAAGTTTTATTTATTATCCATTTCGCAGTTGAAAAATTTAAGCAAACGTGCATTGTTGTTGTCGCGTTCCGAGCTTCTCCAAATTCTTATACAATGAACGTAGTCATTATAGCATATACATATGTACAGTTTTTGCATCCTTTTAAGAGTATTTACTCTTTTTACTTGAGACTCATAGGTGCTATAAGGCAAGTTATAGGTACATACATACATTCGTAAAAAAATCGAACTCGAGATTTTGATCACAGTTGACATTACGATGATAGCGAATACGAAAAAACTGGGTCTCAAAATTTTGTCCCCACACTTTTATTTTTCTTCTTTTTTTTAAGACCAACAATTACTGTATCTGAAGTAAGATATTTTTCGAAATTTAAAAAAACAAATTAAAACAATGTTGAACAAAAATCAAAAAAATTAAAGAATCGGTACAACCGATTTTGATAATTTGTTTTATGCTAAAGCGCCCCAAAATTTAAAATATATTCCTGTGAATTAAAATTTTCAGAACTTTTTTTTGGATTTCAATTTTTTTTTTGAAACTCAATATTTCGAGAACCCCATGCTTGATTTTTTTTTAAACTTGACAAAGAAAAGTTTTCGAAAATCGTGTTTTTCTCGAAAACGTCTCCGAGAATTTTGATAAATTTGTACGTTCTATTAATTAAACAAAAAAAATTGAAATCAATATATTACTAACTGTACTGAACATAGAACCATTTTGACGATTTTTGAATTTCTCATTACCGGCTGAACGGATTTTAATGAATTTTTTTTTGGAAAATTCGATATCTCAAAAAAGGGCTAAATATTTTTTTTTTTGGGAAATTTATTTTTTATTCGTGAAGTAATAAATTTTTTTTTTTTAATTTGTATATAAAAGATTATTTGACTTATAACTTTGTTATATATTTATATTTATATGGCAATTGCGAATAATTTTCTTCAACAAAACCATTTTCATATAAAATGCAAATATTCGAGTTCCTAGCACAGTTTATAATTTATGTATGTCAATTGGTAAAAACCAATAGTTTATAGCTTGACAGAAAGAAGACAAAGTAGTTTTTAATATTTTTAAAAGTTTTTATTTTCACTTTCTTTTTGAAACACTTCATCATTTACTTCCGGATCTGGAAGTATTATATGTATATAATTTCTTGACATCTTAGGTATGCTTTGATGAAATTTGACATTTTGTGGCTTGTGTGGGAACTATATTTTGATATAAATAGAGTCTGAACTCTGAATGTCGATTGAAAACTTAAATTCGAACAACCATTGAAACGTTAAATTTCTGGGTTATTCTGATTTTGTTCAATCCGTTGACGTTTAAGTTATTTAGCAATTCAGTTCCAAAATTAATTAAAAACTATTCGTAAATTCTTATTTAAAAAGAAACATAAATATTTAGAGACACAAAACATTTTTTTTACCGTTGTTTTTTTTTTTTATGGTTTCCGTTGTAAAGATGGTTTGTTTACATTTTGCATCGGTAAAATAAGGAATGTTTTAAATCACCTTTTGATAATTTTGTTCTTGTAACCACCTTAGATTTAAGATATTTAGCTATATCATTGCAATCAGAATATTGATACCCATTCATAGAAAAATACGAGTAATTAGTAAAATTAATGTTTTCGAGACACTGTTTTCGTTTTATTTTATGGGAAATACATGGGCTGTAAATCTAAAAAAAATTAAAATCCTTTTCGAGTTTATAAGTCTGAGATCAAGGTTGCGTGGAAAGCTATTTCCCAAGTGTCAATCTATGGCGACATGGCGTTAAGAAGTTTAGACTATGACTGCAATCGAAGAGGTTATTTGGTGTGAGAGGCGACAGTCACAAACAAAATATGAATAAAGATTTGTGGTAGATTGTGTGCGGGAACTACGCAGTGAACGGTCAAATGTAAACAAATTCCGAAAGCTTAAGGAAAACTTTTGGAGTATGACGTATAGGTTGAGTTATATCTATCTCTTAATTTTCCGCCCCTAGACGTTGGCGCCCTTGTGCGCCGCACATTTCGCACATATGGTAGCGGCGGCCCTGAATACGACTGGCTTCTGTTCCAGTAACAGACAACAAGCTGCCTAGCTTGGCACAGTGTAAATGGTGTCGGTTGAGTGAGCGGATGATTGTGCAAAAGGAATCACACAATAAGAAACATCAAAACCTACTAGATCCTTTCCCAATACGAACTGGATGACTGCGTGAGATTGTCCACAATTCCAGATATCAATTCCATACCGTCGTCGTTGACACGAGTTATGGTATCAAAATGGCGCACTTCAGCCCTAATTGGGCCGCCATTTCTACCTACCTATACCAACTACGTCATAATTTGCTGTTGATAAGTCATTAATTCGGTTTTCTTTGTTTAATATGCCCTAACTCGAGTGCTTAGAAATCGAAACTCATTCAATGAGGTAAATCATAGATTGAATTACGCTTTTAACGAACTCGCTGTGTCAGAGATATTAATCTTATATTACATAGTATTGACTTAGATTCTCATTTAAGGGTAAATACATTCAAAATCATATTTAACTAATACTTTAGTTAATTTCCTAGTCAAAGTATGTTCTTTCTTATTTATGTATGATTCGATTGTCGTATTGGTATATTGTCAACTCGAATTGATGATGAAAAAAATAAAACAAAATTAATCAATTCCTGAACCCTATCTACAAGCACTTCTGGTCTATTGAAACTCTCACTTACAAGGCCTATTTTTTTATTTCCAGTTAAGAAAAACTTTTGTAGCCGAGTCTGGTTTTGAACAAAAAGTTTTGTTTTTATTAAAATCAGTAGGAAATATTTCTGCTTATGTTTCCACATTTAAATTTAGAAATTGAACAACATTTTTTAAATTTGGAATATATGCCTAACTACGACTTGCAAATTACCTAGAAGGAAACGCAGATTGGTAGATAGATTTGATTTTCAATCCTTCAAGAAACGAAGGTATAATCAGGTCTGACTGAAACAAAATGGACGTTTAAATTTAACAAAAATAAAACCTACAAGACAACAACATACCGCCTCGAGCGAAAATGACCACCTTATGCCTTCAAACTTCCCTAAAGTCTACAGATATATCTGCAAAAATATATGAAAATCTCAAATTTAAACAAAAGGAGCAATTTAAAAGATGTACATAAAGTTTTTGTTTTTTTTTTATGCATTTCTTCGACCAACCGCAAATCAAAATGTTCAATTTGATCCACAATTGATTCCTCTTTTACTAACAACCACCTGGATCTACTGGCTTTTGATCTGAGTTGCACGATTTGGATTGTTATATTGCACTTTTTTTTTTGTGTGGCATCGATATCCAGCAAATGGCCGCCAACAGCATTTTGCCATTCACATTGGTAATTGCTGCTTTAGCTGCATATAAGCGTAGCTTAAGTCCAGCCTTGCGGCACCGCTTCCAGTAATTGCACTCATTTAATACAGTCGGGCTCGAAAAGAAAACCTACCTACCCAAAGGGTCTTTATTGTATGCTTTTGATTCGGTTTGGACTTCTTTTGCATCATTTTTTTGTGTATTTAACTCACTGGCTGAACAGAACACAATGGAGATTGAGCTGCAACTAGAGCTGCAGTCGCAATAGCTGTCAAAATATTGAATACCCACAAATCCAACTTTTGAGTGGAGATTATTGACGTTTCAAAATCAAAGTAGTCAAACCACTCGACGCAGGCTTAGAATATAGTTGGACCAAGCAGCAAAGCTCAAATGTCAGAAATCTGATGTGTCATTATGGACACACATAAATATCATGTACGACACTTTTTGACAACAGTTTCACTTCCAGTTTCTGCAATCGATTGTGTTCAGCGAGTCACACGTCAGGACTAATAAAACTCAATGTTCTTGTGATAAGGGTTACTTCACAGGTGTTTTGTACGTCAGAGACCATCCATCCACTGCAACAGGAGCCTTAGAATAATTGTTAAAATTTTGAAAAGGATAAACCCAGTCTTAAAAGACCGAAGCTAAAAATTCGAATTTTTTCTGAAGCCCACACTGTAGTTAAACACACTTCCCCCAGAGTAGGTGCTTCACCTCAAAGTCCAAACATTAGGTATAAAAATACCTACATATACTCGTACCTACCCATAAACAACAAAGCTCGAATGGTGTACCTATACTCGTCTTCTTTCCTCCAATAATATGCCCAGTGCCCTGTAATTTATTCAAAGACTCGATCATTTCTGATCTGGACTCTGGACAATCAGCGGCCATTTTTATTCTGCAATCGCTGATCCTCTCCCGTCTGCCCCGGCTGCTCCCGGACAAGACCACGACGAGTATCTCGCGAAAATATAATTGTGCACTTTGTTCAAAAACAAAACGCAAAGCTATATCGCATCGCAAAATGTCGGATATTTACGAATTATAGTTATTTGAGAGTTTTTATCGGTTGGACGTGAATTCTGGACGTGTCCGCCGCCACCATGTCAACGTGCATTGTCATAACTTCGTCGTTGTCGTTGACGTCGTCATCACCATCATCGTCATCTTTTGGCTTGGAAGTTAATATATTTTTTTTTTTTTGGTTTTAACTTGGCTCTCATAATAAATTGCACCAAAATGGAATTTAATATGAACAAAGGTCCTTCGCTTGGCTGAAATTACATTGCCGGTTCATGCCAATTATGGGTTTGGATTGGGAACTCGAATACCCACCGATAGCCATAAACCTTTTGCCTGGCTAGTGCGCGGGATCTCGAATGCGGATAGGAAAACTCTGGAAATGATGAATTAAGTGCTATCGATGCCATCAATTTGATGTCATTTTGTGGTCATTGGTTGACTTGACGTTTTGGTTTTTGTTTTTGTGTTTGTCTCGGTTACGATTGAATGATCGCACAAAGTTGTTTTTAGGCCTGGGAATGTGTTCCGACAATTTTGCGACTTGATGATGATTGCGGCTTGGGTGGGGATCTACAGAGGCACCTCTAACCTTTCTTGATTGGTAGTCTATCCATAAGGCAGAGGTTTAGGTATACATTTACGAATAATAATTGAGAATGGTTCGGCCCGTTCGAGTTCGATTCGCAAACGATTGAACGATTACTCGAAATTGCTGGGATTCTATAGGAAATTAAATGAGAATTCAATTGGATACAAAGTATGTGTTTAGCTTCGAATCGTGCAACTGTTAATCGCCATCAGATGGATGAGATTTAGTTTTATCGATTTTATCATTTTTTCAAAACTACTTTCTGAGTCAGAGTATAATTTTTCAAATTAGTTAGAATATTTGTATGAGTAAGGTTGTGAACTTAACAGAGTCTAAGAGATATACATATACTCCAAAAAGTCTCCGTACAGCAATAAAATTTGTTTATTCTGTGATAAACTATTGAATTAGAACAAAAATAACTAAAAAAGGACTATAGGAATCAAACAAATGATGTCAACTCAAAAAATTTCAGTAAGTAAAACAACACTTTATCGAAAATACTTAAAATAAAAAATAATTCACAACGCAAAGTAAGAAAAAAGTCTCCGTACATTTAATTAGGAAAAAATGTAACTTAACGTAACAAAAGAACAACTCTGTAGCTATCTAGTAGGACCTCCTTTATTTTAAATGACTTCCTGTAGTCGGTTTTTCAGAGAATGGGTAAGGTTTGAAGTCGTATCTGGCGAAATTTTGTTCCATTCTTCAAGGAGGATTATTTTCAGGTATGTTTTGCTGCTAAGTATCCATATTTGTCCATGATCTTTTCTATAAAAACCAGGTTTCCAAAGCCCGAAGAAGCAATACATACCCCCACCATTACATCGCCGCCGCCATGGAAGGGATTACATTTTTGGAATCCAGAACAGTGCCTGGCCTTTTCCAGACCATACGACGACCATCTGACACAAAGACGTTAAATTTACTTTCGTATTTAAATATAACTTCATCCCAGAACGAATTGTCTTTACCCAAGTGTTCCATTTCCATAGCATAATCCAGCCTGGCTTTCTTATTTACCTTTCGAATGTATGGCTTCTTCCGGTTCCGGAAGAATCCATTTCTGGTCAACAGGTTTCGTATGCTGTCTGGGGACACACATCAATTCCGTCGATGGTTCTTAATTGACCTGCAAGAACGGGTGCACTTTGCTTCGGGTCCTCTGCAACACTCCTAAGTATTCTCTCTTCCATACGACGATCAATTTTTTTTGGCGGCGGTCTTTTCACAATTTTCGCGATTTCACCCAGAGACTTTCCTTCATTACTCAAGTCTATAATAATTTCCTGTTAGCTAAGGGAATTTGCTTATTTTTAGTTGACATTTTTATTTCCTTGGGAGCATCGCGCGTTCTCCATCGAAGCATTTTTCAAGAGTAACGATTCGTACGTAATTTCTCGTCGACAATTTTGTTCACACTTCGATATTCCGCGGATAAGTAAATGGTCTGAGTCTAAAATTAATTCGTTTCTGGGTGCAGAGGTACCGCACAACTCCTTCGGCTTTGAACACACCACGGCCAGGGCCCAGTCGATCTTCAAGGACTCTCCGAAACATTGAACTGGTTGAAGAGAGTTTACGTGAAAATCCACGACTTTCGATACACTAAAAATAAAATCTAGTTATATATGACAAAAATGTAGGTTGATCTGATAAAAATTTTGTCAATATACGTCCAACAAAAAGTTTTGTCAAATTGATAAAAATTACAGAATTTTGTTGAGGTAACAGAAAATATTTTATTGTATCCACAAAATTATTTTGTTATGCTAACAGATTAATTTGTTGAAATAACAAAAATATTTTGTCAATATGACAAAATTTCGTAGAATTTATAAAATTAAATTGTCATATTAACAATTATTTTGTTGTATTAACAATTTTTTTGTTAGTGTTATTGTTTTTTTTTATTATTATCGGATTAACAAAATTTGTTTGTAAAATTAACAATATTGTTTTGTTAAATTAACAAAATTGTTTTGTTAAATTAACAAAATTGTTTTGTTAAATTATGTACGGAAACTTTTTTGTCTCCATTTGACAGACTTGCCCGAACATAATGATCATAACGGTATCCTACGTGAATTCTTGGAATTTCGTAAAAAAAATTAGGGCAGAAAACAATTTTTCGTTCTGTGTTCCCACTTCACCTATTCTATTACTTATTACTTTTTTTTTGTAAAAATATAAAATCGATACCTCTCCGTAAGAATGTATTAAGCGACATTTTTAAAATTGTTCAGGAAACGAAAAAAACGTCTCATTTAGTTATTTTTTTGTGTATTTTATTGGACGAAACAAATTTAAAAATGTCGCCTAATACATTCTTACGGGAAACAAATCTGTTTCGTCCAATAAAATACACAAAAAAATAACTAAATGAGACGTCTTTTTTCGTTTCCTGAACAATTTTAAAAATGTCGCTTAATACATTCTTACGGGAAGGTATCGAAATACTAGTCAACTGTATGGAGACTTTTTGGAGTATGTGTATATACACAAAGATCTCCACTCGCTTCGAATGTCAGCTTTTCTGTAAAGAAAACCTTTAATGTTAATTTTCTAAGTGTTGAAGATAATAAATGCCAAAATAAAAAGCCTGAACTCGTCCGCAAAAATTCCACATGATAGGTACCTGTTTTTTTTTTAGAAAAATAAGAATTATTCGAATACATATTTTAAACTTAAAAAAAAAATATTAACTTATTTCTTGAGATGGTTTTGAACTGTTTGCCTTCTACTCGAAATCACTTCCGAGCATACTAATTTGTCTGGACAAGAATTAATTTTGTAGCATTTTTGAAATCAGACTGAATTGCTTGAACTTCCTTTGTTTTTTGAAGTTCAAAACTATAAAGAATTGGGTTGTTAGTACTATCGCGTTGTTGCGAAAAAATGTGAAGAAGCCATAATTACTAAAACATTAATTTATTTTCTGAAAAAATCAAATCACCAGTAAATATATTGGTACGAAAGTCATACTGCCGGTGAATAATGATTCTTCAAGATTAAAGGACACGGTAATGCCCAGCCAAGAGTTCGTAGAAATTTTGGACCCCTTCTAAACTCAGTACCCATAAGGTCAGAAACTTCAAATTCACACTATTTCCTGATCAAACACAGGCCCCCAGCAATTTTCAACTCTTTAGCATTAGTAGTTTCTTGGAAATAGGACTTTAAAAATCGCTTAATTTGTAACTCACTGACTACCGGCAGATTATTATCGAAGTTATGGAGCACTTCACGTTACAGTACGAGTAGAACCTTGCAATTTTGCTTAACTTTAGGTCTTGTGGTGCATTTGGGATTTTTCATTTAGGGGCGTGGCATTCATCCACTTTCTAAAATATTCCTCTAAATTATATGGAGCTCTTCTGTTTGTTGTTGAATAATTAAATTTTGTAGAGCAGTTGGATTTCAACATTGTATTTTCTATATTCCATAGACAAGGTTAGATCATGTGTAAGTGGCTGCCAGGTCGCAACTGACACACTTAGACCAGGGTTGGTCCATTGTGATACCACATGGAATCTAGAGCTTTTCTTCCTACTCGTTGAACCACTTGGAGTTCTTAATGAAGCGAGAGGGACTGCAAATATCTATGTATATTGATAAGGTCACAAGGTTCCTCGAAGAAAAACTCTCCAAGATGGAGCCTTCGCCTATGGGATGGATCGGGGCATGTCCATTGAAGATGGAACTAATTCTACCTCTTGCTCGTTCATACAGCTTCTGCGAAAATCGTTTGAATAGCAGTCAAGTTTCGATATGTGCTTGCCTATAAAGCAGTGTCCGATTGAGACACAAATTACGGAGCTGATGTGCAATCTACACAGGAATATCAAACACTTAGAGTGTTTCAGATCAAGCATTGGTCAGAACTGTTTTGTCATCAGACTTATTCCATCATAAAGTTTACATAAAGCAATAGGTATACTTATATAAACCTTGTCAGGTAATATATGTAATCTTGTAGGCTTGCAGCACTTTTGGCCAGATTGTCAGCCTTACAGTTCCTTGGAATGTCACTATGCCCTTGCACAGAGGTGAATATTGAACTGCTGCGTCATCTCCATAAGAGATGATGAACAGCAGGTTAAGGCTGTTAGAAAATCAGTAGAGATCGAGTACACAGATTTAATAGCCGCTTAATAGCACGTTTTTCTTGAGTTAAGGACAGAACTTCCTTAATCGCCATAAATTCCGCAATGGTTAGAAAGACTGAAAGAGGGAAATTATTTTTTGTTTTATCTGACTAAACATTCTTAGCAACCTCATCATCATTTTTCGGGCCGCTGCGCTGCTGTAAAAATGAATATAATCATCTTCCAAGAAACTCCTCCCAAAAAGATCTTGAAGGAATGGTGACTTCGAAGCTTTTGCCTCACTGTAGTTTTTGGGATTTTGGGGGTAGTGTAATCAATTTGACTCCGAAGTGCCCAATTTCACTTTTGATCCATTTAGAAGAAGATTTTAGGCGGTCGCTGGGTGCTCGTCACCGTCTGTTTGCTGAAAATATTAAGGAAGGTGGCACCACAGAATGTCGTAGTGCTCCGCTCAATGCGCAGACAAGATGATCGTTGGACTTTATAGAAAGATTTATTTTATTACTCAGTTTAAAAGGTTATGAAAACTTGACCATCGAATTCTCCAAATTTTAACCAACAATAATAAAAATGTTCCCTCAAAATTTGGAATTGTATCGATATTACTCTATTAAAGAAATTTGATTATTGGGTTTAGAACTTGGCGATTTTTTAGATCTTACTTGTTACAAACAGGGGTTATTATACACATGAAAACTTACCTATACTTTTTTTTACATTTGTATTTTTTTTTTTTTGATATTTTTTTTAACTGATCAGCGTTTTCATGAGCTTGGAATGAGAGGAGGGACGCAAACGCAATTGGTCAATAGTTTGAGGTTGAAAAAGACTGGATGGCTGGACAAATGCTGTCTTCCATTCATTCCGAAAGAGACCAGTCGAGAAGGTTAGATATAGGGAAAATTTCGCAATGATTTTGCCAGTGTTGAGGGAAACCTCTTCAGAACAATGGGGGATACTATCTAGTACATTGGATTTGTTCATTTTGGAGATCTTTTAAAACTGTAGCAACTGAGCCATTGCCTTGGAAGCCTTAGTTTTAGGTTAGGTTAACGTGACTGTCATTAGGAGAGCCGACACGCTTATATAATGAGTTGGTCCATTCTTCATTGTGATACCGTATTGAATCTTAGTGACTTTATACCTAATCATTAAACCAATTAAAGCTCCTTATGAAGTGAGCGAGGTTGCCTATATCTATATTTGCCAGATCACTAGGATCACTATAGTAGAAATCTTCCAGATCCAGTCTACATATTAGGGATGAAGCAGCACTCTTTTTCTTCTTCTTCTTCTGCAGCGGTGTCAAAACGGACGACCTTGGTGGTTTACCTTAACTTCAAATCGCTTATGCAAAATGTCAATCGTGGCGAACCACATTTCGTCAAGGTCCATATGATTAAATTTTGGCCACACAAATTGGTTATCATCGTTCAGTAGCGCTCGTCATTGATGGTGACAGAATAACCAACCTCGTCTTCGAAAAAATACAGACTAATGACGCCGTCAGTCAAAAATCCACACCAAACGGTAAGTTTTTGAGAATGCCTTGTCACCTGGAGAGCTTTGCGTAGATTGGACTCATCTACGGCGATTTTGCTTGTTAACACATTCACTCAAAAATGCACATCGTTGCTAAAGATGATTTTTCGGCCGAAATTGGGGTCCTCTTCAAAAAACTCCAAAGCCCAGTCAGAGAAAATACGGCGAACCGGACGCAAAATTCGGCTGGTTGAAGTCTACGAAAGAACGAGTTTAGAAATGGCGAGAGATAGAATGCCTCAGGTTCTGCTGTACACTGATCATGCGTTTATTTGACGTACAAATTGTGACAGATTGATTATCGAACCAGTCGTCTCAAATTTAGCCACCAAACGTTGAAGAGCCGACTTTGAGGAACCACCACGTCTGCCGTAATATTGGTGCAGCGCGCACAACGTTTGCCATTACGAACACTCGTTTTGATAATAAAGTTAAATCATTTGGACGTGTTGTTCAATCGAGTAACTTGATTTGGAATTGACTGAAAAATTAACAACAGATTTGACAGATGTCACCAAAATATCATTTGCCGCCAAATTCTACTCGCAAAACATAGAAAAACCTTTACTTCATCTCAATTAACCATTTTATTGATAAATCTTATCTGCGCTGCTAAGTCACCTGCCAAAAAAATGCACTTTTTATATGGGCAGTTATAACCCCTTGAATGTGTGCAAATTTAAAAAAAAAAAAAAACAATTGCAAAAATGTGTCCTCATTAACTTAAGGGATGCATATATCATTTCCAATTTTAATAGTCTTGGTTATTCTCAACAAATGGACTTAAAAATAAAGGAGTTGTATCTATTAGTGTAATCCTGAAAAAGACATTTTTCAACAATAAATGGCCCCTTAATTACACAAGTCCAGGTTTCTATTTCCGGACCAAGCTTAGAAGTTTGATCAATGGGGCACTTGGTTGGTGCATTAATGCGCCCTAAAAAACCCTTAAATAAAATAAAATTTTGCCGTGAGACTTTGAAAATTTCAAGCCGATTGTGCTCTCGCCTACACAGGTAAAATACCTTTGCTACGATATCACAAATTTGGTGGTACAAGTACTTTAGTTAGAACCAATCAGGTTGACTCTTTTAAGCTATATTCCGCTCCACAAAAGAATCACAAAATTAAACAAAAAAAAGGCCGTAAACATAATCTTAAAATAATTTCAATATTTATTTGATTCTTCCAAATGATTTACCAAAAATCATCGTTCGTCCGACTTGAATTAAAATTAAAATAAAAAAAAGACTTCAATTATCCCTTTTCATTTCCCGCTGAAAGCCATTAAACATTTTTTGGCGTTAAACTGGTCGCTTACTGCACATAAACATCCTAATGCTATGATCTTGTTGTCTTTAATTTAACATCCTCTATTCTTAAGCTCAAGCCCAAGCCCTCAAGGCTATGATCGTATTATATTCAGATTTTCTTTCAACACTGCGTGAGCGCAGAGCACTCATCGTGGTAGGCAGGCGCGCCATTTCTTTAATTTGATTCCATCTGCAAATCTGACTCCATCAAAAGAGCGCGGTGTACTTATTATGAACAATTCGGCGATTCTGTTGAAATACTAACACACTACAATTAAAATTGCGTTAAAAACCCATTTAGGATGCTGGCCAGCCCACAGGTGCTTGCCATCTTAATGGGCGCTCCATAAATCCTTCACTAACGAAGCGTTGAAAAAATCACTTTACCAAAGGCGTCGTCGCTCTCGCTCGTCGCTGGCCCACAAATTATATAAATATATTTTCAACAAATGGCGCACAGACTGTTAATTTATTAAACAATCCGCCTACGGGGGCTGGCATGGGGCGATCCGGCTACTTAATACCCGTCTGTGGAGCGGGTGCAATTAATTCGCCACAAAAATATACTCAAAAAAGAGCCTATACGGCCATAGAACTATGACAAATGTCATTCAATTACTTCGTTCCAATTATGGCCGACAGAGGCGTTGCATCATTAATTCGCAGCACAAGATGCGCGTCGGTCGCACAGTGCAAAACGCTGACCTACCTCGTCGTAACGCGATGATCCATTACTCTTTCGAGTGCACTTCTACGACAACTATAGCTACAGACCTTCGTAGTGGAACTATATCAATTCTGCCGGGCGCTTTATCTGCGCCAGCAGGATCACCGACAAAATGACACATGAAAGATGATGAACTCACCATGGACAGACAGTAGCTGCGGCAGCGTCATCTGAGCATCAGATAAAATCGATTGCTCAACCCTTTGATGGGCACCGACGAAAAAGACAACGCACCAGAGCTGAGCCATACCACAAAGGCCACAAAAGACTCCTAATCCAGGTATGCTTTCTTTCTTGAGTCGGAGTAGGACTGTTCTGTGTACTCGTACAGATGATCATTTCGGTCCGCATCAAGACTGGCAGCAAGAGCGGAGCCAAGGTGGACGACTTTTTACCTCCGGTGACGTACCATTGTCCCAAGTGATTTAAAGGTGAATTTCTTAAGAATTATGAAAAGTTAATTTGCATAAATATCGTAAATGGGAATGAAAAATGGGTATGGTGATTTATCATCCGTTTACTTTAAATTTAAAACCAGGAACATCAGTCTATATTTCAAAACATATGCAGAAAAATTATCGGTTAAGAACAAAGTAAATTTCGTGTAAAACCAAACAAGTGAGACTGCTAATATTTAACCTGCGAACTTACCCGGTCAAAATTAAACGAGTCAGCTCGGTTAGTTTATCAAATAAATCTGATTGAATATTTTATGCAAATCACTTGGTTAAATCAACCGAGATAATTATTAAGATTTTAAATAAGATACAAATAAATCTCGTCAATTGTTTTAACTTAGTTACTCGTTTAATTTAAGCAACCTAAGCATTTGTTTAATTTGACCTATAAGATTGTTAAGTATTTTATAAGAAATGTGTTAAATTTACTAAGTGTATTTGTTTGATTTAAATACGTTATACGCTTAAAGTAGATAATCTTGGAAAAAGACTAGCCCAGAGTCTTGATTAATATAGGTCATATTTTCGATTAACTTGAAATGCTCATGTAAATGCTCTCGGGTAGATATTCTTTTTCTGCATACAGCATCAAAGCCGAAAGCTTTTTATAAAATATAATTTGAGATTTTTATTTCCAGCTATGCGGCTTAACAATCATCATCATCATGCCATGTATCGCTGTAACCCTGGCTGAGGCATATGGCGCCGAGAAGCCGTTTCCATCCTTCACGATCTGCAGATAGATATTTCAACTGTGGGCATGCTTAGGTACTTCTGGGAGTCCTCTAGGCATTTTTACCAGCCATGCTCTCTTAGGATTCCATTTGAAAAACTGATTAGCGATGTTATCTTTTGGTTTGCACAGTGTTCTTTATTTCAACACCCAACAGCTCTTGACTCGTCGGACGTCACAATACCTGTTTCCATATGATTTGTCGTCAACCAATCTTCAGGAAGTAGCGCAGACAGCGGTTCAGAAATGCTAGCAGTTTTCTCGAGATGTTGAATAAGACTTCCCGAAAAGGAAAGCTTTGGATTAGAAAAAAATCAACTTAGTACACAAGGAGATTCGATACGCGATTCTCACTTATAGAACCTGAGACCTATCCCGAACAAGCTATCATATTGACCATGCATTTTATATATAATCAGTGGGAATAAAAAGAAATCGTTCGGTGCCAAATCAGGACTCTTTGGCGGATGACCCATCAATTCAATCTTTTGAATGCTCAAAAATGCACTTGTTTGAGTTGATTTAGTGGAGAATAATTCGTCTTCTGGGATTGGTTTCCCTGAATTTTCTGAACATTTCTAGCAAACAAATGGAGATGTTCCATTGAGAGTTAACCATTCTACGTTGCTTAAATGACACTTTGGCGACATGTAAGATCATTCCGAGAAACATGCGATCATTTGCTTCGAAACGCATCGTTCGCGAAAAATTTTTTTGTATTTGGCTTTCAATTCTTGTTTAGTTTTTGGGTTCATATGTATATATCCATGATTCTTCGCCGCATCTGGTCATCAACGGTATTGAATTTTTTCAACATTTGTTGGTACCAATCGACACGAGGGGTATCCAACGCGAACAAATCTTTTTGACGGCCAAATGTGCATTCAATATTAAATGTATGTAAGCTAGTGGAACCAATGCGTCCCAACACTCCTCAATCTCACTGTATGACACATGACAATCTTGCAACATCAGTTCACTCACAGCATTGATTTTTCCACAAAAACCGATTTCGGACGGCCTTCACGAAATGTGTCCCCTAGAGAGAAGTCCTTACTACAATTGAATTTGGAAATCCACCGAAACGCGTTGGCTAGGGACGGTGCTTCATAACCAAGCGTTGAAGCAAGTACACGAAAATGTTTATGATTCAATTTCGTTTTTTGACCAATTGAATGTTTCAAATCACTAACGAACACAAATAGCACTGGTATGGCGAAGCGTTCTACATACGATTACCATTAAAAATGTCAAACTTTACGATGAAAATGTCAAATTTGACATATTCACACATACTCAAGATTTACTTTGCAACCTCCAAGTGATAATACGGACCCCGGTGAACGTTGTGTCAAACGAAAATTGTAGTAGTTGGCAAACTGCTGGCCCAAACTTTTCTGAAACGTTTTCGGATCAATAGAGCCTTTTGCTTCATTCGGTTTGGAAGCGTCGGATTCCATATCACAAATCTTTATACAAATATTCATTGAGGTTATTGATAGAAAAATTTCTTTTTTGGAGACTCTATTCCATCGCAATAGTTTTCTTGTAGAGCTGTGTCAATCGCTATTGATTCGGTCTTTGTCAACCGTTTACCAAAAAGATTGATTGGTGGCAATCAAAGTAGACCAAATCAATCAATCCTAATGTTATGTTTCGTTGATTCAACTTGTTCTCAATCATTTCACAATACCAAATAGGAATGGACATGAAACAGAATGTTTATTCCTCATGGAAGATGGTGTGAACGAAGAAACGAAGTCAAAAAAAGCCAAAATTTCGTTAATTTTCACATTATTTCGGTCTTGGTCTGAACGAAACGATTTAGAAAAAAAAATATTTTAGTTGAATGAACGATTGAAAACATTTCGTGTCGGTCTTTATCACGTTCGAAACGAAACGGCTGGATAAAAATGATTTTGATTGAATGAACGATAGATTAAAAAGATTGAATCCTTGAACCGATCAGTCAATGATTGATTCGATCTTTCAAAATGCACGATCGGCACAGCTCTATTTTCTTGACTATTACTTGAGTATGAGGTTAACTTCTTATCTAACTCTTTTTAATGCTCTGAAATATAAATCAGTTAGGCCACATGGTGAAATTCACCTTTTAATTTAAGACTGCGTAGCTTAGCCCATGTCCATCACAGTGTGCGAGTGCGAGGAAGCATTTAGGTTCAGCATTGATAATTGCGATGCCTCCTCCATTAAATGGTAGCGATGTTGATTGATTGCCCAATCGATTATTGCATTATTTTGGGGCCTTCGTTTCGAGAGCCGTTCCAATCGCAAGACTTCAGATTCGAAGAATCGTTAATGATCTAGGCTCTATACCTCATTCATCTCACCACTTTCGTATATGCCTGCTTGAGAGGAACATATTAAAGCGTTAAATTAACATATTGACCGGCTCGGTGCGAGAATGGAAATACCTGCGGAGCTGATGAATTGAGGAAGTTTTAATTGATTTTTGGCGGTTCCAGCAAGTAGTGGCAATTGTGGTTTCATTATATTGGTAGGAGTTGAACTTGAAGTCATTTATCATTTATCATGTATGTATATGATGTGGCGTGTATGTATTGTGTAAGATGCCAAAGTTCTGGAGAGATTGGCATTAAAAAATGATTAGTAAATGAACGAAGCTGCATTCCAAGGTAGGTCTAAGCTACCTATATGTTACAATTAACACAATGAGAGTTCTCTAAGGAGGAAGCGGTTCGTTTCGTATTGTGTTGGTTGCATTTGCGGAAAATCGATTGAGCGAACCATTAACCTCTTGTGTGGGTTTTGATTTTAGAAATTAAAATTAAGAATGTTATGGAAAATGCCATATAAGCGGGAGTTTATAGGTAGTTTAGATTGTGAGCTTCCAAAAAAAAAAAAGTTTTGGGAATATTTTTTATTCATTATTCATTTCTGAAAACTTTTAGCGCATTATGTAACAACGCTTTGAGTATTTACAGATTCGAAGCTTAACCATAATCATTTGAGCTGTTATTTAGTGTTTAGTTGTTCGTCTTTTCATTTTAAGAGCATGTATCTTGCTATTTATCATACATTTAGCCTTGAAATGGTCGCAAGCCGTCGGGGTGACTTTTACGACAAAATCTGGATCTCAAAGGCCTAGTTTTTTGACAAACAGATAGACAGAGTGTTCATCAGACGAACAAACCATAGATAGAATCAACGGTGGCGTTCATCCGTTTCATCTCGTTCAAGTTATTTCAAACTACTCGTTGTCATATATCAATACTTCTGGGAAATAAAGATTGTTTTTTCCGAACCCTTACGTCGAATGGGTACAGCAGGGTCAACTGGCCATCTACTTTTGTGGGTTTGTGCGACAGCCACAGCAAGTATAGAAAAGGATCGGATTCATCGCTCACGAACCTACAACATGTGAAATAAACAATCACGTTCAGACTCTGAAACGGTCGCTTGCAGCTGAATAATTAGCAAAAGCTTGTAGACTGCTTTAAAGCAGACATTACAGCTATCCGAAAGAAGATGAAAAATGTTGATAGATAAAACGAACGGTTACTTCTATGTTATGCAAAAGCAGCGATTATTTGGATGTGGATTTTAAATACGCGGCAAAAAGACTTGATCTTTAAACATGGAAACAAAATTTGAGGTACAAAGGCTCAAGAATAACAAGGGTCTATGACTAATAACTCTCAAGCATTCCTCTGTGTGTGTTCTTTGGGCTGAAATAAAGGGAGTCTTCTATTTTATGGCGAGTCCGATTATACATTTTTTTGTTTTGAAGTAACAGATACTGGTAATTGGACCCTGACCTCCAGCATGACAGTCAATTGCTTACCATTACGTCAAGGGGCATACATATAAATTTATGAACATTAGTCTTATATACATGAACATGCCCTCACGCATCGACTGTAATGATACAACAATAATACGACAGTTTTGCTAGAACAATCGATACGGTCTGGAAACGGAATGAGGATACCTATAAGTACATTACATGGTGTTTCCTGATCAAGATATCGTCAATAAAATTTATCACGTTCCATTGGATCGAAGATTTTTGACTCGGATTACAATCTTTTTGTTGCCAAGGCACGAAACACCATAACCACAGAGCTTGCCAGTCGCACTTTAGTAGTCTTTCGAGCTGAACAACTAGCAATCAGAGAAGCGTATGACTCAAACAAGATCAAAACCAGAACCGAAAGACGGCTATTACTCGTATCTATCATGGACAATCAGGCTTTTAAATCCATTGGTTCGACTACATCATCCTCCAGTTAGTCCGACAATACCGGAAAGCGCAGCCTAAACATTAACCTCAGCCTCATTCCTTTCTGGATTCTGGGTTATAGTGGCATTGATCGTTTTTTGATTGTATAATTCACACGCGCTTGATGTTAAGAGACCCTTATAGTGTTAAACACAGCACGGGCGATGGGGAAATTAGGGAAAAAAGGAGCTGTCGATGAAAATTGGTTTTGAATGTTTGTAAACTGAAATGGCAAGGGAAAACCGTGCCGGGTAAGTTATTCATTATTGTGCAACAAAACGAAGAAATATCTGAAACATTCCGACGGTGTTTAGAAAATGGGAATAAATCCATGATATCAGTTTTAACGGTCTGTTCTGAATTCTATCCAATAAGTGGAGAGAAGATTGTGCTGCACCTGCCCAAAGGTGTGAGTTATACTCGAGTTTTAGACGTATAAACGCCTTATAAATGATATCCAGATTAGAAGGGGTGAAAAATGTCTTATATCGATACAGAAATCCTAAGCATTTAGCAGCATTTTTGGCGGTCTCGAGATTGTGGTCATTCCAACAAAGATCGCAGTTGACACACATACTGAGTACTGATAGCTTTTCGGTTTCTTCAATGCAAGTGCCATGTAAGGACAATGGCATAAGGGACACATTTTGCTTCAACGACAATAGACAGCATTGAGATTTCGAAGCATTAAACTCCACACGGTTTTTCATACCCCATTCAACAATGCTGTAAAGATCGGAGTTTAATGAGCTTATCATTAGATACCGTTGCAATTCCACTTCCCAAAGGGATGGGCGTGAATTTGGGAAAGAAATGAAGATTTTACTGAGATGCCCAGGAATGGATCAGCACTACATGAATCTCTTGCGGAATGAGTCAACATTCGCCGCTATGGAGGATAATATTCTCTCATGCAAGCGCCATTCATTTTCCCTACATAATCCCTGCTCTGGCCAAAATAAGAGCACAATCATTAAGAAGAGCATTTTATTCACAATATTGATGAACTTTCGGTAGTGAACATTCTCTCTGTTCTAAATGCCGCGATGAAATAGCTTGAGGACGAGCTTCAGTTACTTATGATCTTCCTCGGATTCTGTTCCCTACGGGTTAGCAGACTGGAGATTTCGATGGTAGTTCATGGTCACAGTAGGCGATATGGGATCGATTCCACCTACAAACGAGTTATGCTATCTAAATCGGCGCAATTCAGCGCTAAAAAGCCCACAGTTTTAGGCCGTCCAAGTTAGCCATTTTTACTTCCCTAAAGAAGGAAATATATTATAGTGGCGTTGTTAATATAGAGGAACTAGATACTTTGGAAGCTATATTTAATGACAACGAAGACCGAATTACCGCTGTAAGGAAATATGAATCATTCAACCAAGGCGATGATAATACTGAAAACTGAGAGCTTAATGAAATGCTCGTAAGCTATTGAAACAGCTAATAATGACTTCACTGAGAGCATATATATGTATGTGCATTATGAATATAGTTTCAGCCCCGTTTCGCCGATAAACAAGACAGGAGATCTCCTTAACAGAGATAATTTTTGAGAAAATAGTCTCCTAAATACTGAATAGATATACCTAAAATCTTTTCCTGTCAGATCCTGGAGAGATCCCAAGATGTTCAAACCCACTATCTGTTTATTCAGTAAAGCCGCCTTTGTAAGTTGGGCTATTGTGCATGAACTTAATTAAGAATGCTCGATGTTAATTGAATTTGAAAGCGAATTCAACTCAGGAAACTTTTGCTGTCGAAAAAGAATTTATACAATTTAAGGAACTGTATATCATGTTACTCCTTAAACAACATATTGGAATGCATTCTCAAAAAATTTTCCACAAATCCGTACAATTACTTCCATACGCTCACTAAATGGACAACATTACCAGTAATCAGCCACCTTCATCATATTCCTCTGAACCTAAAGACTATAAAATCTGAGAAATGAGGGCATGTACAGAAAGGAAAAGTCGTCGCAGTCTCACAGTAGTTACTTAGAGGTAGGAAGGGAAGGGAAGACCAACAACATATATATAAAATTAAAGCGAAAAAGAGCACTAGCGAATCGCTGTTCTCTAAACTCTATAATACCAAAGAACTTAAAAATCTCTATGTATATAAGACCTTCATCATCCCAATTTAACTGTACGCCATAGACGTTATCAAAGACGGAAAAAGATAACCTTGAAAGTTTCGAACGAAAATTCTTTCATAAAATAATAGGGTCCGTTTGTTTTGACGGGTTCTGGAGGAGAAGATGCGACGATCTTTATACGAATTGAAAAGGGGCGTACTAGTCAAGCAGATGAACACTAACGTTCGATATTCGAGTCCAACGGACGGATAACGCAGCAGAGGACAACCTAACCCATAAGGGGGCCCATACAAGGAGACCTTAACTAACTTGGAAGTATCTAAATGCAGGCTAAGAATCGGGCTAACTGCAGCAAGTTCACCCCGAGCCCATAAGTGCCATAAATAAGAATCTTGTTATGACATACAAAACAAAGATGAATGGATATGAGGACCTAAAATACTTATTTTGTAATAAAATAAACTTTAAATACAATTGCAAACCAAGCCTGCTAATATCTCGAAATTATGTCGGTAGACTTACTTGCGGCATCCACCTTCTGTTCAGATATTTTTTTTTCTTGAAGGTAGAATATTTTCAACAAACAAACAAAAATAGCAGCCATTAAACAAACCACAATAGGGGTATTGTTTTTCTGCGAAATACTGTCTGACATCAGAGGGCTTACATCAACTTACTACGGTTTTGGAGAGTATGGTGTGTAATGCAATCCTATACTGTCACAAAATCAATTGTAAGCACTTAATTGCATGACATACACAAATGTAACTTAATCAAACAACAAATAAGTCTGCTTACAAAGCAGTACATACCGTAAAACATATGTCTGAAGCGCCCACCCGATCAAATGAAAACTTATTGCTTGATTTACTATGAAAAATAGTCACCGACAGATAACTCCATTGGCGGTAGAGCTCCAAAACCGCAAAATGAATAATATCTCAAAAACTGTTTGCTGTTTGGCAAATCGAACATTAAGATGCATTTTTCTCTGTTTATGCAATAGTTTTTGTAGTGCTTGTGACAGTAAATATACCTATCGAATTTTACAGACGTAGACGTTGACGTTTGATCTTTTTTCCATTTGAAGTCTATGAAATACTTTATAGCAGTTATCTGCGACTTATTAAGGCCTTTGGAACATGCAAATGCCATTGTTTTAACAAAATACAAAAAAAAAAAAAATAAATACTAGATGAGCTGCTCGAAGCAAAATGACCACAGAAACCATTAAACAGAGAAATACTACTTGACGTATGTCAGATCACATGCTGTTGTATAAGTTGCGACAAATTGGTATGGGTAGGGTATTTTGTTTGATTAATTTGGCTGTTGGTCGAACTGCATAATGTATATTTCAATCTTTCTCTTTTTCTTTGAGAATTGCAATGGCGTTTTATTGGGATTTTCGAAGAACATATATATGTAGATTTAAAATTTAAATGAGCAAATTTGTGCGGAGACTGGAATAATTAAGGCTTGATACCGCCTCATATGAAATGAAGGCTTTATAGGATCTGATTAAGGTGGCACAATTTTAATGCTTATGTAGTTTAGGCCAATTACTTCATTGAAACTTATGTTTTCTGGACAAATTACAAAAAAAAAAGTGAACAAATCAAATTGTGTAATTTAAATAAATTAAGTTTTAACCAACTTTTTTAAGATTTTTTTTTTTAAATCAATTCGAAAATAAATATTCGTTACTTGCAATATAAAGGATATAGAATTATAGATAGACTAATGGCAAGTTATGCATTGCACAGTGCGGCCGATGGCATCTTTTTGCGGCCAAAAGTCCAAAATAAAAGTTTTGAGTTAGGGGTTTTTTGTCATCAGGTTGTCTAAAGGAGACCCCTAGGAGACGAAAAATGTTCGAGTAGAATGTCTTGCCGTAAATCCCCCCCATAATCTTAGCATGAATGTGGCTGCTAAGTTAACGTAGTCACGCGTCGTTTAGATATGCTAATGGCCACTTCCATCAAAACACGTGTAAAAGTTTTTATTTTCAAGCAAATCTATTGCAATAAAATGGATTCAACAGCTGCAGGTGCGTAAAATAAGTTCAAGAATTTCTGAATAAAAATTCCTAAATAGTATATTGTTAGACAGCGATATGTCAACACTATTTATTTACTTAAAAAAAAAAATAAAAATATATTTGTTCGAGTGAAAACTTTTTTTTCTTGCTGTTTCTTGTTCTCAAATCTATTTGAGATAGTTTATAAAAGTATTGTGTACCAAATAAAATAAAATTCAGCTGCCCATAGCTGCCCGTTAAGTTTTTTGTGCATTAAGGTACTAGTACGGTGTAGAACGCCAAACAACGCACGATTTTTGGAATTTTTTTCTCGGAAACTTTATTAGATAATAACATACTTTTTTTTTTTAAATAATGAATACATGCGTCAAGAATACAAATTTGTTGAAATTTTTGAATTTTGGCCGAATTATAGAGGGCGCAAACGTCGACTCATCAAAAAATACATTGTCCCATTGCGGACAGTTAATTTCAGGATTGGCTGGTCTGAAACAAAAAAAACAAAGTGGGTTATTTAAAGGAAGGTTTCTTACGAGACAATTTACTACAATTTGTTTTAAAAGTAAAAAAAAAATGTCAAGCTTTGAAAAAATAAATTTTTTTTTTGAATTTTTTTTGGTCATTTTTGGGTCGGCATTTTTTTGTTCATAACTTTTTGGTCAAATTGTGGTAAATTGTCTTAGAAAACATAAAAACAATAAAGTTGCAACAAGTTTTTGAAAATCGGTTCAGTAGATTCGGAGATAAACTGTCCGCAATGGGACAATGTGTTTTTTGGTGAGTCAACGTTGGCGCTCTCTATAATTCGGCCAAAATTAGAAAATTACGACAAAACAAAAATCTCGACGCACGTATTCATTATTTAAAAAAAATTATGTTATTATCAAATAAAGTTTCCGAGAAAAAAATTCCCAAAAATCGTGCGTTGTTTGGCGTTCTAGACCGTACTAGTACCTTAATTTACAACAACATCCCTGGTATTGTATGCCTACGTTAGTTCACAAACTTTTAATTCATGCCCCGAAATAATCAAATATTCAGTTTTCAGTGTTACCTATCTGTCAAATGTCGGAAGATGCACAAGAAGCAGGTAATAATTTTTTAAATCTATCAAGCTAATTTCGCAAGAAACTATTATCGTCAAAAGACAATGGAGAATGTTTTTAAAAGATTCCTAATCGCATCCGATCCATTAATATCTAGTTGTCGGGAATTACCTCTTAAACCACTTAAATCTTTGTGTAAGGACTGTATCAATTTGTTAGCACCTCCACCTGTAAATAATAATCGAACAGAAGATGAACAACAATCTTTTGACAGCTCTTCCACTTCTGAAACAGATACAGATGTAGAAATTTTTCATGTTAATATGGGATTAACTTAAATATCTATTGTTTGCTCATATTGCATTTTGTATTTCTAAATTTATGATTTATAAATTACTGTGTTCGATTTCAATAAAAATATATAAATAATTTTTTTCCATTTTTTTTATTTTATAATATTGCCAGATAGCATTCCACCATTTTGAATTAGTTAATTTTTAATAAATTTTCAAGTACATACCCTAATAATATCAAAACAAAATTTTTTAACCAACTATCAAAGTTTCATTTTTAAGTTTTTTCGTATGACATGACGCCATATTAGGTCGGCCATTTTAAATTTGCTGATTCTGATAACAGATTCGTAATCAGCGACCCCATAAACCCCTATATACCAATTTGTGCATCATTCTCTACGTTTTTCGACTTTTGGCCGCAAAAAGGGGCCATCGGCCGCACTGTGCATTGGTAAAAAAAAAACCAATTAGGGATTTTGATCAGACTTGACAGTACGAAGATAGGGAAGACGGCAAAACTGGTTTTCGCAATTCTGTCTATGCGTTTAAATACAGCCTTAGCGAATTAGCCCATTTTTTTAAACGCTCGACATGATTCTTCTTATTTTTTTTAAGTTCAAAACTAACGGTACCTGTCATACAATTTTTTTTTTTCGATATTTAAGGAAATATCTTCTTTTCTCAAAACATGTGTACAAGTTTCCTTGCGAATGCTTATAACCGTACCTCTAATTGAACAATTTTTACTTGCGACTTATAAGTTCTATAAGGCAAGTTATGCATTCGTAAAAAAATCGAACTCGAGATTTTGATCAAGGTTGATATTACGATAATAGCGAAGACCAAAAAAGTGGGTCTCGCAATTCTGTCTGTCTGTCTGTTCGAATACAGCTAAACGACTCGGCCGATTTTCTTCAAACTTGGTAGATATACCATAGGTTTTATTTTTTTTCCCCCGGAGGTTTTTTGATTTGATTTTTTAAGACCAAAGGTACCGTTATACCTGCCATACGATTTTTTTTCCAAATTTTATAAATATTTTTTTTTCTCAAAAACTATCCCACTGGTTTAAAAAAAAAATCAAAAAATTTCATTTAGTTAAATCTACCTAATGATTGAAAAAAAATTTGCAAAACAGGGTTATGGAACCATTTTTTTGATTTAAAATTTTCTCGAAAACGATACAACGGATTTCGATCATTTTTTTTTTCTGGTGAAGGTCCCCAATAGTTTGAAATTTATTGTGATTTCAAGTTTTCAAAAAATAAATTTTTTGAATTTTTGAAAAATATTTCAAAAATTTTTTTTGTTTCTTTATATAATCTACAAGAAATGGAAAAAAAATTATTTTACCTAAAAATAAAGGTACCCTCCATACAAAGGTTAAAAAATGGTTTTCGAAAATCGTATTTTTCTCGAAAACGGTTCCGAGAATTTTGTTTAATTTTTTTTTTTCGATTAATTTTTAAGATCTATAATTTAAAAAAAAAATTGAAATCTAGATATTACTGACTTTCTCTACCATAGAATGATTTTTTTGAATTTTGAATTTCTCATTATCGGCATAACGGATTTTAATGAAATTTTTTATAGACAAGCTTCTAAAAAGTTTAAGAAACATTGCGTTTCAAAACCAAAAAAAAATAATATTTTTTTGAATTTTGAAAAAAAAAACTTTTGGAAAATTCGATATCTCAAAGACGGATCTATATTCCTTTTGTAGATTAAATTTTTATTCGTACATTAATAAACACTTTAAATTGGCGTTCTAAAATTTTTTTCCTAAAAATGTTTTAAAGATTTTGTATGAAAGCTTATTTTTTTAAGAAACCGCAACAAAGAATTATAATTTTGTTCTTGCATAAACTTGAATGCATAAAAATGAATTTTATCCTTAAGAACAGTTTTCTCTAATAACATTCATTTTTTAAATTCTTAGTCGTTTACATAGGAGCAAGTTCGTGCGACCCAGTCGTGCATTTTATTTTTTTTGTTTTCGGTTTTCTCATAAAATTTTTTAACATGCGTATTCAAAATTGCAAGAAAAAAGAAGTTCCGGATTTAAAACAAATTTCAAATTTCTTCTTTTTTTTTGAAAACTTAATATTTTGAAAATCAGCAAATTTAAATCTAAGAGATGAATACCAAAAATTGTTCTTATATTGAAACAAATAAAATGCACGACTGGGTCGCACAAACTTGCTCTTATGTAATAGACTAAAAATTTAAAAAATGAATAGCGCAAAATTTTAAACAGTCTATTATTAAGGTATTAGTATGATACTACTTAACAATTTGCTAACTCATCATTAATTTTAAAAATTTCCTAAATACATAGTATCGTACTAAAGCAATTTTTTTAATAAATTTATTCTGAACACACTTAAATCAATGACAGTTCGTGCAAAAAACCAAGTAAACAGACTTTATTTGACGTTTGTAAATGTCAAAGTGTCATATGAAGTTAAAATAGGTATTCGATGATTTTAACTTTAATAAAAGGGTAGAAAAAGTATACTGCTATATTTGATTAATACATTCAAAATCGTCGTTTTAATTTAATTTCATACTAAAACAACTTTAACATCGTACAAATTCAACTAAAACTTTGATCATATGTTATTAGAGAAAAGTCTTCATAAAATTCATAAATTCCTTAGTTCATAAATTTAGTAGTTAGAGATAAAAACAGAATGCCATGTGATTTCTTAAGCAAATGTGAAGTTTCTTAAAAGAATAAACTTTTATACACAAAATATTTAAAACATTTTTGAGAAAAAATGTTGGAACGCCAACTTTAAGTTTTTATTACTGTACGAATAAAAATTAAATTTCAAAAAAAAAAAATATTGGCCCATTTTCAAAATTGATTTTTTTTTAAATTAAAATAAATTTTTTCTTTAAGTTTTGAAACGCAATGTTTCATTAAGATCCGTTATGCCAATAGTGAGAAATCCAAAAAATTCATTTGAATTATAGATTGTTAAAATCAAAAGAAAGTAAAAAAAATTAATGACAATTTTAGGAGCAGTTTTCGAGCAAAATACGGTTTTCGAAAACTATTTTTTAACATTTGTATGGTGGGTACCGTAAATTTAGACAAAATAATTTTTTTTCTCCAATCTTGTAGATTGAATTAAAAAAAAAAATTTTAACTGTAAAGTTTTCAAAATATTGAGGATGACTTTTTTGAAATATTGAGTTTTCAAATAAAGTTTTGAAATTTTTTCTTAAAAATTCCAAAAAAAAAATTTGAAAAATTTGAATACACAATACCATCCAAATTTTTGTGCATATTCACCATAAACATAACTCAAAAACAAAAAAAAAATTGCTCTAGGGGGAAAGTTAAAATTTTTTTTTATATCTGTCGAGCAGTTTTTGAGAAAAAAAAAAAATATTTACAAGATTTCGAAAATAATTCGTATGGCAGGTAGCGTTGTTTTTGTTCTTATAAAAAAGAAATAAAAAACGTGTGGGAGGAAAAATTTGAAAATGATATCTAATAAGCTTAAAGAAAATCGGCCGAGCTGTTTAGGCTGTAGTCGAACAGTCTATAGACAGAATTGTAAGACCCACGTTTTTCGTGTGCTCTATAATCGTAATGTCAACTTTGATCAAAATCTCGAGTTTGATTTTTTTACGAAAGCACAACTTGCCTTATAGTACATACCTATAAGTCGCAAGTAAAAATGTATCCATCATGCAAATGTTAAAAAATCGTTTTCAAAAATCTTATTTTTCTCGAAACCGCCTTAAGAATTCTTATAACATTTTTATGTTTCGCTTTATTAGTATGATCTATTTTTCAGTAAAAGAATTTTATTAAATTAAGACATAACTAAGAATACCTCCCATGGAACCACTTATTTTGTTTATCGGTGTGACAGATTAACTTCTACATATGTATAAAAATTTAAAAATATTAAATATTAATTTTTAAAAATTCGATATTTCTAAAACGGGTCAGTGTTTTTTTTTTATTTTCATTTAATTTTTACTTGTACACTTATAAAATCTTAAAATTTGCATACCAATTTTTTTTAAAATCTTAACAAAATATTATTTAAAAAAAAACACTTCAATGAATTAAAATTTTTGTTCTATCGAAAATTGCGAAAGCAACTGAAGTTGACTTGTTCCTGTTTAGACTTAAGTCAACATCTTGCTAGAGGTTCAAATAGACTGGTAGCGTCATTTTCTTGGAATTCAAAGCAAACACACTTTTCTCAAGGATATAGCTAGATCATGTTAAACTGAAGTCATATACAGAAGCCTGAATCTGCAAACGTCTTAATTGTTGTTTTTGTTAAAAAAAATAAGTTTATTAAATTTTCATTTTTGGGAAATAACCAGTGGTTGAAGAAAATTATCCAAGATTGACTTCTTTGGATGGATTCTACATCACGACTACCTTAGTGCAATGAAAACTCAGAATTACAAAATAAACGCAATGTACAACAAGAAAAAAGATTCATTTTATTCTGACCCAGGGTAAGTCTATCACCGCGGGTAAACGCCAACCTTTCCCAAACCTTCGCATCAAAAGCAGCACTGAACAATCGGGGTTGATGAATCAGAGAACAAAAGTTAATTCAAAAGGAAGTTTTTTTTCAAACTCAAAAAACAATTTTTGGAAAATTTTGATACAGAACACTATTTTAATTTTCTTGGAGCTATAATATACGAACATTGATTAACAATACCAACTTTGAAATAAAACTGTGCAAAAAGTTATTGACGGACTTGTATTGTTGCGCTAGGCATAAATTACCAATAAAACGCCTATTGCAAGCATCGATTGCTTTATTTTAGAAACTGTTCATTCAGTAGATTGATAATCCAGTGGGATGAATTCTACAAGAATATTTCATAAATGGAATATTTCAGAAGAGTTGAAAATAGCATTGCACGGCGCATTTTTCAATGTCACGAAGAAACAGTTGGATCAGTTTTCCGGGATCCTGAGTTCAGCCATCCATCGCCATTAAGAACTCCTGATGACGAATGTTATCATATGGGGCTTTGAAGTCGATAAATATATGGTGAGTCTCGACTTCAAATTCGTTGGTCTTTTCCATGATTTGTCTCAATGTGAATATTTGGTCTATGGTCGCTCTGCCCAGACTTTAAGACACACTCTGTAATAATTTGGTCGGCAAGTAGTGAAGAAGCCAAAACAAAATCGTTCACATTTCTACGTCTACTTACGAACGAAAGTTATCTATGGTACTAATAGACATGAAGAAACAGAAAGCTCATGCCAAACAGAAAGCTTGTGCCAGAGACAGCAGATCATTTGGGAAGATCGCTAAAGCCCCAAATGGCCTGACCATAGGACGTGGCAAAACAGTTTAAGTTCCCGTTTTAGCTGAACTTGAAAAGCTGCTTAATTCAACACTTAACGGAAATATTATACAATTCACAATGCTTTTACTAGAAGTTTTAGCTCTTGATCGGTCTAGTACTCATCTGGATATAATCGGAGTCATAAATCGATGAAGGTTGATTAAAGCCCCAGGAGAAGACCACATTCCCTGCGAGGTTTTAAAAAAGGCGACGGATCTATTACTTATCGAAATAGCAAAAGCGTTAAATTATATTCTCAGTCCTGGCAAAGTGCCATCAAGTTTCAAGAAAAACATCATATTTCCAATCCTAAAGAAAGGTGACCCTAAGGAGTTCAAGTAATTATAGACTAATCTCCTTTCTCAAAACTCAAACCGAAACAGAACATTTCGTTTTTATTAATATAAATAGTTAAGCCAGGACTTAACTCCTATTCCATGGTTTAGTTAAACTGTGGAATATAGGTGGAATAAGCGTTTTTTTATTAATATGGCTGTTAGGACTTAAAGAAACAATACAAATACGCATTACTACGAGAAGAAAACTTAAATGATTGATCTTTTTCTTTTTTTGAGGTAAGAATGCACTAATTATTACGAAACGCTGTTTATCTTTTTTCTTTAAAGTATCTATTATTTATTTAATCGAAATTTTATATTTTCTGAATTAAGTGAAATGCTATGATCATCTTAGTGATCGTTTTTTTTCCTCCAACAATCGTATTATGTACAAAGGAAAGAATATTAAAATCTAGGTATACAAAATGTAACATTAATATGTACATCATCATTTTATCCACCTCACCATATGTTTGTCGCTAAGTCCATTCCAAATTGGAAACCAAGGATTATAATTGGCAAAACGGAACATGTGCATCGAGCTCTCTGTGATAAAAATCAAACTTGCACATAATCATTTCGCAGGAACAAATCCTTCTAATTCCGTCTGATAAGTATCTTCGTGTATTATGTTTTAAAAACTCACCACTTCATTCGACACGAAATTCGAAATTCACAAATTGTGCCGAAGGGATGTATCGATTGAATGCCAAGATAAGGTGCTGCGAAAGGGCTCTGCTCTTGCCATCTTCGGATCTACTTCTAAAAGCGCAATCCCGACATAATTCGTATACATAGGTTGTTTAATCGTTCTTTTCGTGCTTCTTTATTTCTGGCTGGAGTTCTGGACCAATGTGACAATTTTTTCAATCCGCTTATGCGATAAAATTTGTATTCTTTGTCAGTTATTTTTTTTTTTTTATAAATTTATAGGTACTTAACTGTTTTGTGTGGCAATTCATGTAGAAAATATTTTTTTGTTGTTTTTTGTTTTTAATACCTTGAACGATTTTTGGACTGTAAATCCTCTCACCCTATCGTTTGATGATATCGGATGTCACTTAACTGGTCGTGCTTCTGTTTGAGGGTGTCGTGTGTCAAATGCTCAACTTTAGGTGATTTTTACCTAACATACGAGATACACAGATACATCTTTGCGAGCACACAAATATGATAATTTTAATAAAGTGCTAGTTTTGTGGAGATATCATCAAGAGAGAGAGAGAGAGAGAGATTTGTTTGCTAAATGCTGATATTTCGATGATGATAATGAATCTCTGGTAGGGTGGACTATTTTAAGGTTGTTATGTCGGATAATGTATAAATATTTCATTAAATAATTGAAATGTTCGGCAGGAATATATATGATGTCACACGAAACATAAATATGCACTATCTCTGTCGAACAAAGATTGTCAGTATAGGGAAGGTAAGATGTTTTGCATTTTAGTATGATTGCAGCGTATCGTTTGTACGGCTCCCTAAGACTTCGTCATCAGTTGTGGGTTTAATAAATACAACTCTAATTTTATTTGGTCTTGAATTTTATAGAGTAGAGCAAACAGATGTTGCAAAGGCTATGCTAAGTATAAAATAAAAATCGTCTGAGCTTGATCAAATACATCCTATATTTATTAAAACAATAATATTACATTATATTCTTTCAGTCCTTCCCCATAAATTTAATACTGTTTCTTTTCCTAGTGTCTGGAAAACTACTAAGGTATACCTATAACATAGGTATTACTATGCCAAATACGTTGTATTTCGTTCAATTTCAATATTACTATTTCTGATTCAAAATAGCTTTTTTGGCACTTAGTCCAAAGCAGCGAAGTTCCCTTACTTTCTAGACACCATTTAGGTTTTCGAAATCAACATTGTTGTTTTTTCTGTCTTGTTAAAAATATCATATGATTTAAGAATATCAATTCCTGAAGGTCAAATTGTACTGATAGCATTACTGGATTTTTCCAAAGCAACTGCCTCTGTAAATCATTACAAACTTGTGTCAAAACTTCGTACATACTTTAAATTCACTTCGTCAGCAGCTTTATTAACAAGCTCTTACCTTTCCTATAGCAATGAAGCAGTTAATGCAAGTAATAAGCTGTCAGATCTAAACTATACTTTTAAGCGTGTTCCGCAGGGGTCAACTTTGGGCCATCTTTTGTTCTCAATGCTCATATAAAGGACTTCTGTTCATAAGTATGCTAATGAAGGGCAACTGCTTCTCAATTTCAA